>JAWNPC010000389.1:0-1235000 GCA_035045365.1 Drosophila leonis | reverse complement strand
GAGCTGTTAAAAAATTCCATTTGAATGGAAAGGGAAGCATTTAAAACCCATTAAAAACCCATTTTGCATTTCCATTCAAATGGAATTTTTAACAGCTCTGTATATTATTATATATATTTTTAAATATACCTTTGCTGTATATTATTATTTATTATTATTATTTATATTATTTTTGTATTTATTTATATTTCATGTGTTTTTCTTTTCACTTAAATTCAAAATCAAAATTTGCAACACTGTTTGAGGTATATATGCACATTAAAGCATATCTATTGCTCGAGAACTAAGAGCAGCAGTTGGGATTTATTATTTAAGTCATAAGTGCCAAAGATAAGAAACAAAACATTTCCGTTCGCTAGTCAAATATTCTTGGCTAATTGTGGAAAGAGTTTATATTATGCACGTGATGATTCACTGCGAAATAACAGAAAAAAAACGTTATAGATAATTTGTTAACAATGAAACTTGACTTTGAACTTTGTTCATTGTAGATGTCAATCAATATTTTATATAGGAATTTTTTTATACTTGTTCCTATGCCTTCTTTCAGCCATTTGTGATTGTATTTGTAATATTTTTTATACTCATTAGTGAAGTAAACTGAGTACTTTGATTTCGCAATGTCAATTAAAATTGCAATGTCTGTCTGTCTGTCTGTCCGTATGAACGCAAAGCATTTCGCAGCTATTTAAGCTAGTTTTCTTTTGTAAATTAGGTAGGTGAAAATGTTTTAAGCTTCGTCACTGAGGTCGTCAGGCTAACCAGTGTGTTGCACTGCATTTGCTATTACTGCTAACTGACTAATAAACCTGCTCTTTCTAGGACTACCGGACTGGCCATTGACCATCAAGGCAGAGCTCTGATGTGGGCTTTAACTAAGCATTGTGCTCAGAGTTCCTGTGTCCAGTAAAACTATGCAAAGTTAAGTGTAAAAGAACATTTTATATACATTCTTTTAAAATATATTTAACCTATCTTTTCAGGTATTAAACGATGAACCAATATTCAGCTGCAACTGTGATCCTTTGAGAAAATCTGCATTATTGCATATGCAATGGGCTCCATATAGGACAACATTTGAGCTCACCAAGGCGAGATAGCTCAAAAAGGCAATAGTTTTTAGTTCTTCCTTGTCTACTAAGTATGCGAATACTCAAAGGTAATTCCATTGGCCTGTACTATATAGATTTAAGTATTGTAAAGATAAGGTCATTATATATTGCACTTCAATTAACTAGTCTAAGCCTTCTACAAAGCAACTTTAACAGCTCCAAATTTTAGTAAATATTTTCAAAACACTTTTATCAAATTCTTTTCAGAATCTTAAAAGTTTCATCACATTGCACAAATTTGTTCACTCTTGATCCACATTTTAATGTGGGAACAAATGCAAACGGGAGCCCCACGCACTAAGTCACAGATTTTTTATACAGCTGATGGCTGCATGTAGAACAATACTTAGAAGTCTCTAAATGCAGACAGCGGGAGCTTTTGGAGCATCATAAATAATAAATTTTGACAAGCGTCTAATTTTTAAAAAGTCATGCATTTAATTGCGACATTAAAAGCCCGAACGCAGCAACACTTAAGCATAAAAGAACGGAATTCAGCTGAAGGCCGCAGAGACTATGTGTGGAGGTCTGGCTGGCTGGTTGTCTGGTTGTCTGGGCCCCTATTGAGCCCCTATATGAAGCATGTGTTCGCTCCCCTACCAAATTATGACAAATATTTACAAACACAGGCAGCTAATGCTCCCATTTCAACGGTCACATAAATAAGTGTTATGAGCTCCCGTTCCCGCCAAGCTTTTCGTCACAGATTTCTCAGCCAAGCTGAGCCGGGCTCCCATATACGAGTATTACATATTTGTGTCAACTGGCAGCGGGCGCCATCTGCAACACATGGCAACGATTGCCAGCAGAGAATTACACACTAAATTTAGCATCTTCACATCTTCACATTGGGCTCTGTCAGCCGAGCCGCAGCGACCAGCCCAGCCCCACTCGCTGAAGTCTCAATTAGACAGCCACAAATCTGGCTGACATGCAAGAGACAAACGCATTTCCATTTAGTTTCGTTTGTTGCACTTTGCATTGATCCAATGGCAACAGTGTAGTAAATTCTAGTCGGGTGTTATTAGCTAGCCAATACTCTGTGCACTGTTTAATCAGCTTGCTGACTGCTCAAAGCAGTTGCTCTCCAACTGTGGCGCTAGCTATTGCCCGTTCACAAAATTAAAATAGTATATTGGCATTCTCTTTGCTATGAATTAGCTATTTTAAAACTCACTTCAAATTCTTAAGACTGTCTCTTCGCTATATGAAGCTACAATTCTTTAGCTTCAGACCATTTTATCTACTCAAAAAAAGAAGCTTAGCAAAACTAAATAAATACATTGTTTTAGACTTTTTATATAGAGTATATTGCTGTATGTTACTTACTGAAGAAGGTGTGGCTGCTGCCAGAAAGTACTTACATATACATATATTCTTAATCAAGAAGATCTAGCTCTGTGTGTTTGTACTTGTATGTACGTCTGTCTGTCATAATGTACGCAAGTGCACATCTTCTTTCTCATAAGAACAAAAGACTTGTGAATATATTCTCTAATAGTCATTTTTACCTTTTTCCATTTTACATAATTGTTAGCAAACTTCAAACATCCTTCAAGTTAGGCAAGCTTGTTGTCAATGTGCGAACATAGATTCAAGATTCAATATGAGAGGAAATTATCTATTCTATATCATGTCTATGTATTCTTGTCAGCTCCAAAAAGATTACTAAAAACCAACAAAAATAAATCAAATAAAATAATAAAATTCAAATTATTTAGTAAATTAGTTAAAAGTTTTCAGAGTTTTCATTATTAACTTTATTTTGAATTTCTTTTATTTAATGACTAGGTCAATTATTTTATTGTGTTTATTCAAGGGAAGAGCTTTAAGCACATGAATGACAACGTCGACGGGAACAGATGAGCATGTGATGTGCTATAATGCAGGTGAGTGTAACGATAATGATTGAGTATATAGATATGTATGCATATTGACATGAAAGTGAAGTGAGTATGAATGTTTAAAATGACGAAATGTTGAAGAGATATTTGACAGATTGTTTTCAAAAGTATAGCGAGCTTTGTTAAGTCTGTAAGAATTTTGATAATAGTTTCCAGCCAAGTGAGCAGCTGTGTTAGTTGGAATTTTATGAGTATTAATTGTGGATTGATATGCGTTTTACCAATAATTTAAGACTGAAAACGTTTGACTCCAATGAATATAAATTGAAATTTAATCAAATACATGAATACATATAATAAATAAATAAATATGTATAATTGTGCATGTTTGTTTCTATGTGTAAATTTATATATGTATGTTCATCTACCTATCAGGTACATAGCCATCATTTTCTTTAAACTCTGCTGCCTGATTGAGAACCCAATGTTTATGAACAGATATACATACATAATCATTGCTAATATGAGTGCAATGTGAGCGCAATATGATATTTACCTGTTTACCTTTAGTGAATAATATTTTATATCATGTTTATTGAAATTCATGTTTCATCAAGGTCAGCAGAATATTCCAGCATATTCTCTCTCTTTCTCTCTCTCTCTCTCACTCTCTCTCTCTCTCTCAGTCTCAATCTCTCTCTTTCTCTCTCTCTCTCTGACTCATTCTCTCTAACACTCTTTCTACTTACTTTCTATGTAAGCATCTATACATATAAGGGAGTATATAAGCCCATAGCAAACATGATCCGCTCGCAATTAGAAACAATTATTGATATCCCAAACCCCTATCACAAGTATTTTCTGATTGGTATACTATTATGGGAACTGGCTTCTTTTTGATTTCGATAATACACTCGTAATAATATTTATTTCGTAGAAAGCAATATGTTAAGATATTATAAACACTTAACATATTGCTCGACTGCCATCCAAATAAATTGAATCCATTTAGTTAGCCTTTTTCTCCTCTTGCAGTGATGGGCAGCTGCCATTGGTTCGCTTCGCTTTTTAACAATTCAAAGCACTTCTGATCGATTTGCTGGCAACAACGATTGAATTGGAAGTGGATGTGAATGTGAATGTGGATGTGGAGCCGTAAGGGATTGTCAAGTCAAAGTCACAAAGTTAATGGGGCGATGGCGCGATGGGGGGAGGTCCAAGTCAATTGTGAGCGAAGCACTTGAGTGAGGTGCCGGAAAGCACTTCAAATTAGAAAATGGAACGCACTGCGCATTGCAGGGGCTAAAGACAACGGCGATTACAATGCTTTCTGGCCATGGAGGAGCAGCCCGTTCGAAAACCAAAGGCGACCCAAACACTGGCCCATCCCGTGCCTCCTCCTCCCCCCACACCCTTGGCCCGTGAGTGGCGCATTGATTTGAACGAATCAAAGCGGTATGCGCACTAAAAATACCAACAACAAGCACCAAGGCAATACCAAATCCAGATTAAGCGTGACGGCTTGGAAACTGGGCGTTGCCCAATAATCAACAGGCTGCTCAGTGTGTAGTGTGTGAGACGAGGCCAGCTAGCAGCTGAGTGTCGAGCGCGTGTGCGTGTGCGAGTGAGCGCGACTATGCAGCAATGGTGGTGGGCCACACAGACTTCCAGCTGTGATTCCAACTGGAATGCACGCAACAGCTAGACGTCTCGCTCGCACAAGTCACTTGGGTGGCACTGGTGGTGGGTGCCGCATTGCTCACACGCTTATCAAAGCAGAGAGCGCAAAGAGTCGCTGTCGTTGTTTCCGCTGTCGTCAGTCGCTGTGCTTTGTGGCGCGCAGACGGTTCGTTTCTGTGTGGTCGCTCGCTCACTTCACACTTGCCGAATAACTGTAACCGCAAAGCGAGCCAACGAGTGCGAGTGCGAGTGCGAGTATTTGTTGTAGTTGCTCTCGCAGCCTCTCGCTGGCGCCAACTGCTCTGCCGCTGTCGCAGTCGCCGTCGCAGTTGACGCACAACTTGATTTCTTCCAATCTTGGCTGGGAAATCGGAATCGCAACAATTGGAATAGTCGGCGAATTTGCGTGTTGCGATAAGCTAGCAGCCACCCAGACACCCAGCCCAGCCCAGCCACCCAGCCACCCCCGCACCTGGTCCACACACACAGCGTGGCGTGTCAAGTGCACAGCGAGCCACTCGCTGCTGTTGCTGCTGCTGCCGCTGCCGCAGCCGCTGTCGCTGTCAGCCGCCAGATTCACTCTCAGCGTCAGCCTCAGCTGGCGCCGGCGCCGGCGTCTACCAGCCGCGTTCCATGTATTCCAACTCAGCGCCCAGCGACCGGCCGTGATTAACTTTTACGGGTTTAGTCCGCTCGATGACGCCGAACACAACAGTTATACAACAGCCCAGCAGCTGCTTGCTTGGCGCGCGTGCCGTCTGATAAAAAAGCCAATTGAAATCTGTTTCGCAGCCGTTGCCATTGCCAAAACGCGCGTGTATATCCGCATCCGCTTTCGCATTCGCATCCGTTTCCGCTGTCCATGCCGTCGCGTGTGTCAAACCAAAACCTGTAAAACGTTTACCAACACTCAACAAAAATAAATTAAATCAAATTTTGAGCAGAAAATCGAACTCAACTTATGAACGTTGGCAAGATGCAAGCGCCTGCAGGCCCGCACCAGCATCTGCTGCATTCTGCTGCCTCTGCCGCCCCGCCCACACAGCAGCATCATCTGCCCATCGACTACAGTTTGGGCAATTTCAAGCCCGCCATTGCCGCTGACTTTCCCGGCGGCCCTTTTGTGGCCAGCCCCTCAGCATCCGCGTCGCCCCCAACAGCCACCTCAAGTGCTTCGCTGCAGGTGCGCGATCTCAGCACCTTGACCACAATGGCCGCCATTCCCTCGCCCACGCAGCTGCTGCATCAGCGCATGCAACCAGCCCAAATCACAGTGGATGCACATCACCAGCACCAACACCAACACCAGCACCAACACCAGCACCAACACCAACAGCAGCAATTGCCACCGGCGGCTACTTCGCCACATGATTACGCGCCGATGTCCGCCTTCAAGGCGGTGCTGCCCAAGAAGCGAAATACCGACGGTAAGCCAAACATTTCAAATTCAGAAACTTTACGTGTGTGTGTCAAAATACCTGTGTGATCAAGGTGTGTGAAACTCAGTGAGCAAGTTTTATTTAATATTTTGAAGAGGTTTTTTTTTCAAGAAATAAATGATTAAATTTTGTTAAAGTTTTGGCCATTAAAATGTATGTAAAAAGTTTTTTATAAATATTTTTTTAAAATTATTTAATATACAATTTCAAAACTTAAAATTTTTATTGAAAATGGTATGCTTCAAAAACTTTATAAACTATGTTTAGGCTATCATAATTGATTTTAAAAATCCAACAAATATATAGAAATAATTTTAAAGCCTATTGCTCGCATTTATTATAAAAAGAAAAAATAGGTTTATAAAAAATATTTAAAAACAAAAACTAAATTCTATACTAAAATTGTTTAAGTCCGAAAAATTGCATATAATATAACATATAAGCGAAATATTCTATCCATTTCTTAAAAAAAAAGTTATATGCAATTATTTTTGTACTTTTTCTGGCTCAACATGTTTTGCCATACAAATTAAAATTATTTCCATCATTATTTTATCTTGCGTCGTTACTTAATATCAACTTAAAACTATCTTGAGAAAAAAAGATCGAAATTATCTTCGACTGAGATTATATTTCCTAAACAGCTTTTGTTCGTTCATAAATCCAAAGTTTATTTAAAAAACCTGCTCTTTCTTTTCTAATATCAAAGAAATAGAAACAATCTACTATCTATTATTATATATATATATCTATTATTTGCTTCCATTAAAGTATAATATTTAACTCAAGCTGTATCTAACACATAAATACATATATGTTTATATTACATATATTTACATATGTGTTCCCTACTTTAAAAGTATTTAAAAACTTAAATTGCGTTTTTAAAGCTACTCAAAAATATTTTTTTTTTTAAATTAAAAAAAAAAGAGTATTTAAAAAATATAAAAAGTATAATATAAAATATAAAATATGTGGACAATATATCTAAAACAAATATATTTAAATATACCTTTTACTATAGTAGAAGATTCAAATTTTATTTTATATTAATTTTCTATGACCAAAATAAGAATACAAATAATTTATAAATAAAAGCAAGAATAAATTTTATAAAAGCATTCGTAAATAATATTATTTGTAGGCAAAGTTGATGTTATTTATTCAAACAAATATTTTCATTAAATAAAATAATTATTTACAAATTATAAATACTTATTTTATTCAAAAAAAATATTTGTTTGAATATTTATTTATTCAGCTTTGCCTACAAATAATATTAATTACAAATGTTTTTATTTAAATTATTAAGGTTTTTATTACATATAATTTAAATGTAATTCATGGATTACTTTGATTTATACTACTCTATATTCTATATATTATTTATAAAATTTATAAATAATATAAATCAAAGTAATCTATATGATAAATTTACTATAAAAAAAATACATATTTTGCTATATATGTATATAGTTTCTCTTTAAGCCTCCATGCTTATGCTGAGCTTTAACCCAGTCCTTTGGCAGGGCAGCTGATGTGCCCATCAGAAAGTTTTTCCCAAATGCCACATTTCATATTCCCAAGTTAATTAAAAATATTGCCACAGATCTCTCTCTCACACACACAGTCGATTGCAGTAAAATGTTGTAAAAATTATTTGAATAATGTGAGATTTTAAAATATTGCATTTCTGACAATGGCCGAAAAGCCGCCAACGTGGCCCAGAACAATGTCAGATTAATTGAAAAAAATGTTCGAACGGGGGCGTAGCAAAAAGGGGGCAAAAATATTCATTATTCTGTTTGTGTGTGAGTGTATGTGTGTGTGTGTGTGTGTGTGTGTGTGTGTGTGGCGCTTAATGTGCAAATCTTCCGTGTGGACATGACGGACAAATGGATATCGGGGATTGAAAAATCCATAGCGAACCACAGATACGGAAACGAATGCGCACGGACAAGCCAAACTGGACAAAACTCATAGATACAGACAACAGGCATATGCATACATGTGTGTGTGTGTGTGTGTGTGTGTGTGCGTGTATGTGATGTGTATGTGATGTGTGTGTGTGTGTGTGTATCTGGCAGTTGTCGTCGCCATCGCAGTTGAATTTCCAAATATGAGCATTGAATGAATGAATGAATGAGTGTGCCAGCCATGCTCTGCACACACACACACACACACCACACACACACCACACACACACCACACACACACACCACACACACAACAGGCACACACAGAGGCAGCGACAAGCGGATTTCATTTACCGGTATTACATGTATCCAGCGGATATGTTTTTAGCTCCACAGCTTGAGCCCGGCACAGACATGGATATGCCCAAGCACAAACACACTCACACACACACACACACACACACACACACACATACATTGCTGTGCAGAATTTTCAATTCCGTTTGGCGCGCCACGTTTTTTCGCTCCGCTTTCCGCATTTTCTCTTCACCATTTTCACATTCTCTATGCGTTTGCTTTTCATGTTGTTGGCTTTTTCCCTCTTCTGTTTTTATTTTCCTTTTTTCTTTTTTTTTTTTGCTCTGCCTGGCAAAATGAATTTCGCTTTGTTTGTTGAGATATTTTTGTAGGTAAAATATTGGCGAACGCAAGCTTTTCACCATTTCCACAATTTCCCGAGTGTCTTTCGCGCTGCTTCAGCTCGGCTGACTGATTGGCCAGGAGGAGCGTTGTCCTGAGTTGTCGCCAATTCACAATCATCGCAAGGATTTCCTCCGCCCACCAACCAACAGCAGCCATTCGTCCCTTCCCAGTCGTTGTCGGGCTGAAATAAGTATCATAAAAAAATCTCTACGGATTGCAAGGAAAATGTAATTAAATTCGTTACAATTTTGGCTGCGAAATTTTGGAAAATCAATTTTTATAATTGTTTTTTTTTCCCTTTTCTTTATATCTAATAAATATATATTTTTTGGTTTGTAGAGCTTTGATCCTTAGAAAGAAGAGGGTTTTCTTTGAAAAGGTGGAATGAGGAAAGTTATGCGAACCTATTTAATATTTTGGGTGTATAGCTTAAAAAGGTCTTAAGTTATGTCAGATTGATATGTTTGTACTAAAGGACTGATGAAGGGGTAGACGGAAGGACAGGCGGAAGGACAGATGGAAGGACAGGCGGAAGGACACACGGAAGACCAGACGGAAAGACAAACGGCTGGGCAGACGGAGGAGCAGAGAGAGGGATAATCAGAAGAGCAAGCGGAAGAGCAGTCGGAAGAACCGCCGAAGGAACTCAGCCCGTAGTACTGATCTAAAATACTGGCAATGAGATCAACTTATAAACGAGGTAGACTCATAAATCAGCTCGGCCACGCCTAATTCTGTCTCTAACAAACGTTACAGGAAATCAATATACTCTGTTATATATATATACAGAGTATATGATCAATCCAGCGAATTAATCTATTACAAATTCTAGAGATGGGGGCTTGGTCACCTTGAGCAGGTGGGTACATAGTCTTAGACAGCTGAGAGCAGCCAATTCACACTGACAGAGCAGAGCTTCAAGCATCGAGCTCGCTTCAAGCTATCAAGGTCTGTATTATGAGTCGCGTATTTGAGCACTTAAATTGTCGTTAATTCCTAGCATAACCTGACCAGACTAAAGGTCATCTAAGTAATTTCCGTCTCGATTTCCTATTAAGTAAAGACATCAATTAAGATTGTCGCATGTGGCGAATGGATCAACAGTTTTTTTCCCTCATGCAATTAACGCATAGAAAACATAGAAGTCTTTTGGGTGCGGGGTTACGTTTACCGTAGCGCAAAGTGAGTCACCACGAATTAAAATAAATTAAAATTCTCGCCCACCCCAACAGAGAGAGCGACGGGGGGAGGCGGGCTAGACGATGAGTCGAACACGAGCGAGATCAAAGATCAAATGGTCTAATCAGAGAACCTAACGCACTGATTCATATGGGCAAATGATCTGGCAGAGCGCAGACAGCTGCGCATACTTGCCAAATGATATCAGTGCGAGAGGTGTATGAAATTTCGGAATTTGTGCCCCTAAAAAATATATATTGATATAAATATATATATAATTTATGTGTATATAGATTAACTGGGTTTATGGCGTGCGAGCTGAGGCGATATAAATTCGACAATAAATTCTTAAGCCATTTTCAATCACACCAAACAATTGAACAGCGATTCGAATCAATTAAAAGCAATCGAAATATCCTATCGACTCTATATATATACATATATATATTGTACAATATATATATATAAGTATATATAAATCGAGCTCTCTAATCAGCCAAGCGATTGTACTTCGATTATCTCGAAAATTTACGCATGTAAAAACTGTTTAAATTCCAAGTGCGGCTTAAGTGATACACCAGAGCAGCTACACTTTGAAATTATTCTGTGTATATGACTGACTCGAGTTCGAGGAATTTGAAAAACACCTCATGCAATCACGATGACTGCCTGCTTTATAATCTGAAGTGGTTTAGCAATCGAAGCTGACTAAATACAAAATAATAATAAAAAGATTAACTTGTGGGGCTTAGCACGTGTCCCGATTGTAGGGCATTCGCACAGCGACTCTAGCTGAACAGCTCTATAATGGGACACGAGCAATGCGCCTACACTGCGCGAAAAAACTTGAGCCAATTAGTTAGCTGAAGTATTACAATTATTTTAGACTGATCAAAATCTTAAAATGAAATGAATGAAATAAATAAAATAAATAAACTAAATAAAATAAGTAAAAAATAAAATAAATAACATAAATTAAATAAATAAAACCAATAAAAAAAATATAATAAATAATTACATTTAAATCAATTAATTGATTTTCATTTAAAACTTAATTGATGCCGATTTTGAATCGATTCCCAAGTGCCGCTCCATTTTTGTCGCAGTGTAGAGTTCTATTGCAGCAAACGGTGCTGGCTACCTTTGGCACTCGTATATTATTGATCAATAACAAATTGTCGCAACGAAAATCAGAGCAATATTTATGAAATATTTATGGCGCACGTCGTAATCATTAGCAACTCATCGAATATGCGCTCAACGCCTGTCATATATCTTTCAACTTCTCCCAAGTAGACGAAAATTGGGCGTTGTAAATCTATAAAGATACCAAAAAGGCCGTCAGCCCTTGTCTACATATTTATATTTATATACATATAATATGTAGAGCATGTATCTATGTATCTACAAGATACATTTGTAGCTGTTCCTGCTGCCGTTGCTGTCGTGGTCCGTCCCAATCGCTAATAACTACGTACACCGCACAACGCACACGCTTTATGATTTACGATCCGAAGGTAAATAGGTAACGACATCTAAACATGTCAATATCCTCGCCCAGTTGTAAAATTGAAAGAGTAAAAGTATCGTAAAAGCAACCAAACAACACCCAACAACCGATAAGTGCACAACAACAACAACAAGTTCGTTGAGCCGACCGCAAAATAAAAAGAGAGAGAGAGAGAGTGAAAGAGAGAGAGAGAGGGATAGACTCTCACCTAGTTGATGCCACATTAAAAAACAGTCCACTTTTATTTATGATCCGATTATATTTGCCCAGTTTATCTTTGTCTTTGCCATGTTTGACAAAGAAAAATCAATTTCGACGGCGAAAAAAACCCTTCTTAAGCACCTTTAACACTTTCCCGTCACGTTCCAAGCTGTTGCAATTGGAACAGATTTTAGAAACCAAAAAAAAAGCAGATTATCAAATTTAATATATATGTAAATATCATTGTCAAGATGTTAATAGAGAGAGAGAGAAAGAGAGAAGAGTCTCAGATGGATATTGGATATCTCAGATCTGGATATTGGAGTATCTGTTCTATAAGAAAGTCAAGTATAATATCATGGAAGATAATCAATACGTTCACAGGCGAGTCTCAAATGAAAGTATGAAATGAAATAATAAAAGAAATGAATGAATGTAAATATTATAAAAGATTGTCATTATGCTGAAGGAAATGTCTCAGATATAAAATTGAATTTATATCTAAAAACTATACTACAAATACAAATAAACAGTCAGGTATAAAAATGAATATTCATATCTACTTTTCGTAGTATCTTTTCTATAATATAGACAGTCGATTATAATATCCCAGTGAATTCTCAATATGTTAAGCGAGGAGTCTTATATCAAATGAAATTATAGAAGCATATCCTATCATAGTATTTATATCGTTTACTCTCAATGAAGTTGTAAAATTCTTTGTTAAAAAATACATTCAGCTGTGTTCATAGAAATAGTAGTGCAACTGAAATGTTAGACAGCAACATTTTGTGATAAGCATAATATTTTTAAAATATTTTTAAGATCTTCTCATATAAGCAAAATCATTTCCAACTATTCTTACATATACATATATATATATATATATAATTTATATATATAATATATATAAAAACCCTATAGATATATATCAATTCAATTCAAATATATTCTCATTATACACTCTTTCTTTTTCTTTATATAATTCTTATATAGTCTATCAACCACGCATTTGGCCAACATTTCGCAAGACCTTTCCTAACCTTTACTCCACCAACTGTGCTTTATTTCACCATTCAGGTGTGAGGTACTGCGATTTCTATAGGATATTGATATATCGCAGTCGAGCGTCATAAACGCTACCAGTCGATATCAGCTTATGGCTGTGATATCAACTCCCAGACAGTTTACAACCCTAGCTAAAATTGGATCCTGGACGTAATATGTAATATACGAAATTACCTTTCTACCCCAACCCGCAACCCCCAACTACCCCAAAAAAAAAAACAAAAAACTCTATGCTAACTGTAATTATGTCGAAACCGAACTCAAATGGGAACTATGCTTAAAATAGTCGAGCAAAAGTGTATCCAATGATATTTTGAGTACACTCGATAAGCTATTTTATGTTGGTCAATAAAGGGAAATTGTGGTCTCTATCATTATATAGACGCAATTGCGTTTTATATTTCTCTATAGCCCTTGTTATCGATAAGTTCCAGCAAAAAAATCACAAAAATATTTAAGCAAATAAAGAAGCTTCTACCGTGTATCATAAAAAAAGGCAGGAACTCTGCAAAACCAAGAGATAATATTGAAATGGGAACAGAAAACGAATTCGAGCTTCAATTTTTGGTTTATGATCTTAAGGTGTGAATCTGATATAATAAATATATACATATAAATATGTATATGATTTTTATTTTCTGAAAAGTGAAAACGTGCTGGGGTCTGAGCGAGCACCAATTAAATGTCATTTATCAGCAGAGGAAAAAAAAACAGAGTCTAAAGTTTAGATAGCCTTCTGATTTATAGCCCCAGCGATAAGCCAGTTGAGCGAGTGGACTCGACATAGGTGAGGCCAGGTGGGAGAGAGTATTGGATTGGCATTGGCATTTGCGGCGATTGATTTGTAGTGTGTAAAGGTAAATAAAGTAAATATGTAATTTTTAATTGCGTTTGGCTTATTTGCAATCGTTTCGAGACGCTTCAAAGCGCCAACACCGACAACACAGCAACAGTTGCTGATAGCAACAGCCAACAGCCAACAGCAACTGTTGTATGTTTGAGCATGCAATCCCCATCTAATGCCGCCTGGAGTGGAGCTTAGGCTCTGGATTGAGAAAACTGAGCACCTCTCGAGCAGACACTCAGACGAAATCAATATAGAATTTGAGTTCGAATTGTAAGTCGAAACTGAAATCTCAACGAATCCGTTAATCAAGCATCAAGTTTCATCGGCCAAATCATGGCCCTAATCTATCGGCCCAATGTTTATGGCCCCCACTTTTGGCATATCTAACCCAGCTCAATATTTATTATATTTGCCGTCCGTTTCGACGATTTATATTCGTCGTTTTTTTTTTGTTTTCCTTTGACCGCTTTCATATTTGCCGAAACCACAAACTTTACAATAGTTTAGTACGTCCAGTATTTATATGGACTTGGCGGCCTCTAACTACTGTTCTATCACAGCTTTTGATCGATTGCCTTTCGTTATTGATTGTGAATCATGAATCGATTGAAGAAACGAACAAAATTATATGATTTTTGTATGTTCAGAAAAAAACATATATAAGAAAAAATTTTTAAAATGTTTTATTAATTTAATGTAAATAATATATTAATAACTAAAAAATAAAATTAAAAATATACAAAAAATATTTAAAAAAAAAATAAAAATAATTTGCTACGACTTAAAATTTATATCTTATTTTTTATATATAATAATAATATATATTTAAATTTTTTGTATTTAATAATACATTAATTTATATTTATTTATATTAAATCTAAAATGTGTTTTAATTATTATATTTAATAATATACAAATTTATTTGCTAATAAATATTTTTTTATATTTATATTTAGTTAAATTAATTATTGAATTTAATAAATATTTCTTTATGTTAATTCAACAATATTTCAAGCAACCCACGCAGTTCGCAGTTCAGCAAAGTTTTCCACAAAAGTTTGGAAACTTTCGGAAAATTAGGAATTAAATGCATTTGTAATAATTATCACATGCTAAACAAATTCGCGCTGCGCAATCGAGCCCGAACAATGATAATCCCGCCATAAGCGCATCAATTGCGGAGGCGTGGCAAGGGGCAAGTGGGCAAGGTGGCAAGGGGCGTATAAACAGGATAACAATGATTTCAATTACCATGCAGTGTCGAATAATTATTCTACCTTTTTTTTTGCTTCCTTTGCGTGAATATTGCTCCCGGGCGTATAAAAACAGATGAAACAGCGAGCAAAGGGTGGCCGGGACCAGTGCCAGAGCTCGAGTGTGGACTGGGGAGAGACAGAGAGTTGGCGGGGGACAGTTGGACGACGGCTATGTCTAATGTGCACAAATTTATGACTTTACTACCGACCAAGGGCTGAGTACCAAGGGGCAGCAGCAGCAGTAGCAGCAGCAGATGAGGTGGTTGGAATCGGGCTTGGTGGGCGGTTTGTTGCTGTTGCTGCTGCTGCTGCGTGTCGTCTGTTTACATTGTCAGCCTTCAGGCTGGGGGCAGCCAGATGCTTAAGCTCATTATTATCATTTAAACAAGTCGGCCTACGTGAGCTACCAAAAACTCATCCACTTGTCTCTGTTTACGTCTCTGTCGCCAGGGTTGATTTTTCTACCAAATTTTTGGTGAACGTTAAACGTTTTCAGTTTTAGTTCGAAACATGAAAATACCATTTTCTAGATTTTCAAATAAACGCACTGTCTCTCTCTCTCTCTCTCTCTCTCTCTCTGTCTCTCTCTCAATGGGCAGCCACACACCACAACTGGTGGGTGGGTCTCCTGCTGGTGGTTGTCTGCGATTCGTTTGACTGTTTTTGCCCATTTGAACGGATGCTGTGTGATAATGCTCCCGGGACAATTGTGTGCATAATTAGAATAAAGGGTTTTTCCAATTGACATTTGCCGTAAATGGCGATGATTAAAATTTGCCTGCTTTATGGCCAGCTGCGGGGTCAGCTTGCTTTTTCTATAATCATTTTTCTTTTTTGTCAATTGCTTTTCGTGTAGCTGGTTAATATTTATGAGCACAATTTGATGTGAGCTGTTGACAAATAATACATAAATTAGTCATGGCGAGGGAGCAAGCATAGAATGTGTGAATATCTAAGTCTTAGCTATAAGAAAAAGTTATCATAGAAAATTAAAGTAAGTTTGCTTAGAGTCTTATATGATATGCATAGCAATTTGATGTTTATGAGAGGGAATGTAGGGAATAGATCACTTACATAGAAAGAAACTGCCAGATATGGATAATATACAGTATAATAAATAATAATAATAATAATATATAATAAATAATAATAATAAATATAGAATATAATTTCCTAATGCTGAATATTTAAAAAATTATTTTTATGGACATGTGATATTTAGCTTTGATCTGGTAGATTTGCCAAAAAAAATGATACAAAAGCTTTGCTGCATGTTTATGAATAATCAAAATTCGAAGACGAGCAAAACACGTCCAAGCAAAAATTAATTAATTAATTCAAGCACCCGAACTTGTTGGCATAGGTGAGGCGCTTGAGTACAAAGATAAAACTCATGAAATTCAATATTCATGATCTTGTCTCTATGTATTATACCAATGTACATTTATACCTTTTTATACCTTTTCTGTTTGTTTTTTCCACTCAACTTCTCTATTATTATTATAAAATTAAACAGTCTCAATTAGAATCAAAGACTATTTTGTATAAGAATATTTGCTCAATTTCAATAAACTTTCCAATATTAATTTCTGTTAAATTCCATTTTTTTATTTATTTATTTTACACTTAAAGAAATTTAATTTAATTTTATTTTTGATATAGAACTTTGAGATTTCTTGCATATTTTTCATAAACAAATATTGCAATTTTGACAGCTCTCTTAACTTAAGCAGCGCAGCAAGTGTTTCGCGCTTCTGTTTAATTTCGAGCAGCTCGCTAAGTGTTGCCCTGTGTGCAGCACTTAAAACGTAGCCAAACTGGATGTGAGCAACAACAAAGGCGCAATGCAATAAAAACACTTGACACTCTCTGATGCCAGAAGGCCTCGAAGTACACACAGAACACAGTCCGCTGCCCCCTCAATTGCTCGCAGACTGGGATATAACTGCGTGGCTGCAAAAGTATCTTTGTAGCTGTATCCGTATCTGACGGATGTGCGTGGGTTTTTTGTTTATGTTTATTTGGCTTTGCGTTTGCCGGCTCACTGGCTCACTGGCTGCCCGAATCAAAGCCGCATTATCAAAAATCGTCCCTTGCCTCTTTTATTTTGCTGAACCCCGCCCCCTGGGCAACTCCCACTGCCTGCGCAGTTACTTTTATCTGCGTGGCGAATTAGAATGTTGTCAAATTGTTATTCTTTTGTTGCGCTGCGTATTCATTCATTCGATTTGGATTCGCTCGAGGCCCCTGGCCATGTCGCTTTACCCCTTTCTCTGCCCAGCTATGCGCCTGCGTCAACCCACAATTGTCGCCATCCTCTGTCTGGCTGGCTGGCTGGCTGTGTGTGTTTTCTGTTTTGTCACGCTCCATTTAGCCGAGTGCGGACCGAACAGATGTTCTATTTAAACGCACATTATTATTATTCCATTTCGACAGCCGAATCTGAGGCTGAAACTCACGCCAATGGCTGAGGCTGCCGCACGTCTTGTGCGCACCACACAAAATTGTCGAAAGTGATTCGATATAACAGAATATTTGCAAATATTATTTAAAATTAAACAATATTTGCAAATTTGCAGAAAAGCCCGAATAATTTTTATTCCATTTTAAATAAATCATTTTAATTTAATTTAATTTTTTGTTGCACTTAAATGTTTTTTGAGAGAGAAATCTAATAAAAAATTCAAAGAATTTATTTCAAATAAACATTCATCTCTCAGCTGATCTCATCTCATGTATTCGATTCAATATGATTTTGTCGGGTGGCTGCACTATTTGCACCCTGGGCGTTGTATTGGGTGACACAGTCGTTCATCCTGTTGATGATGATGACGACGCGTTGATGTCAAATGCGGAACGGGCAAGCAAACGGTGATATTGTCGAAGGCCCTCGCCTCCTTCTCCCCTACTCTTGCTGCTGCTGCTGCTGCTGCTATGCGCTTGATTAGGGTGAATTAATGGTCATGTAAGGTGGATTAGGCGATTGAATACGAAAATAATTACATTTGAAATTCGATATGCTGCCAACTGTCAGCGAATGTGTGTGTGAATGTGTGTGTGTGTGTATGTGTGAGTGTGTGTTATACAGGTGGATCTCACTCCCTGTGCGTGTGTGATTGATGATGTGCTGCTGTTTGTTCTGATTTTGCTAATAGCTCACTTTCCTGTGCCTCTCTCACTCTCTCTCTCTCTCTTTCTCTTTCAGATGCCGCTCACCCCTTTAGCATAAGCAATTTGGTCAAGACTGAACGCCTGACGGCAATTGTGGCCGCCGCCGGGCTGAAGCCACCGCCGCTGCCGGCGCACAGCGTTGCCCTGACGGAGGATAACAACAATTCCATCTCGATGCTGAGCAAGAATCAACAGCAACAGCAGCAACAGCAGCAGCTGCAGCTGCGGCCCAAGCCGCTGCCTTATCTGAGCGCCAGTGAGCAACTGCGTCAGTCTCGCTCCAGATCGAGATCACGTTCACGCAGCGCCTCGCACTGCTCCTCACAGATCGACATGGACGACGCGGACAGCAGCCATGAGCGATACTCGCGGCATTCGCGTCGCTCTCTGCACTCACGCTCGCGCTCCCGTTCCCGCTCCCGCTCCAGATCGCACTCGAGCAGCTCGTCCGTCGAACTGGAAGTGGACTCGCCACCCGGCAGTCCCAGCGTCAGTTCGCCCAGCGCCGCCTCCATCTCCGCCTCCGAGCTGCTCATCACGGCCAACAGCAACAGCAGCGCCAAGAAATCGGATCTCTTCTCCGTCTCTGCGCTGCTGCGTCGCGACGAGCCATCGATCCGTCGCGCTCGCAGTCCTCCGCTGAGCCTGATCGGCACCTCGAACGCGCCTCTGGCTCTGCCCACCAATCCACTGGAGGCCATGCGCCAGAACTACCCGCCCAACTACGAAGCGGCCATGTTCCAGCGCCCCATTTTCTCGCCTGCGCTGCCCTTCTTCGCCGCCATTGCCTTTCACCAGGGACAGCAGCAGCAGCAGCAGCAACAACAGCAATCTGGACTGGTTGCGGGGTAAGTTGAGGCAACTATAAAAAAAAAAATAAAATATATGTATATATATATATATATATATATGTATATATATATATATACTATATATAAGATATAAGATATATAATATACAGCTGTGGTCATAAAAATAGTAGTGCGACAGCAAAATTTTTGTGATAAATAAAATATTTTAAAAACCATTAAATAAATATAAATAGTTTTTTAAATTCAAAATTTCAGTCGCACTACTATTTCCCTGAACACAATAAATATAAAATTATATTTTTTATATTTACACATAGATACATATATATTTTTGTAATTTTATATACATATATTTTCTTTATATTTTAAATTAAACTAAAATTTAATACAAACTCACATAAATTTCTCTCAGTGTGCTTATTAGTCGTAATCACCTGTACCTTAATTAAGTGCGTACTTGAGCTAATACTCTAACTCCTCTCTCTTTCCCTGTCTGTCTTTCCCTTTCTCACCTGCAGCTATCATCCAGACTCACAGGAAAATCTCTTCCGGCTGCGCAGCCTAATGGTGCCACTCCAATCTGCTGGGCAAAATGGCTCCACTGCGGCCGCCGCAGCGGCAGCAGCAGCCGCGGCCGTTGGTGTGGGCGTGCCACCCGGCGGCGGCCATTTGGGTCTGCAGCATCCGCATCTGCACTTCCATCACATGGCGGCCAAGTGGCCGGGCCTGCACCAATTCAGCGACCTGTACTCGTGCATGAAGTGCGAGAAGATGTTCTCCACGCCGCACGGACTCGAGGTGCACTCACGCCGCACCCACCACGGCAAGAAGCCCTACGCCTGCGAGCTGTGCAACAAGACCTTCGGCCATGAGGTCAGCCTCAGCCAGCACAGGTATGCATACGGCATTCTGCCACAGGCATTTGGTCAGCTACTAGCAGCCCAGCCACGCCCACAGCGGAGGCACTTTGCATGCTTAATGAGGGGCCGGGTCAGGGACAGTTTTGCGTTACTTAATTTAGCTGAAATGTTGGATTTGGCCTGGCCAAATGTTTGCTTTGCGGTTGTATTTAGCATTCAGCAGCGGCTCCAGGGAATTTGAGCCTTGGCTTTAATTACACCAAATAGCCGCCAGCTTGTTTATGCTGCATGTCGTTAAACGGTTTTTCTTCTGCTTCTTCTTCCACGTACAGGGCGGTGCACAATGTGGAAAAGGTCTTCGAGTGCAAACAGTGCGGCAAACGCTTCAAGCGCTCCAGCACCCTCTCCACCCATCTGCTCATCCACAGCGACACGAGGCCTTATCCCTGCAGCTACTGCGGCAAGCGATTCCATCAAAAGAGTGATATGAAGAAGCACACCTACATTCACACCGGTAAGTTAACTAAATCGTAGTTTAAGTAATTCTATAATGGGGATTTAGATAGGTGTAAGTAATATAAAATAATTGACTACAAAGTTGTATACATGGAAATGTAGAAGAAGCTCAAAATTAGATATGAAAGACTTATCAGTTTTGTTAGTTTTGATCTATACAAAGTTATTATAGAACTTACTTTAAAGCTAGAGATCTTCCTTGGCGAGTTTTAAAGCTGAAAAGGGCATGCAGTGGGAGTTTGGGTCTGCATTAGACTTGGAATATGTTAATAGAATGAGGAAAGTATATCTTATAAGCTCAATACCACTCTCTGATAACTACACGAATATTACAAAGAATATTCCATTGCAATTGCTTTAAAGAAAATCTAAAAAAATATTTTAAAATTTATTTTCATAAAAAAATAAATAAAAATATAATATATATATTTCTAGATATTCCCACAAAGCAACATTTTGTGATAAACATAATATTAAAAAAAAACAATTTGAAGATTTATATATTTATTTGTACATACTATATATATATATGTATGTATATACATATGTATATATATATTAATTTTAATACCCCTTTAAATTGTTTTCAAAATATTATGCTTACCATAGAATTTTGCTGTCCAACATTTCAGTCGCACTACTATTTTTCTGAACACAGCTGTATACCCAATGGCTTTAATGAGAACAGCTTTGCGGATATTACGCATATGTTAAAATAAATTGATATATGCACAATCACACACACACACACACACACACACATAGAGAGAGATTTGCAATTTTTATACCCTGAACCCATTGAAAATGGGAAATCAGGGTATAATGGTTTTGTTAAGCTGCCAAATGTATGTAACAGGCAGAAGGGGGCGTGGCAGACCCCATAAAGTATATATATTCTTGATCAGGGAGACGAGCTGAGTCGATTTAGCCCTGTCCGTCTGTCTGTCTGTCCGTCTGTCCGTCTGTCCGTCTGTCCGTCTGTCCGTATGTATGAACGCGTCGATATCAGAACATATAAGAGCTAGAGACTTGAAATTTTTTTTGGAAGTCCCTGTATAGCACGCGCATATCGAGTTTGTTTTAGAAAATCGATAACTATTCCCGTTCTTTTGTTATCGATTAAAAACCTTATCGAAATGAAGTAAATAAATTATATCTCGTACATCTTTGGAGCTAGAGTCTCCAAATTTTGCATTTAGTTTCATTTATATTTGATACAATTTCGGTTTTTGTTAGATTTTGGATATTGGTTCAAAATTTTTCAAAAATTTTCAAATTGAAGGTTAGTTGCAAATATAGCCAATATGTGAATGAGTTTGCAATTTTATACAACTGCAAAATATTCAATATAATATGTAGATCATATGCTGAAAATTTCATTGAAATCCATTAAGTACCAGAGAAGTAATTAAACAAAACGTTTTGTCAATTGCAACATGTGACCAGAAACCCACCCCTGTTTTCATTTTTTCTATACATGTGCACACATACATTGAGACATTCGAATGTGAGCATTCTTGTCTGTTCTAAGAATCACAACAATAACAGCTGACTGCGTGAATTCTGTTATAATTCTTAGCTGCCTTTAGTTTCGAATTTGCTACTGCTTGTCTAAGCAGTGCAGTGGCGGTGTTGATAGAAGCGGGGCACGCCGTGCCGTGCGCGCAGATCTGGGATCGAGCCCCGCCGATGTCAAATATTTTATGTCGTATTTTCTTAATTTTTTATTTTTTTCTTTTATTAAATTATTATTACTCTTTAAAAATAATATTATATTCTTTAAAAAAAAAACATGCTTTTTGATTGTGAAAATGCAAGATTAGCAATTTAATTAAATTTTGTATAAGTTTGTGATGTATACAAGATACGGAATATATTTAATAACGCAGATCGGACGGGGTTCAGGGGATCTCCTAGTCGGGTACCCCCGACTAGAGTTTTCTTACTTGTTAGAGAATGGCAGCGATAAAGCGAAAATGGGGAACTTGTCCCGTAAGCGGGCGCCATTAAAGCGTCGAACAAACCACCACCCAATGCCAAAGCCACAGTCGCAGTTCCAATTACAGTTACAGCTACAGTTACAGTTACAGTTTGCCAGTTGACAGAACGCCGAGTTTTTGGGGCACTCGGCGCATGGGTAAAGGGACTGGGGAATTGGGTAGTGCTAAAATGGAGCTGGCGACGGCGATAGGAAAGCGCAAAAACAGCTGAAAAGAGCGCCAACTATAAAAGCGCGCTCACTCTCACTAAATTCGCAAGAGAGCAGCACTCAACACACACACGCACACACACACAGACAGAGCGAAATATATACAACGGTAAAATGTAACTGATAAGAAGCAGCAGTGAGGACCAGCATTGACGTCGAGCTATATACAAAGCTTGGGAGAGAGGCATTGGAAAGACAACGGCACATACAATACACACACACACACACAAGCAGACGCACGCACACACACAGCAAACAGCGTTAGACTACGCCTTGAAGCGCGAAAGAGAGCGAGCGAGTGTGCAGCGACAAGCGACGCGGGCAGAGAAATCACAGCCGACCAATGAAAAATTTAGTCAAGAGATTTTGATTTTCTGTTTTATACGCGCGCACACACACGCATAACAAACACGACGCACACATTGACACATGCACTCGCCGAGACAGCGCGCTGTGAGACTGTGTGCGTGTGTGTGTGTGTATATATTTCGGTGCCTGCGCATACACCCCTATATAACTACTATAGCAACAACAACAAAGCTCTGCCGAAAACGTAGCAACTGCGCTGCCGCCGCTACGCGCACTCTTGCGCCGCCATTACGCCCCGAGCCACAAGGCGTCTGCATCGATTTCTATAGTTTTTGTTTTTGTTTTTATTTTCTTACTCATGGCAGCCCAGCAGTAGCACAGGTCCGCTCCGCTCCTATCAGCATGGCTACGGTCATCTCTATTTAAAGCAAAAGCATGAAAGTTTTAAGTTTGTTTAACACTTTTATATAAAGACTTAGCTCCAGGAATAACTAGTTTGAGTTACCTCGACTTATTTGCTTTCTATATATATATCTTTGATGTAGATCTCTCCAAGCAAAATGATAATTCATATAGCCAGTTGGCATCTACATCTTTGATGTAGATCTCTCCAAGCAAAATGATAATTCATATAGCCAGTTGGCAGGCGAATCAAGTCAGTTATGGAGTAAGCTTAAAGTGGATTACACTTGTAAAATAAAATAAAATAGTTATTCATCAAATTTGTTTATTATTAGATACTATCGTATATTTATATATTTTTTAAAATCATTTCTTCTTTAAAATTAAAAAAAAAAAGCAAATATCTTATCTTAGTTTTGTATCTGAAAGTACTCAAAAATCAATCCTTCATCATCTGCATAACTTTAATAAATACTCCAAAATTATTAGCTTTTGATCAATATTAATATTATGTGCTCCATCTCTCACAAACGCACCTTCCTCTCCTTTCAACAGCAAACATTTCGCTTGCATCATTTGGCAAATTTCATTATTATAGCATTATCATTATATTTTCTTCTTCTTCAGTTCTGGCAAATCTTGCACTCAAATCAGTTTGTAAATTGACAAAATAATAACCTTCTAATAAGCTGCCTCCGACAGCGCTTCTCGCTAACTCAGCGTTTAGCTGGCCACACCCCAGAGCTCATCTGCAGACTTGCGAACGCATTCGCATTCGCATTCGCCTTTAGCGAGCGTCTGGCGAAATCAGTGGAGTACGACTCCGCACACACACACTCACACACACAGCGGCAAATATTTCAGACATTTTTATCGTTTGGCGTCTTCGATTTAGCCACCCACAACAACAACAACAACATCAGCAACAACCCCTTTCACCTCAAGGTATATGATAACGGATCCGTTCTGTCTCGTGCTTTGCTTTAGTCTTTGACTTCCTTTTGGCCCTGGCTCAGTTTTCGTTTCGCTTGGTTTTTCTTATCTCGTTGCGTGCGTGCTTTTTGCCTCGTTTTACGACTATCCTTAATTTTTCCGCTTTTCTTTGCGTTTCTCAGTTTTTTTTTTCTTTTTTTTTTTGCGACGTGTTTCTATTGCCGGCAATAACCGCGCCAGCAGATTTTTTCCACATTGATGTGATTTGCCTCAACATTTCCGTCTGTTCTTTTCCATTTTTCCTGCATTTACGTTTTTTTTTTCGGTTTTTATATCCGCTTTGTGTTTAGCTCGCATTCTCATTTTTTATTTTCCTGCCTCAGATTTTTTTTTGGTTTATAAATTTATGCGCCATAAAAGCGGAGCAAATATATTTTACATATATATATATAGATGTGTGTGTGTGTGTGTGTGTGTGTATGTGTGTGTGTGTGTGTGTGTGTGTTTGTTTACTTATTCATGAGCTTCATTTCGATCCGAAACTCAAAACTCATCTGCACATTCAGCCAACACCTTTTG
Source organism: Drosophila leonis (assembly GCA_035045365.1). Classification (NCBI taxonomy): domain Eukaryota; kingdom Metazoa; phylum Arthropoda; class Insecta; order Diptera; family Drosophilidae; genus Drosophila; species Drosophila leonis. The sequence goes on along the minus strand of JAWNPC010000389.1, from coordinate 1,210,455 downwards.
GCCCTGTCAAGGCTGCTAAACAAATCAATAAGTTGAAGCTACTCTGATTTTTTTTAAAGAGCTCAGCCCAAAATTATTGTTTAAAGAAATGGAATTTGTGATCAAAACACATATATTTTTAAGTTTACTTATTTATTTATTTAAACTATTAAATATATTTTTAAATAAAAATATAATAATATTATTATATTTTTCGCTTATAAGAAATTTTTAGTTGGCACTGAAATTTGTAGATGACTTAACAATTTTATACATGTTATAAAAAATTTGTTAAATTTATAAATATAATTTTCTCTTCTTCAATTTCGGGAGATAAATTTAAAAGAATAGTCAAAACTCCAAAAAACAAAAAGAATTTTTATACAAATTTCTTTTTTTTATAATATTAAATACAATATTATATTCAATTATTCAAAATTATTCAATTATATTCAAAAAGTACTCCAAATGCTGCGGACTAGCTATATTTGATTTTCGATTGTCTGTTTTTTCTTTTTTGTAGCTTTATACTGGCACTCAAATCCCACTTGTGTCAAATATATAATACAAATATTTATTCTCGTATTGACACTCATATCCCTGCCTCACTTATGCCAATATATATTTTTATGAACAAATATAATAAAAATTTCGTTTCTTTAAATTACATTTAATTATATTACCAAATTTAAAAAAAAATTCAAATTAAAGCTAATTACCCATTTTCAATGAAATCAGAGTAGAAAAACTCCAACGTGAATGCTCGAAAATACTTTTGACGTTAAGGCTCCCACCGTAATACTCACGTTTCATATCAGTAAACCTTTGGCTTTTATAAATTTTAAATTTTAAGGTAGAGACAACTTCTCACTGAAGATATATCAAGTCTTAAATATATTCATATACAATATTCAAGCTCAGTTTGTTATCTACAATAGTTACAATTTTAACTCTACCAAATATAGTTGGATAATCAAAGATTTAAGGCCAAAGAGTTAAAAAATTTCTGAATTAATTTCTCTGTAAATATAAATAAAACAACTTTTATATTTATATTTTTGTTTATATCATTGATTATTAATATTTCCTCACACTCCACAAAAATCTCGTTTGTCTTTCATGAAAAGTGAAAACAGAAATCAAATCTCAACGCAAACCAAGAATATTAAATTCTGATTCTGTGCATTGCGTTTAAAGCTGAAAATAATTTTATTTCCATTTTTGTTTGTTATTTTTTTTTCTTTTGGCTCACGCTGCGTATGCGTTATTTTGTTATGAGAGTTGAAGAAAAGAAACATGAAATGTTAAAAGAGCAAAGCAAAGCGGAATATAAAACGTGTTGAATTGAAAGGATTTGCCGAGTGTGATTCTAAGACACACACACAGATGCACACACACACACACAGACAGCTACACGCACACGCACACTAAGACAGTTAGACAGACGTAAAATATTAGAAGAGTAAAAGAAAAAGCAGCGCAGAAGCAAGCAAAGATTTAAAAGAATTTCCACAATGTGATGCAATAAAAATCCTTGAAATCTCTACATACAAAAACCCCGACAGCCCCAACGCCCTCACACCCGCACAACCCACCCAAAAAAAAAACCCCAGCCCCAGTTCACTTGCCGCTCAGCTGCCCTCCCTCTCACAGGCATTCATATACATACATACAGCTAGCCCCCACAGCTTGGCTTGGTGTTAGTTAGAGCAGCCAGGCAGCTAACCAGAGATACCCTGCAATTGCCCCAACCCCTGTCTCTGCGATGCTTTTGCTTTCTCTGAGAGAAAGAGCAGCGCCCATATTGCCAGCTGCCAACTGCCAACTGCCAACTGGCAACTGGCAACAGCCGACGGCCGACGGGATTTGGATTTGGGTCTCGTTAGTGCTCGTCGCTCGTTTGCTGTGATAAATAATAAAAGCTGCTCTATAATCTCTGCGACTACGTGACGTTATTTGTGCCGATAGTGCACGAACGTGCCCCGAGCAGAAGCAGCAGCAGCAGTAGCAGCAGCATCTCGAGCAGGTCGAGAAACCCTTCAGCCAGCGCAGTACATGCTCCGCAAGGACGAGCACTCGAGCTAGTCGTGGCAGTCGTTCGAGCCGAGAGCTACTACAGCATGACTACTCAATTTTTTTTACTGCTACAGCTGCGCCTGCCACGCCTCCTCGTTGCTCCAGCTGCTGCTCCTTAAGCACAACGACGACTCCTGCCGCGGGAGCCAAAGTTGAATCAGAGCACATCCCAACGGTCGAATGTTTCAGAATCACGTCGCTGCAATTCCATTATATACTTACAGAGACTATGTTCATATATATGTATATATATATATATGTATATGTATATATATACTTTGGTATATGAAAGTGCCTTCTGTGTATGTATGTGTGTGTGTGCGTATTTCATTGTTATTTTATGTCTGTGTGTGTGTGTGCTTACTTTATATATATACATTGTTCACTCTACAGCTTTCACATGCCCCTCGCTCGTCTTTCCTTGCAAGTTTCAAACTCAAGTTAACATTTTGTAGCCAAAGTGTCTATATATGTATGAGTGTGTGTGTCTATGTGTGTCTGTGTGTGTGTGTGTGTGTGTTGGGGTCTTTGAAGCATGGGCATATATCGCTGTCTATGACATTATCTCTGCTGGCCAAGATAAGCGCGCACAATATTTGTGAGCTTCCATTGGAAAGATCATAAAAAATAGACAAACTGTTCAGATTGTATATATGTATATGTCTATATATATACATATATATGTATATATATATTGTTTGCTTTAGGGACTGATTTCCAAAGAAGAACCAACAACATTTTATATACATATATAGATACACTGAAAGAAAAGCAAACAACATTTAATTTTTAAAGAGGAAATAAAGCTTAATACAATATATTGTATTAATTATAAAAAAATAAAAAAATAAAAAAATTAATTAATTTATTATAATTATTTAATTATATTTAAAGAAAACTTTCTACTTGAAAATATGCAAAAGAAAATTGATCAAAATTCACAGATATTCAACAATAAGTTGATTAAAAAATTCCTAAAATATTTTTGAATAATTTCTAAATTGATTGACAAAATTTTCAAAATATTAAACAATTTCTGAATTATTTTTTAATAATTTCAGAAATTAAAATATTTGATATATAGCTGTGACAGCTACAAACCATAAACTGATTAGATTTCTACAGCATATAAAGTCAGCTCTCAGCTTTTGATAACTGCGAATCAAATCTGAAATGAAATTTTGATAGCACTTGGCGCCGGCGAGCCACAAAATGCGAAAAGAAGAGGAAGAACTTCAATTAGGGTGGGCCAGCCGGAAATCTCTAATGAAAAATTAAACAGTATGAAAACGCGCTCAAAGTGACCATAAAAAAGAAGAATAAGCTGAAGCAGCAGCTAAATTGATGTAAAAATGCTTTAAAAAAGTTTTCATAGAAATTTTGTGGATTTTTATGTGGTTGCTGCCTTTAAGTGCTACAAAACCACAAAACACCACACAGATGAACCAAAAAGTAGAAATTTAAAAACTCAATGTGTGTGTGGCGCAGAGACAGTGAGTGGGGCGGGGTGCGACTTGTCGCTGTGGTTTTTCGGCAACGTCGACGCCATTGCTGACGAAGACTTACAGAGGCTGTGTGCTGTGTTCTGTGTGCTGTGGGGGTTGTCTCGCCACGCAGACTTTTTGGGGGTTGTGTGGGGGTTGGGCTGGGTTTGGTCATGAAAGCAAAGCTGCCTAAAATGGCGCGCACTGCTTGCCTGTGCATGCGAAATGCACAAATGCAAAATCGCCTATCGATTTTAGTTTCCACTCACTAACAAACACACTCTCGCTCTCTTTCTGTTTCTTTTTTTAATGGCAGGTGAGAAACCGCACAAGTGCCAGGTGTGCGGCAAGGCGTTTAGCCAGAGCTCCAACCTGATCACTCACTCCCGCAAGCATACGGGCTACAAGCCCTTCTCCTGCAAGCTCTGCCACAAGTCCTTCCAGCGCAAAGTGGATCTGCGCCGGCACAAGGAGACACAGCACACGGATCTGCGCGTGCACCTGGGCAAGGTGGACTTCATGTCAGCCGCCGCAGCGGCTGCAGCTGCTGTCGAACTGAATGCAGCGCCGGGACAGGGCATCGCCTTGCAAGCGCCAGCGCAGGCGACGGGACCGACGACAGTGAATGGCGCTCCGGTTAACTCATTGAACTGCCAGAAGGTATCGCTGCTGGCATAACAGCAAACAGTGCCAGTTCCAGTTCCAGTTCCAATTCCAGTGCCAGTACCAGTTCCAGCTAGCCGGAATCATTGTGCAATAGCTGGCATTTCCATTTGCCGTTAATGAAATTTGAATAGTTTAAGCCGCAAGCAACCGAGCAGAAATTTCCCTTGTTGCCAAAAAAGATGAAAAGAAGAAAAAGAAAACGAAAATAAATAGTCGCATACCACATACCATAATAAACTATATACCAAAGAACAGTTAAACCAAATAACTTAAACTCTCTCTCTCTCTATCTCTCTCTGTCACTCTCTCAGCACACAAAAAATTTAAAAGAAATTTCAATTGTTTTTTGTAAATTATATATATATAAATATATGCATATTCGATATGTTTGTCTGTATGTGTGTGATTGTATTTGGATTAATATACATGGAATTTAACGATTCAAGAAATATATATGTACATCTTCTTAGCTGCTACACATTGAATATATCAAGTTTAAAAGTTTAATGCTAAAGGCGTCAAAATCAAAAGCAAAATCGAAGCCATGAATCGTACGTGTACTAACTGTAAAATGTAATGTTAAAAAATTAAGAAAAATATTAAAAACGAAGAAAACCAAATATTAATAATAATAATAAAAATGTTCCACATTTTCGCTTCTAGATAGTTGTGAAATTTTAAACGCTGTACTATGCAAATATTTTGATATTATATCATTCCAATGAATTTAGTCTAATTAATAAATTTTTAACTTATTTATGCATATGTGTGTATGTATGTAAAAAAATATAAATGCTAAATAAATATATTTTCATTTTAATGTTCCAAAAAAAAACAAAAGAAAAAATAAAACCACAAAAAAAACAACGTAAAAATCTAACATACATTTTAAGTATTTTTATGTTTTCCAATAAATTAAATTTATTAAGCAATTAAAACTAAATAATATCAAGTTGTTTACTTTATATTTATGGGCAGAGACTTTAAAAGATCTGAGGCTGTCAGCTTAATGGGAGAAAAAATTATTTTATATTTAATTCTTTTTCAGATGCATAAGAAAATAAAAGAGGATGCTTAGGAATCAAAACTTGGTTTCATAATTAATTAATACAAGTTAATAAATAATAAATAATAATTTACAATAAATCAAAATAAATCAATATTCATTTTAACTCATCGATAATTATTTATAATAAAGTAAAAAATATAAAAAAAATAATAATTAATATAAATTAATAAATAATAATTTACAATAAAACAAAATAAATCAATATTCATTTTAACTCATAAATAATTATTTATAATAAAGTAAAAAATATAAAGAAATAATAAAACAAATTAATATAAAATAAATTCTTTTAGCCATGCAAAATGAAAGAAAAGCTTAAACTTGGCATTCTCTTTTTATGTTTTTATTTTTTCTTTTTATTTATCTATAAATATTTTTTAAAATTAAACTTTTTGATATTTGACATAGAAAACATTTATTTAATTTGTTTTCTTCTAATATAATAATAATATATAAATGTAAATATGTGTAAATACAAATAATACATTGACAAAAACAAGCAACTGTATGTGGTGCTGGAAGAAGCTATCCTTGCATTTTGGATCATTTTTGCATAGTTAAAGTCTTCGTGGTTAATAACAATTAAATTATATATTTGTATATATGTATATTTTGTAGCCAGATCAAAGAGTATAGCATTATTCTTGACTATATATATATTTCAAATATTGCTATTTTTATTTGGATTTTTAAATAATAGTTTAAACTCCTCAATAATTTAGCAGCACTTTAGCTGCCCAGAGATCAATTGAATAATTTAAACAAAATAATTTTAAGCGTCTCTCGAATTTCTCTAATTTATTCGACTCATCTCATAACTCATTAAAATTAAGTCTTTATACTATTTATTTAATATTTTTTCGTTAACTACAATTATATAAAAATTGTTTTTAATTAAATGCAGCTTATACAATTGAAACCTAAAACACTTTCTGGCATTAATTTACAATATTATATATATTTATATTAATTTATTTTATGAAATATATAAATATTTTTATGTAAATAAATTAACAATTTATGTTTCAATTTTATCTACATGTTTTCTTCTATATCCCCGTAGAGTTTGGAAATTTTCCGCCCACTAAATGGCGAGTTTTAGTCTTTTAATATTCATACTTTGTGTGATCTGTGTTCTAAGAGACCGCCCCAAACAGCAATTATCAATATAGGAATTCGGATTTGATATGAACCGCAAGTCGAGCTGTCAATGAAAGAGTTAAAAATGTATGAGCACGACTTCTCTTTGTGGCCATGACACCTGCCCGCTGAGCTGCCAATTCCTTTGTTCTCGGCCTGTGACAGTGCAGCAGAAAGAAATTGTTTGATAGAATAAATGGAAATGTCCAATGTTGAATACGCTTTGAATATGCAAACGCCACATGATTAAAGAGTCATAAGTAGAAGAGAGCCGTGTACGAATACGTACGGCTCTCGTATACGTATTCCCTGAAGTGTCCGTCCACGGGTATCCGATATCACGTACGAGACGAGGGTAAATGCCGGCATCGTGTGTCCCACTCGTTCTAAACAAAATTTGACAATAAAAAATAATAATGCTGAAGCTCTTCCACACATATATGGACGTATGTGTGTGTGTGGATTCACTTGCGCAAATTCCCAGGTCTGCAATTTGCTTGGCAACTTGTCTACTTTGCAAATGGAGTCAAAGCGAAACCAATTTCATCAATAAAAAATATTTGTCTACCTGGCAACACGTGTACGAAAGACGCAGTTTGATACCCTGTAAACATGAAATGGGTATGATGATTTAGATTTATAACAAGAATAGATATCTTAGAGCTAACTGCATAACAGAGTATTTCATAGTCTCTCACTCTGTGGCTCTTTGACACTCTTGTGTTTGTTATTCATATGACATTTTTAGTTTTCCGTTTAGAGCGACGTCTGGGAAACTCTTGAGTTGTGCACCCAACTCATGAATGTTTGAACCAGCAGCATTTTGTAGTATTGATAGATTTATGCATATGTCAGCGGAATAAATAGAGACAGAGAGAGAGAGAGACTGGGCGCAACTCATTACCCACAATTACCACAGTCGTTGGCAATAAAACTGTGGAAAGCCAAGCAAATCGAACATTAATTTATGCAATGATCGATAACATCCTGCGATTTGATCGACAAACGTTTTGCCGAACGGCCAAAGCAAAGCCCAACGAGTCGTTGACCGGGGGCGTAGGTGATCATAAAACATTGATCAATCAATCTTTAAACGATGCCCAGTCACAAATTGAACAGAAATCAGCAACTTCCGTCCGCTCGACTGATCTTCGACTTCATGCAATGCAACAACTACAAGATCTAAATTATTGGATCGCAACTATGTTTTACGAGCGATGTGCCATAAAACATGCGGCCATGCGGGCTCTTTGAGTGAATTAAGCGCAATTAGCGTGGCTACCTTCTACGGAGTTTGGGGTTAGCCCCGCAGGATCGTCGCCTCGTTAGTTGCAGAACCTCGACACGCAACTCACATGATTTAGGGTCCGCCTCATGGCCTTAAAGTCGTTGTCAAAGATCGTGTAATGGGCGCAACATCTGGATGTTCTCGTACATCGTAACATCCCAAGTTCTTAATGCGAATTTATTGCCGCCATCATTATGGCGCCCAGACATGAAGATCAGTTGCAAAGAGAGACAGCGAGCGAGAGATGACTCAAGACTTTTCAACAACTTTACACCCTTTCAGTTCGGCCAAGTTCTGCTGGCAGCGATCCGAGGGTAGTCGTAGCCGCAGATAAGACAATGGATCTTAATTACATTTCATTGTGAATATAACTGTTAATAATCCCAAATGGTTTTCCAAGGTATCTTAAATGTGTAATAGCAGACAAAAGAGCATGAGAACCAAGAAGATTATGAAGCGAGACTTTGAATTAACTCCTTCTTTGTTAAAGAAATTGCGTTAATAACTGAAAAATAATATATTTTAAATATATATGTGAATTAATATAACTGAAAATGAATCAATTTATGTATAAAATTGTGCTTTATTAATATATAAGGATTTGAATATAAAGGATTTTCTTCACATCATCTACATCTATTTCCCAGTCCCAGGCATCTCTATTTCCAACAAATGCTTTTCGTATTTATTGAAAGTCAATGGCTCTGGTACTATTTATTCATGATTATCGATGCTTTTGACCGGCGCACAAGCCGAGTGTTAGTCTGGCAGATCCCTGCCAAATTTTATTGTCTCTCTGGCAGCTTGGCAACTTGGCAGCAGCGTCGCAGTTGTGACATATTCCCGGCACTTAATGACAATTGCATTTTTATTGCACAAACAGTCGACGAAATGCTTGTTAATGGTCCAAACATAAAGGCATCATGACCTCCATGGCAATCGGCAGCAGCTTAAATTGATTTCACTCCCATATCAAACTGTATCCATAACAGCGTATCTTTGTATCTATCTGTATCTGTTTCTGTTTCTGTTTCTGTGTTTGTGTAAATGTTGTTTCAGTGCACACGCTGCACCTGCTGACAATTTCAAGTGCAAGCAAAGTAAAGAACAACACGCACAACTGGATATATTTGGTCTGAGCCACTGTCCCTGACCGTCGCGACGCATCGCCCACACCCACCCCATTTGCCCTGTAACCACATCGAACCACAATAGTAATTTACGGATGCGCAACAGCAGGCAGCTTCCCAAACTAATCGCACGCCCAGCGTGCGGACAGAGACGAAGTGTCAACGACTCGCGGTGGTTGTTGTTACGGTGGTTGGGTGGCTGGGTGGCTAGGTGGTTGCTGCCAATTGAACGTCTCAATTGTTGCAATACTGTTGCCAATACGCAACGGATGCGAAGTCCTGCTGCGTGATTACACAGGAACAAAGTGCCACTGACTGCAGCCCGTTCTGCTTCCGATTGCCAAACAAACAAACGCCCTCCGAGTACGGCAATCCCACTGGACTAATTCAAGTGTAACCCCTTGTTATGTCGCCCGCACCCCTCGTCGCCCCTCATCAGCTGGCAGCGGAAAGCGCAGCGCCCGAAAAATTGAGCAGTTAAATATTTTGGTGTCATAAGTCGGCATTACGCTTCCTGCAAGGGAGAAGGGGTCTCCCTTCCGGCGTTCACTGAATCACATGATGTAGGCCGAAAATTGATTTTAAACCCGCAATGTTTATTTATTATGCAGCACAAAGAACATTGGAACAAAGACTCTTTGAGATTATTTTTAGATTTTTTCTTTATAAATGTATTGAGTATATATAATAAAAATATACTCTTTATATTATATTATATTATAACAAAAAGATTTCAAAACGTTTTTGAAACAGACTAAGAAGAATATTTATTTTACTTTTATTAAATTTTGAATATTTAATGAAATTATTTTAAATCACGCATCATAAAATATTTTTTTAATTTTCCAGACTCCCCCGAATACCTGCTCAAAACTGATGTCCAGTCATTTGGTTCAACTAGGCGCTATATATTTGGGGCTTTAATTAAAAAAGTGAATTAATTTTGTGTTCGTGATTTATTTGTCTCTTGATTTGCGTCTTGCGTCCGATGAGTTATTGCCGTAAATCACGTAGTAGATAAAAGCTGGAGCCCGGCAAAACTATGAATAAAAGACGACAGACAGAGAGAGTGAAGAGAGCACTCGGAGGATGGGCACGGGCACTGCTGCGAACCTGTTTATTAGTCCTCTAATGCACAATAATGCTTAGTGCCAAGGGTAGAAAATTACTCGGCTCCTCGGGGGAATACTTACCAGGCTGGCAGCCAAATGTGACCTCTGCGCCATAGACGGTGGCACAGCCTACGCTCAGATATTGAATTACGGGACACGTCTCGACTTTCTCGACTAGCAGTACCAGATCCAGGCCGCCACTCAGCCAACCATTGAAGTTAATTTGTGCCTCGTCGCTCGAATTGTTGCTGACATTTTTACATAAAGCGAGGCGCATAAATCACATTTGCCCATTGCTGAGCAATCAGAGTTCGGTTCTATTTGTATGAATCTCTCTCTCACTATATATCTCCCCCGCTCGATGCCCACTTACATTCTGATTTACTTCGGTTTCCGATTGAAAGTGTTGAAATATGAGGCACCCAATGAGATTATGCACCACACTTCAGTTCAAATCTTCTCATATTAGCACAAATGTCCACAATTTGCCACGAGCCTCAAGTCTATGTTGGCCTGCCACAGCGCATTGAATTTCAAATGCGCAGTTGGCTAATTGACAACCGCACTGACAAATGAGCATAAACAACAAAAAAAAACTTCTTTATTTATTTATAATTTTTTTTACTTGATTTGTTTTTTTAAATTTTGAATTGCTTTAACTATTTTATTATACCTAAAAGTGACTGTAGCTAAGTGTAATATGGACTCAAAAGGCCGTTCTCTCGATGATAGGTATTCGCAAATAGTCAATAATTACATATTTGAGGAGCCAACGCAATTTGGTACCCTTTACATGTTCTTATAGATGCACTGATGGTTGGGTATGCTTGCAGATGATAATATATAAATTGATATACCTAATATAACTTTGAAAGAGTATAAATCCAATACATAATAACTACAGCTTCAGTCTATGCAGCCCAATGACTTTAGTAGCCAAGCTGTACATACCACTTTTCCGTAATGATTTGATTTGCAGAATCTGAATCTGAGTTGGTTTTAGACTTAAGAGAGACAAGAAATATATTTTGAAAAGCCTTATATTGTCATAATATCTAAATACTAATTGGTTTTTTCTTTTTTTCTGTTTTTCAACTTTATCCAGACTCGAAATCATGTGTAAGCTGATTATTACTAACTTTGCAAGATATGCTAAAAGTGCAACAAAAAGTTCTGGCTGCCTTTGCGATTTCGAAATTGCATCTATTATTCAAAAGGACAACTTGAGTATCAGAAAATTGGCTATTGCTCAACTTCAAGCTGTGAAAACTCTTTTTGTCTGTTGAACCTATTGAGGAACTGTCTTACACCTGCTTATACCATATCGCAATCATCTTTATTTCTTTATAAGCTGGCAAAGATATAGGTAAGAGTATATATTAGAATATAACAAATCAGTTATAATTCTAATTATAAAACATTTTACAGGCTATAACTTGAAAACTAAATAAAAAATAAATAAATAAAACTCTCTGAGGCACAATGATCAGTTTTCTCATTAGCTCTCCTAAGTTTACCTGCTCTTTTTCTAAGTAAAAGGAAAACATATGCAAAATTCTGCTGCGCTGCTACCTATAACACTTATTGTTTGCCTTTGTTTGTCTGTGACAGCAGGCTTTTAATTATTTTGCTACAATAAGTCAACGTTTAGGGCCTTTAATAGATCAATGAATAATAATATAATTAAATTTGATGAACTGCAAATTTTAATTTTATCCACGAAAATTATTGAAGTTAGAGTTGCTAATGAAGCTCGACAGCCTCCAACACTTTCAATATAAATTTATAATTTATTAAGTAACTATTCATACCTATGTCTATTTATATACACATATTTATACACTAGTCGGCATATATATTTTGACAAAATACTTATGTCATACCCGAATTTTCTTTTAATTAATATTTTAAATTTTTTTTAAATTTTTTGTAAATTTTTTTTAACTTTTTAAGTTTTAATGATAAAATATTTGCTTGCTTAGTTTTAAGTTTTTATTAGTTATACATATATAAAAAGAAAAAATAAACAAGAATTTTTCACAAAGGCATTTAAAAGTTAAGCTAAAAAATACGTGCATTTTATTTAGTCAAAATATATATGCCGACCAGTGTATATATATTTTATATAATATAATATATCTACTATACTTATGTATTATACTCGTAATACTCTACTACAGTCTACTCTACAGTCCTACACTGTACTATAACAACAACTAAACTGGAGCATACGATCTCATTGACATTGTTCACTTACCTAACGAGAATTTAAACCCTTTTTGCTGCACTTTAGATATGTGTAAAAAAGAACAGATATAAAGACATTTAAAGAATCTATATATTTCCCACATGACAGTGCACACGTTTATTTGTTAGCTGTGTTAGCAGAAATCTCGTTAGTTTTCGGCGGGCTGAACAAGTGCCTTCCATTAACGGCGTTACGCCAGTCAGAAATCAAACAAAGTCATAAAAATTTGACACTCGAAAAGCTTCCCACAATCCGCACGCGTCAAGTGGAACGCACCAAGAGCCTGTGCAATCAGATATTGATGCAGCCAGTTGGCAGTTGGTGGTGCTGCTGGTGCTGCTGGTGCTGGTGCTGGTGGTGCAGGGGTTGATCTGTTCTGCCTTGGGAGTGACCAGGGGGCTGGGCTAATCAGTGTGCGTCGTCGGCCACGTGGCGCAGCTGAAAAGCCAAAAATGGAACTGCAACGATTCCCATGAAATGATTGCAAAGATTTTCTCTTCTTTTCTTTTTTTAAGTATGTTTATGATTAGTTATTACTTTTGAGCAAGTGCAGCGCCTGGTCTCAGCTAAATGCCGATGAGATTTATGAACATACGCAAAGGGAGTTGCCCAACTCCCCAGCTGTTTGCTGATTGTTGTCTCCTGCCTCGCTCCGTCTTGAGCAGATATCCTCTCTACACAATTAAATATAAACTTAAATGTGTTTTTCGCTCTAAGTGAATTTGCTGTCATAATTTGGTAAATTTAATTAAAACTATAAACGCACAAACATTTTGCGGCTGGCAAAACTTTAAATGCTTCGGCGACAATTGCCAAAAACTTTTTACATAATTGCTTTAAATTAGTTGTTACTGTCCGCCCTCAGCCAGCTCTCGTTGCTGCTGCTGTTGCTGTTGCCGTCTAACCGCAAGCTAAACAAATGCTAAGTGCCGAGACCCTGTCAACCGAAAACAAACCATTAAGTGGGTCCAAAACACTTTTTGGACTTGCCGAGTTGCCTTAAATTAGCGGCTGGCCTGAGAGCCACTACTACCAAATCCCATGTCATATTGTCAAGTGTTTATGGTGCTCTATAACCGAAAAGCCAACTGAGTCTGTGTGTGAAAGCAACCCTTAAACGGGTCCAGATAACCCCTACCCTGACAGACAACTGCTTGATGAGCTGAGGCTTAGATTTCTATGCAGCGCACATCTAAGGCACAGATATGAAAAATAGTTGATTTGGTTTAAGCTCTGAGATATGCAACATAAACCATATGTAAGAAAAACTTTGTATAAATATTACTAAAAACGTATTCTTTCTAGAAAACACAGTAAAAAAGTTAAGTAAAAATTATATTTCCGTGGCTCAAAACTTTCCGTTGCTCAAAATTTTGAGATAAAAAATAAATCTCATAAAAAATCCCAGAAAAAGTCTTTTTGACACTTTTGGAATTTCCTTTAAAACTTCATGCGAATAAATTGAAAATTCCAACTAAACTTTCACATCATGATAATTATTTTTATTTATTTTTATTTTCTTTTTATTTTTTTTTATTTTTATGCCTAAACAGCTATATAAAACATGTGTAAATATATTTTTTTCAAATATATATATTATAAATTATTATATATAATATTAATAATATTATTGTATATAAAATAAATTAAGAATATTATTAACTAAATAACGGAATTCAAACAGTTACTAGTTAGAGTCTCTATTTCTATCTAATAATATCTATTACCCATGTTGAAATAGACTCCTCGATAACAAGAAAACAGTTAAGCCCAAAGGAAAGCCTTTGCCTTACGCACACCGCTGACAGCCGTTTAAAGGCCTTCAGGTGCCTTGGCGCCTGTTAAACTAATCCAAGTTGAAATCAATGTTAAATAAATTATGCTCAACTATTTAGCAATAAATTAATCTTCATAAATCACAAATCAACAGCGTCGACAACAACAAGCGACAGACGACAGCCGACAGAGCACAGAGGACTGCAGGCTGGCTGGCAAACACCTTTGGAGCAGTGCACTACATTAAATTAGAAACGAGGCGTCCTCAAGATTCCGTATAATGACAAAAGCAATTAATTTTATGCCATCCAAATGCCAGCCACGAGCGAAAGGTGTTTGCGGGGCAATGAAGAGGGGATTGAAGGGTTGAAGGTGTGCAGGGGCTGCTGCTGTTGCTGCCATTCCCCCGCCTCCCTGCTCCCACCTGATTACGTTCACAAATCGCTACAAGCACACACCCATGCAGGGCTGCCATATCAATGCCATAGACACCGCCCCCGCCCTCTCCCGTCCCTCCCTCTCCCTATGTAGCCCCCTATATGCGTACAACACACAATCAAAATTCCAGAGCACGGCTAAGGCCAGGTTGGCGCTTGTACTTGGCCTGTAAGCTGCATGAAGCGTTCCCCAGGCTTTGCAATTAATTATGCGAATCTGACGAATCTTCCTAAGCGAGCAACTCTTCGACTTACCTCACACATACACACACTCGCTCACACACACAACTGTTTGCTGTCAACTGCTCTGGCATCATGATTTACATGGAAGCTGTACCGAAAAATTTTCGACTGAGTTGTGCTCCCTCAAATGTGCCTCGAGTTTGGGGTTTGTGTTTTGGGCTCAGGTGGCGGCGGGGGGCTGCTGTAAATGCAAATTTAAAGGCGTGAATAAGCCAAGGCAGAGCTCTAATTGTAGACAGAAGCCCGCCCCTTCGTAATTATCCGCAATGGAAATGCTATTAACGGTATTAAGGGATTCAGCACTCAACGCCCACACAGCCAGATCTAAGCGAACGAAAGCTATGGAGTTTTCCAATTCAAATGAATTGATATTACCATTTGGTATTTATTTAGTATTTTTTAGATATCACAATCTTCAAGCAATTGAAAATCTTAAGTAAATTACTTTAGATAACAGCAATGCAATTAGTCAATGAGAAAACAAAATGTTTTCTAATAAAATCAGCTGCATTTGATTTGTGGATCATAGACAAATAACCAGGCAAAACAAATTGTGTTGTTCTTAAGTGGCTTGAATGACTAGGAAATACCCTGTAACTTAGCTAAGTTTTACAAGTCCTTTGTTGCTGCCACTCTTAGCAATAGTTCGTCAATAGGAGTTGTTGGTATTACTACTACTTGTATTTGTGTAACTCCTTGAATGTTCGAGTTACTTCTTGTTCTTTTACAACTATTACTGCTACCTGTGATTGTGCTACTATTACTACTTCTATTAATATATACTATCATGTCGGTATGCTTAGGGATGCTGCCTATTACTTTTACTACTTTTAGTAATATTACTTCAATCTTTGCTACTATTATTTCTACTTTACTACTGATACTGCAATCAGTACAACTATTAATATTCTACTGCAATATCATCAAATAAATATGATTTACCAATTGCTAACTCTTTTTTCTAGTGTTTTTTCAATTACTACTACTATTACTAATTTATCTACTACTATTGTTACTTTTACTACATTTTCTTTAACAAATTTTACTACTGTTGAAGAAAATCCAACTATTACTGCTACTTTGTTTTTACTTTTACTATTATTTAGCTATTTTTACTACTGTTTTTACGTTTATTATTACTAATTCTACTTTTATTTATTTATTATTAATCACATTTTGATACTTTTATTGCTACTTTTACTACTATTCAACACTTACTACTAATCCTATTTCTACTACAATTTATTTAATAACTATTGCAATTAGCTATTATTAGTACTATTTTTACTACTTTTTTAACAAATATAAATACTACACATACTTAAATTCCTACTACTATTAATACTTTTATACTACTTTTACCACTTTTATTACTACTCTTACTACTATTCAACACTTACTACTGCTATTATTACTTTTACTACTACATCAATGTAGTAGTTGTCTAACTTAAACTCACATAGCACATACTCCCCATACACGTACGCGCTTACAGGATAAAACGACTTAAGATTTTGCAATATTCACTGCTGCAAATTGTGGTCAACCTTAGGGAACGTTTCGCCTACGAGCATGTCTGATGTAATTGAAGCAAAATTGTCAACTCTTGTAAATAACTGCATTTGTTGGCAACATGTTGATGTCAGTGTGTGTGTTCCACATCTTTGGGGCAATGCAAGCACGCAACGAGCCAAGAGTCAACGGCCAGGTGATGGGCGAGAGGATATGCAAATTGATTTTGCATGCGACTTGCCTAAGTAGTCTTAGCAAATTGAAAGCAAAACATTAAGAATTATGCCTAGACGAGGGGCCATGTGCACGGCTCTTACATGGCGCATGGCAATTGAAATTAAAATTGAAAATTCGAATTGCAATTGGAATTGCAGCAACTGCTGCTGCTGCTGCTGCTGCTGCACTGTTACACACGTTTCTTGTTGTTCGCACACAGATTTCCAATTCTATGCACAAATAGCACTTTATTGTGGTAAGCATATAAAACTTGGCCCCCTCCTCCATTGGGCCCTACGTATGCTCCCTCGGCCATAAATCGAAAGTCACTTCAAAGTGGGCTCCTCTGTGGCGAGCGAGCCGAATTACTTCAAAATTTACGCACCTGCAAAACTTTTAATTGAAAACCAGAAAACGCTCTGCCCGACCCCACACAGCATTCCGTTTCATCAGACCTGCTCCAACTTGAGTGCTCTACCAAAAGCTTGGAATTTAATTTATGTCGCACAATTACTTGAAATGATTCTTGCCTAAGATACAATTCTTACTCAGATTAAGCCACGTAAAATGCCTGAGTTTAATTATAAATTAATATTGTTAATATTTATAATTATTTACGATCTTGTACTTTATTTAAGAATACTACTTTTTTACATAATTAAATATTTTTTACATTAAAAACATTTTTTTAATTAAAATCAGAATTCTAATTAACTTTTATAGTTGTCATAAGCAGAAAAATATTATAAAAATATGTTTATTTTATTTTATTTTTTATTTTTTTATTATATCTTATCTTCTCTAGTACTATAGCTATAACTATGAAATATCCTTAGAATCTATATTATAAAGCAAATATACTAATAAATAATATCATCCAATTACTATCTCATTATAGTCAGTGATAATATCTTTCTTTCACTCTACTCATCTTTTAGTTCACACCATAATTATATTGTTTTTTACCAGCATAAGAGTAACCAGATATCATATAGATAGATGGATAGATGCGATCATCCATAAGTGTGATTGCCTCCTTTCTGAAGGACTGTGAAGTGGGAAAATGTTGCTTGATTGTTTGCTTGTCTGATTGTTGGACGCCCCGGCACGCCTTTTTGCAGATTCGGGTCTCACCTTGAGTTCGGCTAGGGGCCAGCTATTCCCAGGGCCTGGCCAGATGGGTTGCTGCCGGTGATGGTGGTGGCAACGTTTTTTATTCATTCATTTAATCAATTAAGTCATCAGCGCGATATTTGTATTGTTTCAGTCGGCTTTGTGGCATATGATGCCGGTGCTGACATCCCCTTATTGACTTCCCAATGACAGTCGACCGATTGTCACATTATCTTTCTATCATTCCCAGCTCTCTCTCACTCTCTCTCTCTCTATTATTGTTTGTACTTCTAGTTTTTTGGGTGCACGTGTCGGTGTCACAATATATGCTTAGACTTACGTAAGTCTTGGCCTGGCTAAGCACTTAATTAAGACGAAATGCCGCTGTTTTATTATTGGTACGGTAAATATTCCATAAATTGCCTAATGAAAACACTTAACGGCACACGTCCCACGACAACAGCGAGAATAAAACAATGCGGGAATTCAATTTTTATTTGCCCAAACTATTTAACTCAAGGGGAGATTTTTATAATTCATATAACTGACATCAGACACACACACACACAGAGAGAGACATACATACTCATTATACATAGTTTACCTAGCGAATGTTGTAACTTTTATTTATTACATCACACAATTTTTGTTTATGATTGAGCAGGAATTGTCACACGCTGACTGGAGGTGCTGTGAAGCATGTTAAGCTTGAGCCAGGAGAGAGCAGCCTGAAGTAGTTTAAGTAGCTCCTTTGGCGCAGTCTGTAATAGTTGACTATGGGCAAAGGCTGAGTTGATCAGCTCAATCGTAACAAAAACCCAACAGGCATCTATAAAAGAGATATTGAAAAGACAGTCTATTTCGTGCTGTGCCTGTCCATGAAAGACCTGCACATCCGGCCTGCCTTTCCTAGCTGTTGATCCTATTTTAAATAATGCTAAAAACACTCTTTTCGAGAATTTGTGTGCTGAGACAAGTAGAAGCGTACTACTAGGAATTACCATAAATATTCAAAGTATTCTGTCTTTTTCCTAGCCTATTAACGGGCTAAGATTATCTAGAGCCATCAATTATTATGCAATGCTCATTCAGTATCAAAAGCAATTCAAGTTACTAAAATGTTAATCCTTTCAGATTTGCCACGCCTGAAGATCGAACTATCGAAGAAATCAACAATTATATATAGCTTAACAACTATATAGTTTTTTTTCCAAATTTATCATGCCTTTCAAGAGGAGTGTGTACATTTTTTGTTGCTAATCTATGAAGCACATCAACATTAACTTATTTGCCATATTTTGTGTTTTTAGCTATAAAAGCGTAGATTATATATTGTAGTTGAATGTATTATTTCTACAAACTTAAAATTTTTATACTTATTGGATTTTTATATAATTTCAGCAGACGTAATAGGAATGGCAGGACCCTCTTCTATAATTTGTAGATATTTAAGAATTATCAAAGAATTCGTAGTTGTTTTAAGAATTAATATTAATTAATTTACCAAGCTTATAATATTTTATTTTTTTCAAGTAATTCATTTTTTCACTTCATAAATAATTTGAAATTTTGTATTATTGTTTATTAAAACTAAACTGTCTTAACAAAATTAAATCTGTTTTAGAATTTTTAAACAATTCCCAATTCTTTTTAATTCTTAAGAATTAATTTGTCAAACTTCTAACACATCAAATTCTTTTTTTTCAGCACTTCAAACTTATCACCAAAATTATCTAAGGAGGAGGAGTCTCATAAGAAAGTATTCCATTCTTAAATAATTTCCAATTATATATAGAAAAAAAAATATAAAAATATATATAAATATGAATGAAAAAACAAATAAAACTAAAGTTTTCATATAAATAATATATTAAATCCTGAATTTAAAACATTTTCGTATGCATGAAAATAATGAAGATTTGAATGATATGAAACCAAGGATTGAAAACCAAATAGAAACCACAAGAAATCTGTATAACTTTATATCTGTATTTAAATACAATATATATATAAGTATAAACATATACTAGTATAATTCGAACATATTTTGAGCCAAGAAATGCTTTGGAATATTTCTGTTGATTTCTGATTTCTGTTTTCAGATGGCATTTCAAAGCTAAACAAATAGTTAGAATAGTGAATAAGTAGAAGTAAAGCCTGTAATAGCAACCACTTTATGGTTCGTCGCTTATGCTCTGGCCACCATAATCAGGCTGCAGGCAATACACACACATCACACACACTCGTATATCATTCGAATGAAAGCAACATATGTCCACAAAGTGGTAGGTACAAGCGCATGGAGTGGGAGCTTTGGCTATGGATAAGGGTGAGGATGAGGGGTGAGGGCGAGCAGGCATCGGCATTCATACGAGTGTGATATATATTTTGATCAAACAAATGTGTAAAAGTCACTGTGAGGTCGACGGAACAAATCGAGGCTCGTTAATAGGAAACAATTACAGAGCTGGTCGAGGACGAGGGTTAAATAGTTATTGGTCACGACAGCCGGGCCAGGAATGTGGCTCACGTTTCTGCTAATATGCGAAATGAAAAGTTGAGTTTTAAATCATTTATCTTGTTTTTTTCCTTTTCCATTACTCTGATAGTAGCAGAGGCAAAAAAAAAAACACACACACACAAAGTGACAGAGGCACGAGAGAAGAAATGATGCCGCTAAATGAAATTGGCAAGAGGCGCATGTCGTGAATGCCAAATGAGCTGTGACACTGACACCTTCTGCGACAGGACCTTTTCGTGTTCTCGCTGTGTGACAACCCTTTCGCCTGGCCTTATACAAATTGAGCCCGCTTTTTGAGTGTACTTTTCGCATTTTTTAACTTAAATTGCGGCCATGATTAATTCACACGCAACTGGGAACAGCCCAGCAATTGATTGGACCCTGCTCCAACCTCAACTCTTCAACTACTTAGCTTAAGTTCTTTCTCCCATCTGACAAATTGTGTTTGAAATTAAAAAAGAGAGAGAAAAAAATAAGGAAAGGTTTTGTTAAAATACAAAAATATTTTAAATTAACTGAAATTAGTTACTCCAGCAGCTCCCATTTCACTTTCAATTCCAATTTGATAATTGAAATTTAAAATAATTAAATATATTTTTTATTTTACTGCACATCTGAGCTATATCATATATCATGGCACGTGACCCAGTCAAAAATCGCATTGATTGATGTTTTTGCAATTTTTTGTTGGTTTTTGCAATTGCAATTGCAAATCAATCACTTTTCGCGAAATCGAGCTGGGAATGACTTTCAAATCAATTATGAAAATTTGATGGGAGTTGCTATTCGTAACTGAAAGTAACTTGATAAGAAATGGGTTTTTGTTCATATGTGATTAAATTAAAATAAAAATTAAAATGTATTTTAATATTTTTTATATATAATAATAATAAGTTAAAGTAAACAATAAAATGTATTTAAATATTTTAATATATTTTTTGTTCTAATAAATTAAAATAAAAAATAAACTGTATTTAAATATTTTAATACATTTTATTTTGTATATTTATTTGATTATTATTATCATTATTATTATTATTATTATTATTATTATTAGATATTTTGATTTTTAGTCAATTTCAATTCTTATTTATAATAGCTAATAATATTAGCATTCAATTATTATATTGAATGCCTCAAACTCTCTTGTTTCTGTTTCATACAAAGAGCTAGCCATTGTCAGCCAAGTGAAAGAGTCTGTCACGAGACTAATTTGGAGCGATTAGAATATGAATCGCATTAAGTGCTAGACGATATACACATACATATAGATCCAAAGCTGACTCGCCCTGTGGAGACGACGACACGGCAAAGAATACAGCGAATACATTAAGATGATAAATGAGTGCGATTATATTCGTATTACCTACAAATTAATTTTGTGACCATAATCAGCTTTGGGGCCGCGCCCAGGTTAACCGAACCGAACTGAACCAAGCGGAGCCAGCGGCGGGTCAGCGATTTATTGGCCAGCCAGCGAAATTACAGGGCAGCGGGGCATGAAGGACGCTCGGCCAAAATCAAACATAATCAAGCGAATTGGGTACAGTTCGAGTTACGTTTACACGTCCACACCCACAAAGCGGACAACGAATTGTCGCTAGTGTCAGTGTCAGTGGGTTGGTTAAAAATAATCCAAGCGTTACGTGTTCCCTTTATTTTCTTCTTTTTTTTTACCAAGGACAACGACGGAGTGCAATATACACCAAGTACATACGGTTACGAGCAGCGAGTAAACATCGTTTGTCAAGAGTTTTGACTGCTCCACTTGGACTCGGACAACTCATATACCACCTACATATATAGCCCGTCTCTCGGGGGCCACACTCTCCCTCCGTCCCTCTCTCTCCCTCTCTGATATAACTTGCTACAAAATATTTGTTGACATTCCCCAGGAAAATTACCATAATTAGTTGATTCGAAATAGACCAGAAACAGGAAATTTCTATCCTTCGGTGTTTGATCAGCGCCCTTGCCTCGACAAGGGGGCGTGCAACTCTCTCTGTGTGTGTGTGTGTCCAGGTCACGGCATCGATGTCAACATAATGCGGAAAGGCACTGCCCACAACTAAAAGGATCATAATTAGAGCATATGTACGGATTGTTAGCAAATATTGACACTCATTCCGCCAGCATAGAGTAAGACCTGTCGACTCTCTTCATCAGCATTTGGGCGAGCTCGTAAACGCAAATTACGCAGATTGCTATCCATGTGCATACCTAAAGCTATTCACACATCTGTGTAGAAGTATGAAGTATGAATATATATATGTATATATATATATATATATATATATATATATATATATATATATATATACTTGACTATATGATTGGTAAGCAACGGATAGCTCTAAACTGATGACTTGACGTTAGTGAGACTTCAGCACAAAACTATCCGAAAGAAAATTTATAAAGAGCATTTCTGGATCAGCTCTAATCGGGCTTAAGAAGTTTTTCAAAGATCCATCCAAAGAATCTACTCAAAGATTTTTATGATTTTGATGTGGTGATTTTTTAAACTTTTCATTTTATTTTATTTATATTTTATTTTTTATTTTTTGAGACTTAGTAAAACTAACTCTATGCAAAAGTATAGATAGATATATGCCTCTGTGTGTCTTTGATTAAAGTTAAGAATTCCTGCATGTTTGAATATGGTATATTGATCTGTATCTCTGATATCTGTTACACGTATGCAGAGCTGTTAAGAATTCCATTTGAATGGAAATTCAAAATGGGTTTTTGTTCTGAAAACCCATTTTGAATTTCCATTCAAATGGAATTTTTAACAGCTCTGCACGTATGTGTATTTATTCACTCATGTTGTCCTTTCTCCAGCTATTAAAAAATAAGCTGAAAAAGTAAAACAGGATTTTTTGCCTTACGTTGAGATTCTCATATATTTAGCTAGCCCCATTAATAAGGTTTTAATATCCTATTTAGTTAGCATTTTTGAGATACATCTACTTTTCTCTCTCTCTCTCTCTGCCGCTCTCTATCTCAGTCTGTTTTATTTTACAATCTCTGCCTCTATATTTTTCTCATTTTCTCTCTCTTCTTATCTCTGCAATGTCACATATATCTGTAGCTCTATCTCTCTCTCTCTCTCTCTCTCTCTCACTGTCTCTCTCTGTGTCTGTCTTATTTTACTCTTTCTATCTCATCTTCTTTTCATTCTTTCACTCTTTTTATCTCTCTATCTCCATCTCTCCCTTCTATTCCTCTCTCTCTCTCTCTCTCTCTCTCTCTCTCTCTCTCTCTCTCTCTCACTCATATATATATCACTCTCGCCGTATCTCTCTCTCTCTCTCTCTCTATATATATATATATATATATATATATATATATATATATCTCCTATATCTCTCTCTCTGTCTCTATCTCTCAATCTATCTCCCAATTGCTTGCCTTTATGTTTCTACACGAATTACCCACTCTGATCCCCCTGATCCCACCTGATTTATTTCCAATTCTACTAATAAATATATTATAAAATAGTCTTGAGACATTTTTTATGATAATTTTTGTGTAATTTTGCTACCTCTTATAGTTCTCTCTTCTTCATTATATTCATAGAATTGATATATTTTATAATCGCCTTATGTGAACCTCTCAATCCACACTATAAACCACTAATTGCTGTGAAAATGCCTTGGCGCCTGCCAGCATTTGGCAAGCAAAGCCACAGCGAGGGATTAGGACAGCTAAATGACTTTAAATTAAGTCGATGTGCGTCTGTCGATTTAATTAAAATCAAAACAAAATCTTTGCCCGTCTCTCCTGTCTCTGCTGTTGCGGCTTTGACTGACTCAGCGGCAGCGACTCCAACTGACTGGGATAATAATAAACGCATAAATAATGCAAAACAATAAATGAACAAATATTCATAAATTATTAACGCAGGCGCCGACTCCTGGCGACTCCTGCAGGGGCTGACAAAAGGCAGTGCACAAAATACCCAAAATATTTTGCCAAAGCATTTAAAAGGACAATGAGGCACGCACCCAGATGACAGGACGAAGGAAGAACAGCAAATCCCCGCAACAAATAATTGAGCCTCATAAAGAAATATCATTCATTGATTTTCCTCTGCCCACTTTCTCTCTCTCTCTCTTTCACACACACTCACAGACTTGATGTCTGCAGTGCAGCAAGTGGATGAAGCTGTGGAGGAAACGAAATGGGGACAGCTGATGAAACTATCACCACGTCGAGGGGTTGTTTTTGCGGTGGCCAGCTTGATTTTCACATGAATTCGAAATCTATGCCTCGGCATGATTTGCACAAAAACTTGAGCTGGCAAATTTGTCAAGAGAGCGAGAAAGGGAGAGAGAGAGAGGAGAGAGAGTGGGAGAGAGACAGATATGGAGATACGTAGAATGGACGTGAGTCAAGTTTGAAGGCAACGTGAAGCAGAGTAAAATGATAAATTATTGGTGGATTTTGTTAATTTGCTGACATTAATGCCCCGGCCAGATTATCATCGACTGTCGTCTTCGGTCACAACAAGGGGAATTTGTTGTTATCTATATTAATATGAAATATTCCATATGCACATAGAAATAGCCATTATAATATAATAACTATTGTGAGCTCAGTAATATTGTGAATTTAACAAAAATATAAAAAGTTAAACAGTAAGCTGAAATAATATCATAAATATCATAGTTTACTATTCGTTTATAATATTTAACTAACAAAACACTTAAAATCTATTAAAATTTTCCATTCAAGTAAAAGTAAAATATATAGTAACATTTCAAATAATATAATTAAATATACATTTTTCATATGCAACAGTTAATTATTTGTTTATAAATTTAAAGTTAATTTACTTATCAATTAGCTTTAAACAGCGCACGCATGACATAGCAAGCAGCTTGTGTGCTGCATGCTTCACACAATTGCATCATCGCTACTTGGCATAGCTATCGATATACGTTTACATCGATATCAACCAAAAGCAACTCTAATATTTGCATCGACGCCAATTGTGACGATAAAAACAAGCAACTAGAAATTTAAGAATACAAATGTAAAGGTGAAACATCAAATTAATTGGCCAATTCATTCCAAGATGAGTGCCTACAATCGCAAAGTATTGAAAAAACACTGCTCCGGCAGAAAATCGCTCGATACGGACTGTACAATGGAAGAATCGGGCTACGCATCCTTCCGGGTGCTGCACAACTCAACCGTGGAGGCGCCATTTTTATTTGAACGTGATAGCGAGTCGGAGAACTGTCGCAATGCATCGAATGCGACGACACAGTCACACTTCAATTCGATACAATTCCAAACGCCGAACAGCAGCAACTGCAACGATTCCAACTCGACGCATTGGCACAAATCGTTCAGCCTGCCCACCGTCAGCTGCGTGCAGCTGGAGGAGTTGAGCGAGGATGAGAATGTCCAGGCATGCAAGTCGCCGCTGCTGCTGTCCTCGAATCAGCTACAATGTACGGCCAAACGGCGCAAGTCACATCACCAGCCAATGGCTCATCACAGCAGTCCCAAGAAGTCGAAGAAGAAACTCTTTCCACAGCCCGCGCCGGCGTCCATTTGTCGCACGCGCTATTATGATGGCTGCGAGCACCTGGACATCGTGGGCATGCTGAGCAATACGCTGCCCGCGCTAGAATGCATTCTGTCCCATGTCAACTCACACACACTGGACAACATGACCAAGGTGACGGAGCGCTGGGCGCAGGCGGTGCACAAGAGTCAGCGGGCCATGGAGCGTCTGCACAATCATCGCTTCAAGATGAGCCTCACCAAGGAGAACGCCGCACACCCCCTCAAGCATGGACGTATGCTGTCCAAGACCAACAATTTAGTGCCATTTCAACCATCCAACGCCATTCAGAGACCAAACAAACACGATAGCCATAGGAACGCGCCCAAAGATGAGAACTGCCCGCTCGTGGAGCAGCTGCAGCGCATCAAGTGTCCGCGCTGCGGCAAGTCCAGCAAAGTATTCTACAGCCAGACACCAGTGGAGCAGACGCCGCAAACGGCGAATCGCCAGCTGCTATCCCGAGCTGCCCTCTCGCAGACATTGCCACACGCCAAATCCCACAACGAGCCAAAGACCGGACTCACGCGCTTCTATTCGCTGGACGAGGTGAAGAGCTCGCCGGCCGGACAGACCCCACAGTCCTACTCCATAGGCGAGTGCACGAGCGTCTTTTGCAAGTTCCGTTTCTGCGTCCACTGCTGCTGCCCACCGCATCCGGGCGCCAAATGCTTGGTCACCGAGCTGGGCACGCCCTCCAAAATGATGATGCCCAGTGAGAAGGTTACGCCGCCCAAGCGCAACCAAAAGTTCGACTACAAACTGAGTCGCAAGAATTCGCTGAAGCGCCTAAATTTTTAACCAGAGAACAGAACAACTATTTTTAGCATTAGTCTTAGTTAACTGAACATTCAACTGTACCAAGGTTTTTGTTTTACATGTTTAACTAGTATTATAATCGTCGACATCTCATTCTCATCAACTTCGAATGTTCACATTTTTTAATGTCATTTAACCTTATTATTATTATTTTGTATTTCTCTTTACTTGTAACGTATGCTCAACATTCTTGTACCTCTGTGAGATTAAATAGACGTAAGCTACTTTTTACATTATATGATAAAACGAAAAATAAAACAACTTTTGTAATTGATTTATTATTTATGTCTTGTTAGAAATTAGATATAAGCAAAATCCCAGTTAAATTTAGTATTTAAAGTTAGGTGTCATTAGAGCATTAAAACAACTTTTGTAATTGATTTATAATTTGTTTCTTATTAGAAATTAGAAAAAAGGAAAATCCCAATTAAATTGAGTATTTAAAGTTAAGTGTCATTACAGCATACAACCACTATATCGATTGCATTCACCTACACACCTATCGATATACATACTTTACCTGTAGCCGCCGAAGCACGTGTGAAATAGTTGCGCATCTTAATTTTCTTTTTCAAGTGTTTTTAAATAGACGTAAGCTACTTTTTACATTATATAATGAAACGAAAAATAAAACAACTTTTGTAATTGATTTATAATTTGTTTCTTATTAGAAATTAGAATTAAGTGATATCCCATTTAAATGTAGTTTTTAAAGCTAAGTGTCATCACAGCATACAACCACTATTTCGATTGCCCACTCGATTACATTCACCTACACCTATCGATATACATATTTTATCAGTAGCCGCCGAAGCACGTGTGAAATAGTTGCGCATTTTAATTTTGTTTTTCAAGTGTTTTTACACACAAAAAAGAGCTTAAGAGAATGGCAACGTCTTTGGCTCAACAACTACAAAAGTTAGCTGCACCGCAGGCATCCATTGCCATAGCGGATGCACGCAGTCGTGCCTCCATATTATTCAGCCCCAAAGATGCAGCGACCAAAGACAGGCGCGCTATCTATGAAATTGGACTCAGTGGCTTGCTGGAGCTGACGGCATTTAATCCCACATTTAAGGAGTTTCAGCTGACGCTGTTCGATGAGGCCGCACTCACGCTGGAGCGCGCCGTCGAGCAGGCAGATGTCAACAAGTTGATCGATGCGGCAATTGCGAAATTTCTGCGTCTTTTGTCGCCATATTTTCTGCTGCGACCGGCGCACATGTGCTTTGAGTGGCTGTTGCGGCGCTTCCAGGTGCACGAGTACAACCGAGAGGAGGTAATGGCCCTGATCATGCCCTACCATGAGACGAACACATTTGTGCAGGTGCTGCAGACGATGCGACTGCGGCAGTCGGACGAGCATTGGTTCTGGCTGCGTCCACTGCAGCGACCCGGCATTCCGCTCTCCAAGACCACCATAGTCAATCGAGCAGCAAACGTGCCCGCCTTCCTCGGCTTCGTCTGCCGCAGCACACGCAAGGCAGTCAAGGAGCTGGGCCCACGCGCTCATCAGCTGCAAGCGCAGCTCAATTTCTATGCCACAGTTGTGGTGGGTGCTCTGCAGACAGCTAAGCCGGTGCAGGATTGGCATATTGCCACCATACTGGAGTCGCTGCTGAAGGGGCTCGTCTCGGACACTGTGGACTTTGTCGCTGCATCCTATGTGATTGTCGCGCAGCTCGTCTCGCGCACCAAGCTCAAGACGAAGATCTGCGATGCGCTGCTCGAGCGAGTGGCCAACTGCACCTTTGAGCGTCTGCATACAACGGCGCTGCTGCTGCTCATCTGGATCCACGACAAGCAGCAGGCGGCTCGACCACAATTCACGCCCAAAACCATGTTGAATCTGGTCTGCCAGAAGTGGCTGATCACGTCGCTGGCCTCGCTCGCCAAGGAGAACATTGCCATTTCGGCCATTTGCATGCCGCTAATGCGTGGCGCCGTTGCGGCCATACGTGAGGGCGATGCATCCGCATCATCGCATCAGCAGTTCCTCGACAATCTCATCAGCGAGGTGCCCTTCTCCAAGCTCAGTGCTCAGCAGCTCATCAAGTAAAACTTTAAATTAACTCGCATAATTTAATCTCGCAGTTATTTAATCTTTGCTCCATTGCAGTTGCTTCCTGGACACCTATGTGGACATGGAAGCTAAGAATGGAGCGACTGCCATGGACACAGGCGCCAATGACGACGTGGATGATACAATTATTATTGATTCCGATGATGAAATGGAGCCAGTGAAAACCAATTTCCAGACTTGGTATACAGAGTTTCTGGAGAAGCTGGAACGTCGCTATCCGGACGCATTCGATTTGAGCGTGAAAACATCCTTGAGAGCCAAGTCCACAACTATCAATCGAAAGAAGGCTTTAAAGCTGGCATTGGGTAAGTCAGAGGGCAAATATTTGTTCTAAATTTAAGTTCTCTTGAAGTTTAAAGTAATTTTTGAGTTTTGGGAATTCTTTGAGCATATTAAAATAATATTTGTCCATTTTTAAATACTTTTATAATAGATAATATAATATTTTTCCATTTATAACGATTTTTTTAATAGATGAAAAGAGTCGGAATAGTCATAAATAACTTTCTTTAAGCATACATATAATTATTCTTTAAGTATTTATGAATGTATATTGTAAGGGTGAACCGAATAAGCTCTCTGAGTTGTAATTCTTTATACACTCCTTAGTTTATATGCATGTAATAGAGAATGTTCAATCTATATTAAACTAAATACTAAACTCACATACATAAATCTAGATCCGACTTGGTCCCACACAACAAGTTCATTTATGCGCCCCTGACTCTCAGGCTCGATCAACTGAGTCGTGGAAGCTCGCACTCATTACGCTTCGAGCGCTTGACTGATGTAGTCGATTTTTGTATAAAGTCCCATGCAGTGTAGTCAACTTCTTAAGGCTTCGGCAAGCCAGATTACCTAGTCAAAAAAGCTAGGGAAAGGCGAACAAACATTTGAGAGAATTTTTTTGTTGTATTATGAATCAAGTAATGTAATGAAAGCACAATTCTATTTATTGAGCAGTTTCAGCAGGCTGTTCTTGAACAAAGCTAAATTTTACTTTATTTTTATTACTATTTTTATTTATTTATTTTTTGTTTTAAATTTATTTTTTTTATTTATTTATTTTTTGTTTCTTTATATTTTTTGTCTTTAGTTTATTTTCATTTGTTGTTTATTTTTGTTTTAAATTTATTTTTTTATTTATTTTTGTTTTAAATTTGTTTTTTTATTTATTTATTTTTTTTAATTATTTATTTATTTAATTTTTGTTTTTTTTTTTTCTTTGCCCTTAACTTTATTGATTGGCTTTCATTCAATTAGAACTTTAAAATCTCTTAATGAAAACTTGATAGAGAAATACAACAAATATGTGAGTAAATGTTATAAAAAGTGTGAGAGTGAAATTATTGGTGTTTATAGAGTGGAGGGTTAGAATGAAGGTGATTTGAAAGTATTAGTCATGATAGTTTGCGTGGTTTTCTTGCAGAAAGTGAACGGTTTTGGTTCTTTTTTCCCTTCATCACCTGCATTAAGTGTTAATCACACTTTAAATACAGACTCTTAGAATCTCCTTGCGTGGTTTTCTTGAAGAAAGTGCACGGTTCCGCAAATATGTATTTGTTTTTTTCCCTTTCATCACCTGCATCAAGTGTAAACACACTTTAAATATAGAATCTGACATCCAGAAATGTCTGGGTTTTTGCTTCTAACTTATTTTATGTATTTTATTTAGAGAAATTATTGGAAATCTTAAAAATTCTGAAATGCCTATGTTGGGAAACTATGAATAGAGATGACTAAATCATTCTATGTTCCGATTTTGTCACTAGTATTGCTAACGCTAAAAAAAAAAACATTTAATGATTCAATATAGTTATAATTCCAGCCAGCTGCTATAACAATTTTAAACGCCAGAACTGATGGGAAAATAGCCAAATAGCCACAGGTCCCACAATGTTTACTATCTGTTCTCTGCTCTCACAAATCTATGATGTATACATGTATGCACAGGCAACAGTGCCTGCCTGCCTGCCTGTATGCGAAACTCTTGCTGTTTGCCTGCCTTGTAAAGACCTTGTAGATGTTCGATGTTTTGAGCTACCAAATCCACACCACACATATACACATGCATAATTCTACCCACATATACAGATGTGGTAAAAAGTATTTACACAGCGAGCTATTTATTGCAAGCTGATCTTAAAAGTAAAGTATTTATGTTTTAAATGTTTCAAATTTCCGAGTGTCTTTCTTTTTAACTAAATTGTACACAGTTTTCCGTGTAATTATGTACAGCTTCGCTAATTCCGTTGTCCAAGTGCCAGTTTTACATTTAACAACAATTTCTGCTCGAGACTCCACTGATAACTCTTTTGCTTTTGACATTTTACTATTTAACCACTTTTATTTTACCGCTTTCAATATTTTTGCATAGTTAGAAATACCCACAATAATTGGCGACTTTATAAACTCAATTTAAATCAATGATTAATCTTCAATTTGCGTTGTGTAAATACTTTTTACCACCTCTGTATATATATAAATTGATGTAAATATATATTACTTCATACACAAGAGAACCTCGAAGACTCTGCGCTCATTAAATTTCCCCCTTAAGAACATAATTTGTTTATGAAATCAAACATTATCTAATAGTCGCTCTCCCACAGGCTTTCGACTAAACACCTCGGACGAGAAGGCGAAACGTGCATACGAGCAGCTCTATCATTACAACTCCGATTTTCGACTGGGCGCAGTGCAGCAGCTGCTGCAGCACTTGAAGGTAGCCAAGCGGCGTGAGCGCAGTTATCGCCTGCTGCAGGAATGTCTGCCAGATCGTATAAAGGACGATAGTCCCACTGTGGTGTCGGCGCTACTGGCGCTGCCCACCGTTGACTTCGTGGAGATGCTGGGCGCTGAGCCATTTGCCCAGACGCTGTGTGAGCTGTTGCATCGTGCGCAGCAGCAGCGACAGACGCAGTGGGATGCGGTGGTGCCGCAAGCGGTGCAGCATCTAACTACAGCCGCTGTCAGCGACAATTATGATGCGAATCTGCTACTCTTGGCCCTGATGCCCTATCTGTTTCCCTGCGATGCACTGAGCCCCAGAGAGCATGCAGCTCTGCTCATCATATTGAGCAGCAATTTTGTGAGCAAGCTGCCCTTCCTGGAGCAGCTGCAGGTGAGCAGCGAGCATGGCGAGTTCAATGTGTGGGAGCATCGCAAGCGCTTTCTGGACATCATTGCGGACGTGCGGCAGCCGGGCAAGCAGCAGCTGGCGCTGCTCGAGAGCGTGGAGCAGCATGGCGGCGTGGACTATCTGCGCAACGAGGCGTCCAAGCTGACTCATCTGTTGCTGCTGCTCACAGCCTATGCCAAGCGTGAGCTGAGCGCCGCAGAGAGTCTGCACATGCTGCAGCGCCTGGACGTCTACAGTCGCGGCTTTCAGTTTCGCTTGGCCAAGGAGGGCAGCGACACTAGCCACAAGAACTTTGTGCCGCTGCAGCTATACGCGGACTTCCTGCAAACGCTGGCCAAGAACACAAAGTTCTGCCAATTGGCCAGTCAGCCCTGGACGCTGGTGAATGACGAACTGCGCCTATGCCTGCTGCTGTTGGATGCGCTGTGTGGCCGCGTCTATGCCGAAAGCTGTGCGCCCGCTGAGCGCCAGGAGTGGACGCGTGCGCTCAAGGACTGCCTCAATCATATGCTGCCGGCGCCACAGCAAAAGCTGGATTTCCTCTGCAATTTCTATGTGTACGAGGAGCTGCCGCAGCTGTATAGCAACGCCGCCGACTATGCGCTGCTGCGCGTGCGCGGCTTTCAGTTGCTGCAGGCAGTGCTACGGCCACGTCCATGCCCAGTCAAGTGCAGCTTGATGCATGTGCTGCGCATGGCCAATGCCTGCAACTCGCCGCTGCAGACGTTACGCCAACAGGCGCTGGCCACTCTGCAGCTGCTCGACCTGCAGCAGCTGGACACGCACGTTGCCCACCTGGTGCAGTGCCTGCTGCTGCGCCAGAGCGAACTGTGCATGGACCACGAGCAATATGCGCTCATACTGCACACCATTCTGCAGAGCAGCAAGAACACGCCGCGCGAGAAGCTGCTGTTGGCCAAGCTGCGGCGCACGCTGCTGGAGCTGGTCTGCGACGTTGCACAGCCGGCGATTTGCACGGCGGCGCTGCTGAAGGCGCTGAAGCACATGAACAACGAGACGCTGCTGACGGCGCTGCTGCCACTGGGCGAGGCAGCACTGCAGGCGGTGGTCAAGCATCATCCCAGCTCGGGGACGCCGCAGCTGGAGCAACTGAACTGGCCGCACAGCGACATCTATTGCGCTGTCATCGAGCGCTTCGAGGGCGCTGCAGGCCTGGCTGTGCTCGTGCAGCAGCCCGCCGCCTGGCAGCTGCTGGAGGCTAGCTTCAGGCGCCACACCACCTACGTGCAGTTGGAGCAGAAGCTGCAGCCGCTGCCCTGCGTCCTGCTCAACTCGCTGACGCCGGAGTCCTACGAGCAGCTGAAGAGCCAGCATAAGGTGGCGCTAATACAGCTCATAGTGGAAGCAGCGACTGCATCCGACAACGACAGCATCTTCCTAGCGGCCCATCGTCTGCTCAAGCGCTGCACCATCGAGTGCCAGCCCCTGATCCGCATGCTGTCCAACATGTGCAGCAAGAGCACGCGCACAGTTACGTCCCAGCAGACGGAACGTCGACGTAGCTCATCGAATACCAAGCTGGATCTGACCTGTGTCAGCTGGAAGCAGGGCATGACGCTGCTGGAGCTGCTGGAGCACAAGAAGCAGCTGGTGGGCGCCGAGCTGCTCATACCGCAGCTCTTTGAGCTGCTGCAGATGTGCCTGACGCTGGAGGAGCATAGCTCAGCGGAGTATCCCAAGCAGCTCATCCTGTCCAGCCTGCTGCACTGCTGCGAGGTGTCGCAGGCGGCGGGCGTGCAGCTGTCCAAGGTGCTGCCCGAATCCTGTTTCCGCATCGAGCAGGTGGTGCAGTGCCTGCGCAACACACAGAATCCACAGACGCAGCAACATGCGCTGCTCTTCCTGACCCGCTGCGCTGAGCTGTATCCTCAGCAGGTGCTGCACAAGATTGTCGAGATCTTCACCTTTGTGGGCTCGACAGTGGCGCGCCACGACGACGCCTTCAGTCTGCACATCATCAGGAATGTGGTGGAGACGATTGTGCCCACGCTGCTGCTGCAGTCGGGCGAGCAGCGCGAGCGCCTCGTCATAGCCGTGCTGAAGGTGTTTGCGGACATTTGCATCGATGTGCCAGTTCATCGTCGTCTGCCGCTCTACGAGACGCTCTTCCGTGTGCTCGATCCGCGTCAGCATCTCTGGCAGTTCCTTTGCATTGTCTTCGAGTCGCAAATGCTGTTGGAGCAGGCGCCCGTCAAAGCCGCCAGCAAGACGGCCAAGCCGCTAGACAAGACGCGCGTGGAGTTCGCGCGTGAGCTGACGCTGATGTCTGCGCAGCCGGAGGTCATATTGGAGACGTGTGTGCAGCTGCTCGACTATCTGGCCACGCTGCCCATTAGCAAAGAAGCCAACGGAGGCAGCAGAGGCAGCAGCAGCAGCAGCATCTCACCGGAGCATAAGCTGTTTGATCTGCGCACGCGCAGCTTCAAGCAGCTGCGACACTACAAATACCTCATCATGGACTACCTGTCGGGTCTGAGCAGCACCGCCGAGTTCCAGGCCAAGCTGAGCAGCCCCAAGGGCACGAAGCTGGCCGAACTGAAACCGCTCTATCAGAACTTCATACTGAAGACGCTCAGCTATGTGGGCGTGGTGAATAATGCCCTGAAGCTGGCAGCGGGCACGCCCTCGCTGGAGAAGTATTGGCGCGTGCTGGCCAACCATGTGCACGATGTGCTGGACAATGCCATCGGGCTGCTCACGCCCGACTACTTCATCAATGTGATCACGGAGCTGCTGCAGCACGAGCTAATCTATGTGCGCATCAAAGTGCTCGAGCTGCTGGTCACCAAGCTGTCGCCGCCCGCCGACTACTTTGCCCAGTGCCAGGCCCTGCATTTCGGCGTGCTCTTCCAGCCGCTGGGCGCCATCATTGACGGCGTGCTGGACGGCACAGGCGGCAGCAATGCGCAGCAGGCACAGCTGCAGCAAACAGCACTGCACGCCATGCAGCTGCTGGCCCATCGTCATGGACGCGAGTATGTCGAGGAGTGCCGCACGCTGCTGGCCAAGCTGACGCGCATCGCCAAGCGTCGCGCCAATGTGCCCAAGGCGGTGGTCGGCAATGTGGTGCTGACGCTCGTCGAAATCTGTGGCAGCATCAAGGCGCATGCGCTTGCCCAGCTGCCCAAGTTTGCGCCACAGTTGACCGAGCTGCTCAAGGAACAGGTGCAACTGCTGCTAACCCAGCGACAAACACCTGACTATATCTGCTCTGCTCTCGTCACAGGTGAATTTATAATTAACAAAACTTTTACATTTACAATAATAAATAAAATAATAAATATAAATAAATAATTAATAATATAAATAAAAAAATATAAAAAAAATAATAATAATAAAGCTAATCAAATAATAATATAAATAAATAAATAATTAATAATATAAATAAACAATATAAACAAAATAATAAAAAAATAAATAAAATAAAAATAAATAATATAAGTAAAATAATTAAAAAAAAAAAAATAATAATAAAGCTAATCAAATGTTTCTCCCTCTACTTAAAGCCATGCACAAGCTCTTCCTGACACTGCCTCTGTTCCTGGGTCCCTACCTGGTCGACATTATTGGCGCCCTGATCAGACTCTCTGTGCAGCTGGAGAGTCCGCAGCTGTTGCAGGACAAGCGCACGCAGGCGCTCAAGCTGCGCATCGTTGACGTTTGGACGGCAGTGGCGCAGGGTGTTGAGGCGCGTATTCTGGTGCCCAGTTGCGCCAAGATCTATGCCAGTCTGTTGGAGGCACAGGCCTACGATGAGCTGGGCATGCTTATGCGCCAGCTACTGCTGCCCTGCATCAAGCACAATGGCAACGCTGAACTGGCGCCTGTGCAGGAGGCGCTCGCCGAGCTGTTCCTCCAGGCGCTCGAGTTCCGGCTGCAGGTGCGCGGACGTCAGCTGCAACGGCAGCGAGTCGCACAGATTGAGGCGTCCGTGAGTGAGGCTTTCGTTGCCTGGATACTCAAGCTGTCCGAGACCAGTTTCCGGCCCATGTACGGCAGGGTGCACAAGTGGGCAATGGAGCGCAATGATCTGGAGCCGCAGCTTACCTATTTCCTGTTGACGAATCGCATTGCCGCTGCGCTCAAGTCTCTGTTCGTGCTCTTCGCCAGCGACTTTATTGCGGATGCTGCACGCCTGCTGCAGGAGCACAACACATTGCACCAGGAGCTATCCGATGATGTGGACGTCGAGGACATTGCCGAACTGCTGTCTGCTATACTGAGCACATTGCATCACGTCTTCTTGCACTGCAGCAATGACTTCATCAACGATCATCGCTTCCGCACGCTGATGCCGCCACTTGTGGATCAGCTGGAAAACAGCTTGGTGCTGGCCAGCGATCGGGCGCAGCTGCAGCAAACGCTGAGCGAGTGCATTGCTCAGCTGGCCGCGGCTACCAATGATGTGCTGTGGAAGCAGCTCAACAATCAGGTGCTGCTCAAGACGCGCACCAGCACGCCCGAAGTACGCATTCTGGCCTTCAACACCAGCTTGGCCATTGCTCGCAAGCTGGGCGAAAGCTTTGCCCCACTGCTGCCCGAGACGGTGCCATTCATAGCCGAGCTGCTGGAGGATGAGCACGAGCGTGTCGAGAAGAATACACGCAGCGCCGTGCAGGAATTGGAGACGATTCTGGGCGAATCGGTACAGAAATATTTATAAGCTCAACTTTAATATCAATCATGATCACACTGCTTAAATGTTATACAAAAACTGATTTGTAGACAAGAATTTGTAAACTGACTTACCCGAAGCACGGTAAATGTGAAGAGCAATCGAGCTCTTATTAAACATATATGATTTATAATTTTATTCACAGACAAATAATAACAATAAAGTATTTTTGCAAGAGATTTAAATAGATCTATACATTTAAGATTTATATTTATATTAACCGAATTTATATATCTGTAAATTTAGCCATGAGTAGCTGCTTTTTAGATAGAAATTCTATTTTATATTAATATTTGTTTTGAAAGAACCATTTTATAAATTCTTTTTCTCAATTTGAAAATGCAAATTTCCTTGATAAACTTTTAAGTTTTAAAGAATTAATTAATACAGCCAGCTAAATTTGTCCATGAAGTCGAGGAATGAGCGACAAAAGCCAAGCTAAAATTATAAAAATAAAATTAATTGTTCAATTCTATTACCAACCACATCAAACAGATTC
Organism: Drosophila leonis; assembly: GCA_035045365.1. NCBI lineage: Eukaryota > Metazoa > Arthropoda > Insecta > Diptera > Drosophilidae > Drosophila > Drosophila leonis. The sequence continues at coordinate 1,173,628 of JAWNPC010000389.1, read as the reverse complement.
AGTTTAGCTAAAAATATTCTAGTATATCGCTAGTTGATTTTGATTTTCAGCAATTATCTCAATCACTTTAATGATCTTTAATGTGAGCGTCAACGACTGTTGTTTTATAGTCTATACGAGCAAAATAAACAAAAGACTATAAAATATTTTAATAGTCAATTGCAGCAGATTTCCACTTTGTGGCTTTGAGATTGTCATGTGATGCGAATCCATTAGCCAAGCTTGCCTGAGAGAGCAGTGCTTTGACAAGTTCTATTCATATCCTACATACTTGATTTGTAGTTTTTTTAAATGTTAACTAATTTAAATAATTTTAAAATATTAGCAAAATTTCATACTTGATTAGTAGATTCCAAAAATGTTAACTAATTTTAAAAATTTTAAAATATTAGCTAAATTTCATTCATGATTTGTAGATTTTCAAAATGTTAACTAATTTTAAAAATTTTGAAATATTAGCTAAATTTCATATATGATTTGTAGGTTTTAAAAATGTTACTAATTTAAAAAATTTTAAAATATTAGCTAAACTTGATCTTATATGAAACTTAATCTTAGGTATTTATGAAAACATTTAGTTTTCAAGCAAACGAAATCAAATCTTTAATTATTCTGCATATTTAGGTGCTTCTAAATGGCAGCAGTTAAATAATATGTATTTTGCTCACATCTTTCAAAATTTGTTGTTTTCAGTTTTATTATTGAAAGCTAGAAACTAAAAGCAGCTAAGCAAACAGCCTGCTTTATCTCTGACTATCTGCAAATCTAAAATTTCATTTAGATTTATGGGAGCGCAAAATTAAAGAAAAATCTTTGGCAACTAAACATAAATAAAACAAGTAAGAGTGCTCTAGTCGAGACTGCTCGACTAAGATACCCTGAACCCTGCGAAGATGCGATATTGAAATCATTTTACGCTTCTTTTATATATACATATATACAAACAACACATATACACACACACACATGCACACGCACGCACAAGCACTTTCTCTGCTACTGCGCAGTTTACGCAGCGACTGCGCGCGGGCAGCGCTTGGGCTGCAGTATGGGCTATATTTTGGAAACTTATTTGTTGAATAGGTTTGGTTCTAGATGGACTTTCGTAATCAAACTTTTACAGCGTAATAATGACATTCATATGTATGTATTTGCCAAAGCACAAGTCTCTAGTATTTGAAATACGTTTTTTTAAAATTTGGGGGGAAGGGGGCGTGGTATCCAAAATCCAAAAATTGCAAAATGTTTGTATTTATTACGCGGATATACACAGTAAATTTGAAATCTATAGCTCCAACGGTATTCAAAAACGAAGAAAAGTTATCGATTTTTATCGATAATAAGGGAATGGGATGAGTTATCGAAAAAAAATGATAAACTCGTACTGCGTAGGATATACACGAGTATACATTTCAAATTTCAGATCTCTAGCTTTTGTGGTTTGCGAGATCACTGCGTTCACACGGACGGACGGACGGACGGACGGACGGACGGACGGACGGACGGACGGACGGACGGACAGACGGACATGGCTATATCGACTCAGTTTGTCGAGCTGATCAAGAATATATATACTTTATGGGGTCTGCCATGTCTCCTTCTGCCTGTTACATACATTTTCACAAAAACATTATACCCTGATTTCCCATTTTCAATGGGTTCAGGGTATAAAAAATCTCAGTTGACAAGATTTTTACATAAAGTCAAATAAATAATTGCTAATCAGCTAATATTTTTAAGTATTTACGCCTTTGGTGGGCAAGCGCCGAGCTAAAAAATGATGCAGGCTTGAGGCGTTAAAGAGAGGCATTGAGAAGCTCATTGAGTGAACCAAGATGCTGGAAAGTCTGCTTGCTATTCGTTTCTTGGCATTCTCAAAGCCAAAGTCAAGGCAAAAGCTGATTATATTGTGTCAAACTGAATTCATACTGAATTTTTGATTATTTTTACATTTGCTGTACTTTAAAATCAATCAAAATCATTTGCCAAATTGAATTTATGGAATTTTGAGTAGGTCAGACTTCGAGTGACGCACTTTGTACTACATGCACTACATAATAGGGAATGTATAGTTACTTGCCTTTAACTCTTATTACCCATAACATATTTATTCACAATTTCTAGCTACTTTCCGTTCTGAAGTTATGTATATAAAAATTAGGTATTAAATATTATAAAAATTATTATTATAAAAATTATATAAAATATATAAAAATTTTGTATGGCAGAAGTATTTTTCTGTTCAAGATCAACTATAATTATTTAATGAATTAAATCTCAATAGAGAGATTCAGCTTGTCTTTTCAATCAGGTCTACTATATGAGGTACAACTGACTTCTATTACCAACTAAAAACATTTAGCCATAGTCAACAGACGAATGCTAAATATATGCTTAAAGATTGCTTATTATAGCTCATATAATTGCAATTAAAACAATATTTTTAGTATTCAATTTATCAAACAAAAAAAACTTTAATTAATTCTTGTTTGTTTTATAGTACAAACAGCTAAACACTTTGTTGGCTTTAACATTATACATTAATTATTGCAAATATATGCAAAGTTTGGATGCTGTGAGTTGTTTTGGGTATTATCCTGTGTCTGCTTGTCCTCGGGCATCTCAGGGTCCTCCCGCTCCTCCTCCTCGTCGATAATGCTGATGTCGCGTATGGAGGGGCGACGCCAGCCTGTCAGATTCTGCTGCGTCTGCTTCGTCTTCGTCAACATTCGGGGTCCAGTCACCGAGATGAGGATCGCACCCAGCGGCGCCGTCAGTAAAATGCTAAAAATGCAAACAGTTTGCACGATTTGGGCCCAATTGCGTTCGTCGTCTGTGGACTTTTCGTTGAGATGCCTCAGAGCGACAGGTCCCAGAGCAGCCTGCACCGTCGCCTTGGCCATCCAGGAGAGGCCCACGAAGAACTTCTCCTTGGTGTTCAGGTGATCGCCGAAGGCAATGCCAGCCGTGACAAAGATGCGTATGATGACGCCTGAGAATATGCACAGGGCGCCCATGTAGAGCAAGCTCGAGTCCAGCTCATGCAGCTTAATCGTGGCGCCCGTCACGCCAAACAGAATGGGCTCGAAGATCATCCAAAAGATCTCGAAGCCAGTGCCCACAGGATTGTCGTCGATGGTCCAGCCATCCTTGCACCAGAAGTAGTTCGATATGAACGATGAGAAGACCACGCCCAACGGTCCAGCGCCCTCAAAGCCCAGCTCCTCGCTGCCATAGATGGCCACCAGGTTGCCAATGAAGAGCAGCAGCGTGCGCAGAGGCACCACATAGGCGTCGCCCTTCTCGGGAAAGATGCGCGCCAGCAGCCCCCAGATGAGCCCAAAGCCCAGGCCGCCAATCAGACAAACAGGCACCTGGGCAATCAGGTAGAGCTGCCCACGATCCGAGAACATGATGGTGCTGATGATGCCAAAAATAGCCACCGATATGGCATCGTCCACCCCAGACACGGCCACCACCAAGGTGGGTATGCCCTTGGCCACGCCGTAGCCCTTGGTGCGCAGCCTGAAGAGGCAGGGCACGACCACGGCTGGAGCAATGGCTGCCATAATGGCGCCCATCAGACAGCCCCAGATCCAAGGCAGGCCGAGAAAGTAGTGAGCCATCGTCGCCAGGACACCAAACTCCACGAACCAAGGCACAATGCCCAGCTTGAGAATCGTTTTGTAGACCTTCTTGAAGGCTTCCGGCTCCATTTCGAGGCCAGCTCGAGTCAGGATTATGGTCAGGGCAAACTTGCGCAGATGCGCCGTCACCTTGGAGAAGTCGCCATCGAGATCCACCCAGCCGACGTTCTGCAAGTACAAAGCAATACGTAAAGGTAGAAGATTACAGGTGAACTCACTCAGGATTAGCGCTCACCTGAAAGAGTAGGCCCACCAACAGCATGCCAATGAGACGCGGCAGAGTGGTCAATGATATTATGTAGCCACCGAAATTGGCAGCCACCGTGAGCACCACCAAGCTGAAGAGTTGTCCACCCGGCGCAGCCGCATGTCCAATGATCACAAATGAGACGATCCAGAGTAACGCACCTGCAGAGGTGACAGATGAGTAAAGAGAAACTTCTCAATGTGGTTCAGGCACTCACCGATTGCAATGAGCGAAACCAGGCGGGAGAAGGTCCTGAAGGTGGGACAGAGCGGATAGGGAAATACCTTTTGCCAGAAAGGTGGCTCCCATGACTCGGATGGCTCCTCTTTGCGGCACTTTAAACAGAAATTATAGATCCACGATTGCTCCACGTAATTGCTATTGCTATTGCTATCCCGGGACTCGTGCACTGCCTGCAGATTATTATATTTGGCATTAAGCACGTCCAGCGCACTCTGCCTGTAGTTTTCTGTGGAAGGAAGATGAAGGCTCGAGAATTAATATTAAATTAATATATGCAACGCGCAACGCCGGGTAACATCCACTAATTGATGTCTACACCAAAGCTCTTCACTACGCTATTGACTTCAGAAATTAGCAACTGAATCTAATTGGGTGATAAGTGTGGCAGCTGCATATGATACGATCTGATACGATCGAAGATCAGAATTCCTACGTCACTTTCTGTCCGATGTTAATTGTTAGTGTCAACTATTGACAGATGTCAAATTGAATTGACATTAGTTCCATAAGTGTTCTTTGGCCCTGAATAGATCTTTCTAATTATCAATACTGTCATTATTATTATCATCAATATTATTGTCTGCAGAAACAACTTATTCTTTGCATTGATTCAATTAAACATTTGGCAAAGTTTATGCAGCTCAAAGTATTTCAGCTGTGCCAATATTTTATATTCCAAATCTATATTTTTTAGAAATTACTATCACGTTGTCTTAGCACTGACCAATGGATCAAAAAGTGTAGTTTCTTATACATATACCTATACAATATAATATATATATTTCTTTAATTTATCAGAATAAATAATTAATAATTGCCTACCTAAAAATTCTTAAAAATATTTTAATTTATATATTTTTAAAATATCTAAATTTTTTATTTAAAATATAGACTCATAAAAAAATTTGTATATTTTTATTTTCATGTTTTTTAAATAATTTATTATATATAGAAAGCCAATTTCAAAATTTATTTTCAATTTCATTTACTACAGGGCATCTGCAGTTCAACGTTTTTTGACTACCCTTAATTGCTTAAGCAAACAAACTAATTAAAGCATTAGCCATTAGTTCTCAGACGTGATGAGACCGTTAACACAAATATGAATCACATTTTAGGCCATTGACGAGATGCGACAATATCTTTACAGCCTCGGCCATATTTTTAAAGCACCTTTTTTAGCACTTGGCTGACAGACTGCATGTCTAGTGGCACAAGTATTCAAGTATTTTAGTTGAAAGAATTTAATTATTCAATACGTGGATTTTCTACAAAAAAAGTTAATAGCGCGTAAATAATTTAAAGTCTATAAAAATATACTTAAGAAATTATTTTAAAAAAAATTGAATATTAAATTTGTCTTCTACATTAAAAAAAAAAATACAAAAATAAAAAATATAAAAATTAAAAAAAATAAAATAAAAATAGTTTAAAATATTAAGAATTACAAATTTAAATATAAATAAAATTTCAGATTTTTCTATTCTTTAATACTTCTTTTTATAATATTTTTCACTATCTTCCATATTCGATTATCTATCTTCTACTTACCATAACTATGCGTCGATATACGATCGACGTTGTCATTATCGTGGGGAAGTGGGGAATCCTTCAAGATGCTTCTCCTACGCCCAGGCGGCCCGTTCTCGAGGTATGATTGTGTTGAGGTCTGTGCCGAAATTGAAATCGAATATACTTTAAGATTATGGGTAAAGCCCCAGTCACTTGGTCACTTGATCACTTGATCGTCGCAATGATCATTTCAACAATTACGAGCATCATTATAAATGTCGTCATTCACTGAATGCACTCACTCATATAATAGATATAGGGAACGTTACGAGCACACACTCAATCAAAGAGTCGTTAATCATTCAACCCTAACTCACCTGCGATATTTTGCGTATGTGGGCTGGCTCGAAGGCGGGATTATCGTAGCCAGAATTATTGGATGTCAGCGCTGGAGGCTCGGAGACAATGCTGACACGACGCTTCGGCTGACTCTCGATGACAATTGAGCTCCTATGGTTGGGCGATGGGGTCTGCGCCTCGGTGAGGGGCACCGCAGACGCTGACACATTGATGGCCAGCGTGGTGGGTCGGTGGGCTGGGGTTGAAGGCGTCGTTGCCGCCGGGCTGCCTTCGTCTGCGTTGGTCGTCATCGTTTTATGACTCTGCAGAAGGAGTTATGTTAGGCTTGAATGCAGCTTGACTCCAATAGGTTTATGGGTCTATTGAGCCCTATTAGCGCTATGGCTGCTTACTATATAGTACATCACACACAGACACACACACACACACACCGCACTCGGCACTTGGCGCGATTATCGAATGCTATGCGAAACGCGAACTTTACGACCAGCTCGTTCCGCGTTTAGCGTGCAAATAAATCCATCAGCCAATGCGACAATCGGTTCTGAGCTCGGCTTTTCGACCGGGTTACGGGCATTTTGTGGGCTCGATGGTACCAGCTGTACGAGTGTCTGTCTGTCTGTGTGTGGTAGGTGTGAAACGTGTTAAAGCCTAATGTAAACATTTATGATTTTATACAGACAACAAATAAAACTTATTCGACAAATTTGCTAATAATTAGCTATAATTTGTTAACACCAAGAAACAAAACTGGAAAACTGAGAAAACCTGTGCATGGGCATCATGAGTCCACGAGTCTGCTCGCACCGCACAGGTAAGTCTCGATGAGCAGCTGAGCTCAGTTTTGATCCATTTGTTTGTCACTTAATTGTGACGCATTTTATCTAAACAAATTCACGTGAGCGCCCCGCAGACAATCGTCTCATAATAACGAGGCTGAATTAATTATTTAATGAAATTTGTTACTGTTTCGCCTCCGTTTTCTATGTTTTTTTTTTCGATTTTTTTTCGTATTATTTGTATTTTATTTTTGTGGTATTTTGTACTGCAATTTGTAGTAGAGTGATAGCTGGTGAGATACCCTGTATGAAATAGAATGAAAATATTATTTGATAAATAATACAGTTTAAGAGAGGGTAGGAAAAAAATATATATATAAATATACAAAATATGTATATTTTTTTTATATTGAAAATTTAAAAAATAATAAATAATAAAAAATATAAATAAAATAAATAAATGTGTATATCAAAAGTAAAAATATATAATAAAGCTTAAACAAAACTTTATATAAAGTGCTTTGCTAGAACTGTTCCATATAACTTTATATATAAATATACTCCTTAAATATCATCTTTAAATAAACAAAAATATAATATATCATATTAATATAAATATATATTATGAAATTAAATATCAAATTTGTGCAAAAACAAATTTTCTGTTATGCTTAAAACAAAGTAAAGTCTTTCAAATCAGTTTGCAGGGTATCTCACAGTCCACTCTTACTTTTATACATTTTTTTCTTTATGTTTTTTGCCGAAAATGTGGCATCAAGTCATGCGGTTCGTTAGATGAAAGCCAACAAAGCAGCGCGCCTCATGTGAACTGGTTGGGCATTTTTTTGGTTTTTTTTGTTGTTTTTATTATTTAATTTTTTTGTCATTTTAATCGTTAATTATACATTTTTATTATTTATCTCTGGCGCACTGGTAACTCCGATTAAACAGAAAAAAGCAGACAAACAATTTACTGTTAACTATGTACGTCAATTTTTGTTGAAGAATCAAATGTGATATGATTTGATGCCTAAAATATTCAGCTGTGAAATGGTTTTGTTTAGTGTTGAAGCGGTAAGTAATATTTATGGCTAATTAAGCCAATTTTCAAACTAATTTATTTAAGCTATATATTTAAAATAATTCGAAAATTGCACACACCACAAATTAAAAAATTCCACAAAAATTTTTAATTTAAATTGAAGAATAACAAGCGAAAGGCACTTAAATATTGCATGATGAATATAAAATTGTTGAAATTAATTTAAAATTAAAAATAAGTGAAGTGTCATAGCTATTTGGTTGGAATTTCACTTTGTTATTTAAATTATACATTATTAACAATTTAGTATGAGTAAATCGGGCAGAAGAGTTTTTTAAGGGGGTGTTGAAAGCATAAATGCTTGGCCAGCTCAAATGAGCTAGCCATGAATTTGTCTGAATATTTTTATAAACATGTGCAACTTGGAAGAGTTACAATCTATAAGTTTTATATACATTTTTGTTGTATCAGCTAGGGGCCTTTTTTGGTGCCAGCAAATTACTGAAAAGTTGATTGATTTTTCAAAATGTTTCTTCTGCTTTTCTAGACTGATAAACATCAAAGTTAAAGCTGCCTAAAAAGCAGCCTCAGCATAAGCTTATTATTGCATGTACTTTTTATTGTGTGTGTGAATCTGTGAGAAAACCGCTAGAATGTTCCAAGCATCAGCCCATTGCAAAGCTCAAAGTATCTTCTAGTCAGACATTGCCTTCCAGTCTGCACTTACTTGATATACAACAGACATGCCGACGCTTATGTGTTGGCATTTTGAATTAATAATTAAACTGTTTCATTTACATTCTCAAATATACGTGACCAACTCAACTGAACGTAACTTAAAGCATGAGTTGACGACTGAAGCAAATCGGATTTACATGCTAAATTTGAGGTGTTCCTTAATTTTACTTGAATGTGCAGTGCTCATGGGCAGCTAACTAGGCAGAAGACTTCTTGCTATACATATATATTAATAATTAAAAATATATATAATTTAATAATATATTTTTGTAATATATAAATATGTATTAATGTAATTTTAATAATATTTATATATTGATAAATTTGCAAATAAATATTAAAATAAAATATTGAGCTAAAATATTATTATTTGTTAATTATATAAGCCATTTTTAGCATAAAATTAAATAAAATTATATAAAAAAAAAGAAAAAATTATAATATAATAAAAATACTTATTTTAGTTATCATTAGAGTTGTCCTCATAATTGTGTTGAGTATATCTAACTTGAAACTGAACCTAATGTATTCCATATTTAAATTTTATAACAATAATTTCAGTACATTTGCTTTAAGCATAATTTAGCCTAAAATAATTGTTATTTAATTACAATTATAAATAAATTTGTATATATCTCATAATATATTACAACATTACGAAAGTATTCCATAATTTTATCATTTCGATCCTACTCCAAAAAGTATGCTATGCATAATGTTGCAGAAGGCAGTCAATTTAGTTACACAAAGGGCTGCAGCAGCGACACAAACCCAAACTAAAAATGTAAATCTAATAAAAATAGAATTTGCTATGAAAATACAAAAGGTTTGACGTTAAATCAATTGAAAAATTCAATTTTCGGCTTCGTTTGACGTAAAGCGATGCAAATTGAAATGTTTGAGAAGTGTTAAAAGAGCGTAAGCTATCTATGTATATAAACAAATTTAAATAGAAATATATTTTATGTGAATAAGTTTTACAAACTGTATGAAGCAGCGCAGCTCAGTAAGGTGTGTTTACATTAAACTTTAAAAGTGAATCAAAAAGTTTGATTTAATTCATATAATTTTCTCAATTTTTGTATGGATTATTCTCATGTCTTAAAAGGCACACATATCATAAAATGTGTATATATTCAGCAAATTCAGAAACTTTCTAGATTTTAAGGGCTTCAATTAGTCAACACAAAGATTTTCTCTACACACAGTTTTATCTTCAAGTCTCTCATCTATGCACACACTCGATAATACATAAGATTCTTGATGACTCTATCAAATCATAGATTTGTTAACCCCTAAGATTCAAAATTCGCATGTTCGTTTTCAACTTATTATTATTATGTGGTATATGGAATGTAACTCTACTATGCTAAAGTTTTGTATAATAACAATCAACATTATTTATATCTTAGGCCAACAAGAACTGGAGCGAAAACAAATCACAAGAGGACTCTACTTGTTTGCAGTGTATGCTAGATTTGTTAGGTGAGCATTGCTCTGGGTATTATCGTCGGTCTCCTTATCCCTGGGTATCTCGGGATCTTCGCGCTCCTCCTCCTCATCGATAATGCTAATGTCGCGTATGGAGGGACGATGACTGCGCCGCCAGCCGGAGAGCACCTGCGGCTGCTTCGTCTTTGTCAGCATTCTGGTGCCCGTCACGGATATTAGGATGGCACCGAGCGGAGCTGTCAGGACAATGCTAAAGACGCAAATGGTCTGCACAATTTCGGCCCAGTTACGCTCTTCGGCGGTGGCATCGCTGCCCAGATTCTTAAGGGCCACTGGCCCCAGAGCCGCCTGCACCGTCGCCTTGGCCATCCAGGAGAGGCCCACGAAGAACTTCTCCTTGGTGTTCAGGCGATCGCCGAAGGCAATGCCAGCCGTGATAAAGATGCGTATGATGACGCCTGTAAAGATGCAGGCCGCTCCAATGGAGACTGTGTGCGAGTCCAGCTCGTTGATTTTGATGGTGGCGCCGGTGAGGCCAAACAGAATCGGCTCGAAGATCATCCAGAAGATCTCGAAGGCCGTCGAGACCGGATTGTCATCGACATCCCAGCCGTCTTTGCACCAGAACAGATTCGATACGAAAGATGAGAAGACCACGCCCAACGGTCCAGCGCCCTCAAAGCCCAGCTCCTCACTGCCATAGATGGCCACCAGGTTGCCAGCGAACAGCATGAGCGTGCGCAGAGGCACTACATAGGCGTCCCCCTTCTCGGGAAAGATGCGCGCCACAGAGCCCCAGATGACGCCAAAGGCCAGACCGCCCAATATGCAGACTGGCGCCTGGGCAATCTGATAGCCCAATCCCTTGTCCGAGAACATAATTGTGCTTATAATTCCGAAGATGGCAACGGAGAGAGCATCGTCCACGCCGGCCACGGCCACCACCAAGGTGGGTATGCCCTTGACCACGCCGTAGCCCTTGGTGCGCAGCCTGAAGAGGCAGGGCACGACGACAGCTGGAGAGATGGCGGCAATGATGGCGCCCAGCAGACAGCCCCACATCCAGGGCAGGTCGAGCAGAAAGTGCGACATAATCGTCATGACAGCTGCCTCCACAATCCAGGGCACGATGCCCAGCTTGAGAATGGTCTTGTAGACCTTCTTGAAGGCTTCCGGCTCCATTTCGAGGCCAGCTCGAGTCAGGATTATGGTCAGGGCAAACTTGCGCAGATGCCCAGTAACTTTCGAGAAGTCGCCATCAAGATCCACCCAGCCGACGTTCTGTAAGCAACAAAGCAATACGTAAAGGTTAAAGTTTACAGGTGAAAACGGACTAGGACTCACCTGAAAGAGTATGCCCACCAGCAGCATGCCAATGAGACGCGGCAGGGTGGTCAATGATATTATGTAGCCACCGAAATTGGCAGCCACCGTGAGCACCACCAAGCTGAAGAGCTGTCCACCCGGCGCAGCTGTGTCCCCAATGATCACAAAGGCTACAATCCAGAGTAGCAGACCTGCGAGAAATACAAATTATTAATAAAGAAATATAAAGAGAGAGAGAGAGAGAGAGAGAGAGCGCGAGAGAGAGAGACTCTCTGTTTGCCACTCACCAATCAGAATGAGAACGATGAGACGAGAGAATGTCCTGAAGGTGGGACAGAGCGGATAGGGAAAGATCTTTTGCCAGAAGGGTGGCTCCCACGATTCGCTGGGCTCCTCGCCGCGACACTTCAGGCAGAACGTATAGATCCACGAGTCCTCCACATAGTTGGCCCCATTGCCGTCCTGCGATAGGGGCACCTGCTGCTGATGTCCCTGGTACTTAGCATTGAGCACATCCAATGCACTTTGCCGATAGTTTTCTGCAATGGAAGCATCCGTAGATAATGAGTATGCCGAGTGCAAGCGAACTACATGTTTGTACTCTGATTACAACTTCATAAACAAATTATATCATCACTTGGCATGCGCTTCTAATTATGTCTGCCAACAGACAATCAATGAAGCAAACGTAGCAATTGAAGCTATGCTCGACTATGAGATATTGTCGATTAACAAGCTAATACCTTATCGAGTACTATATTATGCAATAGTATTCTATATGACAATATATAATATTAATATTCATTTCTTTTAAATAAATTATATGAGTTTCATTTCGATTTATTATTTATTAAGCATCAATTTTCATCTGGCAATAAATAAATCAATAATAAGTGGTATCATTAGGTAATCTAAGTTGCACTAAGCCTAGACTAAACCTATAAGAACAGTCTCAAAAATGTAAGACATTAAAGCTTACACACTCGAAAACTCAATATACCCCAGCAAGCGAACTAATACTAAGCTCGATAGTAGTTGTGTGTGCGTTTGTCTGTTTTCAAGTTGCGAATAGCAACTGGAAATTGGAAATCACTTTCCGGACTGCTAATTGATAATGTTAACGGTGTGATGGCAAATTAGATTGACAATAGGAGCACAAGTGCTCAAATAGCAAATATCGTATTTGCTTTTTCTGCCAACCAACAGACGTTGGTTGGCCTTCGTTACTATTGCCCTATGCGACTATCTAGTATGTGTGTGTGTGTGTGTGTATATGCTTAGATGAATATGTATAAAGCGGCGCCAGATATGTTTCCACTGGAATGCTCTGAGTCAACAAATCAAATTGATTGATACCTGTCAAAGTCTAGTCAGATGAGGAAAATTTCGGTTATTACGCATACGCAATGTGGGCCAGTTTGTACTTGAATAGGCATTAGCCTATGGATAATTTTGATCGAGTTTATATTTATGTTGTGGTAGCGAAGGTAGGTAGAAGGACTTGTTATTCATTTTATATAAATATTGTATTTTTATTATTATTATTATTATTATTATATATAAATTCTTGTTCTATTGCAAAATTAGTATAGAGAAGTTTGTCGTTTTGTATTCCCCTCTCAAGAATTTATTCTTATATCATTACTATTATTTATTTATCCGGTTAGATCTCATCTTATGAATATATCGTATGGCTGGCATGAGAACTAGCAATAAGAATTTTTTTTAAATTCTTTTGTTGCTTGTTGCGTTACTAAACTTGTTATTTATGCACTTTACTAAACCAATTAACATCGAGCAACTACGTATATGATGTAAACTACTCATAAGACTCTGAATGGAAAGTCAACTAACTATAAATTCTTAGACTTTTTTCCTGATATAACTGCCAACTGCTATTAAATCTACTATGTTTTTTAGCTTTCATCAGTCCAATCGGGAAAATGAAGCTTGCCTAAGTAAACGTGTCCGTTTACACAAAAACTTTTGCTTTCCTTCACTTCACTTACCAAAGCTGTGCGTTGATCCACGATCGCTTTCATTGTCAGTGTTAGGCAGCGAGGGCTCTTTCAGAATGCTTCTTCTTCTGGCTGGGCCGATGTCGGTGTGCGAATGCGTTGAAGTCTATGGATTGTTACAATAAAAAAAAAACGTATATTAAACATTTATGGCCTGGTTCTGAAATCCCAGACGATTATCTCTGCGGCTGCTATCACGCTGGCCAAGAAATTATCAATCAAGGGGTTTGGCGATAGTCGTCGATTCTCATGTTTATGGCCAGCACGTAAAAAAACACACAAATCCAAATTTACGAGCCCATTAGCCGCACATTGATCGTAATCGGTAATTGCACACGCTGTGGCCGATAGACGCCACGATAGAGGCCACTCCACGCCTGCCGCCACTCGATGACACAGCCTCGAGGACAACTCACCTGGGATATTTTGCGTCTGGGATTCTGCTCGTAGGCGAGATTGTCGTAGCCGGCAGTTCCGCCGCTGGCGCCGATCATCGGTGCATCTGCTATGATGCTAACCCGCCGCTTTGGCTGGCTGTCGATGACAGTGGTGCTCTTATGGCTGCCATTGCCGTTGGGCATGGGTGAGGTGCGGATATCCGGCAGAGGCAAAGTGTTCAAGCTGCTCTCGTCGCTGTTGGCGCCGGGCTCCCCGTTGGCCGTCATGCTGCTGTGCCGTTCTGCAGGAACAAAAAAAAAAGCAAACAAGTTGCGCCCGTTTATCAAATTTATCTCGATTTATGACTGCTACGAAAATATATTTCCGATATTTTTGTTCGCTCCCATTCACACGCGAATTTTTACAACTATCTCGTTCAACGTTTAGCGTTGAAATAAATTCATTATCATGCGGCGTTGGCGTTGGTGGGAGTTTTGCAGGGCCACTCACATTATGTGTGACTCTCTCTGTGTGTGTGTGTGTTTGTGTCGAATTCGACACAAACTTGTGAAAGGGCTAAAGATTAAAGCAAATATTTGGCTTTAAATATATGAGCCACACAACAAAGCATTCAGCAAATAAATTATGCATTATAGATTAATAACAATTAGCTCTCATTATATGATTCAAGTAACTCTAACTGGTTTAAGTGGGCTAGTGAAATGGTAAGTTTCCAGCTCGAATCTTAGCATCATTTGATTAACACTTGAATTTATAGATAGCTGACCCATAAAAATACGCAGTTATTCGCATAGCTTAATGGCTTACAACAATCAGCTTGAGCTGCTGCAATTAGTAAGCACTTAAAACGCTGAACATTAACATTTGAAATACAAGTTCGAGTCTTGAGCATTCTAAGCACAATAACTATAAATACTAAATAAATTATAAGTATTTTTACTCAATTGATTTCAGTTAAAGACTTGAGTTTAAAGGCAAAAAAGACGTGCAAATATATGTTTTGGTATTCTAATAATTAATACCTTAAAACATTCTTTATTAATGATATTCTTTCAAAATAAAGTTTTAGTTTTAGAATTATTAATATAACTTTCTATACCCAGAAGACTACTTTTGTTATTTTTATATGAATAATATTTAATGATTTTATAAACTTTTGAAACTTTTTTGATAACAATTTAACTAATTTCATTTAAATATTTTTTAAATATTTTAAAACTAAAAAAATATTTATGTTGCTCTCAAATAAGAACTTTTACAGAGTATTCAAGTGCATATAAATTTTTAAAAAACGATTTGAGTGTGCCTAAAAATATTTTTGCTGCTTAGTCACAGATTTGTCATCAAATTTAATTAGACAATTAGCATTCCAATGTATGGCATGATTTATAGTCTGTTTTATGTTCCAAATAATATTAACTATGCGTTCAGGCAACTAGGTAAAAAGTACTTAAAAAGTAATCGTAAGTCATCAAAAACAAAGTTAAAGCTATTTAAATATAAATGTCTTTAATAATTGTTAGACATTGGCTGTTATATTCTCATTTTATATATTTTACTTATAGCCGGAAGGGCATAAAAAAAGATTACAGAAAATTGAAATTTGAATTCTGCTTTTTGCTATAAATTTATATAAATTTAATATAAGTGTAAATAAATTAAAAAACACTTAATTTAATCAATAAATTGTCCTTTCTATAAATATTTGTTTCTAAAATTTTATTCAAAGTTGGCTAAAGACCAAATTCAACAACAACAAAAGAAGCTGCTGAAGCTGTAAGTGTTTTCCATCTTATGGAAATTCAAGTTACACAAATGTTGCCTTCGTCTGCTTTTAACAAAACTAATATACCCTATATACCCATCTTCAATTTCTGCAGAGTATAATAAACATCCAAAATTTCTTGATCCAAATATTTATTAGCTCTTGTATAAGTACCCAATTATAGATCTCTGGTAATTGATCACCTCAAGCTCGGATATAATCAGCTTGTTTATTTCATTCGCGCTCTAATAAAGCCACTAAATATAGATTTAACCATATTTATATTCATACATATTCCATACTATATTTATGTAGATATACATATATCCACATATATATATTTCCATATATATATTGTATATCAGCAGAGCAATCGATGTCTATTTGCAATCAAATCTGCATAATTTGCCAGGCACGTACAATGTTTTCAATTTTCACCTGTAATTAACGCCAACTCGACGTTGATATGAGTAATTCGTAGGTAAAATTGATACCGACAATATTTATGATCACAATTGATTGTGAGTTTCATTTCGTTTGCTCCGGAACAACAGACGTGTCATTGATTCGATGCCCCCGCCAAGAAGAAATCGAATTCGCACACTCGAAATGCGACTAATTTGCATGAGCTCGACTTTGAAATACTCTGTTTGTAGTTGAATAATAAAATATTTCATAATATTTTATATTGTTCATGGGAATATGTAAAAAATAAAAAGAAAATTGTTTTTGAAATTTTGTATATAAAATCATTCATTTCTCAATGTTTATATATACTTAATAATATTATTTAATATTTAAAAAAGGCTTTAAAAGTTTGTTAATAGTACAACAAATAGTATTATTTATATTTTATAACTTTTGGAATTTATATAAAATTTAATAAAATATATTTTTTTTTTTTATTTTTTTTAATATTTTTAATATTTCAATTGGAGTTTTAATGAGTTTTTTCAAGCAACATTTGCAACTGATTTGAATAGCATACGAACCACTGTGCATTGGCATGCCGATGCGATTCTAATTGTCGATTGTCTGGCAAGTGCGTTGACAAACATTTTGTACTGTGGCATCACGTGCTCCGGCTGTAGAGACGGTCGAACAAAGCGGATTAATTAGCACGCCGGTGTCATTTGTCAGCTTTTTAGCGTTTATAATAATACTTTATTTTGATATCAAACAGCACACACAATTGCGACGATCACGTGTAAATGGCACAAGCCAACTGGAGCATACCCAAAATAAATTTCAATTTTCTTCTTTCTTTTTCTGCCAGCTGAATTTTTGTTTCTGTTGTGTCCGGTTTACATAATATCTACGGCTAATATCCCATTGGCAAATTCGCTTTTGAGCCCGTCTATAAATCGCGACACTCGCCTGCCAGGGCCTGACCTTGCCAGAGGTGGCATACCATGCAAAAACAGAAAAAAAACGCATATCGCATTGGCACCGAAACGAAAAATTGTTCTACGTGACATGTTTCACTAATATACACCAAGCACCGCACCAAAGCTTCGAGCTCTGACTAGCCACCCAGTTGCCCAGTTGCCCACTTGCCCAGTTTCCCACTTGCCCAGTTGGCAATAAGCAAATTTTCAAGCTTAGTTAGAGACCAGGTCAACTGCCTTTCAGAGTTTCCAAATCGCAAGCATTGTTTTCTATGCCCTGCACAAATTAACTGCAAAGCGGGTAGCTTAGAGCTGACTGAACATACACTAGAAGTGACTCAAATAATGTTCATAATTTTAATCAAAATTGAGGTAAGCCAAAAATTATTATTAATATTAATTAAATTTAATCTTCTTTCATAAAAATTCGATAAAATATATTTACTATTTATTTTGTGCTTCTATAAATAGTTATTTTATATTTCACATTATTTTTTAGATAAGTAATATCTTGCTTAATTAAAGAAAAAAGTTATTTATCTTATTTATACAATGTTGATATTACTCATTATTCAAAGAAAAATATGCAAAATTTGGAGGTGACGTACGAGGCATTAGATAATTTAATAATTGAGGTTTGATAACGCATTAAATTTTTAAATTAAATTACAAATGAAATTTGAAAAGTAACAATTTTTGTATACGAATTAGAACTGCGCGTGCTGTAGCTAACCTACATAAATCATTTCAAATCTCTAGCTCTTATGGGTTCTGAGTTCAAAGTGTTCATACATTTAGACAGACAGACAGATGAACAGAACTAGAACGACTCATCGCTTGATCTTGATCAAGAATATATATGTAGTTTATGGACTCTATAACATGTCCTTCTGCCTTAAAATTAAAATGAAAATCATTTTTTTTAATAGAAAATGCAAATTATAACCTAAATTCTCATTTAGAATACCTTCAGGGTATACAAATTGTATAAATATTCATATATAATATTTACTCACAAATAAATTTGAATGTTTTTTTTTTTATTCATAGAAATTTAGTTAAAGAAAAATTAATCTAATTGATTTTTGTATAACACACAAATTTTGTGTGTTTATCTGTTGAAATTGATTTTTGAAGGTCTTAAAATATTCTGAAATGTATTAAATAAATATTAATTGTTGAAAATATGCTTACGTAGAAACTGCACCATAGAATAACACTTCATAATCATTGAAGAAATTAAAAAAGTTATAATAAGAATATTAAATACAGTCGAGTCTCGATAATTTGTACCCCGCTAAATCGAAAATCACGATAAATCAAAAAAAATTCTATCCCCTTGAAAAAAATTCGTTACAGTCGAGTCTCGATAAATTGGATTTCTGTGTAAATCGAAAAAAAACTGATCCCCTTGCCATTTCGAATTATCGGGACTCGACTCTATAGAAATAAGCAAAACTGTTATTCCATAGAATATAATTATTCATATTAAATATGTACTAAAATATTTTCTTGTAACAATATATCCTATATAATAAACTTACATAATCTTCTTTTCTATAATCTATGTTAATCTATAGTCTCCCATCTTTACCCTGTTCAACTTCTATTCAATTCATATTCACACTCTCATAAAATGTCATTTTTAAATTAAATGTTTTTTTTTAACAATATATTCTACACATATTTACAGGGTATTAGCTAGTCAAGCGCTCCTCAATCCGCACGATTTCTTGTGGATTTTTTAAAGCCACGTTTCACAACTCACATATACAGCGAGCAATCGGTGCGCATTTATCAAATATAATATATATTGAACAGTGGGTCACTGTCTCTTTGTGAACTCCTTATTTATTTATTTAGTATTTTATTTATTTATTTCTTCACATCTCTTATAAAGTTTAAGCAATGTGATTTCGAATTAATCTAATCGCCCTGGAGCACCAGCCACGGCATATTATTGTTAAACACACAGATAATCGGCATAGATAATAATACTTCAAACCGAGAGTAATATTATGTGTATAGATATTCGCTATATAGACACAAATACTTCAAGTCGCAACGAGCGAAATTCATGTCAATTAGAATTGATAAGAATTTTCCTCTAACACTTAAGATCCCGGCCATTACAATAGCCATTAACAAACATGTGTGTGAGGTTTTTTTTTTTTGCTTGGCTTCTGTGGAAAAAATCTATAGAATGCAAAGGTTTTCGGTATGATTTGTGCCCACAAAGTATATATTTGCTTCATGTGGCATATTGCTGGCAAAATTGAATATACCCAGTGCTGAGTATGCTGGGTATAGCGTATAAATAACAAAATGACCAAAAACAAATTGTTATAAGTATTTTGTTACTCTGGAGCAGCTTATTTATTATTTAATTAACATATTATGAAAATCAATATACTTTTTTTATAATACAATTTAAAAAGCTTTAAAAGTATATAAATTAACTTTAAGAATAATCAAATGAAATATTCAAATATATTTTAGACACTTTTAATTCATTTAACCAATCAAAATTTAATGCGCCTAACAGGTTTATAAGTCTTTCAACTATAGATACAAGATACATATGCAACTTATCGATGGGTATTGGGAAAACTCCAACAAAATATTCACTTTATACTGAAATTGATTGGATTGTTATTGTTTTTGTTTTTGTTTTTGTTTTTGTTTTGTTATATGTATATCACAGATCAATTTGAGCTTATTGACTTATCATCAAGAAGTCTTCAGTTGGGTCTGACGTCAAAATAAATTTCGTTTGTACATAAACTTCTTCAGTTCAATTGATTTGGTATGCAGGCCAATAAATGGAGGGAAGAAAAGAGTTCGATGATATATAGCTGGCATTTAATTTGTAGCCAATTGCACGATTGCAGCCACATTTTATAGTTGCCTTCATTATTTTATCACTGGCCATATATTGGCAATTGTTTATAACATTTATAAAAGACTTGCCATGATTGATGGCACCATACAGAAAGGCCTGTTTATTCTGGCTAAGTGCCCACTCGCTGGCCAGCTTATCTGCCAGTCAATGAATATTTCTACCTATATATGATGTATATATATATATTAAGGTTGCGATAAGAAAGCGTGAAAAATAAAGCAAAAGATTTGTGCATAAGAAAATCCAAATTCCACAAAAAACTGAAATGTATTCGGGTTTGGCTTCGTTTTTCCTCTACTACGCAGAGTTTTTATACACGTTCACAGAGTGAAAAGAGTATATTTGGTTATGTGATTGTGTGTAGAAGCAGTTGACAGTTAAGCAGCAGAGATATCGGAATATATAGCTTATGGTGAACCCATATTCATATTATAAGAGACGAAAAATTGATCTTTGGATTCACTGAATATCGTATCATACGCCCAATGGAGGCGTGGCAATATGAGAAGGTGTTAAACTGCTCTACAAATATACCTTTCAATCATTCAGTTCAAGCTTAGCTAATCGCAATAGTTTCCTTACTTCATATCATGAACGAGTATCGTGCAGTCAGCTATAGCCGTCTTGCTGCTTATCGCTTTCCAGTTAATTGACTTGTATTCACTCAAATATAGTTCACCCATTTGGTTTTATTGGCGTGAATTGTGATTGATTTGGAATACAGATGGACTAGCTGCCGATCGGATCTTGGCACGGTTGATTACTCCACTTACTGGCCATTTGATTAGAGGCAATCTTCGCTCACTTGAATATCAAGCAGCCCTGTTTATGGCTTACCCAACGATCGATCGACTCAGCCACTTATGTGTGTATGTTTTTTTTTTCTTTTTCTTTTGGTTTTTTTTTTTTGTGGCTCCGGATGTATTGTATTGGATTGCTTTGATTGGCAGCTATAGCCAAATCAAGTCAAGTGTTTATCTCTGCTCTACTCTGTTCCAGAAACATGTCAAATTGCGTGACTATCATAATTAAGTGTTCCGGTTAAACGAATGAATACTGTGAATTCAAACACGGCTAATGGCTGTTAGTATGTCACGAGTATAGCTGATATTTGTCGTATTCCCGAAATTGATAAGATTTTTTAATTATTAACCATTTGACAACCTTTTGATTTTCCATTCACCAGATTCGTGGCGAGAGCCAAGCAAAACTGAACTTATCTTTGAATTTAACTGGGCCAATGACTCTGAATATTCATTTACCCAAAGATATCTTTCACATATGACAAGTTCTTATGCTATGAGTCATAGCACCAAACTGACAAACAAAACAAATTTCGAATTTTCTATGAATTTCTAGTGAAAATTAAATGTAGAAAATATATTTTGTGTTAAGCTTAAGCTGTAAAATTGCCTTCTATTTAGTTATTTTAGCAGCCAATTCATTTATTAATTTCATTTTTTGTAAATTGAATTTAAAATACCTAAAATACATTTGCAACGCATTTAATGTTTTTTTGTCAAAGATTTAATATAACCAAAGATTGGATATTAAATTTAATTCTTTGCCAAAGCTTACTTTCATCGCCACAATTTTATTCATATTTCAAATAAAAAAATTTACTTTTTTTTAGGCCACTCTTAACAACTTTTAAAATATAAATGCATAAATTCAAAGCTTTAGCAACTATTACATGATATATAAAGAGAAAAGTGTCCTACATACTATATTTATATATATATATATTTAAATGTATGTACAGTCGAGTCTCGATAATTTGTACCCCGCTAAAGCGATAATCGCGATAAATCGAAACAAATTCTATCCCCTTGAAAAAAATTCGTTACAGTCGAGTCTCGATAATTTGAATTTCTGCGTAAATTGAAAAAAAACTGATCCCCTTGCCATTTCGAATTATCGGGACTCGACTGTATATGACATAAATATATATGGTATTCTTGCACTATATTACACTATAACAATGGAAACCTGCAGCTTATTCTAAAAGAGAATAAATTTACAATTTATAGAAGCTTTTAAAATTATTTTAGAAAATGAAAACAAACAACAATCCAAAACAATTAGATAATCCATTTTATATGATTTTTAAATAAATTTTGAGTGGCTTTGGATCAGCTATTCAAAATCAAAAATATATAAATATAAATATAAATATTTAAAAAATATATAAATATTTTGTAAATAAATATAATTCCTATATTCATTTATTTGCATTTTTTTTTTCAATTTAACATGCCAATAAACGTATAAAAGTTAGAGCCAAAACACAGCTATTATTTACAGTCTGAATTAGTACTGAGAAAAGCTAACAGGTAACAGCTAACAGGTAGCCCAATGGCCAGTCTAATGGGGGTATTTTTTTTGCATTACAAAAACATGTTAAACTTAATTCTAACTTTTTAGTTTTTATACTCTACAAGTTATGTGTCGAAAGCCAAATCAAAATATTAAACTTTAAGGATATTAAAGCAAGTTAAGGAAAACAAATAATTTTTTATTAGATATAAAATTTCATAATTCCATAAAACTCATAAGAACCTACTGAGAGGCTTGGCTATGTGTAACTAACTTGTCTACCCTATAAAATATATACAAGCGACACCTTCAAATGTTCTTCTGCCTATTTTTTTTTATTATTTTTACTTTTTTACTACATATTTTACACACAGGGCTTAGCTCACAAACGCCTCATACAGACGCATTGCTTGAACAAGGCTAAGCAAATGGTCAGTACCAGGCTTAGACACTAATACAAGTAAAGTAAGCACACACATAGACACCAATACATACACGAACATATACACATATATATACATATACTGACTTATTAAACAGTTGATGGACTTGTTCAACTTTATGGGTTCAAAAAATGTATATAAAATCGAATATAAATTATAAATGTAAATATTAATTAATGAAAGTCAAAGTCAGAGTCTGGCATTTCCCTCTTTAATCATATTATAAACAGTTCAATGCATTACGATTATATATATATATATAAAGTAAAACCAGTTTAGCATATATATATGATATATAATATATTTTCTATATGACTTATTTAACACACTTAATAACAATGTTGAAAAAGTCGTTGAACTGATTTCCGTTAGAATTCAACTACAATTAAAATGAGTTAAATTCAATTTTTGTTTTGTTATTGTTGTCATCACAGCCCAATTATAAAACTAATGTGTGTGAAATGCATTCAGTTATTTATATATATAAATATAAATGTATATGGTAATGTACACATATGCACATTCAAATAAGTACACTTGACATTAATTCGAGCAATTTGCATTTGTTTCTTGATCATTCGCACGTACAACACAAATTTTTGTATATTAAAAAATATTTGGTTTTATTTTGTTTTGTTTTGAATTTGAACAAAGGTGAGAACAAGCGAGGTAAGAAAACCTACATTCTTTTACGTTGTTTTTCGTGCCGGAAATTAGTTTGAGTTTTTGTATGTGTCAAATTTGTGCTGCTTCTTTTTCTTTTCTCTGTGATATCACAATTGCGAACGCGTTCCACGAATTCCCGGACTTCCGATCGTGGCTCCGCTTTTAATAAGACTAAATCGCAGCAAATTCTGGCCAACACTTTATAGGCACACACACAGCGTCACACTCGCGCTCACACACACACTCAGTTACACGTAATCATTGCTCGTACTGAATGAAATTGAAAAAGAATCAAATCGAATTGAATTGAAGCGCCGCGATTACCCCCACGGTCTTGCTATCTCGCTTGCTTCAGCTATCGGCTCGCTCACGATGCAGAGCCGAAGTTTTAGCTTTGCTTGTAACATGGAGCTGTATGGATTGATATTGATAGGCGTGCGAACTACCCAATCACGAGTGCTTCTCAGTGCTCATAAATCAATTTGCTTGAGCCAATGAGACTCGTAAATTAATTTTATATTTATTTTAAAATTGTTTACTTAATTTATGAGCCACATAAATGCCATTTTAGAAGTCTATATAGAGCTTAAGTTATTTAGTTGCTATAAAATATATATATTTAAATATATATTATATACAAATAAATGCATACAAATGTAGAGCCTGATAGAATCGTTTTATATAAATATGTATATTTTTGTATATATATATAAATATATATATTTAAGTTTTTAGTTTTAATAAAATTTTTTTAAAATAAACCAACATAGTTCTAAATGATTAAACTGATCAAGAATATATATTTAAATTCATACAAATTTTTTGATGATATAAAATTCCCTGAAGAACTTTATAAAGCCTGCCAAAAGTGTTTTTTTTTTCAGCCAAAGTATTTATGAACCAAAAATATTTGCGATTGTCTGCATTGAAACGTTTTTCATGCTGTCGCATTTTGAGTACTCAGAGTTCGAGTTAACAACTTGACGAGTGTATTTGCATGCGTGTGTGTGTGTGTGTGTGTGTGATACGCAAAAGTATGCAATAAAAATGATTGATGGCTTAGATTGTTTTTTAACATTGTGTTGACTTTACTCAATTAGTTTTTGCCTTCAAACATTTCATCAACAAAGTATACAGCCGAAAGTACAACTTTTTTTATTGCGGCGTTTCACATTTCTGTTTTTTTTTCTTTTCTTTCATATTTTATGGCCATTTGCATTTCGAGCGTAATAAAATAATAATAAACCTGCCAAAGCCTAAAACATTTCCCATGATTGAATGCTAATCAACAACTATGTGCCGGAAATTGTTGTTTTTGTCTAATTGGAGAATATTTATTGGGAGCACAAAGTGTTTGGTAATGCAATAAATCAATAAAAAATATTGAATGACTTTATTTTCTTTGATTTATTATAAATTTATTAAAATATACATTAGATAGATTGCCGTTTTGTCAAATTAAATAATCTAAATTCAGCTTTGCACAATTATTTTAAATATATTTTACATTTTATATACTAACATTTTCCCTATGTTTTTAGCTCCTTCCATCTCCTTTCTATATATTGATATATATTGTTAGCGTTTCATGGCTTACTATAAATTTCATTTATACTAAAATTTGCAAATTCACTCAACAAAAATTTAACAAATAAATAGATTCACAAAATGCCATAGCTTGATTAAAAGTGAACTTCGGAATTTTCCATTCAACGCGTTTAATCATTGAATAGATCTTGAGCAATCACTCGATTATGATATTTTATATCAACTTCTTTTATGTGAGCTAACAAAACGAAATTGTTTATTTGCCTTGATTCGGCTGTCACTCTGAAGCGCCGAAATCTTTCTATGATAAATGCTATCAAAAGCTGATAAGAGAAATAGCATTTGATATCTCTTCAAAATTTGAATGCGGAATTCCCTTCAACAGACAGCATGTCTACCAAGGTTTCGATTTTATGATATATTTACTTAGCCCAAATCTACGAAACAAAGTATTGATCGAAATTAATCAAAATGATAAAATTGCTAAAAGAAATAAATTCAGTTGTTATTGTCGCTGATTCATTGTTTGTCTGCTCTTATCTGTGAAGCCAATTTGAAATCACGTTCGGCACGATAAAGGAAATAAATCTTGACGCCAGCGGAAATATAGGAACTCTACTCCACAAATTGTTTATGCACTTCAATTTAGAAATATCATTTAATGATATTTATTTGAGCTTGATTTGCGCTCTGACGTTCACAGACTTGGCAAACAAATCATCAGAATTATCATTAACTAAATATAAGTATGTAAATTTATCAACAAGTTTTTGGCAATGATAACAAAGTAAATATATGGAAAGTTTTGAATCAGCTTAGGGCTTGCCAATTAAACATCACGTGTTTCAGCATTGCTTTAGCTAGGCCAACTTACGTTTGAGATTTTATCACTTTTAAGTATGTAGATTCGCCTGTTGGACATAGCCGAAAGCTTGCACTTCACATAACATAATTGCGTGTCTCTATTTTAAATTTGTAGTTCTTAGTCCTTAAAAAATGTAAACAATTTAATTTTCACAAAGATCAAATCATTTTTCAATACTTCTCAGCTGCATTTTTTTAGTATTTTCCTATGGCGAGAAGCTCAAAGAGAAGCCTTCACATCACATCATTTATCAGCCTGATTTCCCCTGAAACTGTCAGCTTTTCGGTTCATAGGCTTTGCATAGATCTTGATCATTAGCCAGTCAATCGATCAATCAATAAATCCATATCAAGAGTTTTATATAGCACTCAAACTCAAAGGAAGCTTAAGTGGGTTTTGCAGAAAATACAATTAACTCGCATTCTCAATAGATCTTATGAACTGATAAGCAAGGTCTTAAATTCAAAATAAATATTTAAATATTTATTGATTAATATAGAGCAATTCTTAACAATATCGTTTAACTTTTAAGCAAAACAAAAAAGTAAAAAAAAAGATTTGTAAGCCCTTAAAATATTTGAAGTCAACTGACGCAAAGAAAAACACTTCTAAGAACTTATCCAACAGTTTCTCTATGCTACCTGCTTATGAACAAAATCTTAGCAGATATTTTAAAGTCTTGACATTGCTCACATAACTTTAAATTTTCAAGAATTTCTTTTTGCGCTGTTTAATTGAAAGTAATTAATAGGCTTTTATCCCATCAACAAGATAAACGGACTTCAATGAGTGCAAACAGCTTCTCACACTTTAATGGGCATCGACTGATTGCAAATTGAAAAAAAATATATATGAATTTATTATCTTTCTTGAAATCGAATTCGCATTTCCCAGTTCGTATTCGTGGTCATATGAAATATTTGCTGAGCGTCACCACGTCCGCAGTTGCATATCAATATTCGTATTTAAAATTATTTGCATAAATACGGAAAAAGTTTTAAGTTGAATATCAATTTCGTTTGCCACTCGAATTAAACTGCGTAAAATGCAAACATTTTTGCCCATAAAATGATTATTTTTTGCCGTTTCTAACTGAACTCTGCAAATAAAATCGAAATTAACTAAAGCTTTGCCTGCATTTATTTAATTGGGTTTTCTCCAATCATTTCAATCAAACTATCAAAGCAAACCAAATTCACTAAAATGAAAAACCGAACAACAAATAAGGCTAATGGGGCGTCACTGACTGCAGAATACTCGTTCAGGGTTTATGAAACTAAAGTGAGTTTATGTTAAAATATAAACAGCTCTGTTCACAAAAATAGTAGTGCGACCGAAATGTTGGACAGCAAAACTTTGTAATAAACATAATATTTTAAAAATACCCTCTCACTAAAACCTATCTACTCTCAATATATTTTGTTAGCAAGCATAAAAATATAAGAGAAACTAAAGCAAATGTGTGGAACGAGATTTGGAGGAGAAATGGAGCGAGAGGGACGCTCGCTGAATAGTACTGTCGAGGGAGTTGCAACAGAGTTAGCCATAAATTAACTTTGACAAAATTACACACACACAAAAAAAACAAACACACGCACACACACCGAGCAACACACACATTTAGCACATTAAAATCCAAATCACGAAGCTGGCGGAGCAATTTCAATTAAAGCTAATTACAGCCAATATCGAATGCCAACAATGTCAGGCGTCAAAGGCGCAGAGCACGACGAGCACAAGCTAAAGGACGACGATGCGACATTCGATGTGGACAGCGACAGCGATTTGGCAACAGACTCGGATGCGGCATCAGCGGTTGCGGGCGAACCAACTGTCCGTCTGTAGACTGTGGACTCTGGACTGTGGCACAGTTATGGATGCAATGCGTTACACTGCGCGAAATCGGGGTGTATGTGAAGGCGTGGCCGGAGTTGTGCTAGCTATCGAGGCACGAAAAAGTAGTAAGGGAGGAAGTCAGCGGAATTTCTGTAAATTTTCATTTTATAAAATTTGTATTAGTTTTTCAAAAACACAAAAAATGTTTTTTTTCTGAATAGGTTTAACTTTAAGAACTTTAACTTTGATTTGTGATAGATTGGAGAACTGTAATAAGTTTAAATTGTTAGGATTCTTAAAAAGAAAGCAATTATTGTAATTTTATGCAACCAAAAACTGCAATGGAAATACAGTCACACGCAAAGCCAACTCAGTGAAAACCTGAGCAGGCCACAATAACAATGGAACTAGAATCCGCTCACACAACTAACACACTCAATAATTTTATAATGCAATCTGTCACGCGCCCATCTCTAATGCTAGCAAACCCTTAAATCTACTGGGAAATTTGTAGTACAGAGAAAGGGATAAAGAATGCATCCAAAATCTAATCTTCAACAAATTTAGTCGTTAAACAGAAAGAAGGAAACTTTTTGCTTGAACAGAAGAAAGGCAAAGGAAAAACACACACACACACACTTCGCTCGCTGCATGTCAACAGATAGAGAGTGCAGCGAGCCAGGTGAGCGGGTGCACAGACACCTGTGAGGCAAGGAGTTGAAATAAAAAATTTCAGCTCGCAGGCACAACTAAATGTCGCTGTCGCCAGCAACGCTAACGTTCGTGTCCACAACTGATTTTGTGGATTGTTTGGGGTGGAAGGTAGAGCATAGGGAGGGTGAGGGGGCGGGGGATTGCTGACAGGTAGATGATGACGCGTGCTGCAGTTGCTGTTGCCATTGCCACGAAATAATTAAAGCAAATTTGCACTTCAGACAGTATGCCAGAGCCGGCGACCCACAACAACACAACAAGCAAGCAGAGCTCGCCCAGGTGCTCGACAAGTGCTGAAACAACCACAGGCCGCATCCACAGCCACATCCACACACCCACACACACCCACACACACTCACACATTCACATTTACATTCACAGCGAAAGCCAGAGCCAACGTCAACAATAGAGAACCACGCACAACAACGCCAGTCAGCCGGCAAACTATGCGAGAAAAAAACACACATACAAATTACATATATATATGTATGTATATGTATTTATATGCATACATGTATATACATATATATATATATGTATATATAGAATATGGAGCATAGCCAACACAATGGCAGTGAGTGGCAGAGACACGCCCAGGGGCGGACTACTCAGCCAAGGTGTTGTGTCAAGCTCACATAAAAACGTTCAAAATAATAAAAAAGGAATACAAAATAAATATAAATATAAATATAAATATAAAAACAAATATTTAAGCTGTGCTTAAGTTGAGTTTACTTAAATTCCACTTTTTCTTTTTTTTGTTTTGTTTTGATTGTTGCCCTAACTGATTAAATTTGAAATGAAAACTGACCCAGTTTGTTGCCGCCTTTAAATTAATACTAATATAATTAATTATAAATTAATTAGCGCTGCTTAAAGTTTGCTCAAGCTTCAACTTTCAAGAGCTGACGAAGCGCTGCAAATATTGAAATGACTTTTGATATGATAAAGTATAAAATTTAAAAATTTATATGATGTCATATATATCACATCATATAAATTTTTAAATTTATATATACAATAAATTATATTGAGAGAAAATTTGTCTATCTATATAAAACAAAAGGTTTTTCCACATTTAAAATTAATACAAACTAATATATCAGTAAACCATTTTTTGTAATAATAGTCTTTATTCCATTAAGTTGTGTTTTTCTCTATACTTTTTGCTCAAATAATTTTCAACTTTTTTAAGTAAGCTTTAAAGAAAGACTTACAAAGCAAATATATCAGGATAAAGTCTATCTATCTATTCTATATAGAAATAAATACTTTTCATTTAAAGTTTGACTCCTATTTCAAGATCTTTTCTTATTCCCGAAACTCAAAATTTTTATCAACACTTTAATTTTTATGCTCATTCACGAAGTGTACCAGCTACATACATATGTACATATATGTCTAACTGTAAGAGAGGCTTGATAATTATATAAATATATGTATTTTCTATATAAGAGGGTTAGGGTTGGCGCATATTTGCTGCTTTTGAGAATCGGGAATTGATACATGTATATTAATTAATTATTATTGTAGTTGGCTATATTGAAGTTAGAGACTCATAACCTATATATATTGTATATATATATTGTATATATACATATATATGTACATACATAATATACTTACATATATACTTATGTACATATATTGTATATTTGGCAGATCAAAATATTTATTTTAAAATTGTAGTTTCCTTACACTGGTGGGCATACATATATATTTTGATAAAATACTTATGTCATACCCAGAATTTTCTTTTAATTAATCGCTTTTTAAGTATCAATGAAAAAATATTTGTTTCCTTAATTTCTATTAGTTATATACGTATATAAAAACAAAAATTAAACAAGAATTCTTCATAAAGCCATTTAAAAGTTAAGCTCAAAAATACCTGCATTTTATGTTGTCAAAATATATACGCCGACCAGTGTAGCTTAACAGCTACAGCTTCAAATTGTCAAGTGGCTTACTGTTGATGTGCTATATACATGTAGATCGATCATTATATTATATATATATATATATAGCTAAATTAAATATTAATAAATATCTTATTCTATTTAACATTAAAATCATATTTGTATCATCTCATATTATATATACATACATATACATATATTGTTTTGTTTCTAGCTTTGTAGGTTTTCTTAAAAAAAACATAAGCTTACAAGCTTTTTTTATCTATTTACATTTCAATCGAATTCGCTTATTAAAAACTAAGTTTTCAACTTGATTTTTGAGTATTTTTCTTAAACCTAAAAAACTCTAACAAAACCTTATATAAATATAATACATAATTCAAAAGAGCATACACTATACATATATATTTTTCTTAAATAAACAACAACAACAAAATGTAGGTAAAAATTTATAGTTATTTTAAGTTCAATTTTATTGTGCTTAATGTTCTAAGGCGCCAAATACTGTCGGCTGAGCTGCTATTCGCAAATGCTCGCGGGCCTGGGAAACGAGAGAACACAAAACACGAAGTAAAACAGTGAGAAATCAGCTAGCGACAACAACAACAACAACAACAACAACTACAACAGCAGCAGCAGCAGCAGCAATGGGAGCGGGAGCAAAAAATAGATGCTGAGCGCAACAAGGAGCAAAGCTTCTATAGAAATGCCAACGCAGCACCAAAAACAACAACAACAACAGCAAATACAAGGGAAATGAGAACAACAGTGAATGGCAACAATAAACTGAGCTTGCGCCGAAATTTGAAATGTGTGAAAGCAGCGCTGCTCTCTGCTCAGCAACGAAGCTGGGAGACAACAATGGTGAGATGGTAACATAAAATCATGTACATATGTACATACAAGCTTACATACGAGCAGAGGCACACACACAGTGAAGCGACAGCAGCAGCAGCAGCCAGCACGAAGTCACACTCGTGTTCGCTGTTCGCATTGAACGGTAAAAGGCGAATAGCAGGAATAGCTCCCAGAGCCAGCGTCAGATTCAAAGTCACAGTTAGCATGTATGTCCATGTGTGCGTGTGTGTCTGTGTGCGTATTGTCGATGGTTCAAAAAAAGTTTTCAACTTGAAATTGAACTGTGCGAATTGAAAGAAGAAGCAGCTGGCACTCACACAGAAGAGACAGACAAATTGGAGAGCGCAGTGAGCTATCATTGTTGGCATCGCTGTTGTTGTTGTTGTCGTTATTGTTGTTGTTGTTGTAGCGGATGCTGTTGTTGTGGGAGCAAAAATATTTTAACGCAATTAGAGACCGAAGCATCGTCGTCGCATCAGATCCAGAGCGAACGCGCACGCAGACGGACACGGCGCACGGATAAAATCAAATAAAAAACCGTAACACGCAGCACAGTGTTTTTTGTGTGAAAGCTTGAAACTCCATAAACCCAATTTTGCACAAAGCGTAGCAAAACGTGCGCCTGCGAGTGAGTTAGTGAGTGAGTGAAGTCATAGTAAATGCAAAGCGGCTCAATTAACTGTAAAAAGCAGCTGAAGTCATAACAAACTATGAGGTGTGAAGAGTAAGAGAGCGAATGAGAGAGAGCGAGATAGACGAGCGCAAACAATTTGTTGAATACTGCGGCGTTCGCTCAAGCGACCGAAAGAAAGCAAAAGTGAAGAATATCACACAAACACAGACACACAGACACACGCACACACATTAAGAACTGCGCTATGCATGTATTTGTGTAACTACTTAATACAGACGCAAACACAAAATTTTAATATACACACGCACATGGGAAGGCAAAAAAAAGTGTTGCCAACTAAAGTTGAGTGGAAAAAAACCACAGCAAAAGCAGCAAAGCACAGCAGCATTGGCGGCGCATAAGTTAAAAGGGACAAAGACGATTAAGCAGCTTTGCTGTTGGCGGCAGCGGGAGGAGCAGCGACAGCAGCAGCAGCAGCGACAGCATCAGTACGAAAGGTGAGCGCAAAATAAGTCATGCAAAAAGGCAACAACTCAAGACAGGCGGCCGAGCTAGCAAGGGGTGGGCTGGGCTGGGCAAGCAGTGTCAAGAAAAACGCCCGAAACAGATTTCTTTCTTTTTTTTTTCTTTTTGCTCCTTCTTGAAGTGACAGTCGTCGCCTCACCAAAACGACTCAAGAGGTGACAGCGACGAGGGCAGCGGCAGCGCCACTGGCAGCGGCAGCGACAGCGGCTGGTATCAGTGCGCGCCTTCGTATGCTCGGGTGTCGTATTGTGGGGGTGTCGTGCGTGCTCGGGAGTTACGCACGAAGACGTCCGCCTTTTGGCTCTCCCACACAACTGTTGTGGTTGTTGTTGTTGTTGCTGCAAACACACTTAACACAAGCAAAAGGCAAAGCGAAAGAGCAACCTGCAAGCCTAAAACAACAACCGCAACAACAACAATTACGTTGATGTCAGCAGCAATGGCGGCGACAACGGCAACGGTGATAACTCATGTCCCACTGACATTTTTGGGTCAAAAACTAAAATATTATGTGTGCTATCTCCCTCCCTCCCTCCTTTACCCAGTTGCCTTTTGTGCTGCTTAGCTGTAACTGTATTTGTATTTGTATTTGTTTTTGTGGCTTGGCAGTCAATATTTTATGCGTCTGCTCCGTCTGCTGCTCTCCCCTCGCTCTCTCTCTCTCGTTCTTTTGCTCCCCGCTTGTTTCTGTCACATTCCGACAGATTAAAATTGCATCCGGTTAGAGCAAACAAAAGTGTTTTGGCTTCGTTTATAACATACAAAATTACCACGCAAGGCGCGCAGAGGTTCCAAAAAAAAAGGGCGCTACAACAACGACAACACGCAGCAGCGAAAGCAAACAAAATGGCGGGCAGCAAAAACAAAACATGAAGCAAAAAAAAAACAACAACAAAAATGAATTCAGAGTAAAAGTCTTAATTGAAATTTTTGCTTGAAATATGTGCAATGGGATTTTTACAGGGCGCTGCTGTGTGTGTTCGCTGCTACCTAAAAATGGAAGCAAGGCCATGAAGTCGAAATGCCAGCGACACGTTTCACATGTGTGAATGTGCGAGACTCTCTGTGTGTGGGTGTCCCTGTGTGTGTGTGTGTACGTGTGTGTGTGTTTTTTAGCATATCTTTGCCAGCGGCAACTTTTGTTTGCCAGTCATGGCAAAAGTCGTGGGGTGCGCCCTTCTCCACAAAGAACACAATCTTGAATGACTTTTTGTTGTCTTTGTATTTGTAACAACATTTTTCAGCTTGGCGTGCAAATTGCTGCCGCTGCCGCTGCTGCTGCTGCTAAGCTGTTGTTTAGCTGCCATGGCATCTCTTTGTAGCCGTGTTACGGTACAAAGGTAATCAACGCCTAAGCCAAATAGCCAAAAGCTGAATATTCGATGAAGAGCAATTACATCGCCTTTACAAAATATGCCAAACAATTTATACGAATTTCTTATCGGCTCAAGAAGCGTGCTGTAGATATAAATAGAATTTATTGCTTCTGCTTGTGCTAAAAAATTACAAAATTTATATTAATATCTGTTTCCCAAGATCAAATCAAACTGTTTTGAAATGCAAAGAGCTCTAATTCTGATATTAATATCCTATGTTACATGCTTAAAGATAAATGTTAAACATTTATATATAGAGTAGCTGTAAATTGTAGCCTCTTATATGTGACCAGAGCTCGTCACACAACATTTTTCACCAGCTCGCAACATTTTTCTAATCTATGCATTATTACTCATACGCATAGTTGGCAGTGCTCAAATACATGTCGTACATGTTGAGTAATGCCTTAAGCTGACTCAGACTCAAGATTGATGGTAAATGGTCACCCTAATCAATTGTCTTGTCAAGCAATTTGTTAGTAATTCTTTCAAATGAAACTACATTTACGTTGCATACTTTTGTGCGCAGCCCTTGTGTGGCAGAGCTTAAGTGGCAGAGCGCAGAACTTATTGGGTGTGGATAGACAGTTAAATATAGATATTCCCATGATGATGTTTTCAAACTTGATAGAAAGATGAGATGGATGAGCTCAAAGTTAGTTGAGACTTTCAAATTCTCCAGTGAGAAACTTTAGGCGAAGGAATTTTATACGAAACTCCTGGGAGAATAAACAAATTCTTAATTAGCATTAAAAGCAGCTCAAATTTTTAATTTTTATTTTTCAAAAATAGATAATTTAATTAGGAATTGCTCATAAATATATAAATATAGTAATAATTTATTAAAAGAAGCTCAAATTTTTAACTTTTGTTTTTCAGAAAAAGACATTTGAATAAGGAATTGCTCATAAATAAATAAATCTAACAATAATTATAGAAATTAATCTTTATTTACGTATCTATCTATATATCCATCTATCTATCTTTATCTCTCAATTCAATTATAGTTAGAGATATTCAATATCTTTTTTGAGTGAGTTGCTAGAGATCTTGCTCATCTGCTCATATATGAACCTGGTCGCATAGATAATTGAAATTGAAAAAAGACTTTTATAGCTTCGTACTAGTAAAATCAATTCTTATAGTTAGATTTTTGAGTTATTCTACTGATTCTTTCATAAAGTCAAAATAGACTTTAAACTATCTTAAGAATAAACTGGCAACATTACTATTTATTTAACAGTTTCTAGCTGAAACTCGCAGTAAAGTCACAATCTATATCTATAATTTTTTAAATATTTTGTTAACTTTGTGGATTTCTATATCTCAATTTAGTTAATTATATTTAATATATTAAGAGCTTGTTATCCATATAGTTATATGCACAACCTGCCACAACTATCATCCGCAGTCTTCGCTTTAGAAAACTATTTCGTCTGCGCTTCGCTACTCAAAGCTTTAACTAGTTGAAAATTCTATAGTTCGAGTTAGTGAATAGAAGCCGTAGCAAGTGTAGCCAGCGTGCATTGGCTGTGTGTTGGTTGATCTGATAATGTTTCGACTGTTGGCTGTTGGCAGTTGTTAGTTTTTTAGCATTCAAAGTTTTGCGTTAGTTTTGCACCTGAATATTGTTTTTTTATTTTAATTTAAATTTTTAAACTGCATTTTATGTATTTTTAATTTAGTTTGCGACTATTCTATCAACTATTCACAATTTTGCATATACAACATTTACTAAACTCTAGCTCAAGTCGAATATATAGAGAGTTATAAAAGCGTCATGAAAATTCCTAGCAAATAAAAGTTTTATTTTTTTGTTATTTCCGACCAAACCAATTTTGAATAATGATATTTATTTCTAGTTTTGTTACGTTTTTGTCCTATTGCAAAGTTTCTCTCTCTATATAAATTGAAAACTTGTAAAAATATGTATGCTTAAAAGTTTTCATCTATCTTTTTCTATGTGCAAAACTTCATGTTAACTCACCACACCACCCGCCCACCCATTCGGTTGTACCAACAAATTGTTAACACAAATTGTAAAAAACCTTTTTTACCACAACTTTTGGCACACTGTAAAACGTTTTTGGTATTTGTTGAGCACTCGCAAGTTGCTCGAATTCAAAAATCAATTGATTCGCATTTAATTTATGCCATATTTTAAGAGTTCATTTAAATGGAAAACCATTTGTCAGACCTTTGCCCCAGCCGAATATCCTCCTTGATAAATGGACGCGTGCATGGCAAGGTGAAGTATTATTGCAGCACTTGCAGCACTGAATAATCATTTAGCTGATTGTTGGACATAAATCCAAATAAGCTTTTGATGATGCTGCACGCAACGTCAAATTCATTTGGCTTTAATAAAAACGAAAATTTGAATCGCATAACGAAGTGGTTTAGCCGTGTCAAATGAGTCGAGGCGGGGGCGGGAGCGGGGGCGGTGCGTGTGCCACGTTATCAAGCCATTTTCCTTTTATTTTCCGACAACAACAACAAAAATAAGTAAATAAATGGACACAAAAACGTATCAAAGGTGGCCACGCCCACATACAGACAACGCCCACTTGACTTTATCACAGTGTGCGCTCCATAAAACGGCCGAAGTCTTCTGTATTTTGGGCCTTCTGTTTTTGCGCTTCTTTTTTTGTTGTTGTGCAAACGGATACATCTTAGTTATTTGTCTGTGTAAATCAGAGTGTGTGTGTGTGTGTGTGTGTGTTTATCTTGGCCAGCAGGCTATATAGTTTATCTATGTGCATGTTTGTTGTCCTTGTTGTTGTTGTTGTTGCTGCAGCACGCTTGTTGTCGACTTTTGCGCACTTATTCCATATTTAAGAGGCAATTTATATTCCCTTTTTTTGTGTTGCTGTATTTTCTTTCTTGCTGTGCAACTATGCCGCAAATGCCATTCAACTTTCAGCTACAGTTTCCGTTCGCGACTGTTTCTGATTTCTCTGGCCCAGCCTGTCCGGCCACACACACAGACAAAAACTGCTGCTGCTGCACGCCCACTCACACACACGCTCCATGTCCTAGCTGGCAGCTGAAAAGCTGCTGCCTGCCTAAGCTGTCCATCCCTTTTGCCTGTCAGTTTTTAGACTGTGTGTGTATGTGTGTATAGCCAATTATCATTTTCTTTCTCGGTTGTTTTTTTTTTCATATATATATTTTGAATGAATAAAAACGACTCTTGACTCCAGACAGGATGTTGCCTGTCGCGCGTTGCTATACACAGGATGTATCTAAATGGCATTTCCATAGCCACGCTTTGGACTTTTGCACCTTGCGGCAATTGCAGTGCGTTCTTTTTTTTCTTTCTTGCTTTTCCACATTTTTATTGTGTCATAAATTATTCAAACGTAAACATCATCAGCAACAGCAGTGGCAGCAGTGGCCACACTGACAGCAGCAGCAGCAGGGGGCAAAGATATGCGAGGCAGCAGCGTTCTTTCTCATTATCAACAGCACCACGCGCTTAACACACACACCCACACACAGAGAGAGAAAGAGAGAGAGAGAGAGAGATATGCAGTACATTTCACATATATACAGCGTCCTTCTGGCTGTCCTGCACAGACGCTGATGACGCGGAAACAGGCGCAGGACGACGCACTTGGCGCATAAATAAAGGCGCCGCCGCCATCACTTGATAAATAAGTAGTGCACGTAGGCATTCGGCATAATGAAGCGAGCACCATCCCATTCCCACATCCCCACACCCGCCTCTCTGACAGCCCTTCAGCCTGGGCCGTACTTATGGCCAGTGTCCCCAATTTGTTGTCGGGCACAAGCGGCGTATACGTAATCACGCATTGATATGCCATTTAGCTCGCATCTGGCAGCACGCACGAGCGCAGATCGGGTTGGCTGATTTATGCAGTTGATTTTACAGTCTCAACTTTATTGTTTTTTATTACGCAATTATATTTCCTTTAAATGCCACGCACACACACAGGAGATACAGCATAAAGTGTCGGGAAATGGTAGCCAAATTAAATTTATGCCAATTTCAAAATACACATTTACGAGCTGCTACTCCTGCTGCTGCTGTTGCTGCGGCTGCTGTTGGTGAAAAGTCGTTACGACTCTGATTACATGTTAATTAAACGTATTTTCCTATGAACTGGCCTTTGTGCAGCACAGCGAACTCTTCCAATTACTGCAATTACATCGAAGTGCGTTGTCAACATTCACGCCAGCTCATTTGCAGACCTCGCGCCACACACACAGCCAACTCATTATGCAAATTGATGGTTGAATCTGTAATATGAATATCTAAAAACAGTTAAATGACCAAAGCAGCTCTAGAAATCTGTCAAAGACAACATATGAACATATGAACAACCTGGCGCTTGGCTAAAGCCAAATGAGCAATTTTATTTGAACTGGCCAAAAGCATTTGATAAAGTTTACGAAAAACAAAGTAAAGTATTGACAACTTTTGTTGGTTAGTGTTGCGAAACAACTTTGATGCACATGAAGTTTAAAATGTTTTATTTATTTAATCTTCTAGTCTTAGATATCAAACATGATAATCTCAAAAGTTTTTCCAGTGATTAGAAGGCTCATAAACATGCGCACATGTATAAGCCTAGAGGACATTCAGAGTTTTTCGTGCTGCAGCTCAAGACTGATATTTTTATTGCTTCCAATTTGGTGTAGTATTCATGATTGAGCAATTATTAAGTTCTATATTTTATTTGTAATTTAATAAAATATATTTTTATTTATTTATAAATTGCAAAATATAAAAAATAAATTTACGTTTTTCTGTTTGTTTCTGGCTTTCGGGCAATGTAGGCGTCTGATATTTCCTTCGTTTTTCATAAATATTTTCAGTTTTTCATTTTCCTTCATCTTCTTCAAGTGACGGCGGCGCCTTTATTTAATAAAATATATTTTTATTTATAATTTGCAAAACATAAAAAATAAATTTACGTTTTTCTGTTTGTTTCTGGCTTTCGGGCAATGTAGGCGTCTGATATTTCCTTCGTTTTTCACAAATATTTTCAGACAAATTCACAATGATTTAATTTATTTAAATTGTATATACATTGTGAAAGTTTGTCAACTTATCAGACGCCTCTCGTTCTGTCAATAAGCTAACTGCCCACTTTTAACATTTATTATGTATTTTTATACATGTTATTTTTAGTAAAATTTTATCAACTAACATCTCCCATTTTTGCTGCATAATTTCCGCGCGCAAAATTTGAATAGTGAAAAAATAAATAAATTTGTTATGCCACCCCAAAGGCGACTGCTGTCAACATAAATCCATGGCTACAATGTTTATCTTGTTACTAAGTCTCTTAAATATAAATTTATAAAATCAATATAATAAAATTTTATAAAACTGCAATTTTTTATTATAATTTTTAATATGAATTTAATCTCAGACTAATAACAATTTGTCAAATTGACAAAGTTTTTTATAACATTTATTTTATAAGTTGTTTTCTATATTTATGTGTAACAATCAAGTCTTTGGCTCAATTAGTCAGGCAGTCAATCATGAGTCAATCATTTACCATAAATATTTGCTATAATCTAAATCAAGTTAAATTTTCAACTGTTTTTTTTTTTTCTTTAAATAATCCTTACTCTTACAATGTGGCTTAAGTTTTTTTCATATTCTTGTGTCTGTAAAAAACATAATTGAAGGGAAAGAGCTAATTGTTTTTACAGCTGACCTACATGAGTTGGTTTTAATTGCACATAAGAATTAATTAGTGGCATGCGCTGGCAGCTACAGCAGCAAAAACTGGGCAATAAGATGAGTGGCGAAATTGCTTGTAAGATAAAGCTGACAATTATTTCAGCTATATATATTCCATATCTGTGAAAACGAGAAGAGAAACGAATACAATATTAAAGTTTCTTCTCCATTTCTTGCAAACCAAACTAAGAACACACTCAACTTGGCTTATCAACCACTCTATAAGATATAAGCAATATTAGTTAGGTAGCACATTATCCTCAGCTTTAACATGCATGTTAAAATTGTTTGCAAATTAAATTCAAGTTAATCTTTTTGCACTGCAGCTTAGCTGGTCGAATTATTCAGTTAAACTGTGCTATAATGCTATATGCCATACTATGTTATGCTATAATGAAGTTAAATTTGGCAAACAGCTCTGACATGCATGTTAAATATTAACAGCAGCTTGCGAGTAACACTATATTTGTAGTTAGCTTGCTCTAGCTAACATATTCGTATAGCAATTCTATGTTTTAGCAACACAGCAGTTCAATTAGCAGTCCATGTAACTTTAATATGAATGTTAAATATAAGCAGTCACTATGGAGTACAATCTACATTAGCCTTAGCCAACTTTAAATCAAGCTTTAGTCAGCCTAACTATAGTTGACATAGTCATATGTGTATTCCAATCAAATAAAACTATACAGCAGCTAAACTATTTCACTGTGTTCCTTTAACATGCATGTTAAATATCAACAGTCAACAGTGAAGTAAATCTAGATTGCCAAACCTATATGCTATATTCATATGGTATATTCCAAGCGCACATAACTAAACAGCAGCTCAACTATTTCATTGTGTAGCTTTAACATGCATGTTAAATATCAACAGTCAGCAGTGAAGTAAATCTAGATTGCCTAGCCTTAGTCAAGTTATTTATATGCTATATTCATATGGTATATTTCACTGTATAGCTTTAACATGCATGTTAAATACCAACAGCCACTTTGGACTAAATCTAGTTTGGCAAACTCAAGAGATTGTCAAGTTCTTGGCAGGCAGTTCGCTGCAAATGGGTTAATCGACTTCAATGCTTGCAAAGTTCTTCATCAATGCGAGCGACGAGCAGAACCAAATCTCAAATGGATTGCTGTCAAAACAAGAGAGCGAACGTGCACAAGTTTCTGCTGCTGGGCGTAACAACTGGGCGTGGCGCTGCTACAGAGAAGATGCCGTTCAAATCGAATTGTATTCAAGATGCCTGCACTGACACTAACACAAACTGCTATTGTTTTTACCACACACAAAGGGAAATTGTGCTACGGTACTTGTTGTTCTAGTGTTATCTCTTCATAGAAGATATACACTTAACAGAGACACATGCATAAATGTATGAGTGTGTTCATGTGTCTGTGTGTGTGTGTGTGCGTACTTAATGGCAAGTATGTTTTGTCTGTGCGATTAATTCCATTGGCACCGATTGAAACTTTCCGCTCCAAGGCAGCAATAAATTAACGACTCGATATATATATATATATTTACATAGCCTCGTGCACGTATCGTAAATGAGCACACACACACACACACTCACATGCACATACTCGAGTGCGTGTGTGTGTATTATGTTTGGCATTAAGTGCATGCTTTAATTTACATATTCATTAAATTACAAAGGGATCTCACAGTTTCGCATAAAATCCACTCGGAAAATGCGAAAAACCCGACCCGCCTGTAGTCTAAGGGCACATCATGTACCTATCCATGTCCATGTCGATGTTCATGTCCATGTTTATGTCCATGTTTCGCATCCGCATTCGCATTCACTTCCTGTCGCGCAGCTGTTCGAACTGCTAGGCTGCCCAGGCGAATGATGAATATAAACTTGTGTTGCCCCAAAACGCTGGCATTTGCATTAGGCCCATTTAATTATACTAAGCACATAGTAAATACGACAGACGAGCCTAGTTGCGTGTTTACATAGCGCTAAGGTGAGCGGTAGGCGGGGGGGATCGGTTATATGAACCACTATTGCTATGCCTTATTACCCACTACACACAGCATGCCAGCTCAACAACTATAGCACTTACTCATATCTGAGTACATGCTATAGTCCTTGAGTATTTGCCTGCGGATATCCTTACACACACACACTCATACACACTTGTACGCTGTTTGCACGCCTGTGTGTTTGCCCAGGCGCAGTCATAAATAATTTATGCCTGCGTGAATTGGTCAACTGGTGCCCAAAACTTTGTGCCTGCCCCACTAAAAACAAACGAGCATCTCTGATGTCTTCATCTTCATTTCCATGTTAATCCCGCCCCAAGTCACCTACACACACACACAGAGACAGAGAGACAGCATCATGTAGTGTGCAAATCAGCTGCTAGCCCATGTTTCAATTGCTACGCCCCTGCCTCACGTTGCCAACTCGAGCTCATTTGCATCTAAGCTGGGACGCAGCCATTAGGCGCAACAGTCCCTGGGTTCTAATTAGAGCTCAGACCAAGCCCACACATGCAATTAATACACACACACACACACCCATGCACATATATCAAACTTTAATTTGACCACAGAGAATTGCCAAGTCGTTGTTTTAGATATTCTCACATTATCAAATGACCCCAGCATGCAGCATATAAATTTTACATTTCTCCCACTTGGAATAGTTGATTCAATATTTGAGGTGTTTTAAGTAAACGTTATATAATTATGGTCAAACTAACTATTTCAACTAAATGAATTGTTTTCCCATTTCAATTGATTTATTGCTCAGTGAATTGTGCAAATGTGCAAATGTGCAAATGTTTTTAATCCCCTTTAAATAATTTCCATCTTGACATTTCCACATTCTGTATGCATTGCTGCAGTCAATTTCAAATGTGCTTATCATAAAAACTGTCAACTATTTTCTATACTTTTTTTTGTTATGTTTATTTTATATTTTATGATAATTACTATTGCGTTTTATTACCAGCTCCAGTTAAGCTCATTCAGCCGGAAAATAGAAAAAAATAGTTTATGCAGCCTGCGTAAAGTTTCGCCATCAATTTATAATTAATTCTGCTAAACAAAAAAGTTGTTGTAATTTTCCATAAAATTTCGGCCGTAAATAATACATCATATT
Organism: Drosophila leonis; assembly: GCA_035045365.1. Classification (NCBI taxonomy): domain Eukaryota; kingdom Metazoa; phylum Arthropoda; class Insecta; order Diptera; family Drosophilidae; genus Drosophila; species Drosophila leonis. The sequence goes on along the minus strand of JAWNPC010000389.1, from coordinate 1,131,273 downwards.
ACAATGCATGCATATTAAGTGGATTCGATATAAACATGTTTAGCTTTTTCATTTGTGCGACATTTTAGCCAAAATAAAGAGGAATTATTTAGTACTATGCAAATGTCATAAATTGCACTAAATGTTGAGCTAAAATCCTTTCAGTTTGATTGAAAATAATATTATTATATAATATATATTTTTTATATATTATACGAAATGCAATTTAATCAATCAATTAATTATACAGAATTCAAAATAAATGCAGCTGCATGAAAGTGTGAACTATGATTATAAGACATTGACTTAGCTGTGCTGGATATCTAAATCGCTATTCACACCTCTCTCATTGTCAGGATGGAGAGATAGAGAGAGAGAATCAGAGATAGAGAGAAAGAGTAAATTGAATAGATGAGAAAGATTCCTAGAGTGGACTCTTTCTCATAAATTTAATTTACTCTCTTTCTCCCTCTCTCTCTCTCATTCATTCATTCTCTCTCTTTTTTTCTCTCTCCCTCTGTCTCTCACTCTCTCTCTCTCTCTCTCTCACTCTTTCTTGCCCTCTCTGCATATTTCTATACTCTTTCTTGATTTCTTCTGTATCTGTCTTTATTCTATAAATGTCCCTGGCTTTCTCTTTCTCTCTCTGTCTCTCTCTCTCTCTCTCTCTCTTTTTCTCCCTCTCTTTATATATATCTCTCTGAGACGCTTTCTCTCTTCCCTCTCTGCATATTTCTATATTGTTTCTTGATTTCTTCTTTATCTGTTTTTATGTTTTATAGATGCCCCTGGCTCTCACGCTCTCTTTTCCTCTCTATATTTCTCCTTCTACTTCTTGCTAACTTTCGTTATATTCCAGTTACTCTTTAGTCTTACTCCAACACATTCTCTTCTTCTTCTAGTGATGTGTCTATGTAAAAATCTGCTTCCCATCTACTGATAGCTGGCTTTATATAAATCGTGTGTGTTTATGTGAATACTTGGGTAAGTTTCCAGTTTATTTAAATAAAAACAAAACTATATTTATTTAAAGCAAATCAGGCTTTATGCTCTAGTATTTCCAAACAATTTTAAATTTACAAACATTTTAAATCTTTTTTTTCAAATTTTATTGCATACTTTTCAGCCATTGTTGAGGTTTCTGTGAAATATGCAAATTTATAAAACAATGCTAAATGAAATACTAAAAATATATTGTGAATGTTTGGCTATAAAAAATGTTTTTTTTTTCGTCTGAAACAACAAAAGCAAGAAATTGATATGCAAACTATTATTAACACAAAGTTAAACTGAATTAATTAAGTTATGAAAGTTGTTCAACATTGTTTATGTTTTGGCTGCAAGTGCGGAATATATATATATTTGTATATAAAGTTGGCGCTCAAGAACGTAGGCTTCCTTCGCAGCGAGCAGTCCACATGGGGCTGGTATTTCAATTTCCTAGAATGAGAATTATGCTTTCATTTTGTTTTTTTAATTATAATTCACATTTGACCTTTTTCTGTGAGTGTGTGCGAAAATGATTTGTGAGAGTGTGTGTTTGTGCTGGTCTCTCTATTTGCGTGCCTGCAGCTAGCTAGGATAGCTCCTGTGCCGTCTCGTCTGCTCTGGCTGCTGTCAGAGCTAGTTTTGCCTTCCAGTTGCAAATGGCAAAGGCGAAACAAGCGTCACCCAGTCACCAGGCACCAAAGTTCAACTACAAAACATTTTCAAATGCCATTTAGTGCACCTAAAACACACACAGACACACTCACACACGCACACACACTCGAGTTATGTGTGTGTGGCCGGAACCATGGGCGGTGAAATTGCAGAACTTTCCCCTTTCATTATGCTGGGCAAAAAATAAACGAGGTTACATGCCTACTTGAATCCACAACCGAATGAGACAGCGCCTGCCAAGCGCTTGGATACTCTGCTCCCATTTTTTTTTTCCATTTTTTTTTTTTTGTAAACTTTCTATATAAATATATATCTAGACTTTTTCCTGGTAGTACAGTTCTTTTTTTTTTTTTTTTTTTTGGTCTGGAATCGCCAAGTTGGCGAATTACATTCGGAAATGCAATTTTTTTTCTGCTCTCTTTTCGAGCAAATTTTTGTCAATAAAGCATTTTAAATCAACTTGGAGAAGGAAAACACAAACACAGACAGCAGATCCTGGCACACATTGTAACTGTAAAAGTTCGATGTGTGTGTGCGTGTGTGTTTTGGCTCTGAAGGGATATTATTAAGGTCGTTCTGTTTGTAATTAGAAAAATAAAATGATTTTTTGTACGCAGACAATATGAGAAAGTTGCGGCACAGTTGACAATTGGATTTATGGTCCAATGTCCCATGTTCCATGTCCCATGTCCAATGTCAGGCCAGAAAATTTCTCTTTCTCTTTTCTGTTCGAATTCGGCAGCACTGCGGTTGGGCAACCCTAACATGAAATTATTTTCCTGTGTGTCCAGCGTCCTGCAGCTCATGCCTCAATTCTTTGCGAGCGGAAATCGAAAACAAGTTGGCCAACATATTGAAGCTGAAACATGTCGACTTTTCTTCTACTTTTTTTTACTTTTATGATGTCCAAATACCGAGCTGGGAAATTGCTTTTTAATAGGCTCTTTGTGGATTACTCATGCAATTTGTCAGCTCCCAAATGCTTACTTATTCAGATTTGTTTGAATTAAAAGAATTATTATTATAAAGGGAATTGAATGAAGAGGTGTTTCGAAAGGGAAAAAGAGAAAGTTTCAAAATGGAAATTGTTGCACATGATATATTGATATATTTTTATATTTATAAATTTGCATATTTATATATTTATATATTTTTAAATTTATATATTTATATATTTATTTTTTTGCTGCATTTATATATTAATGTTTTTATTTTGACATATTGAAATCAAATAAATCTTTTTTAATTTATTTAAAAGGCAAAAACTTTTCTTGCAAATAGCAAAAAGCTTTTAACGAAAACGTAATTATTTCCAAGTGTGAAGGAAAAGCACAAATATTTGGAAGCTAAATTCTTAACTGTGTGAAAATTCCGTAACCATCAAAGAAACTCTCAAGTGTGTGGAGAAATTCTCATTCAGATTTATTTATTCAAACGAATTTAAGCCAGTTTTTCTAATGAATTTCTTGAACTGCAACTTTTTTAAATCAAACATTTCACTCGGAAGTTTTTTTTAATTTCCGCCTGGCTCTGTTAATTTCCATTGTTTATCGAAGAGCTGTGAAAACATGCCCCGTGAAACTATTCTAAAAAAAAATGGCTAGAGTAAAGAGAAGTGCAGCAAGCATGAGTAAAATGATGCATGGAGAAATAAGATGATGCTTTTACCAATCTTTTTGTTATTTCTTTTTGTATTTCTTTTGTCAAACGGTTGAATTTAAAATGTCAATGAAGCACACAAAGTGTGTCGGAAGTCGAGACGAGTCAAGGCGGAGAGTAAAGTTTGCGATAAAAAATAAAATTAAAAAAAAAGAGTTAAATCAAGCAACGGCAAAGTGAACGAAGTTGAGTTTTTAATTAGAATTAAAAGAGAGAATGTTGAGAGCTAGCTGCAAGGCATCAGGTACGTTAATTATTTTAATGACGAAGGTCAGAAAGGCGACAGAAAATGAAGGCAACGAAAGCTGTAAACAGAATAAGCCAAAGATAAACTTTGCTAACGGTTGTCATACAATCAACTGGTGTAAATTTAATATTTAATATTTAAATATTTCAAATGTTAAACAGAAATTAAAGAAGAATGTAAAAAGATAAAGTTGTTTGACAAATAAATATTTGAAAATGTGATCAACTTAGGTCAATTTGAAGAAGAATATCTGTTCTATTAGAATAAGAATAATATAGAATAGAATACAGAATACAATATATTCTAATTGTAGAATATAATATAGGATCTATCCTATATTATATTTTATATTCTATAAGAATATAGAATATATAATATCCTAAATTATATTTCATATTCTATTCTGTCTTCTATTCTCTATTGTATTACATTCTATATTTGTTTACAAATACATTTTTCAGTTTAAAAGCAAAAAAATTTTTTATAATCATTTATCAATCTTTAGATAAAGTTAATTTTTATATTTATCAAATATTTAAGAGATTTTTAAAAAATATATTTTAAATTAAATATCAAATATTATTTATAACATCAATGCAATTTGTTAAAACTTGAAGCTTGCAACTTATGCTATATGCATACCATATATATATCATAATATATGGCATATTAGGGTAGAAAAACTGTATCTTCCGCTACCTTATAGCTAGAAACCGAAAGTTTAACATGGGACTGTTGATCACCTTTAAAATTTTAACAAAAAAAGTATATTTATATGAGCTTCTGAAATAGTTTTTCAGCTAGAACCCAACAAATTGAGAGATTTGTTGACATCTCCTAGATATTGATAGCAAATTAGCTTTGGCAAATTAGGAAAACTATGCGCCACACAATAAGAAAAATTTCTTTCCATTTCCAATAACACAGATATCTGAAATTTGTGCTTAAAAATATGACTTTCTTTAAAAACGGGCGCAACTAAATAACATTTATGTCACAGTTATGTCTAGTTAGCAAGTTTTTCTCAGCGAAAACTTTTCTTTTTGAAATATATGTTTACGAGCAGCATGAATATGGCACATGTGTACTTAGGACCTTTTGCGAAACTTTCAAGCGTACTCTCCACTCAGATGCCGTTTTAAGGGCGACTTTTTCAAGAAGTTGTCGTCCAACTTGTGCAAAAGCTCGCACTTTCGATGCTCCTTTTAGCCATAACTTTGTTCATTGATTGCGCAACAAAGCGAATTTTTAAGATTCATTTTTTTTTCTTCCTTTCAATTTTTCCTTCAACTACTGAGCTAAGTATGCTTAAAAAGAAGTTTTCCATCTTTTCATAAGAAGTCAATGAGGTACTTTAAACTGCAGTTCATTGCAATGAATTATAATTGAAGAGTTAATTTCCTTTTTAGGCAATTATTTACATTAAATGTTGGAAGAGAATTGTGAGCTTCTTATTAAGAAAATGGTTGTGAGTACAAAATAATTGTTTAAAAAATATAAAATTATTAACAAATTATATTTAGATAGATGGAATTCAGGATACAATTTTAACTTTAACTTTGTTCTAATTATATACAGCTGTGTTCATAAAAATAGTAGTGCGACTGAAATAGACAGCAAAATTTGCTGATGTAAACATAATATTTTTAAATATTATATTATTTATATATGCATATTTATTTTTTTAACAGAAAAATCTAGCCTTATGTAATCTAACCATCTTTGTCTCTCCTTTTTAAAGCCATTTTTAAATTTTCACTTCGACAAATTGTTGTAGCCAGACAAATGCAACTGCATTCACAGCTAAACATATTTATTTTCTTTTTTCGAACTGTCTGTATATAATTCATAGGTCTATCAGCAGAGCAGGTCAACAGTGATTCATCTGCAAAGCTTAGAGATTTTAGAACTGCAAACGCTCTGCTTTTTTTGCTGAATTTGATTTGTTAGGTCCACAATGGGCGTCAATTTACAATTTTTGATCAAACAATGCAGGAAGTTAGCAACAACTCAAATTTAAACTGTCAAATTTAAGAGCTCTAACTGTCAAACTGTTGACGATATAAGTTGAACCTATTTGGCGTGGAGCTAGAATTTTTTATTAATCTTAAATTGTTTGTCCTATTTGGCTATATAATTTATAAATCTCTTTAAAATGTAGCTCAACAGTAAATCAGTTAAATTTTCAGGCTCAAGCTGTCAAACTGTCCTAAGAATCTAGAATTGTTGGTTATTCTAATATTCATATATTTGATGAATAATTTATAAATCTATCTATAGACAAGATCAACACTAACATACACTCCAAACTTTGCTGGACAGACTGTAAAACCTTTATATTTATATATTTATATTTCCCTACAATAGTTTGAAAGTTGTAAACTCATATAATAATTCCCAATTGGTCACGCCTTTAGTAAGAGTTTGCAATCCCTATTTCAAGTCTTGAATATTTTTGTTTGAATATATCCTTCTTTCGATTAGAGGGTATCTGCCTGTCTGGCATACGCAACTCACACTTTAACTGGCCAATAACACGCAATTGATGAGTCGTCTCTGGGAATTTGATGCGCTTCACTTTAAATGGCTTCGAACAATGACAACGCATTCGAGCAACGGGCAACGAGCAACACGCAGCATGCGGCACGCGGCATGCGGCACGCGGCACTCGTCTACGGAATTCATAGCCAGCTTATAAAAGATAAATAAAAGAGAAAAAACAGAAAGAAAAGTGCTGACAAGCAGGCGACACACAGGACACATTTCCAGTATGACAACTGTGAATGCAATTGGAAAATGCAACAATTTTTAATGCGCTTGCAACTTTTATTTTCGAGTTTTAATGCAAAAAGTTGCACACGCTCGATGTGTGCGTGTGAGTGTTTGTGGCAATTTTCTTTGTCGTTCTTTTTTCTTGCTTTTTGTGGCTCTGCTGCTTGCATGTCTGCCACTGCAACATTTCCTGTTTGCACTGCCATGATTTGCAGTCATTGCCCCACCCCTCAGCCCGCCCCCTGCCATCTTTAGCATTCGCATCTGAATGGACGTGTGAGCTGCCTGGAGAAATGTGTACTTGATGCTGCTTCAGCTGCTTTATCTTCTTCTACTTCTTCAACTGCTTTTTTTCCCTACTTCGTCTGCTTCTTCTTCGTCTTCGGCTGGCTGTGTGCAACTGTTGGCTCGCATTCTACCTCATCTGACTGGCTTTCATGCAAAAATATGCAATTTTATCGGTCTTTACAGATTTGCCATAAAAAGAAAACCAAAAGGAAGATACACATAAGTGTGTCAGTTGAGAGTCGACACGACTGCGAGTTATCCTGGGCGAGTGTAAGAGTGTTGGAAATAATTCATTGATTGTTATCGATCTTTGGGTATGGGATCCTTTGGGTATATGATTTTTATATGATATTCTGATCTTTATCTTTATAACAAGCTCTTCAAAAAAGAAATGTTTTCAACATGTATATGAACTACCCAATTAATGTTAAAATTCTCTATGTTGGTTTACTATGCAAGAGGCAAAATGTTATCGATTGCCAGAAAAAAACTTTATCTTGTTATGCGCTAGAACTCCCTGCGCTTATCTAGCTATACTACATCTTTCTTACAACTATATCATACTATATCTTTTCTATGACTACATCTAGACAGATCCATCTCCCACTTTGACAAATTTCTTGCTAATATATCTCACATTCAACTGTTTTCTTTGCCTGTTTACATATCTTCACACCCACAGCCGTGCTACAAGTTTGGTTAGCTAAACAGGGTATACAGATTACATAGCTGAGTTTGAAACTGTCCGGGCTTAGGGCTTCGTGAAACGCATGGCATGAAAGACGTTTGCCAAGCAAAAATGTAAATATTTATCATACCGGAAACATGCGTTGCTTCTGCTACGTCTACTTCAATTTGTACTTGGTAAGCCCCTATCTACCGCCCTTCCCCTCTCTCTCTCTCCCTTTCTCTGTCTTCCTACTCTTCTTCCCTCTCTCTATTTCCTTTTCGCCAAACATGCTCTTAAAATCGCAAAAGAATGTTGCTACGCTTCACTCGCTCTGCTTAGCTCCCACTCTCACACCACGCCCCTTTTGAAATGGGGGCGCTGCGAATGCTGCAGCCAAATGCCGTTTTAAGCTTTTAGTTAATTTAAAAGTTGAAATTTATTTGAAAATCCAAACATTTTGTTACTCGCTGTCCCGACGACTGGTCGCGCCCGCCCCAACTGCCAACGCGTTGTCATGACTCACACCCAAAACAGAATTACGACTAAGTGAAGTAAAAATACGAAAAATGTAAAAAACTGATACATTAAGGAACAACTAGGAGATACCCAGCAATGTGAAAAGTTAGCCAATTGCTAAGAGAGTTTAGGAAAACGAAGCTGTCATAAGAAGGCGGAGAAATTTAAGAAAAGAAAACTTTTATAGCAAGTCTGGGCTGTAGAAATACTATTAAATTAACGGATTTTAGTGATATAAATTTATAGAGTAGTACTAAGCATATATCTAAAGTCTATTTAAAAGCTAAAATATAAGTAGAAATCTGATTTCATTTACATAGATATCTGCTTGAATTCAGATAAAACCCTAATTCAACTGCAACCCAAATATAGGCGATTACATCGATATTTATCGATTTACAGAGACAATTATCAATAAAGCCAAATCAATATTTAATGATCTGTACAACCAGTTATCAACAACTTCATCTAAAACTATCACGATTTTTATCGATTTACAGATTTGATTATAACAAAACCTTATCGATTTTCATTGGCAATTATTAATCACTTCAATAACAACTCGATTTTTATCGATTTACCTGTCTATAAAATATAGGAAAATCTAAATAAATACCATTCAGTATCTATATTCAAATGCAAAGAAAGTATATTTAAAAATATATATAAATTTATATAAATTTAATTCAAATTAAAATATTCTCTCAATTCAACCATTTGTTTAGCTAAGAATAAATTTCTGCCATCATTGTTACATAAATTCTTCATTTATTACTATGCCCTTTCTAAACAATTTCTAAGGCTACAGGGTATACAAATATTTTGTTAAAAACGTGCCGACATTTTGGTTGTCAACATACACAAACTCGCAGAGAGAATGAGATTGAAATGAAAGAGCTGAGGCTGAAGCTGTAGCTGTAGCTGGTCAGGGGAATACTTAGTACATTTTCGATGCTGTGTGTGTTGTTGTGTGGGTTTCGGGTCTCATAGTTAAACTTTAGTTTTATAGCTGCAATTTAGAGAAATTGTTCGCTTGTCGTTCCGGCTGTGACTCCGGTTGAAAGACTCTCTCTCTTTCTCTGTATGTGTATGTCGGCAGAGCGACGCAATCGTTACATTTCAGTCAATTGTTTAGCCTCAGAAATAGATGCGTTTTAAACGAGTCTGTTTAGACCGAAAGATAAATTACACTACTCGTCATGTGTCTGGGCATTACGACGCGGTACGAGTGTGTGTGGGAGTGTGTTTGAGTGAGCATTGTTAATGAGACCCAAGAAGCTTAACCGCTCACATCATTTTACATGTTTTTGTTTTTTTTTTTTGAAGGGGTCTTCTCTTGTTTTTTTTTCTGTTTAGTGAAGGACTAAGCTTTTCATGGCTTATATATACTTATATGTATGTGTGTATATTTAACAGATTTACATGTTGTACCACAACAAAGAAATTTCGTCTAAACATTTGCAGGTACTTTATGCTTATTGCATTAACCTGGCTGTAACCTTTTGTGGCCGCCTTCTCGACTTCATAATGAGCGTAGCTTCTCTATTTATGGGGATTTTAAATTTTAATTAAGGCTCAGTTATCAAGCAATAGGGACTTAGATTAAAATAAATGCCATACTTGACTAAACAAATTTATGGCATATCGTTGCGGGCTGGAATCAATGGTCTGGCTTAAGCTTAAGCTTTTATTTGGCTTGACCATGGCTGGTTGAGTTGCGGCTTAGGCTAAGATTTTTTTATAATTTATCAGGTAATACGTATATGATTTGAATTGAATTGAAGCAAGACAATGCATAGTTCGATTTGGTATTCGCTTCTGGTATTTGATGGGTTTTTGATTCATTTTATAATAGAACACGTAGTGAAATTTCAGAATTAGAGATAGAAAGAGAGAGAGAGTTTAGGGTAGCAATTTAGTAAAGACAACAACGACAATAAAACAGCTTAAAGAATAGAGGAACATCTCTTAAAACCTATTGTGATTACACATTTTTGGGCGCAGCTTCAGCGCTTCAGAAAACCTTTGCTAAAGTAAAGTCTGTTTGGTCACACTTGCCAAAAATTCTAACATTATGAAATTTCATTTAGGTTTAATTTAAACATTCCTAAAAAATTCTTTAACATAAACTTGTTGGCCAATTCTCAGCAAATTCCCTAAGAAAACTTAGACTAAGCCATCGTAAAGTTAATAAATCGAAACACAAAACTCTAGCTAATTAACTGACTCCACAAATTGTTTGTATGCACAAAGTTTTTGCTGCGGAAAATAAATATTTGTCAAGCAAATGCAAATGCAAATGCAAATGTTGTCTTTTCGTTAAGCTAAATAGAGAAATGTCAGAAAAACAATGCAAAAGAATAATAAAATAAAAAATAAAAAATAAAATAACATTCAAACGATCCTTTGATTGTAGCAAATAAACATATTCACATTTCACTTATGAAGCTAGTTCCCAGAAACGAGGACACAAAAACTTTCGAGTTCACTGCGCTCGCCGGGAAACATTACTGTATTCCCTTGTATTCGTACTCAACGATTCGCTACGGTGAGCACACAATCAAACGAAATTCCGCTTGCTGTATATATATAAAAAAAAGATATATATAAATATATATATATATATATATATATATATATATATTTGATATATATTTACATATGGACTTTTCCAGGGCTGAGCACAGCAGCAAATCAAAGAAAAATTCAATTTCATTTTGGTTTTAGTGGCCTGATTTTGGGTTAGCATCCTTTAAAGCACAAAAAACTGCAAACTGTATCTATAAAGAGAAGAGAAAGTTTGTTGAATGCGCCCCAGTTTTGTTATTAGATTTTATGTGCAAATTTCGGAAGTTCTGATAATTTGAAAATAAATATATTCAGGCAACTGTTTTTTTTTTATTTTTAAATTTATTTTGATTACCATCAAATTCGTTTTTACTACAATATTTCTGTAAATAAATTTGATTTGTTTATTTTAATATACTTGTATTTATTTTATTTGATATATTTTTAGTTTATTTATATTGCTGTATTTTTTATTATTATATATTTTTATACCTTTTTCATATACTGATTATTATTTTTTTATTCTATTTATTTTTTATGCACCATTAGCCAGGTCATCGCGCATTTGCTATTGCTGCTTACCGATTACAAAACTTACTCTTTCATGAGCTGCCTCCCACCTCGTAGTCGGAAATTATATATCGCATTAGCCTTCAAGGTGGAGCCCTTCCATGAGCTCTAAATGAGTTCCTGCATTCAGTTGCCACAATCTTCGCCGCTAAGACTTTTCGGCGAAGTTGCAGTCTCTTTTCCAAGCATCTTTGTCGTATGCAAGAATAACATTTGTAAAATATGATTTAAAACTTGTGAATCTTAAGTAAGACTTAAGCTTTAAATATCTAGCTAAATCTGCCCTTGTCCGAAATAAATTACAAAAATTAAAACCAATTTTTAAAAAAATATTTTTAGTACATATGACAAATATATTATCATTTATAAACTATATAAAATATAAAATTTAAAAACGTATTAAATGCGTATAAGAACTAATTCTATTTCATATTACATATAGGAAAAAAACCGCAGCTAAAAATCTTTCAAGTTTTTTCTTTTCAAAAAAGCGAAACGTGAAAGTGTTTTTATATTTCATGACTGTTATCTTTGGTCCATTGAATTCAGTTCATTTGCAGGTGTATAAAGCGCTGCTGCAGTTGCAGTGTGTGCGGCATATTGGTTGGCTCATGAGGTATGCGCCACGTGTGCCACGCTTGATAAAACGTTTGCGGCAAGTGGCATGAAGCAAGCGGCGCGGGGCGAGAGACAAACTGCAAGCAGGCGGCATGCGCATTTAAAATGGCGCATAAAAGCCAGGTCAAAAGAAGCAATTGCTTGTATTGAGGCTGGGGCAGGCAGGTGGACAGGTGGGCAGGTAGCCAGGGGGCTTGGGCTATGAATTGAGTCCAGTTTTCAAAGGCAGCTCGGGCCAGTTGTGGCCAAGGCTATTTAAGGATGCCACGCTCTGATGCGTTGCACAGTTAGGACTCGAGCTTGCCAGCGAGAAGGTGCGACCGAGCGCTGGCCATTAAACACATTCCCATTCAAGCCAGAGCCAAAGTTAATGGATACTTAACATTTGCCATTGTTTTCACTCACTCTTCCACTCTCTGTCTCTTTCTCTACTTACAGCACAGAGCGCGGAGGCGAGGCGGCGTAGGGGCAACAGCAGGAAACGATTGAGGACATTGTTGTGTTGTGCCGGGCATAGCGCGTTTAGTGTATAATATTTGAAATCAAAGCGAAAGGGTATGAGCATGTCGGTGCGGCTCGATCTCAAGCACAAGCTTCACATGCGCACCACGGCTGTCAAAATGAAAATGTCGTCAATCAGTCGAGCCAGCAGCCAGCAGCAGCTGGAGATGGAGATGGAGATGGTGGAGGACAGCCAACAGCAGGAAACGGCAGCGGGCCGAGCCAATTGATGACAAACTCAAGAAGCAAACAGACTAAGCTAATCCAATCGCGTTTTCTACGTATTTACTTTTACGTTTTCATTGGTTCCTTGATGAGCTACATTAGAGCTATTCGTGCAGCAAGCGTGCCGCGATGGCAGGCAATGCAAATTCGCCGCAGCCGAGCCATTTGCATTATAAGACTGATAACATTAAAGAGATTTCTACACATTTTGGCCATGCCAGCACACAATCAAAGGCAGCGCATGCCGCAGCAGCAGCAGCAGCTGGGCCAGCAGCAACAGCAGCAGCAGCAGCACCAACAACAATCGGTGCATAGGAAACGCCATTTATGGCACACACAGGACCCGGCGCAGATGGCATCCTGCAGCACGTGGCTGCTGCTGCTGTTGCTGTTGTCCTCCCTTTGGCCGGACTGCGAGTGCCTCCATGGCGCCAAGCTGAGCGCCAGCACTGTGAAGACCAGGTACGGCCTGCTGCGCGGCATTGTGGTGCGCTCCTCGCCCCTGGTGGAGGCATTCCTTGGCATACCGTATGCATCGCCGCCCGTCGGCAGTCTCAGGTGAGTTTCAATCCCAGATAATGCGGGCTAACCACCCGCGGATAAGTGTACGTAGTGTGCGTAGTGTGTGTGTGTGTGATCTCTGCCTGCAGCTGTTGTCTGCGTGCAACATTTTTCTATACCCAGTGCACAAGTGTGTGTGTTTTGAAGAGGCATATTAGTTTTATGTGTGTGTATGTAACAGTCAGAAGGCTAGACATACTAGATATATATGCTAGCTCAATATCAATAAGCGCATAGCAGTGCTGTTTAGCATTTCAGTCGCACTACTATTTCTATGAACACAGCTTTATGTAAATTTATATGTGGAAGTTAGATCTGAATATATATGTTTATATATGCTATATGCGAATGCTATATGAAAATATTGGTAGACTATGACTATGACTAGATTCAATATCTTTAACATTTTCACAGCCCACTGAAGTTCTACTTTATATTAAATACAAGATTTAAATTAAATCAATGCTTTGCTATTATCATAATCTCTAGAAATATGAAAAATGTAAACTAAGAAAGTTATTGAAGCCTGCACATGCATCAGAGTTCAGCTAAGGAGATTAACCTATGCACATATATATTTCCATCTTATTATCTCTAAAGTAGCTTAAGGCTTATAAAGTGAGCTAACATGCTAGTCGGGCGCATGCAACTAAAGTTTTTACACTTAAGTTTTCTTTGTTTTTATTCAACGTTTTTTTTTCAAATTTTTTTCACCCGCAACTTTGTGCCAAGGCAACGCAACTTTATCAGACTCCTGAGCCAGGCAAAAAGCAATTTTAATAATTATTTTGATAATATGCACGTGAACATGAGCACACAAAGAACGTCCGGAACTTTGCACGTCCTTGCACTGCCAACGCCAACGCCAACGCCAGAGTCAGAGTCAGAGTCATAGTCAGAGCTCCGTGTCCACAATACGCCTTACATTGTTTGCCGGATTTAAGTTCCAAGGTTCTGGCCCCAGCCCCGGCACAGTCACCGGCCCCGGCCAATAGCCAAAGGGCTCTTAATGAAGCTAACTGCAACTCGTGTTTATTTTACAATTAGCAGCTGGCTGTATTTTAATACTAATTCTCCAAGAAAATGGGGGCCCCAAAAGGGAGGGAGCGTAGCTGCTTCTAATAAGCTTAGCGCGTTAAACGAGCTCATTTATTTCAATGTAAGAAGAAGTTGCCTAGCTTAGCCAAGCCCCAAGCCCCAAGCAAGTCAACCAAATAATCCACTATTTCCACAAATGTTAAGCTGACTTTAACATTCTGTTATTAGCAGCTCGACGCTTATAGGTAATCAAAGTTTCTACCAAAATAAAAACTACAACTTTTTTGCTCTGCCAAAGTTATTAAACTAGCTCAACTTATTTTTTCCGCATGTCATGTTCATAAAAAAATAAACTTTTAACAGGCGTCACATGACTGAAAATCAACTGCAAATAATGATGACTTTATGTGCGAGCTCTAAACTAAATTTAAATTGCTTTACTCTCATGGAAAAGTTGGTTTTAATACTTTAAAGAAATATTTATATAAATATTTATCAAATAGTTGATCTTAACTTTTATGTTCCATGACAAGTTTATTATAATTTTGTAGTCATACATAGATGATGTGATATGATGATATATGATGTTAAGATATGATGTTATGATATGATGATGATATGAGGATATGATGTGATGATATGATATGATGATATATATGATATGATGATATGATATGATTATATGATATGATGATATGATATGATATGATATGAATATACAATATGATGATATGATGTTTACCATCCATCCATCCATCCATCTCGCTGTCCTTCCGTCTGTCCCTATGAATTCAAACTATTTATATGTAGTATAGCTTCTATTATCAATGAGTAATTCAGGATAAACATCCTTTTTCTTACCAGACTATTCTAACTAAGCAGATCTAATAACTAAAAGTCTATAAATTGCAAGCATATCAGAGAGCTACCTCTCGAAAGGATGTTTAATAGATAAATCAAGATATGTATACTCATGTAAGGTTTGGTATACTTATGCTCTACTCTTCTCTACTCTTCCCTACTCCTCTACTTCTCTACTCCTCTACTCCTCTACTCCCCTACTCCTCTACTCCTCTTCTCCTCTACTCCTATACTCCTCTACTCCTCTACTCCTCTACTCTTCTACTCCTCTACTCCTCTACCCCTACTCAAAGATTTATCTAGATTTCATGCGTATTCTTTGCTGATTTGAGTAAAAACACGTTTTGGTTTATTTTTAAATTTTTTGATTAGTATCTTTGGCGACAAACACTAATTTGTTTAGACGCAATGATTAATTAGCTTTCGCTTGCTATCCGGCAAATCGACAATTTGTCAAATATCACGTGCCATCCGCGCCGCCCCGCCCCGCCCAACGCCCACCTACAGTGGCTGCCAATTGTCATTGGAGCATGAATAATTCGCACGTAGACTTCAGCTTGACTCCCTCTGTGTGTGTGTGTGGGGCAAAGGCAAAGCCGAAAGATTCACTGGCATTTGATTAAGTCCTGTTGCTCATTTGTAGCATCTGTTGATGCTGCATAACAATGAGCCAAGATTCATAAGCGAACTCCATTGACATTGGCACTTTGTGCAGGAAGTAATTAAACAACAATTTGCCAGCAGAGTTTAGCAGCCCCGAAAGCGGCACTCAAATGGGCCACACCACATCTAATCAGCTCACACACTTGTTGTGTGACTCTGTGCAAATATCTACATATATTAGCTACACTCGAAGTGTAAGTACGCTGCAGACAGGACAGACCAGAGCAGAGATACAGGACACGCTCCACGAGGTGACAAAGTGTTGGCAGAAAACTTTTGCAATATGCCGCAAACTTGCTACAGATTTTTGTTCGGCAACGCCAACTACTTTCAACTTGCAACACGCTTGATGTGACTTGGCCGAAACTAAATTTTGTTCAGATCTTTCATCGAATTTCTTTCTTTTTCTGTTTTGGCTGCTTAAGCAAGAGAGAGAGAGAGGGAGACAAAGAGAGAGAGAGAGAGAGAGAGACTGTATGTTAAGTTTAGCTGAATGAAAGTCGTGTTGGGAATTACTTAGGAAAATATTGTGCTACAAAATGTGAATAGAAGTTGAGCAAATCAGGTATATATACATAGGTGTATAGGTATATATATGTATATATCTATATTGAAACTTTATCCATCAACATAATCTAATGAATAAACAACTAAACAAATTAAAAAGTAATTAAATTCTATTTGAAAATACCCTAGGTGAATGAAAAGAGTTTAATGAAGTTCGAGGTGAATTTTTGATGTAGATCAAATTTATAGAAAAATTTAACAAATTTAATAATTTATAGTATTTTATTATGCAGCTTCGAGGAACGAGATCTGTTTCTGTTTTTTTTTTTTATTATTTATAAATTACTGAATATATATATATATATATATATATATATATATATATATTGTGCCCTGCGAAGTAATCCCCAACAATTTCATAAATTTGATATATTTTTTAGTTTTTATTTTATTGGCAAAAGTCAAAGACAAGCCAAAGCACGTTCAAGCAAAGCAGCTGTCAAAAATTAACTGAGCATTCAAAATTGCCAAACTTGTCTACATAAATGAGAGACTTGAGTAACAACAGGACGTCACGTAAAAGTCAAAGTCGAAAATCAAATTTACGTAGCCCGCGTAGCCTGTAACAGACCTCATACACCTTTTAATACTCCAGAGTTCATTGAGTTCAAACTATTAGTGTAGACAGCCACTTGAGCTGTTCAATAGCTATAGGCTAGAATATGTCTTAAGTTTATAAGTTTACACTTTTTGAACAAACGTATTTCTTAGCCTAGTCAGCTTGAACTTTTGGTTAAAATTGCTTATAGTGAAGCTTATGTATTTTATTTTGTTTTAAAACATTATCAATATCTATAACTACATAGAGGTTTTGTTTGTTAGACTTTATCATACTTTAATTCAGGTACTAAATTTGCATTGCATGGATGCAACGCTTAATAAACAAAAATTAAATTAAATTAAATTAAATAATCTATAGGATGAGCCATCTATAGATTTAGATTTGAACCACGGGTTAATTTGACTTTGGCAATACTTAAGTCATTCTGTTCTGTCATAAAATTCAGTATTTTATCTCCGCTGAACGAAATGCATCGATGAGGCCAGCCGCAGCAGCCATTTGATAATATTGCATTTCTAAGCGGAATAATTTTACTTCAAAGCAAAAAAATAAATTTGGCAAAATCTCAAACCGTTTTTATTTTATTGCATTTTTAAATCGAAATTTTGAAAAGCCCACCCTTTTCTATATCTATATCTATATAAATATATAATTCATATGTTATTATACAGTATTTTTAAAATTATTATTTATATTTTTAAAAATTAGATTTGCTGATTTATAAATTATAAATCAAATTGAAATTTACTCCAAATTTCTAGGAAAATTGCAATAGAAATGCCCACTTATTGTAATTTTCCTAGAAATTTGGAGTAAATTTCAATTTGATTTATAATTTATTCAATTTTTTTATTCAATATCAAGTCTGCAAACAATATTTATATAAACAAAATAAAGATTTTGATAGAGCATCCTATTATATTTTCTTTAAAATCTATATATCTTCTATGTCCATAAAAAAACCTCCCACTTCAAAACTCTATTAAAATTTATACTAAAAACAAATGACAATGAGATTTTGCCTCTTGTTTTTGACTCTTAAAGAGAAGCTCTTTCATACATTCTAGCTAACTTTCAGCACAAATATACCCTTCCCAAAAACAATAGTACAGGGTATTTGGGTGAACACTTATTCATTTATCGCTTGTTAAGACGTTGTTATAGCAAAAAGCGAAACCCACAAAATGCGTCGTTTAATTTGAAAGCATAATTTGGCTTTCATCCATTTGAGCATCCCAGAGACCGCAAAATGTGGCAACTGATTAAGGCCACGGTAAAGAAAAACGAGGCAAAAGTGGAAAATGTGGCGAGTGGAGTGTGCAGCGTGGAGCGTGGCAAAACGAAAAATTATGAGCATTATTGTCTCATCGAGCAACAGAATGAAGATGAAAATGATGCTGCGCTGCTGTGGGTTGAGGCTCTTATCAAAGCGAAAACAATCAAAAAGGTTTCGCGTCAATTGTTGTGTCATAAAATCAACATTGAAGCCTGTCCGCGCCATGGCATAAACTGTATAAACTGGCATAAACTGGTATAAACGGTATAAACGTGGCCAAGAGCTATACTCATCTGGTCTTTGATCGATGGCATTCGATGCGAAACAATAAAATGCACAATTAATCAAAAGCATTTGGCAATTTTGATTGATGGGCATTTGGTACTTAGCTCCACGAATCCTTTATCCGCCCACAGATTCCAGTTCAGATTCAAATGCAGATAGATAGCCGAACGGACGTAGTCGCGATAGTTGGCCATTAGCCATTAGCACGTCGAGAGCGTAGCTTGCATATATTTATATTGTACATATTGGGGCCATTGCCATTGCCATTGCCATTGAATTGCAGATTTATGCCACCCATAACGCCATCGACGTGGAAAACGGCCCGGAACGCGGATCGATTCTCGCCCGTTTGCCCGCAGAATGTGCCCATACCGCCCAATGGACCGGAGGCCTTGTTGGAGCTGCCACGCGCTCGACTCGCCCAGCTGCGACGGCTGCTGCCGCTGCTCAAGAACCAATCGGAAGACTGCCTATACCTTAATATCTATGTGCCCTACGAAATGCAGCGAACCAGACGTAAGTTATTCAAAAAAAAAAAAAAAAATCATCATCAAATCATAAACTCATTAGATATGCTAATTCATTCCAGTTAATCGGTCTTAGGCTAAAGTTTTATCTTGTCAATATTTTCTTTATACATTCACAATTTGATTTCAATTATGTTAAATCAGGCAATTGATTCGAATAACATATATAAAAAATTTATATGTGTAGGAAATAAACTCAATCATCAAATAATAAATAAATATTTTCAATGTCTGCTTAAGACTCTAATTGGCCATTGAAAAAGGAAAAAGTGCGAAACTTCATAGATAAAATGTGGAAAATTACAAAAGTGATTCAATTGACAGCTTAATTGGCAACGAAAGGGATTCGCCCCTGGCAAAGGGAGAAAATTAAATGGAATTAATTTATTTTTTACAAACTTGCGCATCGAACAAACAGTTGAGCAATGCGAGTTGATTACCAATGGCTACGTAACTTTCAATTCCGTAGTGCATTGCAGTTGATTTAAGGAATTACTGCAAGCGCTGCAGAATTGGCAGCTCCGTTGACCACAGACAGCATATGGAAGCAATTCCGAGAATTAAGCTAATTGGGCTTAATGAAACGTGCGGTATATGTAGTACATCACTCATTACTATAATCATTATCTGTATCATTGCCAATATAATTATTATTTTCATTTATTCACATTGGCAGTATAGCTATAAATTTTATTTATTTTCATTATTATTATTATTATTATTATTATTATTATTCATATCATATCTCATTGTTATTTTCATTGTGATTATTATTATTATCATTATGATTATCATTGTCATTGTCAGTATCATTCTCTTTGCCATTGATATTGTTATTGTCATTGTGATTGCCATTGTCATTGTCATTGTTATTGTTATTGTTATCGCTATTGTCATTGTATTATCATTAGCATTGGCATTTGCATTGATATTGACATTGACATTGACATTGACATTGACATTGACATTGACATTGACATTGACATTGACATTGACATTGACATTGACATTGACATTGACATTGACATTGACATTGACATTGACATTGACATTTACATTGACATTGACATTGACATCATCATTGCTATCAATAGCATTGCTATTATCATGCTTATATCATATCATTATCATTAGCATTAGCATTAACATTTTTATTATTGGATAGGATAATATTTAGAAAGCTGCTGTTATGAGCTATTCAAAGTTTAATTCCTACTTAAAAAGTCAGCTATCTCAGCTCCTTTCTCATCAGAATTTCACTAATACTATAAATATTCAATATATTCTCATATATATCAGATAATGATGCTGCGAATGACACTGCGAGTACCAGCTCCAGTTCCAGTTCCAGCTCCAGCTCCAGATCCAGCTCCAGCTCCACTCCAGCCTCCAATGCGTTGCTCTCCACTGTGTTGTTCATACACGGCGAGTCCTATGACTGGAACTCTGGAAATCCCTACGATGGCTCTGAACTGGCCGCCCATGGCAACGTCATCGTCGTGACAATCAATTTTCGGCTCGGCATCTTCGGTTTTCTGAAGACCGGCGGCAAGGAGAGCGCTCAGGGAAACTTCGGTCTGATGGATCTGGTCGCCGGCCTGCACTGGCTCAAAGAGAATCTGCCCGCATTCGGTGGCGATCCACAGAGCATTACCCTGCTCGGCTACGGCACCGGAGCTGTGCTGGCCAACATTTTGGCCGTGTCGCCTGTGGCCAGTGGTGCGTCAGCTAGAAATTTCATATATTAGACAAATTATAGACAAATTTTATATATATTTTATAAATTCCTTTAGATCTCATACAGCGCGCGGTGCTCATCAGCGGCACCGCCCTCTCGCCCTGGGCCATACAGAAGAATCCGCTGTTTGTGAAGCGGCGCGTGGCCGAGCAAACTGGCTGCCATGGCGATATGCTCTTCGACGATCTGGCGCCCTGTCTGCGCACCAAAAGCGTCGCCGAACTGCTCTCAGTTAAGATCGATCATCCGCGGTGAGTAAGACAGGAAATCTCTTCATTTTTAATATAGGTATATTTTAGGATATTAATTTAATTTTATTTATTTTTATGGGACACTTTATTTTGAATACAGAATAAGTTACATGGATAAGTTAGGGGTACTGGATCTTAGGCCTTTTCTTTTAGCATAAAAAATGAAAATTAATTTGCAAGAAATATAACATGAACATGAGACGGAAAAATTTATATAAAAAACCAGATTATGCGTTAATTATAATAAATTTTACCACATGTTTTCCTCAGGCTCAGGCTAGACTCAAACACTCTCTTCCATTAATAAAATCCTTGCTTTCAGGTCAACTTAGGAAAATCGCAAATCATTTGATAATCTGGCAAATCTACTACATTGTGTAATGATTTCCCAATCCTTTCTCTCTTTTTTTCTCCATTTTTATTTCTCTTTCTGTTTTCGTTACTTTTATTAATATTTTCTTTCTTTTTTCAATTATTGTATATTTTATTATTTTTTATATTTTGTTATTTTTTATATTTTATTATTTTTTTATACTTAATTTTTTTTATATCTTATAATTTTTTTATATTTTATTTTTTTTATATACTTAATTTTTTTTATATCTTATAATTTTTTTATATTTTATTTTTTTTATATACTTAATTTTTTTTATATCTTATAATTTTTTTATATTTTATTATTTTTTTTTTTATATTTTACTTTTTCTTATATCTATATAATATTTTTATTTGTTTTTATTATTTCATTATTTATATAAGAATTCCACTTAAGATTCTTTAATAATTATTTTGTTAATTTCCATTAACACTATCTTCTCCATAATTCAATAATATCACTGATCACTGTGAAGTGGGGCATAGCTGACCAATCTGGGAAATAAAAAGAAAATAAATTTAAAAAAATAAAAAAATGAAATACAAAAAAATAAAATTTAAAAAAAAATAAAAAAAATAAAACAGAAAATAAAATAATAAAACTTGTAAAATAAAATTATAATATAATATAATAAAATAAATTTATAAAATTATAAAATAAAATAATATAATATAATAAATAATTAAATAAAATAATAAAACAAAATATTAAAATAAAATAATATATAAAATAAAAAATAATATATAAAATATAATATTTTAAACAATATATATTAAATATAATATTTCTCTGTTCTTATTTAGGGTATACAAAATATTTAGTTTATCTTTAATTTGACTCTCGTCTTGTCAATATCGTTATTTAAAAATTCAAAATAAACAAGTAAGAAAACTCTAGTCGGGGGTACCCGACTAGGAGATCCCCTGAACCCCGTCCGATCTGCGTTTTTAAATACATTCCGTATCTTGTATACATTACAAACTTATACAAAATTTAATTAAATTGCTAATCTTGCACTTTCACAATCAAATTGCATGTTTGTCAAAAAAGTAGTTTTATTTATATATTTATAACAAAATTCAAGCAGTCAGCTGTAATTGTTGTGATTCTTAGAACAGACAAGAATGCTCGCATTCGAATGTCTCAATGTATGTGTGCACATGTATAGAAAAAATGAAAACAGGGGTGGGTTTCTGGTCACATGTTGCAATTGACAAAACGTTTTCTTTAATTACTTGTCTGATACTTAATGGATTTCAATAAAATTTTCAGCATATGATCTACATATTATATTGAATATTTGTCAGTTGTCTAAAATCGCAAACTCATATAAATAAATACAACAAAATTTTAAAAAATCAATACATATTAAAAGACTTCAATCTTTTCTTATTTTATACAATAATATTTTAATTAGCCCAGGGACCTTTGAGAATCTCAATCAGATTTATAGATAACTTCTCTCTCTCTATCTCTCTCTTGATTTTCCTTATAAATTTACAAAAACCTTTTGAAATTGTTGCTTTCAGCTTCCTTGTTGGCTTCGCGCCCTTTGTGGACGGCACTGTCATCACGTCCAAAACTGATGCCATGTCCAGCACAGCGCTGCCCCTGGGCTCAGCTATAGTTAGGTAGGTCAAACTGGCATTAAAACTGCTATAAACTTTGACTTAATCTGGTCTCCTTTGCTGTGGCCATCAAGCAGTACTTCAGGAATTGAATACGCCAACTTTCCCAAACGTGATCTCATCTTCTGTCTGACATCGGTGGAGTCGTATTTGGATTTGAGCGCTCAGGATCTGGAGTTTGGTTTCAATGAAACGCGCAGAGATCGCATTTTGCGCACATTTGTGCGCAACAATTTCCATTACCATCTGAATGAGATATTTGCGGTGCTCAAGGTAAGTCGTGGCGTGGCGGCTTAATGCCAAAGGCACAGCTGTGCAATTACAGTTTGCCCCCCTGAACATTGGCAGAACGAGTACACGGACTGGGAGAAGGCCATCAGGAATCCGTTGAGTGCGCGGGATGCCACACTGCAATTCCTGAGCGATGGGCATACGGCGTCGCCCCTCATCAAGCTGGGCTACATGCACAGTTTGCGTGGGGGCCGCACCTACTTTGTGCACTTCAAGCATCGCACGGTTGAGGAGGAATATCCACAGGTGGGTAGACATAGTGCGCATAGCTGACCTCTTAACCTTGACCCCTGACCTGACTTGACCTGACCTGACCTCCACAATTTCGGCAGCGAACTGGCTCGGTGCGCGGCGAAGATGTGCCCTTCTGGCTGGGCCTGCCGGTCTCCCCGCTCTTTCCGCACAACTACACCACGCAGGAGCATCAAATTGGACGGCTGATGCTGCGCTACCTGGCCAACTTTGCCAAAACAGGGTAAGTGCAGGTGACATAGCTATGCAGTCTCTATGAATTCACTCAACTGTTTCACCTTAGCAATCCGAATCAATCCACATCTGGCCAAGCTCTGCCCACAGCCAGCGAGAGTCGAGCCCTAATGCATCCGCAACGCAAACGCTCAGCGCCCAGGTATCAGGATGCACTGGCCACAGGTGAGGCGCTCAACCTGGCCGTCATCTACAATCAGCGTCGCAGCAATGCCATGCACGAGAAGCGCTCCTTCATACGGCGACGTTTGCGCAGCAACGATGCCAATGCCGCCCAGCAGAGTCTGCTCGGCACTGAGCTGGAGGTGGGCAACTACGATGGGGATGAGCTGCCCTTCTGGGATGCCTACGATGTGGTCAATCAGCTTTACATTGAGCTAGGTAATTATTCAAAAATAAATCAAAAATTCCTTTGCTAAATCTCTCACCTGCTCAGGCAACAAGGCCAACATTCAGAGTCATTATCGTGGCCACAAGCTGTCCATGTGGCTGAATCTCATACCTCAGCTGCATCGGCACTTCAACATCAACGATCAGTCGATGCGGCATCATCAGTTCCAGGACGATCTCAACAATCGCGATCTCTATGAAGGTAAGCGAATTGATTAGGCCAGCAAGCGTTTGCTGCAAGCCCATAGCTAAAGCCTGTCTTTTTCACCTGCCCAGGTGTGGTGCGTCCCCAGCTGCAGACGAAGCCAGCGGAGGATGATAATATCATAATTGTGCAGACAGCTCGCAGCACCACTGCTCCGCCGCCAGCGACTGCAAAGCAGGAGACAGCGAATGCCACAGGTGCAACAGGAATGGCAACAGGTGCCACGACAGGTAAGCGAATGAGCAAAAGCATAGAGAGCTCTACTTTAGCAACTCTTTCAGAGTGCGGCATCGATGGCGCCATGTCTGTGTCGGAGCTGACCACCACCACACAAGCACCGAAGGACAATCGCAGCCACACGCAGGTGGAGACGCACAAGGATTTGGCCACCGCATCGACGGGCATCATTGGCAATCTGGAGCTGTTGCGCCGCCTGAGTGGCAAGCAGTTCCAGAGTTATACGACAGCATTGATAGCCACTGTGGCCGTTGGCTGTTTTCTGCTCATACTCAATGTCCTGATCTTTGCGGGCATCTATCATCAGCGCGAGAAACGGGCACGCGATGCCAAAACGAAGGAGGAGCTGCAAGACAGCGACACGAGCAAGAACTCCAGCATGCTGAAGCTGAATGCTGCAGCGAGCGCTGGGGATGGCAGCGATGCCTATACGTTGAGCGGCGGCGTTGTGGACACCAAGGGCGGCATGGGCATGGTCTTTGGCGAGTATAGCTGCTACGACGAGAAGACCAAGCAGCTGAAGGAGGAGGCGCAGCTGCTCGTGGAGCTGCCGCCGCAGCCGCACAGCACAGCACAGACGACACTGCTGATGGACAGCTGGGAGGCGTGCTCCACCAGCACGCTAGATCTGCTGAAGACACGGCCAGCGCTGCACGGAGCACCAATTGAGATGGTTAGCTACAATGCGCTGCCGCTGGCAACGGTCATTGAGACGAATCCGCTGAGCTCTGCGCCGGGCAGCAAGCGCGGCTCATTCCTGGACACCAGCGGACAGCTGCAGTTCGACTATGCCGTGCAGTCATCCGATCAAATGTCCTTCAAGGCCATTGAGGAGGCAGTCAAGGCGGCTGCCGGCGCCGGCGGCGATTCGGATATTATGCGCGACGATGATATACCAGAGCCGCCGCCGCCACCACGCTCCTTTCTAGCAGCCCAACAGCAACAGCAGCAGCAAATAGGAATCCTGCGTCAGGCGGGCACTGCAGGTGGAGCCAGCGGCTCGAGCAGCGGCAAGAAGCGTGTACATATTCAGGAAATCTCTGTCTAAACATGAGCTCTATCTCTGTCTCTCTCACTCTCTTTCTCTGAACTTAGCTTATGGAATTTCAATTCTAAAGAAAAGTGCTCAAAGTGCTTGAACTTATTTCCCCCCCTTTAGTCCCAGCCGAACTTCAACTATATACTTTCTATATATCCTTCGCATACTTTGCCGTAGTCGTATCTGATAAATCTGTTAAGTATATGTGTACGTACTTATTGTCTGTTTGTACATTATGTAAATGTTCCTAAACTAAATCGGAATATGTAGTGCCAAGTAAACTATTTATATATATATATGCATATATATATGATATATATTATTATATATATTATTGTATTAACGTATCGAGTTTGTTTTCCATCATAAATATATATATATATAAATGTGTGTATAGTTTATGTTTATTTCGTGTAACTGATTAAGAACTAATATTTTTATTAACACGTATTTGCTTGTTATGTATTTGATAATTAGCCAAATCAAAAATGAACTCAAATAATAATTAAACAAATTTATGTACAAGTAAAACAAGCTTTTAAAATATTACAACAATATACTAAATATAAATATATATGCAGCTGTGCTCATAGAAATAGTAGTGCGACTGAA
This sequence comes from Drosophila leonis, assembly GCA_035045365.1. NCBI lineage: Eukaryota > Metazoa > Arthropoda > Insecta > Diptera > Drosophilidae > Drosophila > Drosophila leonis. The sequence continues at coordinate 1,105,405 of JAWNPC010000389.1, read as the reverse complement.
ATGTTAAGCATAATATTTTGAAAGCAATTTGAAAAGATTATTCAAATTAACATATATATTTCTATATATATATATTAATTTTTTACAAAATATTATTTATATATAAATATATTTAAATATATAAATATATTTAAATATATAAATATAAATAAATATATTTAAATTGTTTTTACAATATTTTATTTATCACAAAATTTTGCAGTTCAGCATTTCAGTCGCACTACTATTTTCATGAACACTGCTGCATATACTATATATACATAATACACATAATGTATTTGCGAGTAAATGTATTGTAAAATATTGAATCTATTTGTATGAAATACACATGTAATAAAATTATACTTATGTATACTCCGCATTTTTATGATATTGAAAAAGAAAAGTTTTGTTATTGCTTACTAGACTTTGGGCTATAACTAGTTGGAAATTTTATAGCTTGTCAATTTTTTCTTATTTTTAATTGCACATATTTTGCATATTTAACATTTACTAAATATTTTTTAATTTTTTTTATTAGTCATAGCCAAAAATATATTTCAGTTGCCAGTTTCTTGTGCCTTGATGCCTCTCAAATCTATGATGAACTTTGAGCATTGGGCATGAGCCAGTCTTCAGTTTTATAAGCCACATAGTCCATTACATCGGAGATCTAAGGCCTGCCTAGTTACTCAAGCAGCTGGAGCAGTGCGAGAGAGTCAAAGCTGTCAGACACTCAACTCAGCAATGCTCATCCAGTCAGCGAGGAAGGCGTCAATGGCATAGAATAGCAAACTCACTGAGTGGGCCATGGCAATTGAGCTTGCTAGGTATTTGCATATATGCAACTCAGCTGCAGGTGGAAGTCATGGAGAAGGCAGTCCAGCTTATAGAACACCAACGAAGTCTATAGTTAACCAGGCTGTTGGCTTTGCGAGGGCTGTTGCAGCAGGAAGCATATTATATATTAAGTCGACGGCAGAGATAGAGAACGGCAAGTCTACGGTGCAGCTCATCAACTCAGCACGCAGAGCTCTTGGCATATTTTCCAACACATGTCAAAAGTGTTATGAGCACAGCATCCTTGTTGTCCTCCACAGGCTATGATCAGCATGCGCCACTGCTTGGCAAGGTCTGCAGTCTATTCGCGTTGCAGTAGTCTGGTACCCATTAGCAAGTGGCTAAGCAAGTTGCAGTTGTCTGGTGCCCATTAGCAAGTGGCTAAGCAAGATGGCCAACAGCGAGACTGACTTGCATATTTCCATTTGGTATTCGTGGAATATGGCGGTGAAACGATTGCGGCTATACATTTTGGGGCTCAAGGCGCACGATTGCCATTAAGCTGTTAATTTTGAAACGAATTCTTAACGTAGAAACTGTGTTTTTTTTGTTGTTGTTGAGGCTTTACATTGTGACATGGCCAACTGATATTCTTACATATGTAATTTGTACCAATAACAGATTAAGTTCTAAATATCTATATAGGCTCTGATTTTATTTTTTTGCTTTTTTTCGATTTTTTTACAGCTATGTCAGGTTCTACGCTCTGCTTACGCTTTGAGGCTTTTTTCTTTTTCGGCTGCTCTTCGTCCACTATGCTGGTCTCCTCTTTGATTAGATCTACCAGAGCATCGAGCTCCACATTTGTTTCCGTATGCTCCAGCTGCCCGTTCATGCCGTTTATGGTGTTGTCCTGGTTAAGAGATTTACAGTTGAGTTTAGAGCCATGTCAGCTAGTATATATATATTTTATTTGTACTTACCAGAGGCTCGGCATCTTCGAGCAACAGTTCGCCCTCGATATATGGCATGGCGCTGCCTATGTTAAAGTCCTTGATTCGAAACTTAATCTCCTGATCCATGACGATGCCATCTCTGCTCTGTTTCTTATTCGTAAATCGTATGGTTGTGTTGAACACTCTGTAGATGATAACGCTGATTTGATGCTTGGATATGTGTCGCACAACGCCATGGAGCACTGCACCAGCGACTGGCCTGAACACATAGAAATCGGCATTAATAAGCAAGTGCAGGGTGGGATCATCGGTGCGTAACGCTGCCGTTTGGCCCAAAACCTTTATGTTCTTGATTCCAAGCACTATTCCATTCACATTGCCATCGTATAGGCCGACTTTGGTGCGGATGAGCAGCTCGTGCAACGCATGCTTGAAGTTGGCCATGCCGTATGGACCCATGGCCAGGTGCAGGTCTGATTTAATGCAGCGCACGCATGATTCCGGGTTCTCGGCATACTGTTCCAGCTCTTTCGAGGTAAATTTTATATACTTCTGAAGTATTTTGGCCATTCTGTTTATCAATTGCTTGGAGCACTTGCAACCACATGAGTTTCTGGTGTTGCTCAATGAAACAATTGGCACGGTGTCAACCCTGCTACACCAACTATCGAGCTAAACGTATTTCAAAAGCAGCTCATCTCTATGCAATCATGTTATCGATAGCTTAACATATCGAAGCATCGTCCGATTTAGGGGTTGTTATGTTCAAAAACAGGAAATGATCGGGAACGTGGTAGAACAATGAAAATGTTTTCTGTATATGAATTTTGCCATGAAAAAACTAGATTATCACAGCTGGAACATTCTTTTAGGTTGTAGAACAATGAAAACAAAAAATATAGGTATATGCAATTTTAATGGATAGCATTCGTGTTATTCGCGAATGGAAATGTTTTCTTAAATATTTTCGCTTTCAATATAACATAATAAATAGTTTAATACGAAAACAATACATACTATTTTACAGTTATAACTTTGTATATACATAAATCTTGGTTTTTTTTTGTTTGTTTTTTTTTATAAAAAAAAATTAATATTAAAGGCAATACCTTATAATGCGCCTTTGTTTATTCAAGAAAATTCACTGAGTTGAGAAATATAGATATATATGTATATAGCATTCATCCGGTGTTTTCTTTAGGAACAGGCCTCGGAACGATATCGAGGCATGAGATTTGCAAATTGATATTAGCAAGAACTTACAACTACGATTACATGCTTAAGGCTAACAAGACTGTGAGCTTAGTTCACGTTGAAGTGCGAAGTGCGGAAGAGTTTAGTGCCGGCGTTTTCTATTCAATTGATAATCAATAGTCAAACATTGGTAATGACATTCTTGTTTCGATCGGCCAGATTATGAAATTTACCATGCGATCCGAACGGTGTGCGCATGCGTCTCGTAAAGGAGCGCAGGCAACGTTGGCCATCCAATGGTTCCGGTGTATTGGCAGCAGCCAGAACAGAGACTATGAAGGCCACAAATATTATAGATTATGCAAATTGATAGAGTTGATAGACTTACCTCGCTGTTCGAGCAGCTTAATTTGTTTCTTTGCCTCCCTCAGTTTGTTCATTAGTATCTCGTTTTTGCGCTTCTCCACGGTCAGCTCCAGACCAAGCTGCAATTTACTCTTGGAATCCACAGCACTCAGAATTCTATAGTCCAGAAGAAATCAAGATTAGCATAGAAGAATCAAATATAAATATATATGTATATATATATATATAGAGAGAGAGCTAAACTTACGGATGACTGTAGATGGACATGGAGCTGGGCCTCTCATTTGGCTCTGGATGCATCATTTGCGCAATCAGCTCATTGAAGTCCTTGCTTAACGTCGATATGGCTGGCACCTCGCCATTGCGCAACTTGTGCCACTCGGGTCCATTCTTTGGCAACGGGCCGCCGCCAGCTACCTCGAAGAGCGTGATGCCCAGCGAGAAGATGTCCGCCTTGAACAGATTGCTATAGTCCTCCTGCAGTATTTCCTTGGGCAGGTAACGGCAATCGCCCTCCTCCACATACGGTTCATTCACGGACGTCACATGCCCCAAGTCACCAATTTTGTATGTCACCAGATTCTCGGAGCTGCGCAGCTCCTCGTACACGCTATCCATGCCATCATCATCTTTGCTGGCGTGCTGCTGTGCCTTGTGCGCGGTGGGATTCATCGTGGAGAAGATGTTCTCCGGCTTGATGTCCATGTGCACCAAGTCATTGGAATGTATATAGCGCAGGCCCTCAATCACATGCATGAGCAATATTTTCAGCTCGGATTCGCCCAGGCAGTGCTCCTGGATGCGCGCATGCAGGCTGCCGCCATCACAAAATTCATTCTGTATCAACATATGATCGTCCTCCGCCCAGGCCGAATAGTAGCGCACCACATTGTCGTGCTTGCCCAGCACCGCATGCGCCCAGACCTCGTTCAGGGCGCGCTTTCTGCAAAACAGCATACGAAATAAGTCAACTAAGACAGAGAGAGAGAGTGAGAGAGATTACTTACTCGAATGAGCTGCCCGCAACGGGCTTTTTGCTCTTCTTAATGGCATAGATACAGCCATCGAGCCGATTCACACACTGAAAGACGACTCCAAACTCGCCCACACCAATGACGCTGACCTGCATGAACTCGCGCTTGAAGCGGCTGATGTTTGTGTCGTGCAGCGCCAAGCGTTTGGGCGCTTGCTGATGTATCTCTCGCATGCTATCAAGGCCGCTGGCATCCTGTGCGCCATCGTCCTCGCCGGGATCACTGAGCAGAAACTTTTGCATGGCGCTCACATTGAGATTCTCGCGTCCGAACTGCGTGCGGCAGCGCTTCTTGTTGTGCGCCAACAGACCTGCAATAAAGCAATAAACTCGATATGCTAATTGAGCCATAAATATATTCATTTGTCACTCACTGTCTGGTGTGAAGGGATTCACATTGGCCGTGTCCTGGGGCTGCATTGTTCTGTGATTGTGCAGCGGCAGCGAGCGTGGACGTTCTGTTAATTTGTAGACATCCTCACGTTTGACCAAATTGGCCGCTGCTGTAGCGGCTGACAGATGATTGCAGTTAGTCGTTGACTTCTGCAATATGGTCTTTGGCGTTGCTGGTGTATTGAAGAGACGTAGAGCGCGCACCTTTTGGCATGGTGGCGACATGTCTACATCATTTGGTTTCTTTTTGTGTTGCGGACTCTCCTGTCGATCCTTGTCAAAATCGTCGTCGGCGAAGCGCAATTTGCGTGGATTAAATAGTAGCGGCGATGGTGAACGCGAACGCATCTCGACGCTAGAGTCGAGCTGTTCAAGCGATGTGTCTTCCGCACTGATGATGCTCGTTTCGTGCTTGGACAAGCGAAAGGCCATTGCCATTGCAATTGCAATTATTTGATAACGTTAGCCACACACTTCACCAAATTGCCAAACTGAACTTGTGGTTGATCGCGCTTGTAGTTTGATCAAGTTCAAAAAATAAACAAAACAAAAACACAAAACAGTATTAAGTGTAGGAATGCGAAGCGCAATTGATCTTATATCGATATGTGCGTCCATCGATAACTATTGCAGAAGTTGTGCATTCTTCAGCTTACGCTACCACTATCGATATTACTATATCGGTTTCAACAAGCACAGAGTTTCTTTGAACGATATCTGGCAGCATTGAAATTATTCAAACTCTTGTGATATCGATCGCAATGCAAAATTTTAAGAGCTGCGCTAATTTATCTCAATAGGATTATTAGCTGGCAAGTTGTGTGTAAATTTGGGTAACAATTAAATAAACAGAATTTCAAAAACTAATAAAGCATTGCTTTCTAAGGCAAACAAAAAATAATTTACAAGCAGAGCAAAGATCTTGGATGGTTATACGGATTCCGTCGCACAAAATAGTTGGGAATAGAATGTTGAGTTTAAAGCAAAATGTGATGCTTTACCAACACAATTCGATCACCACAAATTTCGAATTGCTTTATTCTACGCATCTCGCACCCAGTAACAACTCGCAAGAGATTTAGATCAAATATAAACATAAAGTGACAGTACTTTTGTTGTGTCCGTCGAAAAATGAGCATCGAACAAAGAGCGAACATCAAGTTTTGTTTTAAACTTGGTAAAACATTTAGCGAAACTCATCAAATGATGAAAAAAGTTTATGGCGACGATTGTCTATCCCGTAGCCGCATTCACGAGTGGCTTAAACGTTTTCAAGAGGGACGGGATGCTTTGGAAGACGACGAACGTTCGGGCCGGCCAAGAGATGTTGTAAACGAAGAAAACACGGAAATTGTGCGTGAATTCATCAGAAAAGAGCCGAAATCATCGCTGAAATACATGGAATCGGATTTAGAAATATCCGCAGCGTCGATTTATCGTATTTTAACCGAAAATTTGAGGTACAGAAAGGTTTGCGCCCAATTTGTTCCGCACACTTTGAAACCACACGAAAAAGACCTCAGAATTCAACATTCAAGAGACATTAAAGAGGCAAAAAAGGACCGAAACTTCTTGTATTCCATCGTAACTGGTGACGAAACGTGGTGCTTTTAATACGAACCCGAAACCAAGCGCCAAAGTTCGGAATGGCAGCCGCGAGAGGAGACGAAGCCAAAAAAAACTCGCCAAGAGAAGTCAAAAATCAAGTTGATTTGTTTTTATGATTCCAAGGGTATTATTCATAAAGAATTCGTTCCCACTGGCCAAACAGTTAACGCGATGTTTTATGTTGGTGTTTTGAAGCGTTTGGTATCGCGCATTCGACGAATTCGGCCAGAATACCGTGAAGAAGGAAGCTGGCGATTGTTGCATGATAATGCGCCATCTCACCGTTCGACGCTCACGACGGATTATTTGACCAAAAATCACATTTTAACCATCAACCATTCACCGTATTCGCCTGATATGGCACCCTGCGACTTCTACTTGTTTGGAAAACTTCATTTGGCAATGAAAGGAAAACGGTATGCTGACATTGATGCTATTCAAAAGGCTTCGACCGCCATACTCAACGCCATACCGAAGGATGACCTAAAAAAGTCATTTGATAATCTTCTTGATCGTGCAAATCGTTGTATTCAGTCCGAAGGGGACTATTTCGAAGGCGACCAATAAAATTTTTGCCAAAGAAAATCTATTTTTTATTTTTTTATAAAGTCCTGGAACTTTTGAATTGCACCTTGTATATGATGACCAAGGAGAAGTCTTATAATGAAGTTGTTGTATCTGTGAACTGACACATAAGTATAATGAAAGTCAAGACAAAAGCGATATATATAACCCCTATCTTGATTTCTATTGAAGGCATGTAATGTGGCAGTCGCTCGCAGTGATGCCAAGACGTTGGATCATCCATCTGGCTTTTTTATATGATACCACGGATCAGCTCAAAGGACCAGGGCGCAGCCCAGTTACCTTTTGTTACATCCAGCCTATGTTAAGTTTTACAACAGTATAATATATCCAAAGATTAGCCGAGGATTAAGATAAAGGCCAACCCTTACCAGACGGAATGTCCCACATATTCATTTGTTGTCAAAAAGATTATATCATTAAAAGCCGCTGTGTTCATAAAAATAGTAGTGCACTACTATTTTTATGAACACATCCAGTCTATGTTGAGCTTTTCAAGAGTATGATATACCCAAAGATTAAGATAAGGTCCAGCCCTTACCAAGCGGAATGTCCCACACATTAACTTGTTGCCAAAAAGATTATATCTTTGTGTTCATAAAAATAGTAGTGCGACTGCAATGTTGCAAAGCAAAATTCCTGTGATAAACATATTTTGAAAACAATTTCAAGCGAGCATTAAAATGAACATATATATTTATTATATATATTCAAATTGATGTCCAACATTTCAGTCGCACTACTATTTTCCTGACCACAGCTGTATACCTGAAAGAGCCTCCATCCATTTCAGCTCTGCAATCAATCCTTCCCCAAATTCGCGCCTTCTCCAAATTTGAAATGAAACGAAGCCAATTTTTTTGGCATTTGATTTATTGATTGAATATTAATGTATTGTAGGTTCTATACGCAACTGTTACATACAAAATGCGCATTTCAAAAAATTCATACATTATTATTATAATACTTAACTATGACGTAATGTATGAGAAATCTGAATTTGTTTGCAATAATAATTTTGCTTAATTTTAATGAATATTTAAAAACACCTTACAAACTTGAAGTGAAAATATCATTCCGGGGCATTCGGTCTGTCTGGCGTTCAGGGTTAAAAGGGTTCGTTCAATGTGATAAGTTTACATCATAAAATTGACATGAGGATAGAATTTTCAATTGTCCGAAACGAAATTGATGTTCAGATATTCCTACAAAGATTCAAGCTGCCACTTTATCATTTTAATTACGTTTTTCTCTCTTTTTTACTTTTCGAATACAAAAACATTCTTAGCCTGATATATGTTTCTATATATGTATGTATGTATGCATGCATGTATGTATGTTTGTTTGTATGTTTGTTTGTTTGTATGAAAAGCAAAAGATTTTCATTAATAATGATGTGTGAGTGACTAGATCGATTATACTAAAACTGTTTCGATCTGTAGATTTACTGTTTGATGGGGACAAAATAATTTGTTCTACCTGGCATTCTCAGTAAAGAGAAGAGAAGAGAGAGGATGAGCGAGAGAGAGAGAGAGAGAGAGAGAGAGAGAGACAGAGTATATGCTTAATGCTTGTGTATATTAATCTATAGATTATATTCTAAGCTAAGAATGTGGGCAACTAAACTGTTTGACCGCCTGACGAACATATAGGTAAGGTAAATGTAAGGTTTTCGGTGTTTTCTTTTTTTTTTGTATTTGTTTTTTTTTCTTATCTTTTTTTTTGTGTGTGTTTGGATTGAAGGAATGAAGGGAGCAGCAGGTTGAGCCCTATTGTAAATGGCCAAAATCCGGTTCCTTGCAACGCTAATCCCTGGACATGGAACGCGATACTGAGGAATCGCCACGACGCCTCGACGGCGAACCGCGACGCGGCGGTGATGGCGATCGCGAGCCCCGATCTCTGTCATCATCATCATCATCGTATCGCCGCTTCACTGGCGGCGGCGAGTCCACCACACCGCTGCCATTTCGATCCTGGTCACTATAACGTGATACCGAACCGTTCTCATCCCGTCCATTCTCACGGGAGCGACCAGAGCGACGGCCCACCGAACCGGCCGAACGACTGCGCGAACGAGTTCCCGATTTCGAGCGAGTGCGACGGCGTCTCGATGTGCTGCGCGATCTGCTCAAAGAGTTGCTTCTGCAATAAAAAACCAAAGATAAATGTTTAGTAAATATTTTGCATACATTTATGTTGTATATAATAACAAATAATCGATATACTATATAGTATTTTGAAAGGAATTACTCTATCAAATATTTTAATAATTATTATCTTACAATATTTTATTAAAATAAAAATAAAATATTGGATGACGTTTAGCATTTTACAGTTGGAAGCGTGCCAGACCACATAGAGTGTGTATTTATTCCTGAACAGTTCCTCAAAATAATAAATTTTAATGCACCCACAAGCTAAGCCATGAGCTCGTACTACATTCATCATTAAAGCCTAAAGTAAATCCTTTAGCCCGCCCTGCCCTGTCCCAGATTGGCATCAAGTTTACACAATATAAATTTTATAAAATTTATTATCTTTTAACAAACACAAACTAGAGATATTACAGAGATTGCAGGTGTGAGTCGCTTAACCATGTTTTTTGCCGCCCTTTTTGTGATGCTTGTGACCATGTTTCTTCTCGCCCTTCTTGCCGTGCTCCTCCTTCTCGTCGTAGCTGTCGCCGTATTTGTGCTCCTTTTTGTATTTCTTGTGATCCTCGTCGTGGTGGCCCTTCTTGTAGTGACCCTCCTTCTTTTTGTGGCCCTTCTTCTTGCCGCTGTCGTGCTTCTCGCCCTTCTGCTGCTCGCCATGATCCGCCTCGTGATGCTTGTGCTCCTTGCCGTATTTCTTGTGATGGCCGCCCTTATGCTCATCGTCGTAGAACTTCTTCTCCTTGTAGTATTCGTCCTTGTTGAATTTCTTATGGTATTCCATCTCTTTGTGACCCTTCTTATGCTTCTTCTTCTCATGGTGCTTGCCGCCCTTCTTGTGCGCGCCATGCTCATGCTTCTCGCCATACTCGTCCTTCTCATCGTAGTGTTTCTTCTTCTTCTCACCCTTGTCACCATGATGATGCTCATGATCCTCCTCTTCGTGATGCTTCTTCTCCTCCTCGTCCCACTCCTTGTGCTCCTTGTGGCCATGCTCGCCTTTGTGCTCCTCATCGCCATATTTCTTCTTCTCATGCTTCTCGCCGCCCTCTTCCTCCTCGGAGGAGGCGGCCTCCTTCTTTTTGGCCGCTGCGAATGACAGCAACAGGCCCAAGACCAACAACACCTTCAGCTGGCCCCTCATTCTGTCTAACTGAGCGCTATCTTTCGGCATCTCCAGCGCTTTTATATCGCATGCCCATTGGACTCGCTCGGCCTCACCGCAAAATCCACAGACTCGAGTGATGCAAGACATCTGTGGCAGACCCAGCGACTGCTGTAAATTTTCTGCTTGAGCGCGCATTCAAACACCTTGTTTTTATGACTGACTAAACGTCGCGACGTCTGTTGCTCGTAATCGAACTGCTTTGTAACCTACAGTGGGCCACATTGCTGGCAATTGTTATATAAATTAAATTTTAATTTGATGTACATGGAGAGAGAGGCAGACCGGATGGATGTATGGATAGATGAATGACTAAATGTACTCTCCTTTGAGACAGATAGACAAACGAATAGCTGAACATTAACTATATCAACTCAGCCAACTCAGTTATTCAGATCAGCAATATATATAATTTATGGACTCATAGGTAGAGCTCTTACTATGTATTTCTGTTAAACTCTGTTCTATATAAACATTCTAATTTTCAGTGATATTTTAGTCGAGCTGTTAGCATATTTTATATCAAATATACGCTCTCTTCTAGAGAATCCGTACACTTAAATAGTCTTTGACTTTTTATGTTAGCAGCCTCGAGATTATTGAGGATTGAGGAAAATTATAAAAATAAATTCTGCTCAACTCTGTTCTATATAAACAAACAAAAAATAATCAGTAATATTGCATTTAAGTCAGTCTAATCATATTTTATATACAGTATAACATCTCTTCTAGCTAATCGGATATATTTAATATTTATTAAATATTTTATAATGGTAGCAAGCTCAGAATTATGAATATATTGATTGTCAGTTTAAGAAAATTTAATTATACAGCTGTGTTCATGGAAATAGTAGTGCGACTGCAATGTTTGACATCAAAATTTTATGATAATTAATTTGAAACGAGTATTAAGATTCAGATTCAGAATCAGATAAAGATTCATATTAAGATTAAGATTAATATTAAGATTAGGATTCATATTAAGATTAAGATTCATATTAAGATTTAGATTCATATTAAGATTTAGATTCATATTAAGATTTAGATTCATATTAAGATTTAGATTTATATTAAGATTAAGAATCAGATTAACATATATAAATTTAAATTGTTCTCAAAATATTATGTTTATAACAAAATTTCAGTCGCACTACTATTTTAATGCACACAGCTGTATAAGTAAATTTGAATACCTATTCAAAATTGTAATTTTCAATATCCCAAACAAGTCAGTAAACTGCATAATTATGCAAATTGTATAAGACTGCACTGGGAAGGCTTTACTGTAGTTTTATATTTGGATATCTATTATATGTACTTTAATTGCTGATTCTATCAATATACAGCTGTGGTCATAGAAATAGTAGTGCGATTGATAAACATAATATTTTGAAAACAGCTTGAAATGAGTATATAAATTCAAATTGTTTTCAAAATATTATGTTTATTACAAAATTTTGCTATGAAAAAGTAGCACTACTATTTTCATGACCACAGCTATATATTGATAGAATCAGCAGTTGGAATGCATATGATAGCTGCATCTGTAAGGTAAAAGAACTTACAATGAAAAATCATTTCATTTAGTCTAATTTTTCATCTTAATGCTAGCTTTATATACATATGATATATCAGTAGATATAGACGCAGTTAATATATAATGGACGGCAACAACAAATATTGTTTAAATTTTAATTTTAATTAAATCATTTAGAGTTGCATAGAAATTAAAATAATTGGCAGAGCTGTAAACAAAATAATTCTGCCTATAAAATTAACTTAAAACTTCCACTTGGAGTGTATTTAGAGTAAAAAAGAAAGTCAATTTGTTTGTTAATTTCTCTTGCATATTACATTTTTATTGCTAATGTAATGTACACAACAAATAAAAGTGTATTCTTGGTTGTAAAACTAGAGGGTAACTGCTAAAAACTATATACCTAAGCACTATTATTATAGAGTAGCAGAATTGTTGCTTTTTATTCCTGATGTTTGGATTTCTTCTTCTTTTTTGCAGGTGTTGCTTCTTCAGCTTCGGCTGGGGGCGCCGTGGCTGTTTCGGGCGCCTCTTCTTCCTTTTGCTTCTTCTTCTTCTTCTTTTTCTTTTCAGTTTTAATTTCTGCCTCATCAATAGCAGCAGCAGCAGCAGCAGGAGTTGCTTCCTCCTCCTCCTGCTCCTCCACCTCTTCCTTCACTTCCGTTTTGATGGGCGTGTCAACTTCTGAATGTTTGCGTTTCTTTACTTGCAACGTATTATCTGCCTCCGGCTGATAGGTAAACACCTCGCTAAAATGGGAAAGGAGCAAAGTGAGCAAAATGATGTGAAGAGTTTTACTCAACAATCTTTGAACAAGCTAAAAAAAAAACTCAATCAGACAGCCAAGGTTTTTCCACATTGTGAAATTCAGCAAATTGCGAAACCTTTTGTAATCATCATGTAAAGTTTTTACTTGAGCAAAATTGGGCGTGGGAATCTACTAACCTCTTGGCCTGATATTTCTCGAACTTGGCCCTCGCCTTGCCGGTGCCCGACAGTTTTCGTAGATTGCCTTCCTCGAGCAGACGCAATCTCGCCTCCAGCTTAACTTTGTGTATGGCGCCCAGCTCAAAGGTCGCCTCCTCGCCGAATGCATCGACTCGCGTGGCCAGTGACGCCTTCGCCGCTAGAGAACGCGACATTTTACCCTTGTTCTTTTGACTCGCCTGACCCACCAGCTGTGCATGATAGATGAGACCATATTTGGGCGTGTCTTTCTTTGTCTTGAGGGCACGGAACAGCGCCTTCTCAGCACCCAAGATCTGGACCGTCGATGAGGGATGCTTGGCTAGATTGATCAGTGAGCCAGCATGTGCAATGAGGCGAGCGCCAACTGTGTCGCCAACGAGCACCGTTAAATTGGGCGCCATTGCCATCATGCGCGCCTGCAGGTAGTCATAGAGATGCACGCGGTAACTATCGATGGAAATAATCTCGTCACATAGACACTGGATGTTAAGGACATCCTCATCGCTGATCTCGGTGCCCATTGAAATTTCCGCCGCTTCCTTCACCTGCTGCTCCACATCTTCGGGCAGTATGTCAGACAAGTCAGTTGCCGACATATTGTCCCTGGTGCCCACCAGTTTGATCGTCTTGACAAACGCAATATTATCCGTTATCAGCTTGCCCAGCTCGGGGAAGTGCCAGCCATACCATTCACGGGCGCGCATCATATAATTGTTGAGTTCCTTGTCTAGGTCATCCAGCAGACACTGCGCCTGCACAATCATTGTATCGATTTTGTCCGGCGAGAACTTCAGTTTGTAGCGGGAGAGCGAATGTGCCAGACCCAGAGCCATAGCTGTCATCTCTCGCTTGGGCAGGCCACCCAGGAGACTGTCCGCCTGCTGGCGTATGCAACGCATCAGCTCTTGCACGCCTGTATTGTAGACACACTGCACTGCCAGTTTATCCTTGATGGCTGTGCCCAGTTTGGCATCCGCCACCAGGAGGGATGCCTGTACATCGTCGACGAGGAGCTTTTTAAGTGTCTTCTTCAGTGGCTTTGATACTTTGCCCTCGACGGCAGCCGTGGCAGCGGCTAGCGCTTCTGTGGTATCATTGAATTTCTCAAAATGCTTCAATTTCAGCAATTTGTTGGCCTTTTCGGGTGTCTCAAATTCCAAGTATAAATTATCGACCTGCTCGAGTTTTTTTTCGTCGAGCAGCTTGAAAATTGCGTAGCCCGCCGGCGTTTCATATAACACAAACATTATGCACTTTCAATGCATTAATTTAATTTAAAAATATTTTCTGTCGCGCAGCAGACACGAACTTAACCTTCTTTAGTCTAACGCCGCGTGTAAAAGAAAAATCCAAAATGAGGCATGCAAACACGTGCGTGTACAGGCGCCAGTGTTGCTCTTGCCTCAAATATATACGATAGTAAGCCCACGCATACTATCGATAAGTTTCAGTAATCATACACAATATCGCGCGTTGTTAACGAGTGGCGAGTTAACTTAACAGTTATTACTTAAGCAAATGTATTCTTTTTTCACTTTACTTTACATATTACAAAACTAATTAAGTATAAAAATACTTCAGTTACAATAATATCGCATAGCATATTGCCCCAATTTGGTAAAGTTAACATTTCGCGCGCCTTTTTCCATATCAGGATGTGTACGCACTGTTTTTTAAATCACCACCACGAAATTCACCATGCACAAAACAATTTTAAATTTGATATGCATAGTCCATGCATATACATACATACATGTATGTATGCATGTATGTATGTGTGTATACGTATACAATACAAAATGATGAATGAAATTGTCCACTAACCTGCGTCGTTGTCTAGCCTTCCGCTCACGGCAATGGCGCGCAAAATGACCACGCATGCCGCACTCATAGCACTTATCGTCGCTACGCCCTCCGCCGCCTCCTCGATCACGTCCTCCTCCAAAACCACCACCGCCGCCGCCTCCGCCACCACCGCCACCACTGCCACCACCACCACCTGCCCCGGACCGAGCGTATTTTCCTGTGGACAGCTCTACACGAGCTCGCCGACCACATAACGTGCGACCGTCCAGGCCACGCACTGCATCAGCCGCATCTCGGGCACTTTCGAACTCGACGAATGCGAAACCTGGCGGATTTCGTGCAATCCAAACGCTGCGCAAACTGCCATAGGCACCAAATACATACTCCAAATCGTTCTTTCGTGCGTTATTGCCCAAATCGCCAACATACACTTTCCGGTCGCTAGGATGCCGCGACATTTTCTAGCTTGGGTTTGTTGGTGGGCGCTGTGAAAATCGCAAGCAGCGCAGCGCAGCGCAGAAAAAATCGATTCGAGTGCAAAAGTTTCGCGTTTGTTGCCCTTGTCAAAAGCACATTCGGTTAATCGAAATCTTGATTGCTTATCATTACTTTATGTAAATATCTGTGACTTTCTGTTATTTAGGCACTATATTTATTTCGGCACAAAACTTTTTTGCCGACTCGCAAAATGGTTGGGTGAGTGAACCAAACACTGCTGTTCACAAAATGATGCACTAGTTCCAAAGTTCGTTTTTATGAAGAGCCAAAAAAAAAATGTAAACAATAATTGAACCAGGCCACAATTAGTGTGACCATACTTTTCACAAAATAATTGTTTGTAGTGAGGTGAGTTTCTTAACTATCGATACTTTAAGACCGGTCAATGTTTAGTTTAGATATATTTCAAAGTTATTATTCACTTAAATTTATATTTTCATAACATACGATCTATTCTTCAATCGACAATAATAGCTGTTATAGATAATTAAAGTCTAAAGCTACATGGTAAGTTATAAATGAGCGTCTATCCTAATAACACAAGTCAGGGCTGCAATAGCAATTTGTAGACAGCAACAAAAATAGTTTCAATGGCCTTTTAAAAATTCTAGAACGTTTCTATATTTGATAGATTGATAACAGGGAGAGCTGACTTGAGAAACATCGTCTAAAATAAAATAAAAAACAATATGCAGCTGCACCCCTGACGCCCAGATTGATAAATATATAATACAACCGTGAGCAACCGATTACAAAAGGTTCGCGGTGAATTGTGAATGGCTACCACCATTAAACGTGGCGGTGGCGAGTTTTCTATCATAAGTTAGGTTATATATCGTATGCATCAAATCATACAATTATTTATAAGCTAGTTTTTTAAGGAAAAAACACTTAAATTTAGTGAATTTGCAGTGCGAAATCTTTAAAAAACCACAGACGAACACTTGGCACAAACGGTAAGCATGAACAACAACACAAATATAAATTTTACATAACGAATTTGGTGCTTTAAAAAAAAAAAACGAAGCCTCTGCCTTCCTTTCCAAAATTTAATGTGCGACAGCAGCAGCAGCTGCCTGGTGTACAAAACAGATTTGATGTGTGTAATTATGACGCCGCTTAGAGTATAGGTGCGCTTTGTGTTTTGTCATTCGAAAATGCTTTTTATTATTGTGTATTGTAAATGAAACAAATTTAGTTTTCATTTTCCTAATATAGTGGAAAATTTCATATTTTTATACATACAAAAAATGCTATGTATAACAGCACACCAACACATACATACACACACACATAGAAGACACATCGGCCATTCGCATACACACACATTCGCATCCAATACTCACACATCGACACGTGTGTGCTTGTAAGCGTAATTGCGTATGTATGTATAAAAGATTGCGGTGCAAAATACAAAAATCATGCGAAATTTTAAAATTGCGTAGTAAGAAAATGCGCTAATTTATCCGAACTTTGGAAATGTTCAATATTGTGTAAATTGTGCGCGATATTCGCCGGTCAAATTAATGTTTTTAATTTACAAAAATATTGAATGTATGCAAAAAAAAAATAGTTTATGTGGCATGGTTTCTTTTCAATTCATTTTGCTCGCATTTGTGTCTTTACAAAATCAGTTCTTCAGATTTCTTTGTTGAAGCATTTTTGTCGTCACCGACAAGTCTTCCATTTTGTTTTTTTTTTTTTGCTGCCGCCGCGCCGCTACCGTCGCTGCTGCTGTTCGTGGTGAATTTCTCGCACTTCATGCAATTCATTGCGTTTGTTTTGAGTTCTTGTAATTAAACATCATTGACGCGTAACAGCGTTAATTTTAAATTCTTTTAATGTGTGTGCTCTGAAACTTGTGTGTTTGTCGTGCGTTATAGTATCCGTATATTTGTTCATATGTACATTTTGAGGGCATTGCTTTTTGTATCTTTCTTTTCATTTTACATTCGCTTTCACATCGCACATGGCGTTGCCACATGGTTTTTTAAATATTTCTTTTTATACCGAACGTACGCATGTAGCAGCTACAGTCTCGCAAACACGGTATAAATAATTTTCGCATACTTTGTTAACTTGTAAAATAATGTAGTGAGTGAATACTTTTAAATATGAACATAATTTGATTTATGTATGTTTATCATTGTATTAGTGCATAGTCTGTCTTGATCTGTCCTTTTTTTTCTGCCACACAAAAATAGTGTGGCAATATAGAACAAATGGCGCGCAAATGTGGTGAACCGGCACTTTGCTTTATGCTTGCCCTTCTGTCCGTCATTCTATTTTCACCATTTTTACCTTGAGAAAAAAGTTCGTTGTTCTCACAACTATTCGATAGGCACTTGTGGTGTGTGTGTGTGTGTGTGTGAATGCGAGTGTGTAGGTGTGTAAGTGTAAAATGAATGACGCTGTGGCTTTAGCTGGGACATCGCAACGACAACTACGTTAGCGCATGTTGTTACACAGCAAAAAGAAAACGTTAACATAAAAAATAAGAGTACAAAAAACTCGTAGCAGTGTGTAAAAAGACAAAACGGCAATCAACGACCAGCGCGCTTTGAAACCACATGAGAGCAAGCGGAGCGTTGCAAACGCCGAACAACTTGTGAACGTGTACAAAAAGCAGTTAGACGGCAAGAGAAGACACCATACTTATTCATACTTACATGTATGTATGTGTATGCATGTATGTATGGGTACCGGCCGGTTGCTGCTGCTGCTGTTGCTACTTACCTGCCTTTCATAATTATTTGTGCCTATTTTGGCTGCTTTTTGTACATATGCTACTTATGTATGTATATGTATCCATGGCTCTGTGTGTGTGTGTGTCTTTCTCTCTGTGTGTCTGTGTGTATTTTATTGCTGTCATCCGTTCTCTCGTCCAATGTGGCCAGAGTTAGTTAAGATTTACGTTTAACTGTTGGTATTTCTTTTACTGATCTGATTTGCATTTTTTTTTTCTTTACACATAAAAACTACTTCCGCAAATGCCGACGCATGGACATCATCGTTGCTAATAATTAGAAAGTTACGTGTAAACGTCGTGGCTTTTGTTTAATTATTTTGAATAATAATAAACATAAATAAATATATAAAAAAAACTTTGGCAACTAAAACCAATCCCAAAAACAAAAACACAAGCAACAACAACAACAGCAACTAGTGTAAAATTTAAAGTGTAAACAAGAAGCAACAACGGACATCCGACAAGAATTTTAAGTCCACAAGTGCAACATAAACAGCAGCAAAATTACGTCAATTATTGAAAATCTACCCGGCGCAATAGCTCACAATCATCAAAACAACATCATGGAAGAAGACGAGAGGGGCAAACTATTTGTTGGCGGCCTGTCCTGGGAGACAACGCAGGAGAATCTCTCTCGCTACTTTTGTCGCTTCGGCGACATTATCGATTGTGTCGTTATGAAGAATAATGAGAGTGGCAGATCGCGCGGCTTTGGCTTTGTTACCTTCGCCGATCCCGGAAACGTTAATCATGTTCTCCAAAGTGGTCCGCATACACTCGATGGACGCACCATTGATCCGAAGCCGTGCAATCCTCGTACGCTGCAGAAGCCGAAAAAGGGCGGCGGCTACAAGGTGTTCCTCGGCGGTTTGCCATCGAACGTGACGGAGACCGATTTGCGCACCTTCTTTGGTCGCTATGGCAAGGTCACCGAGGTGGTCATCATGTACGATCAGGAGAAGAAGAAATCACGTGGATTTGGTTTCCTGTCCTTCGAGGAGGAAGCCTCCGTGGAGCACGTGACCAATGAGCGTTACATCAATCTGAATGGCAAGCAGGTGCGTATTTATATAATAAAATATATATTAATTATATATACATTTAATTAACAATGTAGACTTTATTGAGAGTCAGGTAAAAATACCTGTGATTATAGATATAGATAGATAGAACAAAGGTATATGAAAAGAAATAGATTCAACATTTAGATATGAGAAGATAACTTGTTTCATCTGATTTTAAATACAATTTTAAGTTCATTTTTAGGCCAAGTTATATTATTATTATTATTATTTTTTATCATCTGTAAAATAATATCATTTATTGTAAAAATCATGTTTTGGCATTGAATATTGTACGATAACTGAAAAAAACAGTCGGACAACTGTTTATTGACTAAGTCTGATAAGGAAATGTATATAAAATGGCATGACAAAATGTCTTATAATAATATAAGATAATAATATTAATTTGTATAACATAATAATAACACTTTAACTCAGTTTCTGTCAAAGATCGTTGTCTTAATATAATTTTGTGTATGTTTTGCAGGTGGAAATTAAGAAAGCAGAGCCGCGCGACGGTTCTGGCGGACAGAACTCGAACAACAGCGCTGTGGGCGGTGCCTATGGCAAACTGGGCAACGAGTGTAGCCACTGGGGACCTCATCATGCGCCCATCAACATGATGCAGGGCCAGAATGGTCAGATGGGTGGCCCACCATTGAATATGCCGATTGGTGCGCCCAACATGATGCCCGGCTATCAAGGCTGGGGCACTTCGCCGCAACAGCAGGGCTATGGCTATGGCAATAGCGGCCCGGGCTCGTATCAAGGTTGGGGAGCACCACCCGGCCCCCAGGGTCCACCACCGCAATGGTCGAACTATGCTGGACCCCAGCAGACCCAGGGATATGGCGGCTATGACATGTACAACTCGACTTCGACCGGAGCACCTTCGGGACCATCGGGTGGCGGTAGCTGGAACAGCTGGAATATGCAACCCAATTCGGCTGGGCCAACAGGCGCACCAGGTGCTGGCGCCAGCGCCGGCACGGACATGTACTCGCGTGCCCAGACATGGGGAGCGGGCGGACCATCGACCACTGGGCCAGTAGGCGGCATGCCGCGCACTGGACCCGGCAACTCGGCCTCCAAATCTGGATCCGAGTACGATTATGGCGGCTATGGCTCTGGCTCTGGCTACGATTACGATTATACCAATTATGTTAAGCAGGAGGGCGCCTCTAACTATGGCGCCGGTCCGCGATCAGCGTACGGCAACGACAGTTCCACACAGCCGCCGTACGCCGCATCGCAGGCCGTCTAAAGAGCCAGCGCCTGCGTGTTGTCTCGTGTCATCCTGCGGCCCCCTCCCCAGAGGTGAATGATGATGAAGATAAAAAGATGGTGGTAATTGTAAGCTAAAGCGTCGTCTGTTCGTTTCACATATTTTTAAAAGATATTTTTTATTTGAGATCAGTTGTTGAAATTAATTAATGTAACTCTTGTGTACACAACAAATAATTTAAAAACATAATTTAACACACACAAACACACACACACAACAACAACAAACCAACAAACAATACAAAATCAGTTAAAAAGCAAAATCCCTAGCAAAAAAAAAAAAAAAAAACAACAAACAAACAAGGCAGGTACATAGATTTATATAATATAATATATACATATGTATGTATATGTATATGTAAATGTATGTATATATATGTGTATATATATGTATATGTATATATAAATATTTATGTATATAAATATATATATATAAATATATACATATGTGTATATTATATTATAGCGAAGAGTATGTAAAAATTCATAGGCAACAACAATATAACAAACAAACAAAACACAGTCAACACTCTCAACTCAAAAGCAACAAGAACATTTTCCATGCGTTCCCCCTCCCCTTCTTAGCAGACGTATATACATATATATTTATATAAATATTTATATATCTGTATTGATATATGTGTCTATATGTGCTGTGTCCCTGTCCCTCCTTATTAACAAAAACAATCCAATTAAAATCACAAATACATGCATATTGAAAACAAAAGAAAACGAAATTAATAATAATAATAATAATAATAATGATAATAGAATTGTGAAGATATAAAAGTATAAAGTTTAGCCAATTAGAGACACAAGAGAAAAGTGTACGAAATACCAACAAAAGAAAATTAACATTAAAAGAAGAAAGAAAAGGAATTATAAGAAATTATACTTAAAAACAAAAACAAAAACAAAACACATCCCCTTAACTACTAAAATTAGTAAATACAAATTCGAAATTGTACATTTAAATTGACTAGTTGGCAACAAAGAAAAAACAAAACTAAAAAAAAAAACAAAAAAAAAGCGAAGTAATTGAAAAAAGCAAAGAGATAAGAAGAGAAAGCGCATCACGCCCACATGCCGCGCCCTCTGGCTCGAAGCAAACATGCAAACAATTTGGCGACAAGGCGTAGCACTAGATTAAAAAACAAAAACAAAAAAAACAATCGTAAGGCTTATACAGGAAAAACAAAAACAAAAACAATTATATATACAAACAGTTAAGAATATGGACAGCAAAAAGGAAGTGCAAATCTGCTTGCCTTAGCCAACACTTTTGCTATGGGTTGTTGCGAGCGTGGGCGGGGGCGTGGCATGCATGTGTTTCGGGCTGTGTTGGCGCCGAACGAACAACAACAACAACAGCAGAGAGCAACAGCAAGAAAAAGAAAAGGGGAAAGGAAAGGAAAGAAGAACACGTTACAAAATTTATAAATTTACCATTTAAAAGTAAAGTAAACACAACTAGCTAAAAGTTAAACTACATATATAAAGAAAACCTAATTAATAAGCGTATGTCGTATGTCGTTTGCATGTAAGCGAAAGTTGAACTTGAAACTAGAATTATATAGTGTTGGAATTATTGTTTAGTTAAAGAAAACCAGATTGAGAGAATCGCTAATAACAACAACAACAACAACAACAACAACATGATTAATACTGAAAGCTATAAAAGAAACACAAGAAAAACAATACGAAACGCTCTAAACATATAACAAAAAACAAAACTTAAAAAAAAAAAACGAAAAAAGCATAAAAGCAAAAAACTCTATACATACTGATATACATTTATATATATACATATATGTGTGTATATGTGTATATATATAATATACATAAATTTAAACTACAGTTAAAGAAGCAGCATAGTAAACAAGTCATAAGAGAAAATAGATAAAAGAAAAGAGAGAGAGAGAGAAACGATGCTTAGAGTTGCGTTGCACATTTTTTTAAATTTTCATCGTTTGCCAAGCAGACAACAACAACAACAACAACAATTAGCATGTGTGTATGTGTGTGAGTGCGAGTGCACACACACACACCCACACTCAGACTCACGTATATATACCTACATACACACACACACACACACAAGCAAGCGCGCGCGCGTAGGAGAACATGAGAATTGCATATTTTATTGATTATATACATACAACTATATATAAATATATATATCTTTAATTACTTTATATATATATTATTTACTCTTAACATACATACATGATCATTTGAATGTGTTATGTAAACAAAAACAACCAACAACAACCAACAAGTAAACTAATTTTTAAATAATTGCGATTTTACAATTTATTATTATTACATATTACAAAAACCTTACGTACATACATATATATATGTATTTATATATATATGTATATGCTTACTTACGCTAATAGATACATTTATACTTACATATATACATGCATACATATATACAAATATGAAGTAATATTTTTTTGCTATTACAAACTACAAAACGTAAAACGTAATTTTTAATTTGTTGATTACGCGAACATTTTACAATTACAATATACAATACAATACAATACATACATACTACTGCATACATACATACATACATACATACATACATACCACATACATACTTACATATATACCTTACTTTATTTTTCGGTGATTTATTGCATAGTGTGTTTTTTTTCGTCTAATTTTTACAAATCTACTTAGCAAGCAACTCCTACAATCATAAATTCCTAATTTAATTTCGTTTAAATTACAAATATACATATAAACATATGCTTAAATTTTTTATATAATTATACACTTAAAGAAAACTCTTTAACAAAGTAAACTAACGTAAACAATGCAAAAACTACACAGTAAAATTTAAAACTAAATCTAAAAACACAAAAAAAAAAGAAACAAACGAAAAAAAGAAAAGAAAAGAGAACAACAAAGTAAAGTGGAACGTATGAAAAGCGTTTGAAAATTTTGAAAAAAAAAACCAACAGAAAAATTTGCTTTTGTTTTCCTTTAATTTTTAAATCAAAATGCAGCAAATGCTGCGCTGTCGTTCGTACGTGTGTGAGTTTCGGCGAGAATGTTTGTCTATGTGTGTGTGTGTGTGTGTGTGTGTGTTTGTTTGTTTGTTTGTTGTGTGTACATGTCTAATTGTATGTTGTATATAAAAAGAAAGAAAGAAAGAAAAACACTGCGCTTGGCCAGCGGGACGCACACGTGGCGTTGTTGAAGATTTGTTCACAGTTGAGCGAAAGCAGTTTCGTTCCATTTCCTTTCCGCTTGTAATTCTTTGTAATTTCTGTGTTCTTTTCCAGCAGGCAGCAACAACAGCAGCAACAGCAAGAGCAAGAACAAGAACAAGAACAAGAGAAAACAAACAGTTACACTAACACAATGAATAACGGCAGCAAAAGCTGCTGTACCAACAGCAACAACAACAACAACAACAACGTATCAGGCTTAACCTAGACATTTAAAAACCGTTATATGGCATGCATTCGCACATGCATGCATGTGTGTGTATATTTATGAATATACATGCATACATACATACATACTTGAGCAAAACAAAAACAAAAACAACACAATTTACACCTAATATTAACAAACAATTGCAGAATGAAGTAAACGAAATGTGTTGGTCAAATGCAGTTAAGAGAAAACACCTGATGTAATTTTATAAGCAAAACATTATTATTATTATTCTGATTAATGATCATTGCATACTTACATCTACATAATTATATATATATATATTTATATATATATATATGTCTACAAATATCTTTTGTTTATTACCAAAACCACTTTTTTCATACAGAAACAGTTAAATTAAAATTTACAGAAAAGATGAAGAAAAAACAAAAATAAATCTAAAATAAAAAAGTGATGTTTAACAATTTGAAATAAGTAATGATAAAATTAATAACTAATTCAAGGAAATATATACATAAATAGTTAAAGCAAGGTTTAAAGTAATGGAAAATGTAAAAAAAAAATTTATTAAAAAACAAACAAAAAAAAAACACTGACTGTTAATTGTAAAACAATTTCTTTTTTAATCCGTACGATTTATGATTTAAAGTTAAAGATAAACAAAACAATTTTTAAAATAAAAACCTAATAAATGAACTACATATATATGCATCTAAACGTAATTACAACTACTATATACAATTATATATATATATATATATTACTATATACATAAATATATGCGTAAATATATCAATTTAACAGTAACAAATAAATCTAAATATTGTACTAAAAAAAAAACAAACAAACTATGAAGATAAAACGTAAAAAGTTATGCTAAAAAATTCACTTCAGTTAATGAACAAAACAAAAATCAAGTTTAGATTGTGTAAGGATATTGTTGTAGCATATGTCCATATATAAGAATCAAGGACTATATATATATATATATGTATCTATAATATATATATATATATATATATATATATGTATGTCTAATTGCATATAATATTTGAAACTGTTTGTTTTTTTTCGCTTTTGTGTTTTGTGTTTTCATTTCGTGTATTTGGCTTTGGTTTTTCATTTCTATGGCAAAAAATAGTTGTGAATCGGAAATATATGCAGATATATATATAGTATATATATGTGTGTGTATCTATATTATTTTTCTTATTTTCATTGCTTTTACAGTTTATGGAGTCCAGGCACGGCAGAAAGTAAGCTCGAAGAAATTGATCTAAAAATTTGATATTTGTTTCACTTTTGGTTTTTGTTTTGGGTTTTCGAGTTGTCTTTTAAGGAATTGTTATATGAACAATATAACTCTGCTTCAAATTTACCGATCTTTAAATTTGACAATGAAATAGCTATTAAAAGAAATGATCTAAAAATTAAGCAAAAAACAAAACAAAAAACAATGCGCCAAAATGCAAAAACTGCGAGAAATTATATATATAGAGAAAGTAAAAGCTGAGAAATCTATGGTAAACAAAAATATATATATATATATAAACTTAGAAGAAGATCCAATGTAAAGTCCGTTGAATAGTTATGGTTATAGTTTGGGTTTACAATTTTCGACTGGTAATAGTTAAGCTAAATGAAAATAAGATAAAATATTCTCTTTTTTTCGTGTCACCTGAAACAAATTAATTTCTTGATTTTCGTAAGACTAAACTAGAATGATTTGAAATAAGAGAGCGAAAAAAATAAAAAATGGAGATTTAACAGTTATCTAAGCTAAATTCCTAAGACAAAAACGATTCCACCTAAGACACCTTTTGTAATGACTAAATTTATAGAGAAAAAAACACACAATAATAATACTAATAATAATAATAATGACCGACAGACAGAGATTGATGTTAGACTTAAAGATGAGCAAGAAGACGAAGCAGCATAAACACTCGGAACTTGGTAGCAGAACCAGATCTTAAGTACTGCGTGTGTGTGTGTGTGTGTGCATATACTTTGTTTTCAAATTTTATATGATATATGATATGATATAATATATGATGCATATAAGTCGCTTTGAAGTTTGTTATGCCAGCAAATTATGAATTATATAGATTCGTATTATTATTATTTTTCTTCTTTTTTTAAATTTCTACTTTGGCTTTCGATTCGTTTCATGAGGTATGTATGTGTATATCTATATATATGGTATAAAAAGTAAATTTAAAACAAACCAAACAAACAAATAAGAGAAAAAAAGAAGACAGTAAACAAACGTAATTTGTATGTAGTTTAAAAATAATAATAGACATGAGAAAAAAAAACCGAAAAAAAGAGAAAAAAATATGCAAAATAAAACCAAAAATTGAGACTGTTAAACAAATGCAACAAATGAAGCAGAGAATAAGATGGAAGTAAAGCTTAAACTAAAATAACTCTTAACTCGTAATACAAGAAAAAGAAAAAACCAAAAAACCAAAAAAAAAAACAAACAAACGAAGAAATCTAAGAAAACTCAGATGAATAGGCTACCTACATAAGTTCGTCTAAGGAAAAAGAGCAGAGACAACAGCAACAGAAGAATTTTCCAATATTTTTTCGAATATTTTTCATTTTACGGTTTATTATATATATGTATATGTATGTATGTATATATATATAGATAGACCTATACATGCTATAAATGCATTTCATATTTTGTCAACGATTTTAGTAAAAAACAGTTTCGAGTTCTTTTTTTAAAAGAACTTTTTGTTCACTTTGCATGGTTAGAAATACACACACACACACACACACTCACACACACATATATACATATACCAATACCTACACCAACACACACACACCCATTATTTTTGTTAACTATGTATGTATAGTGTATGGCTAAAGGCGCGACTAAAAGTTATTTAGGTACTAAAAATACATATATAACTGTTTTTATTTATGACAACTAAGCATTAGTTACGACAAGTGTAAGGCAGGCTAAGCGTATACTTTTAGCTGTAACTGTAGCTGTAAACTAAACAGTTACACTCACTCACTCACACACACACACACATACACACTTACATACATATAGTTATAGCATGTAAAGCAGTTGTAACGGTATTTTTAGACATTTAAGTGTTGCCAGATGTGTGGAAGAAAAGTGTTTTGATCATTCCGGTTTAGCTGCTGGGCAATAATAATAATACAAATATGTATTTAGTTAAACTTACAAGATTTTACGTATCACACACACACACACACACACTGATACACTTATAGAGAAAAAGCTATACATACATACATATTATATGAAATGTATTTTTTTTTTGATTTGTTTTGTTCAACTTTTTCTAGACTTTTCTACGTGTACTTTTTAGAGATAACAAATTAGGAACCGAACCTGTAATGAGACAGACAAGTTACATACATACATAGAAATACAGCAAAAAAAAACATAAACAAAGAAAAAATATTAAAAATACGAAAAAACTAAAAAAAAAAAAACGAAACGAAACGAAAAAGTAAAGAGAAGAAGAAAAAGCTATGGAAACATAAACTACAATGGAAATTACATACATACATATAGAGCGAAAGAGACAGAGATAGAGAGAGTTGCAAGGTTTTAGTTTACGGTAAACTTAATGAAATTTTTTACAATGTATTTATACATACCTAAATTTAAATTTTTAATTAATTTTTTAATGTAATACGAACACAGTGCCTAAGTAATATCAAAAAACAAAAAAAAGTAAGTGAACAAAATATCTGTCAAAAAAAAAACATTGTTACTAAACACAACAACAAACAAACAAAAAATAATAATAATAATGATAATTAATAAAAGCTAACTTTTAAATGAATGTAAACAAAATTCAAGTAAAGCAAAGAAAACTCAAGCAGAATACACAAAAAAACAAAATACCAAATTGCATAATTGTATAAACGAAACATAATTAACATACGAAGCGAACAAAATTCAAAGAAAACGCAAGCAGAATACATTAAAAAATACCGAAAAAATACCAAAATTGCATAATTGTATAAATGTAACTGACATACTTAAACAATATTCAGAAGCTAACAGCAAAATACCATACTAATAAATATAGCAACGTACCCCCTACATACGTCTCTCTTTCATGTATAACTAAACTACTATGTATATATACATATATATATGTATATGTATATGTATATATGTATATGTATTTGTATGTGTATCAAAATATTGCATAGAAAACAAGTACCACCCCACAATAAGTTGCTTCAAGATCTTCAACTTTTTGATTTCGTACAAACAAAAATCCCAAGTCACATTTGTTATCAAAAAAATACTATATAAAATACTATACATATAGTATTTAGTATATATATAGTATATAAAAAAAACTCTAGGCAAGCCACATACTCAAACATCAAATGCAAAGTTGAATATTATTTACAAAGTTTGTTTATAATATATATATATATATATAAATAAATATATATATAATTAAATATGAAAATACAAATTGAAAAAGCGCTATTAAGTATATAGAGTTTATATAATTTAACTTTTCATTGTATTTTCTTTTGCTTCTTGGTCTGGCAATTCAAGTTTTAATATTTCAATTGTTTAATATATTTAAAAGAAACAAAGCAAAAAAAGAAAAACAATTACTAAAATACACGAAATGAATTATACATTTTAATTATGTTTAAATTTAAATGTAGTTTGTAAAAAAAAAAGTTTTAAGCAAAAAAAAAAATACAAAAAAAAATACTTTGAATATATACATAAATTGCAAGTAAATAGAATAAATGTCACTCACTCTTTTTATTTTCAACTGCATTTCAACATTATTCATTGGCTCTACAAATATTCGCTCTATGTCCAAGATATGGTTGACTGTTATTAACAAATTGTTGACTCGAGTTTACTGAAATACTTCAGAGTATACATATGTTAGGGAATGCTTGTTCGAGTTAGGGATATGCCAGGCCTCAATGGAAGGGCTATAGAGGGTATACTTAGGTTTGTTTATCTGTAGCTTTATCGCCAGGTGTTGCAATACTAGGTAATATGAGCTCTAAAACTATTTAACATATAGTTTTTTTTTTGTTTCTGATTTTTCAACCCATTGTGGGTGTCTGGAGACTATACATATCTATATATATACCTATATAATCTGTACAGCCTGCAACTGAACTTGTCAAATCTTGGTTTTAGCTTTTATGTTCTGCGTGTGCTATACAAAAAAAAAAAAAAAAAATTTAAAGTCTCTTGCTCTTATAGGTTCTGAGATCGACGCGCTCACACATACGGACGGACGGACGGACGGACAGACGGACATGGCTAAATCGACTCAGCTCGTCGCCCTAATCAAGAATATATATACTTTATGGGGGTCTGCCACACCTCCTTCTGCCTGTTACATACATTTGACAGTTTAAAAAAACCATTAAACCCTGATTTTCCATTTTCAATGGGTTCAGGGTATAAAAATTATACAAAATTTTTGATATATTTCAAATTCAAATTTCTTCCTAAAAGATATAGTTATTCCCGATTTGCCAATCCATTTCGGCAGCTATAGGATCGAAGAAGCGCTTTCGCTTTTTAAATACTCTACAAGAAAACATATTTTATTGTCACAGAAATATACAGGGTGGCGCAATAGAACGTGCATTTATTAAGTATAGGCTAAAAAAATAAATACAAAAGGTATAGTTAAAATAAAAGATTGGATGATTAAGTATTTAAATGTAGTTTATTTTTTAAAAATAACATCATCTAAATGACCTCTAAACGCAATTGCAGATTTGTGATTTTAGATATTTGCGGATTTTTTTCGTACTGACTCCTTCAGCCTCTCAATATTGTCTGTGGTCCTAAATGTTCTTGGCCGACCTTTTGCTGGTGGTTTAAACGTGGATCCGGTCTCTTCAAATCGCGTTCTCCATATTTTATTGTTGCTTAATCATTAATGTGTTGTTTAATCCTGACTCAGAGCCATACAGTCGCCTTGTAGAGATGTATGAACGACGCGACGCTTCCCGTCGAAGTGCTTCATGGCTACTAAAACTCAACGAGTGCCACTAGCTGACCACGATAAGCTCCCCCCTCCCACGCACTGTTTAGACAGCTAAAAAAGATGACGCAATCAATAATATACGTTCTATTGCGCCACCCTGTATTCCAGCAAGCCCAACTATCTGAGTCTTAAGCTCCATAGCTCCATAGCGCTAGGCTAAAATATTTTTTAATTTTATAAAAAGTAGTTAAAACTAAACTTGCTTTTACTACAGTATCAAAAACCCTTTCAGACCCAGAAGAGAACCAAGTTATACAATATATCCAAGCAGGGCCACCGAGAGGGGGGGAGACGGTGGGAATCCCCCCGGGCCCGGGGTTTTTGGAGGGGCCCGAAAATCCCAGGTGTCAAACAATTTTTTCATCGTTTTTTTGGAAAAAATAAAATAATAAAAATTATAAGGGCCGTAATTTTTCCGTCCCGGGCCCGGATTTTCTCTCGGCGGCCCTGTATCTAAGAATTTCGTATATATCAAAAAGTCAGCATCGAAAAATGTGAATTTTGTCGATCAGAATTCATTGAACTTTGTAGCACAACTCTAAATTCTATAAATTCTAAAGTCTACAAATGTTGCCATAGAAAACAGGTTTCAGGCAGAAAATGCTGGAACTTCCGCTATTTGTGATCGGCAGCGCAGTAATTTACTTCTTTGTTGGCGTTGAGAAGGCGCCGCCGACAGAGAACTTCACTTTGGTGGCCAACAAAACACTCTATGTATCGACATTGGCCTGTTTGTTTTATCATGTGAGTTTGTATACAAAATGGCTCTGAAGTAGTTCCCACAATAATTTTTTAACTCTATCATAATTTAGCGCTGATTTGGCAAAGGTAAATAGAGAGAAAATAAAAAACAAGTTTTAAAGATGTACATGTTTCAGATTTGAAATTGAAAACAATGAAATTAAAATAATTGAAGAACATTTGCAAGTCAAATAAATAGTTTATGAAAATAATGAAGCTGCCAGTTCCAGTGATCCAGCGACGAGCGTTGGGGAACCATGGACTACTAACTAACTGATGAATCTTAAATCTTCGATTGGCTACTTGGCTTGGCGCCGTCTTGTGGTCGGTGTGGTGGGTGTGCCCGTTGGCGGCTTTATCTATAAGTAAGGCATACATAAGGGCAATCAGTAACTCCCCATGGCTTTTTGGATCTGCATTTGAAAACTTGCCGAACGTATGGGCTTGGGCGTTAGTGAGTTGGCCGGCGGTGGATCACGTGGATGTGGCCCATCCGGATGGCCGACTACGGTTACTGCAACTGGTCTTTGCTCCGAGCTGGCGCGCTCGATGCTCTCGCTGCGTGAATTGGAGCCGGAACGCTTGAACATGCCCGACAGGCGACCACGCAAATCCTTCTTACTAGACCTCATATCGCTCGCCACGCTTATGTCTGAATCAGATCCTTGAATCTACAATAAACCAAAGAAAATAAGTAAGAAAACTCTAGTCGGTTGTGCCCGACTAGGAGATCCCCTGAACCCTGTCTGATATGCGTTTTTAAATATACTCAGTTTAACGCTAAAAAATTTAGGCTTGTAAAATTAAATATTGAAAAAAAATTTGTATCTGAAATATAACAAAAACCGAAATTGTATAAAATATAAATTAATCTAAATACAAAATTTGGAGACTCTAGCTCGAAAGATGTACGAACTTCATTTAACTAAGGTTTTTAGTCGATAACAAAAGAACGGAAAAAAGTATCGAATTTCTAAAACAAACTCGATATGCGCGTGCTATACAGGGATCTACAAACATTTCAAAATTTCAAGTCTCTAGCTCTTATATGCTCTGAGATCGACGCGTTCATACATACGGACAGACGGACGGACAGGGCTAAATCGACTCAGCTCGTGACAGCTTAACAAAACCATTATACCTTGATTTCCCATTTTCATTTGGTTCAGGGTATAAAAAGAGTGTTTTAAATCTAAGCAAAATGCTTCCTTGGCAAAAATGCTACCCACCGATACTTCACTCTCGGAATTGCGGCTGCTCTTGGTCAGACTGCGTAGCTTGCCCATGATGCCCTTCTTCTTCTTGCGTGGGCCGCGTGGTATGTCGCTTTGGGT
Organism: Drosophila leonis; assembly: GCA_035045365.1. NCBI lineage: Eukaryota > Metazoa > Arthropoda > Insecta > Diptera > Drosophilidae > Drosophila > Drosophila leonis. Next base: position 1,073,729 of record JAWNPC010000389.1, on the reverse strand, counting down.
GGATCCGCCGGACAGGCGAGAGTCGAGGCGTGAGTCCAAGCTGGAGTCACGCACCAAACCGCCCAGCTCCGAGTCAATCGACTGCATGGATGATACGCTGCCATCGTCCTGGCGCCAAATATTCTGCAAGCAATAGAGTTGAATGAATTTCCTTTCGCCCTCTCCCCCCACCCCCTGCAGTCAACCCTTACCTGATCGCGCTGTATGGAGTGATCCAGCGATAGACTCTTGCGTATCAAGCTGCCATTGTTGTTGGAGTTGCGCGACAAACGTCCGCCGCCGCGCTGAGAGCCCGCCGCACTGGCCACCGAGCTGGTGCTGCCATGCGGATCGTTCTCCTGCGAGGCGGCGCGACGCAGATTGCCGCGGCGCATGCGACTGCGCTCCTGCTCGTCCTCATTGAAGCGCTGGAACTTGCGCAGCTCCTCAGACGCCTCGGCCAGGCGGGCCAGTACATTGGTGATCTGTGCGCTGCTCAACGTGGGCGACGGGCTGCGGCTACGTCTCACATCCGTTTGCTCCGGGCGCAGCTTGTTGTCGGCATAGGACGAGCTGCGTGCGGCTGAGCCACCAACTATCTTGAGATCTGGTGCGATCTTCACCAGCTCATCGACTGTCTGCAGCAGTGCACCCACTTTGCGCTCACCGCCATCCTGTTCCATGCGACGCTTAATCAGCTCCTTTTCGTAGCGTTCGCGCTGAGCGAGAGAGGGAAAAAGGGAGAAAGGGAGAGAGAGAGATTTTTAGATTTTTAGTTACTCGATAGGTAATCCAATTCTCACCTCTCTGCGTAACTTCTCATTGGAAGTGCGCAGCTTGGCGTGCACATCGCGCAGCTCGAGCAGATCGCATTGCAGCTCGGCAATCTTTTTGCGGCCCTCCTCCATTTCCTCTTCGGTGGCGCGCTTGGTTTGGTCCAGCTTGCGCTTGGACTCGAGTCGCTCTTTGTCGCGTTCGCGCTCCACCTCGAAGAGAGTTTGGCGCAGATCGCGCGCCAATGTCGATGTCTCCTGCAGCAGACGCTGCTGATCCTCGCGCTCCTTCTGCCAGGACAGCTCCAGTTTGGTCTTCATGCCGGGCAACTTGGTGCTGCCAGAGCCAATGACACGTTCCTCCTCGAATTCGTTCAGCTTCGATTGCATTTCAGATATTTTGATTTCATTGGCACTGCGCTCGGACACAAGCTCCGTCTTCACCTTGCTGGCCTCCAGACGCGACTCCACCAGCTGATCCTCAAGATGACCAATCTGCAAGGCAATTGGGCAAGTTTTGTAATTTTCTCTTATTTGAGAACAGCTCGAGCTGGATTTCACCTGTTGCTCCAGGTAGGCAATTTTGCTCTTGTCATCGTCATCGCTGCTGTGCATCGAGCTGCGACTCTGCCGCCCAGTATTGTTGGCCTTCAGATCGCCGATCTTCTTTTGCGCCACCTCGAGCATCTGCTTGAAGGCGTCTCTGTCTTTCTTGAAGCGCTCACATTGACGCTGCAAGGCAATCATCAAAATACTGCTGGAATATGTTTGTAGATCTCACTGCTTACCTGCATAGATGTGAGCTCTCCACTGAGATTCTTCACCTGCTGCTCATAGCGCAAGCGCGTCGAGGCTACCTCGGACTTCAGCTGCAGCTCAGAGGCTTGCAATCTGAAATAAATTTATTAGAAAAACAAGTAAGAAAACTCTAGTCGGGGGTGCCCGACTATGAGATCCCCTGAACCCCGTGCGATCTGCGTTTTTAAATATACTCAGTTATGTATTTATTAACGCAGACAATATTTAAGTTTGTAAAATTAAATAATAAAAAAAATTTTGTTTTTTGCCGGTATTTAAAATATACCAAAAAACCAAATTGTATAAAATATAAATTAATCTAAATACAAAATTTGGAGACTCTAGCGCGAAAGATGTACGCGATATAATCACTAACCATACAACACATAGATGGGACAACTAGTACAACGAAATTCACCCTATAAAAATGTGTGGCCTGAGCGAATACGAAGTTGAAAGGGTCTCAGGCCACACATTTTTATAGGGTGAATTTCGTTGTACTAGTTGTCCCGTCTATGTGTTGTATGGTTAGTGATATAATTTAATAACTTGATTTCGATAAGGTTTTTAATCGATAACAATAAAACGGGACAAGTTATCGATTTTTTTAACAAACTCGATATGCGCGTGCTATACAGGGACTTCCAAATTTCAAGTCTCTAGCTCTTATATGTTCTGAGATCGATGCGTTTATATATACGGACAGACGGACAGACGGACAGACAGACAAACGGACAGTCGGACAGTCGGACAGACGGACAGACGAACAGACGGACAGACAAACAGATAGAAGGACAGGGCTAAATCGACTCAGCTCGTCTCCCTGATCAAGAATATATGGAGTCTGCCACGCCCCCTTCTGCCTGTTACATACACTTGACAGTTTAACAATTTCCCATTTTCAATGGATTCAGGGTATAATAAAAATGAGATAAGTGTGAGGAAGTGGCTATTGGCTCATCCCCCACTCCACTTACCTTTCCTTCAACTCCTTAATCTCTGCTTCACGCCTGGCGCCGTGCCCGTTGAGCGACGACTGCGCCTGTTCGATGCGATTGAAGTCGTTCAGTTTGCTGTTCAGATCGTCGTTGTCCTTGCGCAGCTGGAACACCAGATCGATGTTCATTTCATTCTCGCGACGCAGTCGCTCGTACTCGTGCTCCTTCTCGGCCAGCTTGTTCTTCAGCATGGAGCGCTCATGCTCGCCGCTGTTGCCCGTCTTGAGGGTCTTCAGCTCCAGCTCCTTGATCTTCTTTTGCGCCTCGTTCAGCTTGCGTGCCATGTCCGTGCGCTCAATCCGTATGGTGTCCATGTCAGCGAGCTTATATTTGGCTGCATTCAGTTCGGACTGCAGACTCTGCTTCTCCGTGGTTAGCTGTGCGCGCATGAGTATGGTCTCCTCGGACAGTTTCTCCCAATGGGTATTCAGCTCCTCGTAGCGCTTCTGCTCGCCATTGAGCGTGGCTTGAGCCTCCTCCAGCTGCTTCTTGAGCTCCTGCATCTGTTTGCTGTCCGACTTGCTGGCCTTCGCTTTCAGATCCTTGAGGTCCTTCTCAAGCGATGCTTTCGTTTTCTCCGCTGCCTTTTTGGCACTGAGCAGCTCACTGTCCAGTTGGCTGAGCTTGGACTCGAGCTTTTCACGTTCTTTTGCTTGCTTCTCCAGATCCTTCTCCAGATTCGATGATTTCTCCTTTTCGCGCTTGTTTTGTGTCTCCAGCGTGGATTTGCTGGATTCGGTCTGCTTTAGCTGACTCTCCTGCTTCTTCAACTTATCCTCCAAGTCCTTGAGCTTGGCATTGAGCTTCTTGGACTCATCGTCGCTGGCTTTGAGCTTCTGCTCCAGCTCTTTGGCCTTGCTGCTGGTGCCGTTCAGCAGCTTCAGGCGCTGCAAATCGCCTTCAGCCAGCGTCAACTTTTGCTTGCACTTGTGCAGCTCTTCCTCCAGAGATTCCTTGCTCAATTGCAACGTCTTCAGTTGGCTGGCACCACTGCTGCCCAGCTGGACGCGCATCTCACTGATTTCATCCTCCAGCTCCTCCACCCACTTCTTCAGATGACTCTTGGGCGTCAGATCATTGACACGTTTGGGCGTCCGGGCGGGCAACTTGCCCTCGGCCTCCACTTGCATGCGCTTCACCCGGGCGGTCAGCTCGTCGCGTTCCTTTTGCACCTGCGCCAGTGAATCCTTGAGCTTGGGCAGCTCCAGTTCGCCATTCTTTTCCACGGAGTTGGCCTTGCGCAACGACTGCAGCTGCAGCCGTTTGTTCTCCTTGCTCAACTTCTCATTCTCGCTCTCCAGCGTCGTCAGCTTATTCAGCTGAGCACGCATAGTCTCCACGCTCTGCTCCTTCTCCTGCAGCGTCTTGCGCAGCTGGACGAGCTCATCGTTGAGCGTCTTCAGCTTCTTCTCAGCGGCGCTGGAGGAGCTGCCGAAACTGAGCAGCGATGTCTTGCTGCCATTGCTGTTGTCCTGGCGCAGCTTCGCCTGCAACTCTCGCACATATTTCTTTGACTCGGCATTCTCCTTCTCCAGATCCTCCACTTTGAGCCGTAGTATGGACGCCTCCTGCTCATTCAGTTCGAGCAATATGCGCAGCTCGGCGGGATCATCCTCATCCGAAATGCCCTCGTCCCGATCGGCGTGCACCTCAGGCGCCAAGCGATGTGGATGCGGCGCAGGACTCAATTTGCGAGCTGCATTACACAAGAATTGGGAATTAGAAGTCGATAGATGCAAAGTGAGGGTATTCATTAGTCGCATGCCAGGTTCACATTGATTAGTCACATTTCATGAGCAGCCGCAAAAAATGGCAAATTATTTGTTGAATTCATTCATTAGAAAGCGCATGAGAAATATCGTTAGTTCGATAGAATATATATAGATATATATGTTAAATAGAATATATATATAGTATATCATTCTGAGAAACGATTTAAAAGACTTGCGATCATAATTTTACAAACTCTATATCATTTAAATCGTTTCTTTTTGGCATTTTACATTCAATTATCTTTTATTTTGTTATTAGTAAATTTTTGAGAAAAAACTATGTAAGTATTATATATATATATTTATATATAGATAGATAGATAGATATATAAAATTGTGAACAAATTTTGAGCGTACTTCTTGAGCGCGTTGCCATTTTTTTCAACTGCATCATCAAAGACTCATTTTCATCCTCGAAACGAGTCACCTTTTTCCTCAAATGTTCAGCCTGAAATGTATAAAACACAACATTTGATTTATGTAAAACTTGATTAATTCAATTTCATTTCATATCATTTCGTTTTCGAGGATAAAAACTCTGCCCTGATATCAGGTTATACCAATGATACACTCTATCTATTGGGTTAGCATTGGATGGAAACTTGGAAACAGAAATCAGAAATAGTTTTCTTCGGCTGGCCGTAGCTTGAATACGCTTGCAGAGTGGAATGGATTATGTGTTGTAGATGGGATCTATTTAGATATATTATTATATAGATGTGTTCATTTATTATATATAAAATTTAATTTTGATTGAAAGACAAAAGACTAATTTATATAAAATGCAAAAGTTTTTTATTTTGAGAGTCTTGATTCAAAGTCTTGAGGTTTGGGCTTACGCTATTCAGAAGCCTAGCTTTTGGGCTGTGGGGCTACCCTTAATATTTTTGTATCTTTGAACAAACAGTTTTTGTAAAAAATATATTTATATTCATATTTTTTAATGTTTCATCAATTTCAGTTATGAATCGGTTCATTAGGAAACGGACAAACAGACTAAGAAATATGATATTTGGAATGTATATATATAATAATATATTTAAATATAATTTAAATATATATAAGCTGTGTTCATCAAAATAGTAGTCCGACTGAAAAGTTGAACAGCAAAAAATATTTAAATCGTTTTTACAATATTTTATTTATCACAAAATTTTGCTGTTCAACTTTTCAGTCGCGCTACTATTTTGATGAACACAGCTGTATATTTAATTAATTATTTTATTATATATTTTTATTTTATTATATATATATATATATATATATATATATATATATATATATATATATATATATATATATATATATATATATATATATATATATATATATATATATATATATATATATATATATATATCATAATTAATTATATGTAACTTTCTCAACATGGTCTTTGCAAGTGTATTAAAACATATTTATACAAAATTTTACGTATTATAAACAGAGTTAAACAGGAAATTCAACTGCACTACATAAACGCGTGGACAGATCCTAACCAGCAAAGACCAAAGGTAAAGCTGAGATTTTCTAAAAATATTGTGGAAATTTTGGAATTTTTTCTATTATAAATATTTGTAAATATATAAATATATTATATTATAAATCAAATAATTTAGAAAAAGAAACAATGATTATAATAATGAAAATGATGAAGCTGCAGATGATGAGAATAAAGGTGAAAGCAAAGACAAAATTGAAGATGAAAATGGAGCTGAAGATGTCGAAGAAAAATTAACATTCTGATGATAATAATGATGATGAAAATTACTATTGCATGATTATAATTATTATATCAATGACAATGATGACTATAGTAAATATGACAATAATATAAAAAATTATAATGATACAAAATATAAATGCTGATAATAATAATAACAATATTAATGATTACAGTTCTGTTTTTTTAACCAACTACAAAAACTCTTCTATATTATTTATTAATTATTATTATTCCGATGATAAAAATAAAAGTGATAATGTCAATATGAATGAACATGATAATAGTCATGGCAATAATAATTTGAATAATATAGCTAATGATGGAAGGAAGAAGATGATGATGAATATGAATAATGATAATGAGAATGCAAGCTTTTATGTAATATATATTTAATATATAATATTATAATATATTATATATTTAATATATAATAATATAATATATTATATATATAATATAATAATGATGAAAGCAATGACTATAATGAACAATATGAATAAAAATAAAAATAATATAATAACAATTAAAATGAAACTATTCTGCCTATTATCACACTCTAAGACCCTTTCTCAGACTTTTCTTAAAATATTTATAAGTCGCACTGCTGTGGTCATTGCTGGTGAGATCTTAGCGAGCAGGATCTGTGCTAGGTACCTGCGCTGGCGCCAGCCAGAAGCACATGAGACATGGCGCTGGGAAAGAGCAAAGAGGTGGAATTGATAACCCTGGTCGAAGTGCTGGGTGCAAAGAGCGACGCAAACGGTGAAGCTTCACGCTCAACGGAAACATTTCTAGCGCCCAGCTCGAAATAGGTCTGTGTGGCTATGTCGGAAGATTCAACGAGATGGGTCTGTGTGTGCATGGCCAGAGTTTCGGGCATGGGCGACGTATTGCAGCCAGCCTCAGCAGTTTGAGCTGTGGGCGCTGTCTGGGTGGAGCGCGGAAAACCTAAAGGAATGGCCAGCATGTCGCCCGTTTGGGTGCCACGATTCACTTGAGCCCGTTGCCTGGACGCCCTAGCTTTGAGTTGACGGCGCTTCACGTTCAAGTTGGCAAAGGATTAATCAGCGTTCGGTTTGGTTTGGTATGTGTGAACCTACCTCTTCCTCGGCAAACTTCAGCTGATCCTTAAGATCCGTTTCGCGCTCAATGGAGTCCTGTAGCTCGCGCTGCAAGTGCTGCGGATCTTCCTGAGAGCCGCCGCGTGTTAGCGACTCGCGCGTGATCTTTGCATCCGCCGACGTGGACTTGCCCAGCACGCCCAGCATCGGGGCCTTTTTCTTGCCCGGATTGCGCAGCTCCTCGGCCTCTGTCTGCAAAGCAGTGGAAGGAGGTGAGTTGACTGTAGAATCACTTCACTTGGCATACTCACCTGCAGCTTGCGCGTTAGTTCGCTGGAGAAGCGAAGCTCCTCCTCCAGCTTCTTGACCTTGGCGCAGAGCTCGGCATTGTAGGAGCTTTGCCTTTCCAGCTCGAGCGTCTCGATTTTGCGCTCACTCTTCTTGAGCTTAAAGCTGAGGATGCGACAGTTTTTGGTGGCCTTTTCGAGATCCTTTTGCAGATTGGTTTTCGCCTTGACCTCATCGTCCCGGAACGTGTCCTGCACCTCATCCATTTCGGCCTGCAAATTGAGGATTTCTTTTTTGGCCGATTGATTCTCCTCCATGAGCTCCTCGCAGATTTGCTCAGCCGCCTGCAGCTTACGCTTCAGCTCCGACTGACTGTCCTTGTGCTCCAGCTCCTTCATGCGCAGATTCAGCTTGCGTTTGTCCTCCGTCACGCGATCCAGCTGCTCCTTCATTTCGTTCAGCTTCTGCTGCAGATTCAGCGCCTCCGAGGCGGCCGTGCGATTCGAGGCGGTGTCCATGGAAGCCAGCCGCCTCAGCAGTATATCGCTCTTCTCACGCTCCGCGCGCTCCGCTCGCGCCTTCATGGCCTCCAGATCGGCGCGCAGCGTTGCCATTTGCTCCTTCAGCGTGCTGGCCGTTGTGGGCGTGGCTGCTGCCGGCACAGTTTGTCTTTTGATAGTTTCCTTGCCATTGCTGATTTCCGTTTCCTTGCGCCGTGCGCTGCTCAAGCTGTTGCTGGAGCTCGAGCTGGACGCTGAGACCTTGGTTTCTGTGTGACTTGTAGACGTGGTGGATGTCGAGGACTTGAGCGTTGTGGTCGCTGATGCAGTAGTGGCAGCTGCTGTGGCCGTTGTTACGACTGGAACCTTCTTTGGCGGCAGCGAGGCGCGTTTCAGTTCCGTCTGCTGGTTGAGCGAGGTGCCGGATTTGCTGCGTTCCGGTCGATCCGGCGGCGGTGCGGTAGATTCGCTTTCCCTGAGATGCAGTTGAGTTAATTGGCATTGGAATATTGAATGGCTTTGAATTGGACTTACTCATCCCGACGCGGCACGGAGCGTTCCCGGCTGGATTCCCTTGAATTGAGACTGCGCTGCTTTTTGAGCAAATTCATTTTGCGCACACGCTCGGCTAGGCTGTCGGTCGATAGGATGACTAGCTCATCTGGAATACTTGAAGTTTTACTGGGGGAGGCTGTGGCACGGCCTTGCGTGAGCGTCTGTTCCACCTGTTAATGAGGAAGTTTAGGGTAATTGAGTGATTGATGGAAGACTGTTTCACATGACTGGATTGAATGATTTACAGATAAACTGATTGATTGATAAGTAAGTCAGACTGATTGACAAACGGACTGATTGAGATCTAGCCCATAAGACATAACTTATAAGACTTACATCTTGTCTGATTGACGGATGAATTACTTATAATTCTGATTGATTGATTGACTGGCTGATTGACTGATGGAACTATTCGAATTATGATTCCATTCAATTGTATAGAACTTACCTCAGCCATGTCCAAGGCAGTTGTGTGACGACGTGGAGGAACTGGTAGCTTCAGGGTGACAGCCACATTGTTATGGGCGATGGATCGACCAGCCGATGCAGAGGATGAGCCTTGGCGTTGCCCTTCATCCGGCGACTCATCGATGTCCGGCGTGGAGGCCCAGGACTGCGGACGTTTCTTTAGCTCTACATTGAAGTGTACAACTGGGTTGAGTAAAAGCGTCAAGTGCAGCGAATGCAAAGGCAAGCAGCGGATTGGACATCAACATTCAACATCATTGTGTGTTGGGTCACAATCGCAATCACAGTCACGTTCACAGTCACAGTTTTGTTTTTGTTTTTAATTTTTTTTTATTGATTCGGCGATGAGCGTTGGCCAACCAAATTGTGCCGTTATTTGTTACGTAACACAGGTGCGATAAAAGTGATTTACATCAGCGCAACAGCACAGTACAAAGTAGTGTTAACAAACGTTATGCAGATTAGTGTTGAGCGAGAGAGACAGAGAGAGAGTAAGTGATACGAGCACACAATAAAGTACAGTTGGTGCAAGAGTTCAGTCAAGAAATTATGAAAGATAGAAAGAGAGATACTTAGAGAGAAACATGAAAGGAATAACTGTTATTTTCGAAGTATCGAAATCTGAATACCCTTGAAGAAATGTGGAATAAATAGTATCTAGATAAGGAATATTATGTTATATATAGTAAACTTGATTAACTAAGTGTCTATATAAATATATATAAATTTGAATGAAAATATCAGCCAGTGTTGGTTAACAAGAAATCTTTAAAGCTACATTTTCTACGATTTTTGAAAGGCTATTGAGCAAAAAGAAAGTAGATCTCTTAAGATGAGAAGCCATAAAATCTACAGACTCGTAAATCTGAATTGGACAATTGCTAATTAAAACTGAAGCTCTAAAATTTTATTTAGGAAACCTATTTTTTTAAGAATATTTTTTAGTTCAATGTCAAATTTATTTTTTTCATTTATTTAATTTTCATTTTTGACTAAAAATATTTTTGAAACTTTACTTCAATCATTTCATTTCCTACTGGAAGTAAATGAATATAAATATATCAAATTTCTGCATATAAAAAATAAATGAAAATCTAATTCAAATAAAGAAGATGTTTTTAGAAACTAGCAATAGCTTCCCAAGGAAAGTATTAGAAGTTACCCAACCCTACTGCAGCTTGCTTCTATTTGCTTCAATGGATTACTATGTTCATTGCATTATTCCAATATTTTCTGCTGGGTATTCCGTATAAACTTAGTTTTACAAAGTTTTTAGTGTATGTCTATCTCTACAAGCAGTTGCTGTAAAATTGACAAAAAAAATATAGCTAATTTCAAACAATGTGCGTAAACTATTCAAAGTTACAAAGTTACATTCAAAAATAAATTTTAAAAATTCTTTGAATACAAATTAAAGCTTTAAAAAATTACCACAAAAATGTTTCAATTTTTCTAAGCTACTTTTGAACTCATATGGAATGTGTTGTGTTCCAGATATTGATGTTGAGATTATGAAAAAAAAAAACTAAATTTGTTTCATAATAACAATTTACTTAATAATCATTAACTACTGCTACAAAACTACAAAAGAAAATAATATAAAGTTTCTTTGAATAACATAAAACACATTTTAGTAAAAAAATACTATTTTTTATAAAATTACATTAAGTAACTGTGATTAAACATTTAACACTATAAAATCTGAGCAGTACAAATATGTTATGATTCAATTGATTATTTGATTGAAACAATGCACTTTAGTCATAGTAAAGAGTTAAAGTTAATAAATTTGGATTAGAGTTATTTTCCACTCTCTATAATATATAGTTTATTTCAAGAGAAACTTTACGTCTTTCTATTCAACTAAGAAGTAACTGTTCTAACAGATCCCATCATTCATACCTATATCATTGCTGTTATTTGAATTTGTTAAGTTCTGTGTGGATGTCCATGTGCGCGAGGTGGGCCTATGGAAGAAGAGTATAAATTATCATAGCTGATCGATAAGTTATCGATAACTTGTAGCAATTGTAGTCTACCGTGAACTCTGCGCATCTGACAGATTTGGCGAGGATGCGGCCACCTCGTCGCCTCCTCGTCGGGCTCCATGCTCCTTGTAGTCGCGAAAGCAGCGTTTACATCTGGTTGGATAACGTGTCTGGGGATGAAAGCCGAGCGGGCAGAGCTGATCGCCTTTCAGCGATGGGTACAGATGATGCATCTGTGTCTATATAAATTGTCAGCTTTGCCTTTTCTGTTGAGCAGAAAGAAGTTAATCAATTAGCAGTTTATTTAATAATTCAGCAAGTGTTATACATACTTTGTTATATATATTTTGAAACTGTTATACAATAGTAGTAGTAATACTAGTAGCTATTGACTGCATTTAATTTTAAAGATGCCACTGTTATACACTAAATCTGTTATACAATTTAAGACTCTGCTTGTCAATCTTTCTATGAACAATTGGGTAATTTTGAGAAAGTTACTTGTATAGTACACATGGGATGCCATGTGAGCAGTTCCCAGGCAGCCAAACTGTTATACAATTTAGCAAAGTGGCATGTGAACACTTGGGCAACTCTTAAAAATGTAGCTGTTACTTAAATTTTTGTTTTGTGCTTATCCACTGTTATACTATTTAACTGTTATACAATATATCGCACTGTGAATGCTTGAGTAAGTCTTTGAAAATTCATCTGTTAATTTTGCTGGATTTGGTTGACAGTGTTATACTGTTAAACTGTGATACTATCCGTGATTGAAAGAACGTTAAGACAAGACAAGTATCTTTACTTCCTATCGAGCTGAAATAGTATAACACTTTGTTTTCTATTATAATTTTCAAGAAAATACTATACATTTCGGATACATAAGGTTTATATCACTATAATATATATCCGCAAATGATTTGATATGAACATTTTGAAACAAAGCGCTGAAATAATATTGTCTATAAGTTTCTTTGTACGTCATCCAAATAGTACGTCATATTTTCTCACCTGCTTGTTGGAGCTGCTGGTACTTATCGTATATTGTGCAGTTTATATCTGCAGTGGACACTATCATATGCAGGGCATCAACTAAATTTAAACGCTTTCATTGGAATTTTGGCATTGATCCAAGCAAGCTGAAGAATGTTGTACAAAATGTTCTAAATCTGATGGCAAAGAGAGATGTTCCTTCGTTCGTTTGTTCGTACGTTCGCCTGTCTATTGCTTATTCCGTAATTCTGTAACGCAATCAACCGATCTACACACAGTTTCTTTTGTCTTTTGCTTTACAAAAGATCTTAAGTTTTTATTTTTATTGTTGACATAGATCAATAAACCTTGAATCGGTTTGTCTGGTAATTGATCGAAATAGATCTAAAGAAAAATGTTGAGTAAATTATAATCATAATCAAAATAATTATGGACCACGTGTACAAATTTTGAATACTGAACAATGAATATATTTTGTATTTTTAGAAAATTGGGTACTTTGAAAAAATCAAATCAAAAATCTCTAAAAGAACTTTCATAGATCTCAACACTATAAAACTAAAATTTCTATTATAAAATGGAAATTCAAGGAAGAACATCATAAATATAGGATCAAAATACGAGTGGACTTAGACCTGCCCATCTCTTTGTGCCTATGTGAATCTTGAAAGGTTGAGCTTGACCCTTGAAATATTTCGAATTGATTCAATTCAATAGCAAACTTTAGTTATTTAAGGACAAGTTAGGCATTTTAAGAGCTAGAGTTGCCTATTTCTAGTATATAGATTCTGCTGAAGTATACAGAAATATTTTATCTTGTAGTCAGGCTGAGGAGTGCTCATTACAGTTTACAAGAAACAGAAAATGAATATACAGTCGAGTCTCGATAATTCGAAATGGCAAGGGGATCAGGTTTTTTACGAATTATACGGAAATTCAAATTATCGAGACTCGACTGTAACGAATTTTTTCAAGGGGATAGATTTTGTTTCGATTTATCGCGATTATCGATTTAGCGGGGTACAAATTATCGAGACTCGACTGTATTTAAATCTTTGAAATTAGGTAGAAACGAATTCTCATAGGTTAGGTTGGCACTTGACTTATGTTGTTTAATAAAATAAATGAAATCATAGAATAATATATTTAAGAAAACTATTTTAGTATACAAAAAAAACTGTAAAAGTTTATTAAACCGCAGCCTATTTAAATTAACAAAAAATATTCGAATTTGTGCTTCGATGATAGTTTTATGGTTCAACAAAATATGCTTATCAACATTTAAAGAAATCTTCATAAATTAAACACAAATTTGGAATAGGTGCGAAGTTTACGAGCTACTTGATTTGAAATATCCGAAATAAGAAACTATTGAATAATCCAAATTGAAACAATTAAGAACGTTGCAGTCGGGTGCTAGCGACTGCATAATACCAGTTCAAAGTACAACAAATATATTAAAATAAAAAATATTAAAATATATATAAAATGTCAATGTTAGCTAAGTTAAAATACCACCATGAAGAAGTCAGATAGTTTGAAGGACTATATGTAGAGTAGCTCAACAATGGTTCAACTATTGTACATTTTTCCTAGTTTTAAAACTGTATAAGATAAAGTATTTTTCGATATGTCACGCTCTTAAGAATTGTGTATAAAATTGTATTTTTTTTCTCTATTGAGCAGGACAATAGTAATTCACTTGCCCTGATTTAGGACTCTAGCGGAAATACTGTATAAATTCCAGTTTATATCCAATTGTAATCAATTTTTTTTTATATATTTATCTGTCGCTCAAATACTCGAGTATTTATTCATAAATTTAAAATCTAAATAAACTAAATAGACAAACGCATAGGCAGCTGAACATTGTGCAAAACCAATATACTCTTTTCACTTCGTAAACGAGCAAAGGCATTGTTTATATAGACAAACATCAGTTTATTTGTAAATATAAACAATAACAAATGTTTACAGTGCCCTCTATATATATTTAGATGCTCACTGTCAAGAGAGAGAGAGAGTGAAAGAGTGAGAGAGGGAGAAAGATAGAGAGCGAGAGTTATAAAGAGAAATTATGATCGCTTTACAGGTGGCCAACGCGCAGACAGAAATCGCACGTTTGCGCATGTTTTTTGGTTAATTCAAATAAAAGAGATACAAGATGAGTGACAGGTTTAGCTCACTCAAGAGACAGAGACAGAGAGAGAGAGAGAGAGAGAAAGAGAGAGAGAGAGAGAGAGAGAGGAGAGCGAGAGAGTTTTTTGGAAAGCTGCGTGAGCTAGTCTCTTACCCTGGCAATACACTCTTGCCAAAGGAGGGCTACAACATTGCAAATCCCTAGCACGTTAAAAATAATTATCAACATTTTTCGACCAAGTATATAGATGTATATATGTATGTATATATATTTATATATGTATATGAGAATTGCAAATTTAGAACTCACACGAGAAGATTCCGCATTTAGATGAATTTGAAGCTGGGCAAGTTGGGAATGGGGCCACAGCTACAGCAGCTGCTGCATTTGCTCCTGATCGTACGCGAATCGTGCGAAACTTTTCATTTACCAAATGTTTAATTGCGTAACCGCAAGAAATTTTATTTTTATTGGCAGGCGAGGAGACTTTTTAACTGCTTTTGCAATTGCATTGGGAAATCAATTGAATTTTGAATTCAATTCACTTGCCGCTTCATTCAATTTCTTACAACTTTTCTTTATTTTCTTTTCAATATTTTTCTTGTGACGTTTTGTTTGTTTCAGTTTTTTTTTTTTTTTGATATATTCACTTTATAGAAAATTTACGGCCGAAAAATTAGCTGTGTTTTATAAATAGCACAGAATTTTTCGTAAATGGCAGCGCACTCTCCACATATACATATATATCCCATTCAGAAAGATTTCAAATGCAAAACCGTTTTCGAAACTTATCTTTGAATTTTATAGAAATGATTTGTTTACTTTTCCATTTACAAAATTTCCCAAATTTCGATTTTCCTTTATCGAATTTTCACGGCGAACGAAACATTTTCAATATGGAATTTTCACTTGACTCGCACACACAAATACACATACATATGTGCAGCTATATATACATACATACATATGCTATGGGATCTTTTATTTTTATTTTCTTTTCTTTTTTTTTTTGATTTAACATCGATCGCTTGAGCACTCGAAATATACTTATAGAGATCGTTGCATCTCTTTCCCTCCAATTGCACAGGCGAATCCGTTTTCCGGGCCGACGCGTTTTTCCGTAGATTTTACGTTGCGAACGTGTTGAAAATCGACGGGAAACTAAATTTAAATCAATTCAAAAAGCTCAAACTAGCCACAGAGAATGCAACAGATGCTACCTATATCCATTTATTCTCACTCTCTCTGGGATGCTTTCTCTCTCACTATCTCTCTCTCTCTATTCTTTTTGAGTTGCGTGCACATAGAGTTTTATTGACGCAAGATACCCTGTTGTGCGCAGTTAGTAGTTTTTAATGGCAATTAGAGAATGATGATACTCGTTCATGATGTGAATAGAGAGTATATTAGTTTTCTGCAGTGCCCTTCCTTCCGCAATTGAAGCTGGAGAGTTCCGACTTAAATAAATTAATATATTAAATATATTAAAATAAGTTTTAGTTTCTCTAATAAATATAAACAAAAATATTTCGAGCTTCACAATTTACAAGATTTCATTAAACATTTAAATCCTAAATTTCCTTAAAAATAAAAAATATTTTATTTATATTGGCATTCAATAGAGCTCTCCATGGTTTATTCAAGATGTAGTCAGCAATTGTTATGATATATGCAGATCTATTATACATTTCACTCAAGTCTAATACATGTATTTGAAGGGGCAAAACTACTTCCACAAACTACTTCCTATTTCAATTCCATTCTAATAATTGATCAAAGACAATTTCTATTATGGTATTTATTAAGAAATCATAATAAGTCGAGAGAGTACAACGTGGATTATAGTGTGAGTGTGTATAAGATTTTTGATGAGCGTTCTGTTGCGCTTGGCACAGACGTTAGATTTGATGCATGTATAAATTACTTAGAGATTATTAGTCGCTATGAACTAATGCAGAGTAATGTGTGTGTGTGTGTGTGTGTGTGTGAGTGTGTGTTTGTATTTGTTGTTAATAGAGTGCTGATGAGTGCGTTGCGCCGGAAATCAAAGACGTGTTTGTTAAGCGAATAAAAATTAACAATGATTGACTGGAGATGATGACGACAAATGACAATGCAATCCAGACAATGCTGTATCATCAGCACCTATCATGTTGCGTTGGCACCAACTGCAACAACAGCACCACCCACAACTGGCAGTGTGTGCTCATCCTCAGCGTCGTTTGGTGTCGTCGCCGATGTTGATGCCGTTGACGTTGACGTCGCCGTCGCCGTAGCCGCCACCGCCGTTGGTTTGCCTGACGTTTCTGGCGTGCCGTGTACAGCAGGTCCATTGTTATTCTCATTGGCGTTTGCATGCTCCACTGTGTTCACTCCAGCAGCAGCAGCAGTAGCAGCATCGATAGTTTCACCAACTGTGTTGGTTAGCTGAGCTGCGCTGAGCGCATTTACTGAGGCAGTGATTGCTGAATTATTGCTGGTATTGCTTGTGCTGGTGTTCAATTCGGGACTGCTGTACATTTGTATGACTGAATTGTTGTTCATGTTCTCCACCGAAGCACCCGATATGGACAGATCGTCGGCAGAGTCATCTGCCTGGTTATCCGTTTGTACCGCCTTCTCTTCGAGTAGGTGATCGCCCTCGCGTATTGGCCGCTGCGCTGAACCATACTGCTTGGAGATTTGCAGCAGTTCGCGCAGCGTTTCGTTCTCCATGCGCAGCTGTGATATTGTTTGCAGTTCCCGCTGCACATTCTCATCGTCCGCAGTGGCCGCCCGGTGCATGACGGCCGCCATTTCGTTGATCTTTTCGCGCTGTTCGCGTATCACCTGCCAAAGGCGTTCGTTGTACAGCTCCTTGAAATTGAATTTGTTGTCCAGCACCTTGGTTACTGTGTGTTCCCTGTACTTTTGCATCATCAGTTCCATGGCCCGCTCATAGTCCTCAATGCAGATTTTAAGCTCGCGATTTTCTTTTAATATCTCCGAGCTGTTAACATTCTGTTGCTGTATGCGATTGACCATGTCCGCATTCGTCTTGTTATTTGCAACTCGATTAAGTGACTCAATATCCTCTTGATATTGACGCAAGCTTTCAACCAGACGATTGTTGGTCTCAGCCTCCTCGAGCAGAGCTGTGCCCAGTGCATCCAAATCTTTGACACGACTGGCCATCCGCTGTGCGTCCATTATCATCTGTCCCACTGATAGGTTCGACATGTTGCCGATCCTTTTACTGCAATCAACCTTCCTCTAAAGTCTTCCAATTCTTATTTTCCTTTTTGTTTGCAGCAGGTCTCGCTATCTGCAACAAAGAACACCTTTAACTTTGCTTTGTACTGTGCTATGCAATTTAAAATTACGTTGCTCAAGTTTTGTGACTTATTTAGTGATTCCGTTTCTTTTGTAAACTGTGTTTGCCAATCATTAGAATTTTAAAAATAAAATTAAACCATCGAAAATGTTACTATTAGAAATTTTGGTACGACCCAATTATTATAGGTGGTTTGACAGCTGACAGCTGAGAAGGTTGCCATCGTTTTTTCCAACAGCAATGCATTTCGTTTGTTATCGAAGTCAATCAATTTATCGGCAGTCTATCGTTGAGATATTTAAATTTAAAAATTTAAACGTTTGACAGTAGTTTGAATTGCTGCTATAAGAAATACCTTTTTTTTTTAATAATTTATACTTAAAAGTAGTATATTATATACAAATTTATAGCACACTTTTGGTAGATAGCTCTTATACAGAACAGCAGTTAAAATATGCGATGATTCATACTAATTTTTTTTGCAAAGAAAGATTTTTGTTAGCGGCGGGAAAACATAAATCGAGTCAAAATAAAGAAAAACTGAAAATGTAAAACAAATATACATAGATAGAAGTTTAAACTTGTTTAACAACCTATTATATTTTTTAAGAGTTTCTGAATTTCAGATTCAGTATTTTGCAGAAAGTTAGTAAAGAGAATGACTAAACTAATAAGGAATTCTAATGATTCCAATTCTAATTTTGTTTATAGTTTTTTTTTTCGGAAAATTAGCAAATTTTTATTGTCATTTTTGTTTTTTTTTTCTTGTATAAAATTAGGAAGCTATCAGTACAGAATTTGAACTTATATCAAGAGGTGGAAGACTAACTATATAAGTAGGTAAAACACTAGACTATAAAATGCACATGGGAGCTATGTGGGCTCCATACAGGTAATAAATTGTAGAAAACTAATTAAGTACTTAAGAGCTAATGCATTTGTATACACGTATAAGTACAAAGTGGTTTAAGTAAATGTCATTTGAAGGTTTCAAAAGTCGTAAAACAGAGGTAGAGGAATAGTATATATATCCTATATACGAACATAGACTAAAGATCACGAGTTTAGACGCCCACGCTGTTTAGGCTGCCCGATGAGAGATTCTCGGAACGGCTGGATAGGCGTGCGCGCTTAAGAATAACACGTCCCGGCTTGTTGGAGGCCTGCAGCCGCGGGCTGTCCAGCGAGGCATCCGTTGCTTGGTTAAGATTGTTGTTGTTGCCACCAGAGCCGCCACCAGCAGCAGCGGCACGTTCCAGCGTGCGCTGTGACCGTCGCAGCGAAGAGGACGACATGCGCGCTAGTCCATTGAAGCCCAACGTTTCGGCATCGTAGACAACGGGCGGACGCTGGAAGTAGCCCAGCTCGTTATCCTGCGAGTCCTTCTCGTCGTGTTGCTGCTGCTGCTGCTGCAACTGCTGTTGCTGTTGCTGCTGAGCCAGCGGATTCAGCGTAATGTGTATATGTCGCGTGCGCGGCTTGTTTGGCGAACAGGTGTTCAGTGGCACGAAATCCTCGCGCAGCTCCGCCAGCCGTGGCTTGTTCTGTGAGTTGTTGCCGCGCGAGTTGCGACGTCGGCACAGGCACAGGCAGGCACTGATCACGAGCAGGATTAGCAAGGCGCCACCGCCAATGGTGCCAGTGAGCAGCGGATTCATGTTGAACGTTTCGTTGTGGCTAGGCGTGGTGGTGTCCAAGGTATGCATTGTTGGCTGTGCTGTTGTACTGCTTTTGGGTCGTTGGGTGCGTCCCTGTTTGAGCGCACTGAACTCGGAGGCGGACATGGCGCTAAACGATTGCAATTTAAATTCGTAAATTGTGCCCGGCTCGAGGGCCGAGATCTGAGAACTACGTGCCGTGGCACCATCGATGGTCGCCTTCAGATACTCGCCAGCCGAAGCTGAGGGTCGATAGTACGCATAGTAGCCGGATATCAACTGCTCATCCGCATCGCTGGGCAGTTGCCAGTGCAGCAGGACAGCCGTCTGTGAATACTCCTTAATGTCCAACAGCTCGGGCACCGGCAACGGAGCCAGAGCAGCGCCACGCTGCAAATAGAATTTGCCGGAGGTGTTGCTCTCCTTGTTGTCGTTGTTGGAGTAGACGGCCATGATGCGAAACCGATAGCTACGATCCGGACGCAAGCCCGTCACCGATGACGTGAAGTTCTTAACCGGCGCATCCGAATCGTGTCGCTGCTTGCCGTAGGGTATGTTCTCGTTGGTGGTCTGCCAGCTCTTGCGCTTGCCGCTGTCCGTGAGCATGCGATACTGCACCTTGAAGAACTGAATGTGCAATCCATCGTTGCGCACCACATGCCAGCGCAGCATCACAGACTCATCCGATAGCCGGGTCACATTTGGGGCTGATGGCGGCACCATTTGCTTCAGCTTGCGATTGTGTGTGGGCCGAGCGGATGACGGTCTGCCCATACCCTCGCCGGCCTGTATCTGTGTGGGATTGACTTGGAGTAGGGTGCCAGCGCTGTGCTCGCCGAGCGCATTTCTGGCAAAGCACTGCACATAGCCGGCATGACGCTTCTGCACTCTGCGCAGGATTAGGGAGCCATTGGACGGCAGCTCCGCTTCGGTATCGTAGACGCTGTTTTCGCCATTGAGCAGCCAGTAGATTTTGGGCGTGGGCGTGCCAGTGGCCGCACACGCCAGCTCCATGAACTCGCCCTCGTTGGTCAGATTGGCGCTGGGCGGACGCACTATGCGTGGCGCCTGCTGCACCACCAGCTGTATGAAATGCTCCAAGGCTGGCCGTATGCCATTGTCCAAGTAGCAGATGTAGGTGCCCGCATCTTTTGGTTGCAGCCCGCTAATCTGCAGTCCATAGGGCAGCACTCGAGTGCGATTGTTGTACACAGCTCCGGACACATTGGGGCTGCTCCAAACGGCCGTGGGCGGAGGATAGCCCACACCCGGGCACAGCAGCAGCACAGTTTCGCCTATACGGGCCAGCATTTCGGTTCGCACGCGTTGCCCGTGCAGCAGAGTTGGCGCTGCGCTGGGCGGTGCTGCAGCCGGCACCTGTAGCTCCAGGCGATTGGGCATGGTCAGGCGCTGTCCCGAGGCTGTGTTGGTGGCCACGCAACTGTAGGTGCCGCTGCTTGCCGTGGAGACATGTGGCAGCAGCAGCGTGCCATTGGAGTCACTCAGTGTCGAGGCAGCTGGCATCTCGATATCATTGTAATAGAAGGTCCAGGTGGGCGCCGGATTGGACACCACCTGGCCGCAATGCCAGAGCACAGTGTTGCCAGCCGCCACACGCCAGTGGGCACGATTGGCACGGCTGTCGCCGCTGATGGTGGCCAACTCCAGACGCGCAGTGGTGGAGGTGACGGCCAGTGGTCCAAACCAGGCCACACAACGATACTCACCCAGGGTTTCGGGTCGCACAATGACGCGCAGCTTGGGTATGTCATTGTCATGAATTATGGTTACATTCGAATGGTTTTTGGCGCTGCTCGATTTCAAATATTTGAAGCGCGGCGCTTGGCTGCGGCTCGAGGCGTAACTCCATTCGAAATGCTCCGGCGGCAAACTGGTCTCGCACACAAATTCCACCTCGTCGCCAGAGGGCGCCACTGTAGATTCGGGCGGGCGCAGTATTCGCACGCCTGGCCCAGCCGACGGCGCATTGGCCTGTAAAACCGGAATTGCTGCAAGCAACGACGTCAGCACCGACAGCAACAGCAGCAGCGGCGGCGACGGCGGCGGCATTGATTTGTAGCGTCGCGTCACCGACATTGTGGGGCGCTGCTGCAAAAGGTAAAACTAATTACAAATGCCAAATCTGTGCAAATTTAACGACTCGAAAACAAAAAAAAAAAAAAAGAAAACAAAATCGAAGCGCATTTATATCGTATATTAGAAATGCTGCCAGCAGGCAACAGGTATTGCGCATGCTTACCTGCTTAAGGTTCCGTTCCGTTCCTTTTGTTCGGTTCTCGACTTAAGCTAGCCGACGCGTTTGCGCAGAGTCTGGAAGCAGGTTTTTCTTCTTTCAATTTTACACAGTCGTACGTTCGCTCATTATAGGCTCGTTATATTGTTAACTGGGAAACGAGTTAATTGTTTCGTTTACAAGTTACCGACATGTATATAAATATTATGCACTTAACAACTTGTACAAATAAACAATAACAGTTTATTATTTGCCATCGAAATTGGATGCTGCAACACGACAGCGACGCCAGTTCAAGTCAACTGGTTCATTCAGCTGAAAAAAATCTTTGACTGGTTCAATGGTTCATTAGGCATAAGTCGTCGTGTGTGCCTGTGTGTGTGTGTGTAAGTGCATGTGGATGCCAGTGTTTATGCCCGAGGCAGAGAGAGAGAGAGAGAGCGAGAGAGTGAGATGGAGAGCGAATGAAAACAACGTAGCCCAGTTGGAAATAAGAGAAAACACTTTTTACACTGAAAATAAATTAAAATTTTAATTTTGTTTGTTCACTGGCAGAACCTACATGCACGCTAGCTAACTAAGTACTAATATAAAATATATGAAGCTGTTTTACATACAATGTGATTTTCTATCGAAAATAACGCTGCTGTTCGAGCACATTTTATATGAAAAATTATTATTATTATAATTATTATTTTTCCAACGAATAATTGTTAGCAAAACAATTAATTTCTCTTGATTTTTTATGCAACTTAGTTTATTTTATTCACTTAATAGTAGTATTTTCACAATTTTCGGTACTAGGCAGGTGGTTTTTGGACTTTAGCTAGTTCCGCCTTGAATTTAACAATTGTCTCGCGTGCTAACTTAAGCTTGTCCTTAAGACTTATGATTTCGCCTTTGACTTTTTGCTTCACATTGACAATGTTGTCTAGGGTTTTGCCTTTCTTTTCCTCAACTGAAATGGTTAAGATATAAATGAATCATACATTGTAGTCACTTTTATAAATATATATTTACTTACAATCTGTATCATGGTTGAGCAATCCATTTGCACTTTGTTCGGAGAGTGTAAGATAATGTTGCATTATCTGAGTGGGCTCTTGGAAGACTATTTCTTCGTACGACTCAGACACTAGTCCCTTTTTGGTATCCATGGTCGTGGAGGAGGTCAGCTCGCCGTCCACGACGGGCGACTGGAACAGCTTCAATATGTGATAGCAGGTCACAGGCCGTTCCGATGGGTCGTTAAAGTAGATCTTGATAACAACTTCGAATTCACCCCAGCCGGTTTCAGTGATTTCGTATGGCGGCTTGACAACAATGCGATTTGGATTCGCATAGCTTTCGTGCAGTTTGAAGTGTACTTTCTTTACATAAATCGACATATCCTCATCATAATAGGGCTTCAGATAAACCTGCCATTGATGTGTGTGTCCGTCCTCTTCTCGCTTTTTGCCAAAGGATCGTGCTTTATTGCCATACACAATTGGCTTCACAATTGTTACGCCTTTTAAGCGTCCTCCTGACTCCGCACTAAATTCAGTCATAATTGAAAACTTGTATTATTCAGTTATTATTTGTTTATATTTTATTTCCTCGAAAGCAAATTAGACGCTGCTTCTTTTACTCTTGTGGTGGAGTATCGATACTCTTATTCGATAGAATTGCGAACTACCATTTCGCCGCAACAAAACATAAACAAATGCTGTATCTCTTTCTTTCGCCGTTAATATCGATATATGTTGCGATAGTATTGGTGGCTTTTCGCTGTCATCATTAGTTGTTGTTTTCCTAGACGCTAATTTGCTTTTTCGGATAGAAAAACATTGTAAAAATAATTAATTATTAGTAAATAGACCAGTTCATATACCAACATGATGGCGCGTCGCGGTGGAAAGCGCATACGTATGGATGATCCGCCTCCGGCTCCAGAATACGACGAATTGCACAGGTAAAACATGCAAACTCCAGTTCATACCAGACGCCACTTTCTATGAGAGATTATTTTTCAACAGCGATGCCTTAAATGAAAGTACATCTGATGCAGACAGTCCCACCAAGCGCATGACGCGACTGCGGGCACGCGGTGGCGTACGTGACAAGCCGCCAATCATTGATGACGACGAGGATGAGTTCTTTGCGCCCGTTTCGCGCAAACGGAAGACGCCACAAACACGCAAACCGCCAGCGGAGCGAAAGGAGCGCATTGAGCGGCCGCGTAAAGAGCCAGTGGAGAAGGCGCACCACGAACGCATCGACAACGAGCGTGAAATTACAACCGATGAGAACAGTTTATACTATATTGTGCGACACTCAAAGAATCCAATTGCGGTAAATATGAATATAAAAACAATTTGTTTAAATGCCTGCATATGGGCGTGTGTTCTCAGCAATCTTTAATTACTTATAAATCTATCCTTAACACAGAGCATTGTTGATCAATGGATTGGACAGTACAAAGCAAATCGGGAAACGGCTCTTGTCGCCTTGATGCAGTTCTTTATAAATGCTAGCGGCTGCAAGGGCAAAATATCAGAGGATATACAATATCCCGTGGATCATACGGCTATCATACGTCGCATGACGGAAGAATTTGATGAGGTAAATAATCTTTTTAAATTACTACAAGAAAATTGCTAAAATTGCAATTAATTTATTTTATTTTTTAGGAAAGCGGCGAGTATCCTTTAATTATGACCGGCACACAGTGGAAGAAATTTAAAAATAATTTCTGTGACTTTGTGCAAACGCTCGTTAAACAATGCCAGTACTCCATTATCTATGATCAGTTCTTGATGGACAACGTGATCTCGCTGTTGACGGGTCTGTCCGATTCGCAGGTGCGCGCCTTTCGTCACACCGCAACATTGGCTGCTATGAAATTAATGACCGCACTGGTGGATGTCGCTCTGCTCGTCTCGAATAATTTCGAAAATGCAGCCAAACAATTCGAAGCGGAGCGCGTCAAGGTAAGAAGAGCTTTAAATGTTAATTAAGCATTAACTTATTATTTATTATTAATATTAAATATTTTAGTCACGTGATCGTCGCGCGTCGGATCGCTTGGACTCGTTGATGACCAAACGCTCAGAGTTGGAGGAGAATATGGATGAGATCAAAAGCATGTTAACCTACATGTTTAAATCGGTATTTGTACATCGATACAGAGATACGCTGCCAGATATACGAGCCATTTGCATGGCTGAGATTGGCATCTGGATGGAAAATTATCCACAAAATTTCCTTGACGATTCATATTTGAAATATATTGGTTGGACGTTGCACGATAAAATTGGCGAAGTGCGTCTACGCTGCCTCCAGTCGCTGCTGCCCCTTTATGACAAGGAAGAGCTAAAAGGCAAACTGGAGCTGTTCACATCCAAATTCAAAGACAGAATTGTAGCCATGACACTGGACAAGGAATTCGAGGTGTCCGTCCACGCTGTCAAGTTGGTTATCAGCATACTAAAGTGAGTTTTTAATGAAAATATAATGATTTATATATCAATTAATGCATTTCTTTTAGAATACATCCGGAGATTTTGGCTGATAAAGATTGCGAGATTGTCTACGAGTTGGTCTACTCCTCACATCGAGGTGTTGCCCAGGCCGCAGCAGAGTTTCTCAATGTGCGTTTGTTTCACCTAACCGCCGACATGGAAGAAACTAAGACCAAGCGTGGCAAACTGCGTCTGCCCAATACACCACTAATTCGCGATCTCGTGCAATTCTTCATTGAATCAGAGCTGCACGAGCACGGCGCATATTTGGTGGACTCCTTCATAGATAGCAATGAGATGGTGCGCGATTGGGAGTGCATGACTGATCTGCTGCTGGAGGAGCCAGGTCCCAATGAGGAGGTGCTCGACAACAAACAGGAATCCACACTGATCGAAATCATGGTGAGCAGCGTCAAGCAATCTGCATCGGGTGAGGTGCCCGTGGGACGTGCCAGCAATCGCAAGTTTACACTAAGCTCCAAGGAGCTAAAGGCCATACAGGATGAGAAGGTCAAGTTGACAGAGCATTTCATTGTGACGCTGCCCGCTCTCTTGGAAAAGTATCAGGCTGACAGTGAGAAGCTGGCCAATTTGCTGGCAGTGCCGCAGTACTTTGACCTCAATCTGTACACCACCAATCGGCAGGAGGGCAACTTGCAGGCACTGCTGGACAAGATCAGTCAAGTCATGTGTATGCACACCGGTCGCGACGTACTCGAGACATGTGCCAAGACATTAGAGTGTCTCTGCGCCGAAGGCAGTGCCACATACACTCGCTGCAACATTGCCCGCTCCAATATCATCGAGAGTGCGGTCAACAAGTACAAGGATACCATCGTCGAGTGGCGCAATCTTATTTTAGGTGAACAATCAATTAATATTGTTTAACAATAGCTCTTTGCTAGTTGTTCCATTGAAAATCATATTAATAATAATTGTATTGTTATTGCAGGCGAGGAGACACCCAACGAGGATGATATTTATAATATAACCATAACTCTAAAAGTGTTGTCCATTTTGTATTCGTCGCACAATCTGAATCCATGGGATCTATTTAAATCGCTGTTTCGCGACGTTGAGGAGGCCCAGTGCAAAGACAATGTTGAACGTTGTCTACCCAATGAGGCGCTGGCGTATTGCATCGAGGCCTGCTACTTCTCGATTAGCTGGGGTCTCTATTATGTTGAGAATGATTGCGAAACGTTGAATGTGGCACAGGTTGTTGCCGAACTGCGAAGCAATTTGGACAGCTTTATGTCTGCCTGCTTTGAGCTGACACGTGACGGACCCACAGTCCAAATTCAAGAAGCTGTGCGTATCAAACCATTTGCTTTTGTTTTTTAGATGTTTTTACATGATAGTTTTATTTTTTAACAGGCTTATCAGTCCATCTGTGATCTGCTCATCATTTACTCAGATCAGTTGGCTCGCAGCGAGAGCGAACATATACGCAGCTTGGAATACAAGTCGCGCATGGATGAGCACCTCATCTTGGACAACTTTGTGCAGCACTACGTGTTCTCGCTGAAACAGGTTGTTGCCCAGGATGAAACCCGCATCGAGGAGTTGCACAAAAAACGAAACTTCTTGGCCTGCTATTGCAAACTAATTGTCTACAACATAATACCCACAATGCGAGCAGCAAGTATATTCAAATATTATGTCAAGGTACATACAATTTAATAATTCAAAATATCCTTATACTAGTTACATTAGTAAGAAGCTATAATAATTGCAAAATTCATTTTTATCCATTCAATTACAGTGTTATAATGAGTATGGTGACATTATTAAGGCTACGCTAGGAAAGGCGCGTGAAATCAATAAGGTCAACTTTGCCATGACGCTGCTGCTGAGTTTAATAACCGTGTTTAAGAGTCTACAAGAGCAAAGTGATGATGGTATTGTGTCGAAGAGTTCACAGGAGTTTATCGATCTAAAGGAGTTAGCTAAACGTTTTGCGCTTACTTTTGGCTTCGATGCGCTTAAGAATCGCGACTCGGTTGCTTCCATACATCGTGGCGGTATTTACTTTGCTGCCAATAAGCAGCCCGATGATCCAGTCCGAGCACCGACTCGCATTCTATTCCTGGAGGTGCTCAATGAATTCAACTATAAATTGCTGAAGCAAGATAAGAAGGTGATCATGGCCTTTCTGGACAAGGTCATACCGCCGGGCATGCCGTCGAGTCGTGCCGAGGAATGGCAGCCCCTAATACTGTATCGTAATTCCCTGCTGCACGGCGAAACGGATCAGGCGCCGGTGGCCACACGTCGAGCGTACACGCGCAAGCGCAGAGAACATGGTAAGCACTTGGAAGTTAATGAAAGTTTTGCTTTGAAATAAATCACATTTATTATTTAGATGAAGATGACGAAGAGGAGGAAGACGAAGACGAACACAATGATCCCGACTATAGAGGCTGAGATCTTCTAAGGCAATTAAATACATATTAAATAATGGATCCATTTACCTAGCATTAAGAATAAAGTGTATTTGTGTAGCTTCAATTAGAGCGTATTTATAATTATTGAAATATTGCTTTGATTTAACTAACTTCATTATAAATCAGTGAATAATGTGTCGACAGTTGATGCAGATACTAGCTTGAATAGATTGAATACGGTGCTATATAAATAGCATATTAATCGGCTCGTTATTGTATGATATATGTTAACTCGTAATAGTCAGCTAAACTACAAATCTTACGACAACATTTAATTAATTTTTTATTTTTATAAAATAACATTTCTTAATTTACAAATCCATAAAGAATTTACAGCCTGTCAAATTCTCCTAAAACTTCCGAGCAAACGCTAGTTTCACGCTGAACATGCCTTGAGTCGAAGGCCTTCATATTTATAACAATCTTATATCGTCCATTTAAAGGCAGTCCAGTGAAATCGAGAAGAATTTCAATATCAAACGGCTCGAAAACCATTTGAGTCTGCAAGAAGAGGTCATATTTAGTTGAAATGAATACAGCATTTGTCTTTCACGTCTTCCTTGTTAATCACGTGCTGTAGCCAAATCTTATACCAGTGCTGTGGGTCGTCATACAGTTTGCACGCAACTTATACGATCAAACCGAAAAATCTGATAACTAATCTAAATAATAATAATAAATAAAAATTATGAATTACTAGAAACTGTTTACAAGAAAATTACCTCAATGCGATCCCTATGTTGGATATTCCATATGTAGGTAACATTGCCCGAAACTGATATTTTATCGTCATCAAGCGTAAGCGTTAAGTTTGAACTATCAAACAGAGCTGAAAAATTAAGAACAGTATCTGGTTGTTTGGGACAAGCGTCGAATATTTCATAATTGTCAAGAATAAATTTATATTTCAAGCCAATCGGTTGCAATGCCAACAAAATCACGAATAAAACGCTCCACATCCTTGAAGTATTCACTTTTCAAATTGATTTTTATGCTTTACAAACTGATCTATTAATACGATCGAAACTTAATTATAAAAAATAAAAAAGTAAAACAATTATCATACAAGATTGCTTGATTGCGCTCAATTAGAAAAGGGTGGTCCTGGTCATTCGAGATACATCCAACAAGTTCACTATGTTCATTAATTAATTTCATATAATTGACTAATGTGTAATGTTTATATTTCGGCTCTAATATTTATTATAAATATTCTGCTCTATGGATAAATTTATCCAGTAATAATAGATTTTCCAGTTGTAAATATGCTGATCGTAGATTATATCTCATTAAACCGGAAATATAAACATCAATTGATTATTTTACTTTAATTAAATATAAACCTTGTTAAATATAATTAGAGTGTTACAGCTTGATTGATACAGGTCCTCCTCTTTCAAATTAGGTCAATCTAAGATACGTGTCTATGTAATTATTGTGATAAATATCAGTGGTATACAGTGTATAAAAGCTCCAATTCCTAAAGCACAAAAATCAATCCCAGTAATCACACGATGCTGTTCCAATCGATGTACCTTTACACTGTGCTAATTATCATTTTGTTCTTAAGGCAATCGAGTGCCTTGAAGTACATATTTGTTCCTGAATATGAGGAGTTCTTTGAAGATTGTTCCAATCAACCAGATAATGTTCTTAATATCCATGGACTGTTTGATATGTCTGAGTACACAATTACGCAGCAGGACGATGTGATTCATATGTCGGGCAATGCAACCTTAAAATGGAATATTCAACCAGGGGATCGCGTTGAGGTATATTACTTCAGCATTCATTGAGTGGAATAACATCCTTACAATTGACTTTCCATTTAGATGAGCATTCAGCTATTTCGGTTTGATCGTACAACCTGGGTGCAAACACCTTATGGTATGACTGTTCATAATATCTGCCCAGTTCTGTATGACGAACCTGAGTACTGGTATAAGTATTGGACAAAATATATAACCAATAAGGAAGACGTGAAGGACAAATGTGCTAATCCTGGAGTATGTTTATCAAGTTTAAATATATTTTTATTAATATTCATATGTATCTTCGTCTTTCAGACTAAATTAATTTACGAGCCGTTTTCCTTGAATTTGATATTCGATTTTACTGGACTGCCTTTATATGGACGATATAAAAATATTGTCACAGCTAACGCCTTCAGCTCGAAGAATGTGAAACGGGAAACGAGCATCTGCTTCGAAGTAGAAGGACAATTTGAAAGGCTAGATTAAACAAGGGTACTCTAGTCGAGGCTGCGCGACTAAGAAATACCCTGAGCCCTGCGAAGAGCTGATATTACAATATTTTACACATACATAGTAAGCAAAACATGTACGCAGTTTACGCAGCGACTGCGCTTGGGCTGCAGTATGGGCTATATATTTTGGAAACTTTGTTGAATAAACTCTATTGTAGCTAAATTCATAATCAAACTTTCAGAGCGTATTAATTACATTAATATGTGTGTATTTCCAAAGCACAAGTCTCTAGTACAGTCGAATCCCGATAATTCGAAATGGCAAGGGGATCAGTTTTTTTTCGATTTACACAGAAATTCAAATTATCGAGACTCGACTGAAACGAATTTTTTTTCAAGGGGATAGAATTTTTTCGGTTTATCGCGATTTTCGATTTAGCGGGGTACAAACTATCGAGACTCGACTGTATTTGAAATACGTTTTTTTGCGAATTTTTGTGGGGCGGTATTCAAAATACAGGAGGCGTGGCAGACCCCATAAAGTATATATATATTCTATATATACCGTGTGCCCGTCCGTGTGTCCGTTCGTATGAACGCTTATCAGTTTTTTTAATAACTCATACCATTTCCTTATTATCGACAAAAATCGACAATTTGACTTCGTTTTTTAAGCCTAACTTAAATACCATTATGCAAAAGCTAGAAACTTCAGATTTACTGTGTAGATCCAAGTAATGAATACAAAGATTTTGTAATTTTTGGATTTTTGATATATACAAATAGTAGAGACTTGTGTTCTCGCAAATACAGACATATGAATGTCATTATCATACTCCAAGAAAGAATTTATTCAACAAATAAGTTTCCATAATATAGCCCATACTGCATAAGCTGCGTAGTTAGCAGAACGCTTGCTGATGTATGTGTGTGTACATATTTGCTTACTATGTATGTGTGAAATATTGTAATTTCAGCTCTTCAGGGTTCAGGGTATTTCTTAGTCGAGCAGCCTCGACTAGAAACCCTTACTTGTTTAATCTAGCCTTTCAAAATGTCCTTCTACTTCGAAGCAGATGCTCGTTTCCCGTTTCACATTCTTCGAGCTAAAGCCGTTCATTTTGGTAATAGTTTTATATCGTCCATATAAAGGCAGTCCAGTTAAATCGAATATAAAATTCAAGGAAAACGGCTCGTAAATTAATTTAGTCTGAAAGACGAAGATACATATGAATATTAATAAAAATATATTTAAACTTGATAAACATACTCCAGGGTAAAAACATTTGTCCTTCACGTCTTCCTTATTGGTGACATATTGTGTCCAATACTTGTACCAGTATTCAGGCTCATCATACAGAACTGGGCAGATATTATGAACAGTCATTCCAAAAGGCGTTTGCACCCAGGTTGTACGATCAAACCGAAATAGCTGATAGCTCATCTAAATGGAAAGCCAATTGTAAGGATGTTATTCCACTCAATGAATGCTGAAGTAATATACCTCAATGCGATCCCCTGGTTTAATATTCCATTTTAAGGTTGCATTGCCCGACATATGTATCACATCGTCCTGCTGCGTAATTGTCAACTCAGACGTATCAAACAGTCCATGGACATTAAGAACATTGTTTGGTTTATTGGAACAATCGTCAAATAACTCCTCATATTCAGGAACAAATATGTACTTCAAGGCACTCGATTGCCTGAAGAACAAAATGATAATTGGCACAGTGTAAAGGCACTTTGATTGGAACAGCATCGTGTGATTACTGGGATTGATTTTTGTGCTTTAGGAATTGTAGGTTTTATACACAATATAACACTGATACTTATCACAATGATTGCTTCAACACGTACCTTTGATTGCCCCTAATTCGAAAAAGGAGGTCCTAAATCTCGAGCTAATCATACCTAACAAGGTTTATGTTCAGTTGTTCCCCCGATGGTAGATAGATATTATACCGGAAACAGAAACATTTCACAATTACAATACTGTAATGGGAGGTAACTAGTTAATTGAATTTACCCTTGCTTGATATATGTATCTAGTATGTGTGTAGAGTTAATGTGATAAATATCAATTTGCTGTTCAGTGGTGAATAAAAGCCGCAATTCCTACAGGAATAGGCAAGTGATGCTGTTCCAACACAAGGCAATCGAATGCCTCGAAATACTTATTGATTCCGGAATTTGAAGAAGTACATCAGGATAGTGGGCAATCATCCAGCATGGTTCTGAGCCTTCCTGGACTTATTGATATGTCTAAGTTCACGTTGACTTCTGATGACGGCCAAATATCGGTCTCAAGCAATTTCACCTTCATTTGAGGTAACTACTTTAAACCTTATTTTCTAATTAAATCTATTAACAATTAAACTATTCTTCAGGTTAGTCATTAGTTATTTCAGTAAGATCGTATAACGTGGCTGCAAACGCCTTTCGGAATGACTGTTGCTACTAATATTTGTCTAATTCTGTATGAAGAACCTCAATACTGGTATAGGATTTGGTCAAGATTTGTAACCAATAAGGATGAGCTGCAGGACAAAGGTTATTACCCTGGAGTAAGTTCATGAAATACATCTACATATAAATATATGTAAACAATAATACGTATCTCCGTCTTCCAGACTAAAGTTATTCACGAACCGTTTAAAACAAGGGTAATAATAGAATTTACTGGATTGCCCCTAAATGGCCGACATAAAATTATTATTACAGTAAGGGCTTTCAACTCCAAATATGTGGAGCGGCCTTCGAAACGGAGGGAGGAGGAGAATTTTGAAAGGCTCAATTAGAAAAGTTCAATTTATATCAATTTTACAAAGACCCACAGCACATATACTATAAACCTAAAATATTTTTATATTTATATGCAGAGCTGTTAAGAATTCCATTTGAATGTAAATTCAAAATGGGTTTTTGCTCTGAAAACCCATTTTGAATTTCCATTCAAATGGAATTTTTAACAGCTCTGTTTATATGTAAAAATATATATATATATACGTATATACATATATATATATCGTATATATTTTCCTCATGACTCGAAGTCTCATCTTTACAATATAGCATGTTTGTTAAGGAAAGCAAATAATTGATATTTAATTAAAGCAATTCACGTGCGACAGGAATCGAACCTATGCCTTCTTGACCGCACGCATCTTTTTTATCTGCTTTACTGTCTGTTCGTGAAGTGGCAAATCCGAAACCGAAACCTAAAATATTCAGAATCTGTGTCTTCATCACAGAAATCTACATCTATCGATTATTATCGATAATAGGGAAATGGAATGAATTATCGAAAAAAATGCTAAGCTCAAACTGTGTATAGTATTTACAATAGATTATAGCTTTTGTGGCTGACGATACGGATGGACAGTCGGGCATTGCTATATGATCAAGGGTCTGCCACGCCTCCTGCCTCCTTCTGCCTAGTACATACAATTTCAGAAAGCCATTATACCCTGCATTTTCAATGGGTTCAGCGTATGTGAATATTTTTAAAGCTTACAATTATCTCTCGTACACCGTATTATATCTTATTACACGATTATAATACTTTAATTTATAATTTAACTAATTATAAACCTTGTTATATGTATATAATTAGAGTGTTACAGCTCGACTGATACAGGTCCTCCTCTTTCAAATTAGGTTCAATCTAAGATACGTGTCTATGTAATTATTGTGATAAGTATCAGGATTACAAAATCTCATTTTTAGTGTATAAAAGCTCCAATTCTTTAAGCACAAAAATCAATCCCAGTAATCACACGATGCTGTTCCAATCAAAGTACCTTTACACTGTGCTAATTATAATTTTGTTCTTAAGGCAATCGAGTGCCTTGAAATACCTCTTTGTTCCTGAATATGAGGAGTTATTTGACGATTGTTCCAATAAACCAAACAATGTTCTTAATGTCCATGGACTGTTTGATATGTCTGAGTTCCCAATTACTCTGCAGGATGATGTGATACATATATCGGGCAATGCAACCTTTAAATGGAATATTAAACCAGGGGATCGCGTTGAGGTATATTACTTCAGTATTCATTGAGTGGAATAACATCCTTACAATTGACTTTCCATTTAGTTGAGCTTTCAGTTATTTCAGTTTGATCGTATAAGCTGGGTGCATACGCCTTTTGGTATAACTGTTCATAATATCTGTCCAGTTCTGTATGATGAGCCTGAATACTGGTATAAGTATTGGACCAAATATATAACCAATAAGGAAGACGTAAAGGACAAATGTTTTTACCCTGGAGTATGTTTATCAAGTTTAAATATATTTTTATTAATAATCATATTTCTATATCTTCGTCTTTCAGACTAAATTAATTCACGAACCGTTTGCGTTGCATGTGATATGCCATTATACTGGACTGCCTTTATATGGGCGACATAAAGTTATTGTCACAGCTAACGCCTTTAGCTCGAAGAATGTGAAACGGGAAACGAGCATCTGCTTCGAAGTAGAAGGACAATTTGAAAGGCTAGATTAAACAAGGGTTCTCTAGTCGAGGCTGCTCGACTAAGAGATACCCTGAACCCTGCGAAGAGCTGATATTACAATATTTCACACATACATAGTAACCAAATATGTACACACACATACATCAGCAAGCGTTCTGCTAACTGCGCAGTTTACGCATCGACTGCCTGGGCTGCAGTATGGGCTATATTTGTTGAATAAATTCTCTTGTTGATAATCACATTCATATGTGTGTATTTGCTAAAGCACATTTCTCTAGTATTTGAAATATGTTTTTTGAGAATTTGTTGGGAAGGTGGGAGGGGAAGGGAGGCGGTATCCAAAATCCAAATCACAAAATATTTGTATTTATTACATGAACCTACACAGCAAATCTGAAATATCTAGCTCTTACGGTATACAAGTTACGCCTATAAAACGAAGCCAAATTATCGATTTTTGTCGATAATAAGGAAATGGGATGAGTTATCGGAAAAAATGAAAAGCTCGTACTGCGTATGGTATACGCTAATATATACATTCAAAATTTCTTTAGCTTTTGTGGTTTACAAGATCGCTGCGCTCATACGGACGGACGGACATGGCTATATGGATTCGTCGAGCTGATCAAAAATATATATAATTTATGGGGTCTGCCACGCCTCCTTCTGCCTAGTTCATACCATTTCGGAAAGCCATTACACCCTGCGAACCCATTATTTAATGGGTTTAAAGTATGCGAATATTTTTAAAGTAGACAAATATCTCTTTTACACCGGATTATATCTTATTGCACCGGAAATATAAACATAAATCGATTATATTACTTTAATTAATAATTAAACTAAATATAAACCTTGTTAAATATAATTAGAGTGTTACAGCTCGTTTGATACAGGTCCTCCTCTTTCAAATTAGGTCAATCTAAGATACGTGTCTATGCAATTATTGTGATAAGTATCAGTGTTATACAGTGTATAAAAGCTCCAATTCCTAAAGCACAAAAATCAATCCCAGTAATCACACGATGCTGTTCCAATCAAAGTACCTTTACACTGTGCTAATTATCATTTTGTTCTTAAGGCAATCGAGTGCCTTGAAGTACATATTTGTTCCTGTAAATGAGGAGTTCTTTGACGATTGTTCCAATCAACCAGATAATGTTCTTAATGTCCATGGACTGTTTGATGCGTCTGAGTTCACAATTACGCAGCAGGACGATGTGATACATATGTCGGGCAATGCAACCTTTAAATGGAGTATTCAACCAGGGGATCGCATTGAGGTATATTACTTCAGTATTCATTGAGTGGAATAACATCCTTACAATTGACTTTCCATTTAGGTGAGCTTTCAGCTATTTCGGTTTGATCGTATAAGCTGGGTGCAAACTCCTTTTGGTATGACTGTTCATAATTTCTGTCCACTTCTGTATGATGAGCCTCAGTACTGGTATAAGTATTGGACCCAATATGTCACCAATAGGGAAGACGTAAAGGACAAATGTGCTAATCCCGGAGTATGTTTATCAAGCAAGTTTAAGTATATTTTAATTAATATTCATATGTATCTTCGTCTTTCAGACTAAATTAATTCACGAACCGTTTTCCTTGAATCTGATATTCGATTTAACTGGACTGCCGTTATATGGACGATATAAAGCTATTGCCAAAGTTAACGGCTTTAGCTCGAAGAATGTGAAACGAGAAACGAGCATTTGTGTCGAAGTCGAAGGACAATTTGAAAGGCTAGATTAAAAAATTAAAAATTAAGCGTGGAACTTTTTCAATCTCACACAAATTTCATTAGGAACGAAAGTCTGTAAATATCAACAAGTCGGTCACTCTATACTAGAACACTTTTTTGTCATCCTGTTTTAATCCTCTAATTGTTAAACGATAAAAAGTAAAATTCTTGTAAAACTAAATACTAAATTAAAAGAATATTTTAAGATAAAGCTGGTCAAATATTGACTATATATTATTGAAATTGGTCTACAATCTATGGATATATGTATACTGTACGACGTTCGGTATATATCCATATTCAAGGATTTATTGGAGAACACGGTTTCATTATCTTTGTATATTTATTTTAGTTCATATTAAGAGTTAGCTTTTATTTATTTCTGAACAAATTTAAAGCTTAATTAATAATGATTAATGCTTAATTAAAGACAGAATATTCTACTTAGGAAAATATTCTGCAAATTAACCTCAGAAAGAATCAATCATATATATATATATATATATATATATATATATATATATATATATATATATATGTATAAAGCAAAATTCTCTATTAAACAAAAATTATATTCTTCCTTTAAACTTCGAATTCTTCCGTCCAAAGGAAAATGAGTTTTCAAGTGCTGAAGTGGAGGTGAAAGAGGAAATAATCTACAGATTCACTCAAACAGTTTGTGAAATATTGAAAAAAATTCTATGTTATCCAACGGATTTTAATAAAATTCTATTAAGCGTAACAATTTCAGTTTGCAATTTAACTTCAGTTTAATTGATTTAAAATTGGAATATTCATATCAGAAGTCTGCTGCTTTGGGTCATAAAACATGTGATATATACATATATATATTATTACTATATATACTATATATATACCTATATACTAGTAAATAATATATATATTTCATGATTATATTTCCTTTAGTTTAGCCTTTCGAATTCTCCCAATACTTCTATGCAGATGCTAGTATCGCGCTCCACATTTCTCTGGTCGAATGCCTGAAATGTTACCACAACCTTGTATCGTCCAGTCAATGGTAGGCCAGTAAACTGCATTTCCACGTCTATGTCGAAGGGCTCATGAATCATTTTGGTCTGCAAGGCGAAGACACAAATTGTTAATTACCAATTAGCTGTCTGGCATATACTTACTCCGGGATTAAAACATTTGTCCTTTATCTCTTCTCTATTGATTATGTGTTTAGTCCAATACTTATACCAGTACTGCGGCTTGTCATAGAGTAGGGGACAGCCGTCATTCATAGTTATACCGAATGGTGTTTGCTGCCAGTTGCCACGATCGAGCTTATGTAGGTTAGCAATCGTCTAAATAATAATGCAATTGTGAACATAATCTTCGACTCGAATAATGCTAATATCGCAGTTACCCTAATTCGATCCCCGGGCTGAATATCCCAGATGAAGGTAGCATTGCCCGATACTGATATTTTGTCGTCATTCCACTTCAAGGTAATTTCAGACATGTCAGCCAATCCGTTAACGTTCAGAACATTACTTGATGTCTTTTGGCAATCTTCAAAGAAGTCATCATTATCGGGAATGAATCGGTATTTCAGGGCACTCGACTGCCTTGCGAACAGGATCAGCAATAGAACTGCGTTAACTTGAAACTTTAGCTGGAACCACATCGTTTGATTATTCGCGTTTCACTTTCGAATCACTTTCGAATTGACTTTGCTGCTCTACGAATTGGGGGCTTTTATACGCTAGAAATTTAATCATATAACACTGATAACTGCACAATAGTTAGCCCCATGTGCTTGTCAGATTTCAGCTAACTTCAAAAGGGTGTGGTAAAAGATTACTTAGCTAATGTTCAATATATTTAATTACGGTTATTTAATTGACTAGTCAATTTATTTCATATAAATGATTATGTATGTAAATGCTATGCATATTTTTGAGCTATCATTTTTTCATTTATCATTTTGTAAGTGTATTCTGCTCTTGGGTTAACATGAAACATGTTATCAAAAAGAAAGATAGAAATGTGTTCCATGTGACAGAAGCTTGAATCCTCAAAACTGGAAATGGAATAGGTTTCTCTTAAATCTAAACTTATTAAAAATCCTATAGAATTCATTTCAAATTGAATTATGTTTGAAAGCGAGACTATAAAATAAATCAATCAAAGATATTATTAGAACAAGGTTGATTCAATGGGATACCCAATGGGATACTCTGCCATCAATGTAATGTAGCACTAATGTAATTGATAAGGTTATATGTATTCTTTATAATATCTATCTGCCATCGGAAGAAGCTAAGTTAGAGATGGGATTATGATTTGTGATCTTATAAAGTATCTAATCTGTGGCAAAGCCAAGGATAGATTCCTGCAACTAGGTTACATTTCTCCAGATTGGGATTGAATAGCATCTTACGTCATAGGGTCCCATCGAAAAGTTTGACAAAGATTTTAAGAACTTGATCTGATTCAGTTCTTTTGTTCGTCTCAATGCTGATATTCTAAAAAGCCGTCGTGTTTTAGATCCTCTTCTAGAATTCTAGTCTATATACCATTTCAGACAAATATTCTCCGATAATCATATAAACATATATCCAAGCATATATCTAGTGATACGTAAACAACTCTTGTTTGTTAGTTTATCACCCGATCATAGAGTAATTATATTTTTGCATGATTAGAACAGCGGATGTAGTTTACATTAGTCAGTTATATTACTGTAATTAGTTAATTAAATTGACCATACAGGTTGTTTAGTATAACTCATCATAATTAGATCAGTCTACGAGGAGGAAAGCCCATAAAAGTAAAGTATATTCTCTATCAGGATCAACAGCCGAGTCGATCTAGCTCTGTTCTGTAGATCTGTACATGGCCTGCCATCATCTGAAAACTTTTCCCCATAT
Organism: Drosophila leonis; assembly: GCA_035045365.1. NCBI lineage: Eukaryota > Metazoa > Arthropoda > Insecta > Diptera > Drosophilidae > Drosophila > Drosophila leonis. The sequence continues at coordinate 1,035,182 of JAWNPC010000389.1, read as the reverse complement.
ATATGACATCTGTCATATCTAATTAGAAGCGATCTAGAACATGTTTCTAATTATAGTGTTATCATTCGTGTTGTATCATTCAATTTCTGGCGTATAAAAACTACACATCGTAAGACACAAAAGTCAATTCCAAACAAAGTCGCATAATCAAACGATGTTTTTCCAAGTTAAGTTTCAATCCGCCGCATGCCTTGAAATACCTGTTCGATCCTGAATATGATGACTACTTTGACGATTACGACAAGACACCGCATCAAGTAATGTTCTTAACATTGACGGAATTGCCGACATATCTGAATTGTCCTTAACGTGGGAAGACGAGAACATATTAGTTTCGGGCAATGCTATCTTTAAATGGAATATTCAAATAGGGGATCACATTACCTCAACATTCATTGAGTAGAATAACATCCTTACAATTGACTTTCCATTTAGTTGAGCTTTCAGCTATTTCGGTTTGATCGTACAACCTGGATGCAAACGCCTTTTGGAATGACTATTCATAATATCTGCCCAGTTATGTATGGATAAGCCTCAGTACTGGTATAAGTATTGGACACAATATGTGACGTGAAGGACAAATGTTTCTACCCTGGAGTATGTTTATCAAGTTTAAATATATTTTTTTTATATAATCATATTTATCTTTGTCTTTCAGACTAAATTAATTTACGAGCCGTTTTCCTTGAATTTGATATTCGATTTTACTGGACTGCCTTTAAATGGACGATATAAGATCGTTACCATAATCAAGGCCTTCAACTCGAAAAACATGCTGCGGGAAACTAGCATCTGTTTTGAAGTATAGACATTTTGAAAGGTTAAATTAGAAAAATAAGAGTGTTCTAAGTAGTGGAAAGAGCCCGACAAGCAGATTCCCGGAATCCTGCTGCTTAGTTATGATTCTAATGCTCATCTGTACTTACGAACATTTCAATTAGAATATTATATATATAAGTGCTTATGCATGGAGATTTTTACACCAGAAGCCCAAAATGATTGAAACAAGGGTATCTGCTAGTCGGTCGGCTCCCAACTAGAACAATTTTATTTGTTGTTCTTATTAAAGCTAGCCAGCTGTCCATCTTTAAAATATGTTAATTCTCTAAATGTAAAACGCCGAATGATAAAATGCCACGCCCACAAGTAAAGGGCTTAGTAAATAAATTATTATTAAGAATAAACTAAACAAATAAGAACGTTGCAGTTGGGCGCTACTGACTGCAGAATACTCGTTCACTGCCCAAACACTACCAGCTACCAGCTCAATTTTATGATTTGCCACGCCCTCAATGGGTATATATACATATATCATTTTTGGAGGAGGTCAACAGTAATTTAGTCTTCAAATTTAGACGAACATTGCACAAAACCAATATACTCGCTTCCCTTCGTGAGGGAGTATAAAAATTATATACTATACTTAATTTGAAAGCTGAGCTGAGGTAAATTAATAAAAAAAAAAAACAATTTTCGGAAATTTGATTAGCATTCAGAGGGAGTTATCTTAGACCACATAAGGTAGATAATCCTCTCTATCTGTCTGTCATTATCGGAATCTCGTTTTGTTATCTATTTAGTGATGCATATATAGCTCTTGTTTGTTAGTTTATCGCCCTATCATAGAGCAATTATTTTTTAGATGATTGGAAAAGCGGATGTTTTTAACATTAGTCAATTATATTACTTAAATTTGTCAATTAAATTGAACATAAGCTTTCTCAGTTATAATTTGATATAATTATAGCTGGATTGATACTAGGACCTCCTCTTTCATGTTAGGTTCAATCTAAGATACGTGTATATGAATCTATCTTTAGTGTATAAAAATCAATCAATTCCAAGTCGAGGCGAATAATCAAACAATGTTTTTCGACCAACCAAATTATCTTTACGCTGTGTTATTTATGATTTTGTTCGTTAGTCTGAAAATTAGCAAGTAATGTTCTCAACATTGAAGGACTCGGTGATATGTCTGAGCTAACCTTCACTCCTAATAACACTGCAATAACCGTTTCGGGCAATGCTACTTTAGTCTGGAATATTCAACCTGGGGATCGCATTTGAGTTGAATAATATTTTTGCAATTGGATTCTTATTCAGATTGCTAGTAACTAATATCGAAGCGATCGTATAACTTGGTGGTAAAGACCATTTGGTATAACTATTCCTAATAACTCTTCAATTCTACATTATGAACCGCACTACTGGCATAAATATTGGACAAAATATGTTGCCAGTAAAGAAGAACAGAAGATCGCACCAGCGTCTTACAGACTAAACTTATTTATGAACCGTTTAACGTAAGCGCGATATTGGATTTTACTGGAATTTCGTTAGAAGATGCAAAGTTTTTACCACAGTTGAAGCTTATAACTCTCAAAATGTGAAACGGGCAACTAGCATCTGTTTCGAAAAACAGGGAGAACTTAACAGCATATTATAGATTATAAACTTAAGACACATATTATAGAACTATTAACATTAATAAGATACTATTGCTTAAGCATATGAATTAATAATATAGGAGATTTGAATAAGAGCAAAATTTATACAATAAAATAACATTACTCGGCCATGTTTCATTGCGGCAAATTGCCTTTGCATAGATGAGAAATGAGAAACAAAATGTTGTTTCTCATTTCTTATCTATGCAACTATATACAGCTGTGTTCATAAAAATAGTAGTGCGACTGAAATGATGAAGCGCCAAATTTTGTTATAAACATAATATTTTGAGAAAAAATTTAAATCGTGTATTTAGAATAACATATATATATATAAAGATATGTATAAAGATTATATAAAGATATATATAAAGATATATATAAAGATATATATAAAGAAATATATAAAGATATATATAGAGATATATAAAGATATGTAAAAAAATATATATATAAATATATATATATGTATTCAAATTGTTTAGAAAATATAATCTTTATCATAGTCGCCAACATTTCAGTCGCACTACTATTTTTATGATCATTCAGTTGTTATCATTCAGTTGGTTTTGTCGACTTTGGCCAGTGGAATCTCAGCGCGAGTCCCAGGAGTTTACAGCTGTTGTTTCTTGTCCCAACTTGGGTGGCAAGTGCAGTTAACAAATAATTGTGGCCGTGGACTGCGTATCGAGTGAAGAAGCCAATAGTTAGCTCTACAATGTGGCATCTCGGCTATGAGTGTATTCTTCAAACCGGAGCTTGGTCTAAGTTAAGGGGAAGGATAGCAAATGTTCCGCTTAAATTTCTGAATACAAACTCACGGCATTTTTAAATTTAATTGTCCTTGCTCCAGCAGATAACTTAATACGGCTAAGCTATAATTGGAGTAATTTATCTTCGGGAAACAATCTTCAGTGGGCGGGCGATTTCTCTGCGTATGCGATGGACTCATATTATATCATGCATCTCATCATCTCTATCATCGCCGATAAAGTACACTTCAAGGACTTTATTGTTTCGATCAGGGAATGAGGGCAACTGGGAGCCAGCTTTGTGAAAATTTTTTACTTGCTTCATGTTCGGATAGGATTCAGCTTTGATTTTCAATGCTCAAAGTAAGGCGATTTATTATTTCAGCTGGATTGTTTCAGAATGCAAGAGAATTGTTTCTCAGATTTGAGAGTGGCCAAGTGAGTTGAGACCAAGCCTGGTTGATCGTCTCTCTGCTGATTTCACATTATACATTTGAATGGTATTGACCCTGTTGCTCTCTCGTACGGCTGCCCACTCTTCCTCAGTCATATTCCAAAAGCCGTCCCTTTGGTCGTTCTGTAGGGCGATTACGACGACCCAAGCTTGTTTTTTCTGCGAGCCCGTTCTTACAGCGCCATGAAAGCAAACGTTACACAAAAGACAAAAGAACAAATGGTGACGGTGGCGAACTGAACGTAATTCCAAAACGCCAACTCAACTTATTTAGTAGTTTTTAAATCCGTTGTATAACTCATCCCATTTTGATGATCATTACATATAATTATTTATATTAAATATAATCACTAATTAATTACGCTACTAATTAGCAACTCAAACAAACCTTGTTAAATATTATAAAAGTGTTACAGCTCGATTGATACAAGTCCTCCTCTTTCAAATTAGGTTCAATCTAAGATACGTGTCTATGTAATTATTGTGATAAATATCAGTGTTATACAGTGTATAAAAGCTCCAATTCCTAAAGCACAAAAATCAATCCCAGTAATCACACGATGCTGTTCCAATCAAAGTGCCTTTACACTGTGCTAATTATCATTTTGTTCTTAAGGCAATCGAGTGCCTTGAAGTACATATTTGTTCCTGAATATGAGGAGTTCTTTGACGATTGTTCCAATAAACCAAACAGTGTTCTTAATGTCCATGGACTGTTTGATGCGTCTGAGTTGACAATTACGCAGCAGGACGATGTGATACATATGTCGGGCAATGCAACCTTTAAATGGAATATTCAACCAGGGGATCGCGTTCAGGTATTTTGCTTCAGCATTTATTGAGTGGAATAACATCCTTACAATTGACTTTCCATTTAGGTGAGCTTTCAGCTATTTCGGTTTGATCGTATAAGCTGGGTGCAAACGCCTTTTGGAATGACTATTCATAATATCTGTCCAGTTCTGTATGATGAGCCTCAGTTCTGGTATATGTATTTTACACAATATATCACCAATAAGGAAGACGTGAAGGACAAATGTTTTTACCCTGGAGTATGTTTATCAAGTTTAAATATATTTTTATTAATATTCATATGTATCTTCGTCTTTCAGACTAAATTAATTTACGAGCCGTTTTCCTTGAATTTGATATTCGATTTTACTGGACTGCCTTTATATGGACGATATAAAAATATTGTCACAGCTAACGCCTTCAGCTCGAAGAATGTGAAACGGGAAACGAGCATCTGCTTCGAAGTAGAAGGACAATTTGAAAGGCTAGATTAAACATGGGTTCTCTAGTCGAGGCTGCTCGACTAAGAGATACCCTGAACCCTGCGAAGAGCTGATATTACAATATTTCACACATACATAGTAACCAAATATGTACACACACATACATCAGCAAGCGTTCTGCTAACTGCGCAGTTTACGCATCGACTGCCTGGGCTGCAGTATGGGCTAAATTTGTTGAATAAATTCTCTTGTTGATAATCACATTTGCTAAAGCACATTTCTCTAGTATTTGGAAGGTGGGAGGGGAAGGGAGGCGGTATCCAAAATCCAAATCACAAAATATTTGTATTTATTACATGAACCTACACAGCAAATCTGAAATATCTAGCTCTTACGGTATACAAGTTACGCCTATAAAACGAAGCCAAATTATCGATTATTGTCGATAATAAGGAAATGGGATGAGTTATCGGAAAAAATGAAAAGCTCGTACTGCGTATGGTATACGCTAATATATACATTCAAAATTTCTTTAGCTTTTGTGGTTTACAAGATCGCTGCGCTCATACGGACGGACGGACATGGCTATATGGATTCGTCGAGCTGATCAAAAATATATATAATTTATGGGGTCTGCCACGCCTCCTTCTGCCTAGTTCATACCATTTCGGAAAGCCATTACACCCTGCGAACCCATTATTTAATGGGTTTAAAGTATGCGAATATTTTTAAGGTAGACAAATATCTCTTTTACACCGGATTATATCTTATTGCACCGGAAATATAAACATAAATCGATTATATTACTTTAATTATTAATTAAACTAAATATAAACCTTGTTAAATATAATTAGAGTGTTACAGCTCGTTTGATACAGGTCCTCCTCTTTCAAATTAGGTCAATCTAAGATACGTGTCTATGCAATTATTGTGATAAGTATCAGTGGTATACAGTGTATAAAAGCTCCAATTCCTAAAGCACAAAAATCAATCCCAGTAATCACACGATGCTGTTCCAATCAAAGTGCCTTTACACTGTGCTAATTATCATTTTGTTCTTCAATCAATCGAGTGCCTTGAAGTACATATTTGTTCCTGAAAATGAGGAGTTCTTTAACGATTGTTCCAATCAACCAGATAATGTTCTTAATGTGCATGGACTGTTTGATCTGTCCAAGTTCCCAATTACGCAGCAGGACGATGTGATACATATGTCGGGCAATGTAACCTTTAAATGGAATATTCAAATAGGGGATCGCGTTGCGGTATTTTGCTTCAGCATTCATTGAGTGAAATAACCTGACAATTGACTTTCCATTTAGATGAGCTTTCAGCTATTTCGGTTTGATCGTATAACCTGGGTGCAAACGCCTTTTGGTATGACTGTTCATAATATCTGCCCAGTTATGTATGATAAGCCTCAGTACTGGTATAAGTATTGGACACAATATGTCACCAATAAGGAGGACGTGAAGGACAAATGCTTCTACCCTGGAGTATGTGTATCAAATGTAAATATATTTGTAATTAACAATTTTTGTGTTTGTTTTTCAGAATAAATTAATTCACGAACCGTTTTCCTTGAATTTGATATTCGAGTTTACTGGACTTCCTTTATATGGACGACATAAAGTTATTGTCACAGCTAACGCCTTTAGCTCGAAGAATATGAAACGGGAAACGAGCATCTGCTTCGAAGTAGAAGGAAAATTTGAAAGACTAAATTAAAAAATTATGCATAGAAGTGCTCGACTAGAAGATACCCGGAATCCAACTTTTTTCAAGGTCACCCAAATTTCATTAATTGTTAAACTATAGAGTAAAATTTTTGTAAAACTAAATACCAAATGAAAAGAATATTTTTAAATAAACCTGGTTAGATATAGTTATTGTATATATATTGTATTATATGTATATATATATATACATATATATATATATATATATATATATATTCAAATAAAATTTGCAGTCCCACATTTCAGTTGCACTACTATTTTTATGAATACAGCTGTATATGCAGATATAAGATAAACACACGCATATATTCTGCGAGCCCGTTCTTACAGCGCCATGAAGGCAAGCCTCGCACAAAGGACAGAAGCACAAAAGTTCATGCTAGGCATGTACAGTAGTAAGCTGAATGGAATGCCAAAACGCCACCTTAATACATATAGTAGTTTTTAAGTCCGTTATATAAGTCATCCCATTTTGATGATAATTACATATACTAAATATAATCACTAATTAATAGCATTACCCTAATTAGCAACGGAAACAAACTGAACATTAAGCTTGTTAAATATATATATGCATATCTCGGATGATACTAGGACCACATTATTCAAATCAGATGCAAATCTAGCAAACATGAACACTTAATCAATGACAATTTATCAGTGCTCAGAAGAACCCCTCAATGCGTAAAGTTTCAATACGAAATTTACCAACTACTTAGGTGTATTTGGTATATTAAAGAAAGACCGACTTTTCAAATATTTTATTAAAATATTTAATAAAATATAAATAAAAAAAATAAATAAAAATTTAATAAAATAATTTTCTTCGAGATATCGTCAGTGGAATGAAGAGATTATTTATACTTTAAATTCAAAGGGATTTTTAATGGGAAGTGGTTTTACTATCAGATGCCGTGATTGCCTTAAAAATGTAAGGGAAACGTTGCAGGAGATCGATTTTATAAATGTGCTTTCTAAAGATGTGCTAAAACCACTTTTACTTCCGAAGACTACTCCAGGCTACTCAAGTTTCAGATTTGAATACTTAAATTTATTCACATTTTGTTTTCCTGTATAATATTTGTATCTTTATTTAGCTTACTTTGTTCGAATTTGTAATTTAAAATAAATAAATGTACAACAACAAATTTTTCCCCTTTGGGCTAATTTATTATAATTGTGGCTAACGTGATTTTCGTTTAAATTAAATATGTATTAAAAATATTTTAAATAAAAATTGTTTTCCCAAAACAATATTTTTAACATAAATTTGGGAAAATGTCATTTAAATAACTACAAAAAATTCGTTTGCGTAGAAATCATGTAACTAGTCTTGCTCTAGAGCTTTTGAGTTAGCCTTAATAAATAATATTTTGGAAACATTTTCGGGGCAGAGACCCAATTGCATATCACTATATAGACTTTTAGATACATTGAATAGACGCTCGCTAGCAAGGCTAGCGGCGGGCGTGGATAGATATCGTTTAACAATTGGAAACAAGGCGCTATATTTGTTATTGGATCGCCACCAACTTATTGGGTCACTTTGGCGCTCAACTCTTGGTTCAGAGTTGTATAAATACAATAGGTTCTTTAATTGCGATTGCGATTGCGAATGCAATGATGTGGATGCTTCCGGACTGGTGTTGGATGGTGTGAGCATATTGTCAAGAAAAGAATCAATTTTCGATTCGTTTTTAGCATTCGAGGCAACTTTGGCGATCTTCATTGGCGGCTGCCATTGCTGGAGCTGAGTTCGGCAAATCTGTGCCAGGACTTCCTCGGTCACCAGCTGTGCTTCCTGGTGGGTGAAAAATGCTTGCTTGTAACGCGGATCCAAGTATGTGGCCATCAGATACTTGATATCCGTAGTAATAGTCGAACATTTTGATTCCAGCTCCTCGAGCAACTTTCGCGCAAAGGAGCAAATGGTCTATAAGAGATTCAATATTAGAATTAGTTTAACATTTCTTACAAGATTTCCAGCTTACCACTGAAGACACAAAGTTGTGGACGTCTGTGCGAAGGGAATCACGTAGTGCGGCTATTAGCGGTATGACTGAGGATGCCGTCGCAGAGGTTCCACTCCAAATATTGACAATTTCCTCAATTGGTTGTATGACGCGCTGACCCAAATCAATATCCAGCCATTCATCTGGATAAATCTTGACCATATTATATTCCTCGGCATAGAGTGAAAGAGCATCTTTAAGCTTGAGCAGGCGTCCTTTCAAACGAAAGATCGCATTCCAGTCCAACTGGTTGTCATTGTGTTCCACCAATTGCAATGGCTCCCGATTCAATTGTTTTTCATGAATATATTTCAAATGGTTGTATGCTATGTGAGACTGCTCAAAGTGTTTTGCAATTTGAAAGCATTTGGCGTCTAATTGCTTGAGGTGTTCATTCGATTCGAGGGCATATTTCACACAAAGCTTCAGCAGGTGAACATTGCACTCTACTATGGCGCCCTGTGTGCAAGTGCCCTCATCTCTGATAATGCAAGTAATCTTCTCCTTGGGCAGCTGCAGCTCCTGGCAAACATTGGAAATGATGATACGAGTGCGACAAGCGACATCGTCTGTGTGTCGTCCATCTAGAGCTTCGCATTTCAAGTGAAACTGCTTCGCCTGGAAGTCATTGGAAATCCCGTGACAGCTTAAGCTAAGCAAGCCTTGGCCACCAGTTCTCCACGAAATGCTTGTGGCCAGCGAAACAGAATCCAACATGACGAGCTGTTGCTTCAGTTGCGTTTGCATCCGCCGATATATGTCTTGACATAGCAGATTCTCATAATAGCTAACAGTATTAATTGCATATCGCGGCTGCAGAACTTTAATAAAGTTCACAAAGCCAACGCTAGTTATCAAACCAAAGGAATTATCATGCTGGGCTATCATTAAAGCCAATTTCTCATCGCTGGCATAAGTTTCGTCCGAGTCGCTTACCCTCCGAACCTCCAATGGATCAGCATCCTGAAAAGAAAGAAATAGAAATTATTTTACGAACTGCGGGAACTCTGTCGAAAAGTATATCAGTTTTTTTTTACGTGTAATTGCACGTTCGTGTGAACGGAAGCGTTATCATTTATTTCCGTTTTCACCATGTACTTGATGTCGTTTTCGGATAATGTTAGAAATTCGGCAGGATGCTTGCTCTTTAGATGATTTCGCAGACATGTTGTGCCGCGGCCCTTACGTGAGTAATTTTTGTGGCACAGGCAACAAATTGCGACTATATCGCTTTCTTTATAGAAAAAGTTCCAAACTCGACTCTTTTTGCTCATTATTTCATTTGCGGATACTCCGCTTTACATCCGTTTCATCGCAGCCCTACGACACAACTTGCGATAACACAAAAACGATAACGATAGCTGCTCGATTGCATGCAATTAGAGTTTCCATTCTGCCTGTTGATTTCTATCGTGTTTTTTCCATCGCTAACATTATAATTTGGCGCGCACGCTACTCAGGGAAACAACAATTATTTGTTTATGTGCGCGATGCCTTGCAACATGGAATTACCAAGCACTGCAGAAGAGCTGACAGCACAAGACAATGCACATTGGAAAGAGTTACTCAATGATTCCACAAAATGGCACTCCATTCCGCTACTAAATCACACACCTTTGCACAAACTGAAAGATCAGGGATTGGTACGTTTTCGTGGCATGGTGCAGGACATGATGGATCCAGAAATCTACTTGGAGCGCTATGAGGTCAAATTAACAGACGGCAGTGCACGTCTACAGCCAGGCAAATATCGCGACTGCCTGCGACTCGGCAAAGATGAACGTTTGGACTACAATGCCGAGAGCAATGTGCATGGCGAGCGGCGCACATTGTTTGTGGTCTCAGTGCCTGGTCTCAACGACTGGGCTAAAGAGCACGAAAAGCAGTGCAACCCGCGGGCAGGACAGCTGCCAAGTGTTGGAAGTGGTGTAAAACGTGCCTTAGATGAACAAGAAGATATGGAGGTCGACAAAGCAGATGAATCTAAGAGCATTAGCTCAGCTAAAAAGCAATGTGTGAATGTTGAGAGCAAAACAGAAGCAAATGCCTGCAGCTCCGCAGTGCTTGGCACTGATTATCTACTCAATTCACCGCTGCCCAGTCGTCCAAGCATGGCCTGCATGGTGAAGGTCTACGAGGACTTCGATAAATATACCTTAAACTCGCTGATGGATTTTGTTGGCTTTCTGTCCGTCGATCCGGCATTGGACGCCTCCACGCTGGACGTTGAGGCAATGAAAGATGTTGAGAGCCTAGCCGAGCTGCAGGCACAGAATCCATCGCCGTTCCTAATACCGCGCCTGCATGCCTTTGCCGTCAAGCCCTTGTGCCATGCAAATCCGCTACTGGACGAGAGTCTGCAGCAGCCCGCTGCAGCTGAGGCGCTACATGCACCACAATCTTTGGAAAGCATACAGAAGGACTTGCGCATGTTGCTCAAACTTTGCCTGTTCGAAGACGAACTTGCTGCCGAATATCTACTCTGTCATCTCATTTCCACAGTTTACAGCCGCTCTGAGATGCAGAGCATTGGCAAATTTGCACTAAACATCTGCAATCTGCCCAAAGAGTGTCTGCAGCAGTATACAACGCAGCTGTACGAGGTGCTCGAGCTGCTGTTGCCTGCTAGTCACTATCTGCCCATGACACTGGAAACCATGAACACAGCAGCCTTCACACCAAAGTAGGTAGAACTTTCTTGAAATCGTTTTGTGTAAACATTTACTTTCCACAGAAAGGACTATGAGACCAACAAGCTGGTCTCTGGGCTGCTGCAGCTGGCGCCCCATACACATCTAGTGCTGGACGAGACACGCATGCGGCAGGGCAAGCTGGAAGCGAATGGTGTCCATGGCGTACAGCATCTGGCGAACCTCATTAACAATCAGCAGCTCAAGTGCGACTTTCAGTATTATCAGATCGATTATAATGTGGATATTCCGGTGCTGGTGCTCAGCGAGGGACGCAGCATGCTGCCGGTATGCCGGAATTGCCATAATAGTAGACTACTTATATATCTCTAATATACCCACGTCATTTGCAGAGCGACTTTGTGCTGCCCATTAAGGCGGATGAGAAGGCTATTCAGATTTACGAGGAGTCTCTGAAAGCTGCTTTGCATTATCTGCAGCCAGGACGCTTGCAGCAGTTCCGCAACTATTTGACCATGTCGCGGATTGGCCAGTTCAGCGTTAGCGATGAACACACGGAAATGATACAGCAGGAATTTGTGGATATGCGCAAGGCGAATGTGAAGAGCAATGCCGATGATCTGCACTGTCTGTTGGTCTTATCGCGTCTACTAGGAATTGCACGCGGCAATGCGACGCTAGATAAGGAAACCTGGCACCTAGCCACAGAGTTTGAGTCGAAGCGTCGCCAGCGATTGCAAGCGCTGCCCAAATCAGGCACTTCAATGCGTAATTAAATATTGTAGAATATCAATCGTTTTTGTTTTTAAGTATATATACAATATTTTATAAAATATCTTTTATTAGTTGCCAGATTTTTCGGTTTTTTGAAACTGTTTCAAATTGATCAATCGATCACGTCTCAACTTCTGAAAGGCGCGAAACTTTTTGCGTCCGTTTATATAGCATAACGACTCCTGATACGTAATGGGCAGCACCTCCTGAACATTTCTCTCCGCCTTATAGATGAGGAATAACGCATTCGTCGTCAAATGTGATGTGCTGTTCTCATGCAACACTTGCACAATTGTCAACAACTGAATATACTTCTTATATGTGTAGACCACGTAGGCAGTTACTTTGATAAATGAGTTCACCTTCAGTGGACTATAGAAGGCCACATCCGAGATGCACTCGATCAGTGGTCGACCGCCAGCATAGATGCAGGCGGTAATCGAACTGATTTCCACAGCAGATCGCATCACGAATCCACCAAAGATATGATTGTGCAAGTTGCGATTGTCGGGAAAGGCGCGCAGCAAGGTAGTTTGATTCGATTCGGACATCCATCTGCAATTGGATGGCAACTCACGATTGTACATGTCATTCGCTTTTGTGCCCTGGGTACGCTTGAAGATCTCGAACATTAGCTTCTCATCTTCCTTGGTGGGTCGGATGTAAAGTACACTCTTTGATTGTTTGGCACTGCGTGCCTCAAATCTCGTAACCGAATCCTCATAGCAGGCTCTCTCCTTCTCGTTGGCCGGATTTAGCGGGTTAATTGGTGCCGCTGCTGTGTTCGTTGCATTGCGTGCGACCATCACAAAGATGGCCTTGAGCATGGTTCGAAAGTTCTGCTGCATGTAAATGGTTATCTCCATGGAGGTCAATCCAGTCCATGAGACATGGCCACACAACGAGATGTCCTCAGATGCCAAGATCTTATTGCTATTAGAAAACTCTACGCTCTCGACCAGCACCGTGGCAAAGATATAGGGCAGCGGTATACCTTTGGGCAATGTCGGCACATTCGCATGACGATGACAGATCCACACTAAGAGCCTGACATACTTAAGTCTCGTATTGTTGCTGCCAGCATATGCCTTGACTTACCCGCAAACAAGTCCAATTCCTCCATAAGACGTCCTATACGCACTCGACGCAAATGGTTCACATACCGTTCCCGATACGAGCTCGAGCTTAGTGGCAATATAGCCGTTGTAAACGATTCTGTCATGCTACGACTGGGCAAATCCTCACGCTTTGGCGTGTACTTGAGCAGATTTGCCCGACACTTGGGTATCGTATAGTAGCCCGGCTCCAAGCCAATTTGTTTCTGTATATTTTTACTCACTGGGAAAAAGAGTGTGTTTAAAAGAAAAATCGGAATCGAAACAGGCGCAGAGACTGCCACATTTACCATCTGACATTGTACCCGAACAGTGACCAGACTGAAAGGCCTCAAATTCACATGCGTCATGCCAACGGCGTGGAGCAGCAGACTGATGTAGGCTCTGTGAACAGGCAACACGGGCCTTACATCGAGATCTAAGAATGCGGGACACCATCAACACGGATCTAGGTCTCTTCAGCAACCGGACCATCCTAAACAATCATTCAAATAAATTGTCTCCAATTTTGAGTAATATTCCAAATACAAGTTCTTTTTTTGACATGTTTAATTTGTGGGAAAAAAATAAAATTGTTTTTATGATAAAAATGGATTTCAATACGAGACTGGAAAAAAACATACATAAAGTTAATTAGTTAAAAAATAGTCAAGATATATTCAATAAACCATTTATATATCAAATTTGTATTTTGTTTCATTTAAAAGTAAATGCTAAAAATACAAAATTCAATTACTATAAAAATAATCCATTTTAGCAATTTTTGTAAAATTTCAAAATTGATAAATAAAATTAATTTGTTAAAAAAGAGTCGACATATTCAATAAAAAATAAAATAAATATTAAATTTGTATTTTGTTTCATTTGGAAGTAAATTCTAAAAATACAAAATTCAATTAGTATAAAAAAAATCTATTTTAGCAATTTTTGTAAAATTTCAAATATGATAATAAATTTACCTAAATTTTCCACGATATATATGATATAAGAAAACGTTTAGTGTCAATATAAACCTGAACTTTAAAGTGGATTTTCATATTTGAATACATTTCATGCCTGGGGGTCCATAGACAAGCAAAATACAATTTCACAATTAATGAACCTTTAGACGAATAGATTTGTTGGGCTTGCAATATTCTGTTTACAGTTCGTATGGGTACACAGCTGAGTTACTGTTAGGTTGAGCAAGTTCTCTACTAAATATTATTTTTAATTTTATTTTTCATTTTACGCTATATGCTCAATTGAAAAAATAATAGAACAAATAGTTAGGGAAACAAATTGAATGGTATTGCTATACGTTGTCGACTATGATATACCCTGTACTCTGAAGTCTGCACCATAATTTAATATTATAATAAAATAATAATGTAAAAAAATTTAATTCAGATATTCAAAAAAAAAAAAAAATTGATAATAAAGCCTTTACGCTGCTACATCATATTATAACATTTAAATAAAGTAAAAATATAAAAAAATTAATTTAAATATATGAAAAAATAAATAAATAAAATGAGTAATCTAAACTAAATAAATATCGTTAGTAAAGTATAATAATGCGATCCAATTCAATCAATAATAACATTAAAATGACAGCTTACATGATTTTCAATTGCTAAGTACTCAAAATACGCCTTCTAATCATGTGTAAGCAGATAGAGCGGCATAAGCTAATCAAATTTCATCACTAGGCCTGATTTGTCTCTGCCAGGGTATGAAAGTGCGATGTCATCATTATGCGATTCTTTTTACCACTTGAAAGCTCAGCGCAGTTATGATCCATACTTGCGTTCCACAAGCATACAAACTTATAAGGCTTGTCAGCTGCGAGGGGCTTTCAGTTGAATTGCTTGCATCGATACGTTCACATCTACAGCAAAATGTCGAAGATCGTGTTATATGGTATTGATATGTCCCCGCCGGTGCGTGCTTGTTTGGTAACACTCAAGGCACTGGAGCTGTCCTTCGAATATAAGGTGATTAATTTGGGTACAGGCGAGAACCGTACGCCGGAATACTTGAAGATGAATCCACAAGGCACGGTGCCAGTGTTGGATGATAACGGCACAATCGTAACGGATTCGCATGCCATATGCATCTATCTGTGCGAGAAGTATGCCAAGACAGATGCACTCTATCCCAATGAGCTCTTGAAGCGCACAGAAGTCCATCAGCGTTTGTTCTTCGATGCCAGCGTCATCTATAAGGCGCTGTGGAATGTGAGCAGCGTGTTTTGGATGAGGGGCATCACAGAGGTGACCAAGGAACGGACCGACAACGTTCACGGAGCTCTCCGCTTGACAGAAGCTCTACTGGAGAAACCGTATATCGCTGGCGATACGGTAACCATTGCTGATTTCTGCTGTGCCGCGACTGTCTCATCCGTGCCCGCAGTATTTGATATTGATGCACAGAAATATCCGAGGATCACCGCTTGGCTGGCACGCCTCAGCGAGTTGCCATACTTTGAGAAATTCAACAATACCGGTGCCAAGGAATATTCAACATTCATGAGAAGCCAGTGGACCAAAGTGGAGCTCTAATCTAACATATCTAATTTAGTATATCAATATGGGAATAACTATCGTTTTATTAATAAAAAATATATGTATATGAAACATTCACCTATCCACACGTTCTTATGTATACAAATGTAAACAAGTACTGGGCGAAGAGAATTGCAAAGTGCACTGCATTCTGGGCCGGGTTGTTTGTTTAAATGTTGAATCAATCATACACACTATATATTTAGTTCATTTGATTGCGATGCCGCTATGTTTGAGGTGCATACCGAGCGCAAATATTCTTATCGATATATAAGTCAACTATCGATGGTGGAAGCTCATCGATTTTTTCAGTTTATTGGCTAGCGAAAGATAGTATAAACAAAATGAGTAAAAACAACAAAGTGGTGTGGACTGATGAAATTTTGATTTTTATTATAAAACATGTGAAAGCAGCGCCATTCGTTTGGGATCATTCCCATCCACTGTTCGCATGCAAATCAAAGAAGGCGAAGTTCTGGTCGCTTCTTGCACAAAAAGTTAACAGCTCCGGTGGATTTTTTTCGGCCACACCAATTACAAAAGGTAAAATAGATAAATTGAAGCCATAATTATCATATTAAAGTATAATTGCTATGATTCTAGAGGCATTGCAAAAGAAATGGACAAATATGAAGACATACTATTTGTTAGAGGAAAGCAAATCGAAACGCATCGGTGCAGATGCAGATAACTTCAGCACCACCTGGAAATTTAGATTGACTTTATCATTCTTGAGCTCAACTCTGAACTCCACTCCAGCTCGAGCACAGCAAAACTCATCGACAGTGAACGCATGTAGCACAACACTACCTGCCACAGCAAGCGATAGCAGCTTTGAGCTATCAGAAGACGATCCGCTCGCCACTCAAGAATGCCAGCCCCCAATTACAATAAAAACGGAGGAGCCATCTGCTGAAGATTCGCCACCACCATCAAATGAGCCGGATAATGAAGAAGAGGCCACATTGCCGCCTATAAGAAAAGTACCCAAAGAGTCAGCAATCTTAGAAGTGCGAGCTCCCAGAAGAGCACACAAATCGTATTTCTATCATTATGGTATGACTATTGCCCAAGATTTGGATCAACTGGATGAGGACTATAAAATAGACGCTAAGCTGGAAGTAATGCAAATTATTGCCAAATATAAGAGAGAACAGTACTTAAATCAGTCCGATAGCTAAAAAATAAAATGTAAAAAACTCAATTTCTGAATTTAGGCGTTTTTCTTGATCAATTTGCGCTCAGTCTGATTCTTTTGTTGAGAATACTGACACAAAACATAATAGAATATGCCAACCACAACAAAAGACAAAAACATTAATAATCGTAAAATTTAACAGCACTGAAAATCGGCTGCAAAACTTTAGAAAATATCGATAACCTGACAAACAGCTGTGACTAACAGCAATGGAAGCAGCAGCTTTCTAAGGAAACTACCTTCTCTTCATAGCGTAGTGTAATTGTTCTTAGTATAAGAGTGTATAAGAGGCGAGCATAATGTCAAATAGACATTTTTAGTGACAATTTTAAAAGTGTAAAATATATTATATTTTATGTAAAAAAAGTATAAAAAAAAACGAATAGAAAAACAAATACAAACTCCGCGCAACGGTGCCTCTGTGCACAAACGCTGCCCGCAAAAGCTGTGCGCCAAATCAATTTACAGCGCACACAAACGTAACGTGAAAATCGATTTCAGTTTTCGTCTGCTGTTGCCAGCAGCAGTCTGCTGTGCACATTCAATTAATGTACAATTGTACAATTAATTTCATTCCACCGTCGCCACACAGCAAGTGCATAATGCACGCTTACTCAGGCCAGGCGAGGCCACTGTTGAATCGCCGCTGCCGCAGCCGCTACTGCAGCTGGAATAGCTGCGCTGCGCTGCGTCTGCTCGCGCTGTGTGCCCTCATCGCTGGCTGCAGTGCAGCCGATACGGACATAACGCTCGATGCCAAAGCGACGCTCAATCATCGCATTCAAAGTCTCGACTTGCTGGTATTCGTATTTCTGCTAGCCCTAACTGTATTAACCATTTGGCTATTCAAACATCATCGCGTTTCGTGGCTGCATGAGACCGGATTGGCTGTCATTTATGGTGAGTGAGCGAATCGTTAGCTAACTTGGCTTTGGGTAACCTAACCCACATACACATGCTAATTGTTGGCTTTATATTAGTTATTTTCGTACATTCTTTTTGTATCATTTCATCATTATTTCTCTATGCTCTTCTTCCTCTTCGATCATTGTCACCTGCAGCTTTCATTGCCGCGTCTTTGTCTCTCCAATCATTCGTTGCCTCATTTATAGATAAATATATACATATATACATTTGTATATTTCGATATAAATATAAATATATTTAAATGCGTAATTACGTATTTTTACACTTTTCGTGCACATTCCCAAACTAAAACACATACAAAACCCAAATTGGCTTTTGTAATCGGAACTGCAAAGCTTTTAAGTCCCGCATTTTATACATATAAACATTTTCGTTGATATACGAACCTGTTATTTAAAACCCTATTTACACATGACAACACTAAAATTCTTTTCCCTATCTCATTGTTTGCCTTTAATTCTGCTTGAATTGAAATTTGCAACTCAGCGACATTTTTGCCATTATAAAATGTGCATTGCATTGACTACAGTGGCCATTCGCTACTGTCAACTTGGCAAATCAAAAGTTTTAACTCAATTTATAGCGCAATCAAACTGTAAATTATTTTTATCTTGAGTGCAGTTTAAGTATTAACAATTGCAACAATAAAACACTTTTAAATAAATTAAACTTTAATTTTAGTTTCTGAATTAATCTAGACATTCTCGAAATTTTGCATTTCTATTGAACTCAAAAACATTAGCTAATTATATATATTTTTTTTAAATTTTCTTCATGCTTTGCTTCGGCATTTCTCTAATTATTTGTTTAGAATTTTACAATTTATTATATTCATAGTTTAGTGTTGCATAAAAACACGTCTTAATTATGAATTTAATTACATCTGCCGTTGTTTCTCTGCTTCAATAACAAACATAGTTCAAGTTAGGGTCATTTATTATATCGAGTTGCATCTGTGTTTTTTAATACAATCGCATTTGTTGTTCTGCTTTGGGTTTTTCCTCAAACGTTTTTGCGCTTTGCATTTCTGGCTGTTTTTTATTTATTTTTTATAAACAAAGTCTGCTATCGGTACCAGTTGGGAATCAAATATATGTATGTTATATACGTCATCCAGAAGTGCTGAATTATGATATTATAACTAATTCAACAGCTCAATATGCACGTGATTTATATATATATATATATATATATATATATATATGTATATATATATAATTCTTGCTAATTTTTTATGTACATTTATCTATCTAGCCATGCCTGTCTGTCCCTCCGAATCGATCTCTGTAATTTCAAAATCTGAGTAAAAATTCTTTTAAACTGTTCAAGTTGTTTCTTTTTTTTCGATTTTAAATTTAATTTTCTCAACAACAAAAAATGTCGATTTGTTTTTATATGACAAATTGCATACCTTTAGAGCCAGATAGGCCAAATTTTTTAGTTATACACTCGATGATAACACAAATTTATAACAAATTTATATATTTATAATATTTAATTTTGAATACATTACTAAAAAGTAGATATGTGTGTTAAGTTGAGAGATCGAATGTGTTAAAAGTTGACGTATTTCAAGAAATAAGCTCTAATACAATCCCATTCTACTCTAGTGCTCGAACAAACATCAGAATATCAGGATATTTTCTAGTCGGATACGCCCACCTTGCACGCTAATACTTGTTTTTCTATTTAAGCATCGGCTGCAATGAAAATAATTAAATATGCTAATTAGACAGTCGTATCTAAGCAAAGTCATAATACAAAATTTGATTAGCAATGAAATATTATTATAATAAAAAAATAAAAACAGAATCCAAATGCAGATAAGGCTCCAGAGTTTTTGGCAGCTGATAAGCGAGCTCTGGTTTAGACTGTGAAAATGAGTCAGCAGCTTGTGTATTTATGTTTTATACTTGTTCTACACAATCTTATCAGCATAACGCACAGAGAGAGAGAGAGAGAGAGAGAGAGAGAGAGAGAGAGAGAGAGAGAGAGAGAGAGAGGGAGAGATAGGCCATTCAGCCGGCAACTGCTCCGCATTCATTAGTCACATTTCTGAAGAGAGCTTTGTGATAGGTCAGGCAATAATAAAATGAGCTTATGCCCAAAGCAGCAAAAAACCTCTTTGAACTGCTTCAGATTGTGTTTCTAAGACTAGTTTGATTTATTCAAAGCTTGCTTAAAGTGCTTTTAATTTAATATTATTACTTGGAAGAGCAGCAGATGTTTGCCTCTAGTTCAAGGTCTGACTCATATGCATGCATTTCCCTAAGGACCCATACAAGAGCTGAAAACTATATATGATTATCGTTCGAGGTCTGACTCATATGCAGATGTTTTTTTGTGAATATATAAATAGGGTAATAATAAATAGATTTTTAAATAAGATATATAATTTTTAAAAATATATCAGCTAAAAAATATATTTGATTAAAGTCGCTCTCATTCCACTTATTTTTCACTCTTTCAATGAAATTATTTATTAATTATTATTAATACATATTCTTTATTTAATTGTTTAATATTCTAATATTTAGTTCAAGTCTCAAAAACAGATCTAAATGGATTTTAATTAAGTCTCTTGAATAAGATACATCATATACTTAACTTGAATTGCTTCCTTATGCAATTGCAGGCTTAATTGTGGGTGCCATCATACGATATGCGGGCACAAACACCACCCTGGTGCACATGCAGGTGGAGCCGCAGGGCGTACCCACCTACAATGACAAATTGCCACCGGACACACTGTGGTTCAAGGTGCGTAGCACAGCTCAACACGTTTGCTTATGCAATTAGAGTCTATTGTCATTTAATTTGTTTTGTTTCTGTTTCTGTTCAGTATCCGGTGAATCAAACAAACGATGGTGTGAAGACATATGCGTACGTGTTCCGTGGACAGGTGTACGATATCGAGGAGAATGAAATCGATTTGAAGGCCACATTCGATCCGGAGGTCTTCTTCAATATCATATTGCCGCCCATTATATTTTACGCTGGCTACAGCCTAAAGAAGGTGTGTGTGGATGCCTGATGATGTGATCATAATTGATGTACGCTTTACCTTTTGCAGAAATACTTCTTTCGCAACTTGGGCGCAATTCTCACGTTTGCCATTGTGGGCACCACCTTATCGGCGTTCCTAATCGGTGGCCTGATGTACGGCTGTGTGAAACTGATGCCAAAATACTTGAGCAGCAGTTTCACATTTCTGGACACGCTGTATTTTGGGGCGCTGATATCGCCCACAGATCCGCTCACCATACTGGCCATATTCAACGATCTCCATGTCGATGTTAATCTCTATGCGCTTGTATTGGGCGAATCTGTGTTGAACGATGCCGTTGCCATTGTGCTAAGCGGGTGAGTGGATGTACTTATATAATATAATATCCAAGTATATTTGCTTTAGAAACTATTGGTTAACAAGTGAGTTTATCCTTTAGCTGAATTGCTTACTCTATCTATCTAACACTCTCTATAAGCAATATGAATCTCTGAGCAATAGGTAAACTCTGTCTGTCTACATTTCCCTACTCGAGTATTCAATTCTTACTTTTTTTTCTTAACAATTTTAATGCGCAAATGTTTTGCTAGAAATGCTTTTTAATGGAAATATTTCGCAAAACAGCTTAACTTATTATTTTGGCTTATCAGCTTTGGCCAGCCATAAAACAAAGTAAAAATACAGCTTTGACATATTTGAAATAATATTTGTAATTAATGCATGTTTACAGGGCCATACAGAACTACGGCGAACATTATTCGAATACGGGCGAGTTCGAGACTACGGCCTTTCTGCGCTCGCTCAGTGACTTCTTCTCTATCTTCTTCTTGTCGCTGATGATTGGCGCTGTGATGGGCTGTTTTACGGCATTGATATCCTTTTTGAA
Organism: Drosophila leonis; assembly: GCA_035045365.1. Taxonomy (NCBI): domain Eukaryota; kingdom Metazoa; phylum Arthropoda; class Insecta; order Diptera; family Drosophilidae; genus Drosophila; species Drosophila leonis. Next base: position 1,013,439 of record JAWNPC010000389.1, on the reverse strand, counting down.
AACAAAAGACAAACCACATACACATACACATACACATACATATATATTATATATTATTGATTTTTTCAATTGTTATTATCCTTTGATATCCTTAACTCCTGCCACACTTGACCAAGTTTACGCGTGTTCGTGACTTTCCGCTGTTGGAGTCGGCGCTGTTTGTGCTCATGAGCTACAGCACATTTCTGTTGGCCGAGGCAACGGAGCTGACCGGCGTGGTGGCTGTATTATTTTGCGGCATTTGCCAGGCGCACTACACGTACAACAATTTGTCGGAGGACTCGCGACAGCGCACCAAACAGATCTTTGAGCTGCTTAACTTTCTGGCCGAGAACTTCATATTCTCCTACATTGGCGTCTCGATGTTCACCTTTCCCAAGCATCATTTCGATGCCGGCTTTATAATAACAGCTTTCGTGAGTTATATATCATTAAATATAACTAAACTTTTATTAAAAACTCTGCCTTTATAGATCTGTGCTGCTCTGGGCCGTGCTGTCAATGTCTATCCTTTGTCCTGGCTGTTGAACATTAAACGCAAGCCAAAAATCTCATCAAATTTCCAGCACATGCTTTTCTTTGCTGGTATTTATGAGCAATACAATTGGCATTTGAATATCTTTTATCAAAACAAAACTATTTTATTTAGGTTTACGTGGTGCTATGTCCTTTGCCTTGGCCATTAGAAACACTGTGTCCGATGCTCGTCAAACCATGTTAACAGCCACATCGCTGATTGTCATCTTTACGGTCATTATCCAGGGCGGTGCGGCTAACTTTTTCCTCAACTGGTTGAAAATACCGTGAGTTCTATTTGCATGTAACTCGCTTCAACCTATCTTAATTGTAAATTCCTATTTGCAGCGTTGGCGTCGATGAGGAGACTGAGCAGTTAAATAATTATCAGGTACACAGTGTGAGTATCAAATTGTTCAATCAGCTCATTCATTTGTATTTTATGCTAAATGCTGCTACATTTCTTTTGGGGAGTTTTCATTTGATAAGAACTTTTAGAAAGCACGGCTAAATAAACTATAAATATAAATATAATAATATAAAGCCAGTTCAATATTATAAACGTTTGCAGTTAGATAAACTGTTTTAGTAAATGCAATGCAAAGCAAATTTGATTTAAAAAAAAGCAGCTTAGTAATATTTAAATTGAGATTAATAATAATGAAATTAAAAGTCGTTTTTTAATAAAGAATTTGCCAACAATGTCTACCAAATAGAGAGCTTGACAATTTGAAAGTATTAAAATCTTATATAAATAAATATAGATTCTTATTTTAGTACAATTTACTTTAATCTCAGCTAGCATATAAAGCAAATAAAAGTTTTTAAATTTTAAAATTTAACATTTTTGCTTTTTATATTAATTTTATAATCAGAAATACAGATTTTTCGATTGAGCTTTAGTCTTCCATATTTTAATTTAATATATTTTAATTTCTATATTTAATAATGATATAATTTTTATTTAAAATTGGCTTCTTTTATTTGAACACAGTACTGATAGGAAAACGCAATATAAAACAATTCAAAGATATGAAAATAATCTGAAGTGAAAATATATTTTTAAAAAAAGTTTTGTTCAGTTAAAGGTTGATTTTACGACAATTGGTTTGGTTTATGTTTTGGTTTATATTAAAAAAAAAACCAAAATGGGCACGAACTAGAATATATATTTTTCTCAGCTTAAAAACTTATCAAAATATTTAAAGAAAATTAAGATTAATTTTAAACGTGGCAAAAACTTTTGTGAATAGTTTGAAAACTATATTTTGAAATGCCAAAAAATAAAAACATTTTTGAATCAAAATTATTTTTAAACTCAATCGAACGCAATGCAAATATCAAATATTGCTTTACTTTTATATAGAAAAGACAAGTATATGTAGATCAAATCGTAACTGCTTTAATATTAAAGGGTATTCCAGATGCGACTTGCTTTTAGCCTAGTTTATTTGGCAATTGAAAGGCCAATTTGTGCTTTGATTTATAATGCATTTCCTATTAAATCAAATAATCAAATAATGCTTAACTTTTATATAGAAAAGACAAGTATATATAGATAAAATCTTAGCTACTTTAAAGGGTATTCCAGATGCGACTTGCTTTTAGCCTAGTTTATTTGGCAATTGAAAGAGGCCAATTTGTGCTTTGATTTGTAATGCATTTCTTATGCTCTGCTTTTGCTCATTATACATTTGACAGCATATTCTCTAACTTATTTATTTTGTACAATTCTGCGCAATTCATGCCATTTTGCATCTATCAAATAAAAAAGGTTTACAATTCCATGGACAATTCACATTCGGCTCCGGTACGTTGACTAACAAATCCATTCAATTGCAAATTTCTGTGTGCTTCTCCCTTGTCCCATGTCCTTTGTCCCTTTGTCCTTCCGCACACACAAACACTATACATAATACATTGATTGAGTTTTATTATTTGGATGAGTTCGCTTACGTTCTCTTATGGGCATTTTATTGTTATTGTTATTGTTATTGTTTATGGCTGGTACTTACTTTTAAATCACATTCCCACACATACACAAAGCGCTAATCTTGTTTCGTTGAAATCTGTTCAGTCTGATGGCTACTTGCAGGATGTGGAGGGCGGCAGCGGTGGTGGCGGTGGCGGTGGGCGTGGCAAGGGACGCCTATCGAGTGGCGCTGACTCGAATCTGGATACACCAATCGATGGCAATGCAGCGACATCGGCCTGCGGACGACGCCGCAACAGCCATGAGAAGGCGATTCTGGCGCGAATTTGGGGCAATTTTGACACCAAGTGAGTAGCGATTGCAGCATGAACTAAGATCGAGAGTATAAGCTGAAGTATTTTGCAGATATATGAAGCCGCTGTTGACGCACTCGCGGCCCACACTGCTGGAGACATTGCCCGTCTGTTGTAATCCCATTGCCAGGCTGCTAACCACCACGCAACAGCTGACGCAGGTGAGTGAACGACGACTCCACGTACATAATGCTTGCAATCAGCGCTTAATGCTAGACATTTGATTTGCAGGATGGCAGCGAGTTTCGGCGAGTCGACTCCGACTCGGACATATGCATTGACAACGACATTGGCAATGGGCTTAGCCAGGATGGCCTGGGTGGCGGGCGTCGCAACTCGATAAATCGTGTAAGTATTCGGTACATGGGCGACACTCAGAACCTACTTGCTAGCTACAGAAATCTTGAATGAAGCACCAAAGACTAATACCATGTAGAAACAGCAACTAACTAAACCGAAATCAAAAACAAAGTGAAAATCAACTATATATATATAAATATATATATATTTATATATCTAATAGATATTTTGGCCAAGTAGACGCATTGTTATAAGCGAGATTTATATCAAATCTAATACTACAAATTACCTAACGTCGTATACATTTATATATATATATATGCTCATTATATATATTTATGTATATATCAATGTATATATTGTATATGTACTAAAAACGAAATTGTGATTTATGTTCTTAATTCTTTTATTTAAAAAACAAAAAACAAAACTGTTAATTTTTGTACAAGAAAACCAAAAAAAAACTGAAAAGGTTATAAAAACGGAATCTTTTATTTTGTATACCATTATTATTGTGTTGTTAATTAAAAAGTATCATTATTATATAATTTCTAAACGCCAAGCGAATTCTAGCTTTAATGCATATTTTTGTTAATATTACATACTGTTTAAACTGCATGGCTAACCAAAAACCAAAAACAAACAAACAAAATATATAAGTACAAAGAAACCAAATGCAAAATGTAACTTTCTCAGCGACAAAATATTAATTTATTTATTTGCTGCGGCATCTTTCTTTCTATATCTTTCCCTCAAATCATCTTAACAAAATAATATAATAATAAACAACAACCATAACAACAACAACAACAACTCATGCGGACTTTTTAACCATTTCTATATATTCGGTTTAACGGTTACCATCTCTGCCTCTCCAACTGAAAACACTATCCACACATCTTTCTTAAACAACAATAGTCAAATATATTAAATGAAACTAATCACATTGCAAACGAACTCAGCTTGGTTACTAATAATTTTATGTAATCATTTGGAACAACAACAACCAACAACAACTTAACGAATCAAATTAATCCCTAATCGAATTTAACACAACAAATTTAACAATTTAGCTTATTTATTTGATTGATTCATTTGTGAAATTTGAATATTTTTCTTAATTTTTTTTTTGTTTAACTTCTGAAAGACTTGGTAACTCTGCGTGTTAAGTAAACGTATGTTTGTTGTCGGCCTGTCCGATCGCACAAATATTTGAATACATTATCTGGTTAAGGTTTAACTTGGGCTTGGAAATTTGTCAATTTTGGATTGTTAGTGGCACAAGCACAAAATATTGAAGAGGCTTTTTTGTATTTTGTCATTATTATTTATGTTTATGTATCTCACAATCTTATTTCTTAGAATCTAACATGCGACTAACCATGTAAGTATACAATTATAAGTTCATTATCATTTATTTAATAAAGTATTTATATTGCTTGTTTTTTTTTTTATTTTTTGTTTGTTTTGTTTTTCTACATTTTTCAATTCAATTATGATTTCATCTCGGTTTCTTCCCACTTTATAAACTTTCTCTTATAGGCTACAACCGAACATGGGAATGTTCATATCTAAGTTGATTTGTTGCTACATACATATACTACTACATACATACATAATTTATGCAATTGGTCTCATTTAAGATGCAAATTGAATGCGTACAAATTAGATTTTTATATGGAAATTTGTTTTTAGTTCTTAAGAGATTTGTGATTTGGATTCTAGTTAACAATCTATGAGTTACTTTAATCATAATTTTGTTGAACGTTTTTATTTTTATCATTATTTGTTCTCTATAAAAGGATATAAATACATAATTTTAGCTTCAAGTGTAATTCAATTGAGAATATCAAATTGAAAACAAACAAAAAAATAAATTAAATAAATTGTAAAATGTTTATGAAAGACAATACTCATAGCTTTATTACTATATTCCCTCTCTTTTTTTTATTTGAAACCGCTGCTACATTTTATTACATCTGAAATGAAAACAAAAAAATCAATGTATTCACATTTAAAAATATTTATCAAAACTATTCTTCAAAAATCGTACCGAAACAACACACACAAACCCTTAGATGGAAATCCTGGAGCATGTTCAGAGTCCGGTATCAACGAGAATCAGGCTATTAGGATTTTATGGCAAGAAGTTATAGGAACTATAGAACTAAATAATCTTTTATTCTTTTCTGTTTTTTTTTTTTTTTTGACAATAGATTTACATAGAAAATGTTTTCGAAATTGCCGAACAATAATTAGTGTAAATAAATATATTTTAAACTGCTTTAGATATGTAATTGCGTTTTCAAATTATACAAAATCTTGCAAATTATGAATGTATATTTTCTTCATGTATATTTAATACTCGTATGTAATGCGCGTTGTTTGCACGATAAAAGTGCATAGAAACGTTAAGATATTCGTTTGACATATTTAATATTCTCTGACTATTTAACTCTTCTATATATATATATATATCTATATGATTTTAATTAAAGCAAAGCTCTTATAGACATTGATAATATTAATTGTTGTGCTATTTATTTATAAGTTTGAAATCAATAAAAATTGAAGACTACCAAAAAATTGTTTTTATTCACAAATACAAATTTTAAATGTCTGTTTTAAACTTGCCGCCTTTGAGTGCATAAACGCTGAGACTAATCGATTGTTGCTGAATAACTTTCCATCTTTAACAGAACTTGCTGCCTTTGCAAAGTAACAGCTGATAGTCAATCGATAGTTTACTTATCGATATAGGGCTTAACATTACAATTTTGCGCGTCGCTTTATTTTGCCTGACTTAGAATTTTGCAATTTATTAAGCTGTTATTGTTTACCAAACACAAAGTTAAAGTGCATTATGGATGTGGCAAAACGAACATTTTTACGCGCTTGTATAAATCACAGCTGCCTTGATCATGATCAAATTGATAAGATATTAACACCGCTCTGTGAACAGCATCAAGTGACAAAACCCGCGAATCAAGAGGCTCTGCACGAGTTCGTTAAGAGCATCGAAAATACGATAAAGGAGCTCAATCAATCGCTGAGCTTCGTGCTTCATCCTATAAGTGGCAAGGAGTATTTGGTTTTTGCCATCACGGACGCAACTCCCGATAAACAGAATCATCCTGGTCTGACGGCGGAGGAATGTCTCTATTTCTCCAATCTACTGGATAAACTTGGCCAGCAGGAGGACTACCACATAGCCTGGAACGAGGCGTACTCTGACCTGGACTTCAAGGGCTCAATCAAGGCGCCCAAGAAACTGCGTATGCAGGCGCTGCTCCAACTATGGACCGAAATGGGCTACTTCCTGGAGTCGGGTGACCGAATCTATCTGGGTCCACGCAGCATCATCGAGTTCGAATTTTATCTGCGCTCCAACTTTGCGGAGACGATAAAGGAATGCGCCCTCTGCAAGCAGCTGGTGCTCTGGGACATCAAGTGCACGGATTGTGGCACCAAAATCCACAGAGTTTGCATTCGCAAATATTTGCGTACCCGCTCCAACTGCCCCACCTGTGGCAACAAGTGGGCCACGCGTCTGAGCCAATAAGAGAATTCGCAAATATTTAACTTAAGTTAGGAACAAATTAAAACACTTTTAGTTAAATCTTTCAACAAGGGTTTTAAATATTTATATTTAATTATTAAATCTAGAAATAACAAGCAGAAACATTTTGTAAATAATATATTTTTTAAGATTAGCGAAAGGAGAAAATAAAATTTAAAACAAATTGTAAATGTTAGAAAAATAATTAATATTTAATTAATGATCATTAGCAAATGATTATTATTATTACTAGAATTAAATTATCAGTACAATTGTTATTAAAATGATTCCTTAAAATTAGGAATATAACTATTACAATTCCGCTTAATTTACTTAATATTGTTATTAACTATATCAATAATTACTACACATCCAGAAGAAGAAGAGGAGCACTGCACGACTGAACACCACGAGAGCAGGAAATCGACTGAAGCCGCGCTGCCCAAGCTTGCATTGAGCTCGAGTCTGAGTTCGTTTTTACACTTGCAGTCGACTGAAGCAGCGCAGCGCTGCGAAGGCTTGCCTTTATATAGGGCTCTCCGACTCTCACTCAGTTTTTACACTTGCAGTCGACTGAAGCAGCGCTGCGCAGGCTTGCCTTTATATAGGGCTCTCCGACTCTTACTCAGTTTTTACACTTGCAGTCGACTGAAGCAGCGCAGCGCAGACGTGCCATTATTTAAGGATCTCCGACTCGCTCATAATTGGACTCATCTCTTGAAGCTGCGCTGCGCAGACTTGGCTTTACATAGAACTCTCTGACTCTGACTCTCACTCAGTTTTTACATTTGCAGTCGACTGCAACTAACATTGCTATTAACTATTGAAATAATTAACACACTTCCAGAAGAAGAAAAGGAGCACTGCACAACTGAACACCACGAGAGCAGGAAATCGACTGAAGCTGCGCTGCTCAGGCTTGCTTGCATTTAGCTCGAGTCTGAGTTCGTTTTTACACTTGCAGTCGACTGAAGCAGCGCTGCGCTGCGCTGCTCAGGTTTGCCTTTCTTTAGGGCTCTCCGACTTTCACTCAATGTAAAGCTCGAGTCTTGAGCCCTGCTCTGAGTTCGTTTTTACACTTGCAGTCGACTGTAACTAATATTGCTATTAACTATTTAAATAATAGACATCCAGAAGAAGAGGAGCACTGCCCAACTGAACACCACGAGAGCAGGAAATCGACTGAAGCCGCGCTGCCCAAGCTTGCATTTAGCTCGAGTCTGAGTTCGTTTTTACACTTGCAGTCGACTGAAGCAGCGCAGCGCTGCGCAGGCTTGCCTTTATATAGGGCTCTCCGACTCTCACTCAGTTTTTACACTTGCAGTCGACTGAAGCAGCGCTTCGCAGGCTTGCCTCCGCTTGCTCTCCGACTCTCACTCAGTTTTTACACTTGCAGTCGACTGAAGCAGCGCAGCGCAGACGTGCCATTATTTAAGGATCTCCGACTCGCTCATAATTGGACTCATCTCTTGAAGCTGCGCAGACTTGGCTTTACATAGAACTCTCTGACTCTCACTAAGTTTTTACACTTGCAATCGACTGCAACTAATCTCCGACTCTCACTCAAAAATTCATCGCCTGAGCTTTTCGCTGACTTAGTTTTTACAGTTGCAGTCGACTGCAACTAATATTGCTATTAACTATTTAAATAATTAACACACATCCAGAAGATGAAAAGGAGAACTGCACGACTGAACACCATGAGAGCAGGAAATCGACTGAAGCTGCGCTGTCAGGTTTGCCTTTCTTTAGGGCTCTCCGACTTTCACTAAATGTAAAGCTCGAGTCTTGAGCCCTGCTCTGAGTTCGTTTTTACACTTGCAGTCGACTGAAGCAGCGCTGCGCTGCGAAGGCTTGCCTTTCTTTAGGGCTCTCCGACTCTCGCTCATAATTGGACACATCTCTTGAAGCTGCGCTGCGCAGGCTTGGCTTTACATAGGACTCTCTGACTCTGACTCTCACTCAGTTTTTACATTTGCAGTCGACTGCAACTAACATTGCTATTAACTATTGAAATAATTAATACACATCCAGAAGAAGAAAAGGAGCACTGCCCAACTGAACACCACGAGAGCGAGAAATCGACTGAAGCAGCGCTGCGCAGACGTGCCATTATTTAGGGCTCTCCGACTCTCACTCAGTTTGTACACTTGAAGTGGACTGAAGCAGCGCTGCGCAGGCTTGCCTTTCTTTAAGGCTTTCCGACTCTCGCTCATAATTGGACTCATCTCTTGAAGCTGCGCTGCGCAGGCTTGGCTTTACATAGGACTCTCTGACTCTCACTAAGTTTTTTTTACACTTGCAATCGATTGCAACTAATCTCCGACTTTCACTCAAAAACTCATCGCCTGAGCTTTTCGCTGACTTAGTTTTTAGACTTGCAGTCGACTGCAACTAATATTGCTATTAACTATTTAAATAATTAACACACATCCAGAAGAAGAAAAGGAGAACTGCACGACTGATCACCACGAGAGCAGGAAATCGACTGAAGCTGCGCTGCTCAGGCTTGCATTTAGCTCGAGTCTTCGCCCTGCTCTGAGTTCGAAGCGCAGCGCTGCGCATGATTGTCTTTCTTTACAGCTCTCCGACTCTCACTCAATGTAAAGCTCGAGTCTTGAGCTCTGCTCTGAGTTCGCTTTTACACTTGCAGTCGACTGAAGCAGCGCTGCTCAGGCTTGCCTTTATTCAAGGCTCTCCGACTCCCACTCAGTTTTTACATTTGCAGTCGACTGAAGCAGCGCTGCGCAGACGTGCCATTATTTAGGGTTCTCCGACTCTCACTCAAAAACTCATCGTTTGAGCCTTTCTGTGACTTAGTTTTTACACATGATCATTGAGTGACAAATAAGAACACATTTTTACCTTTTAGGAAGTTCACCTATGTATGAATATAAAAATATATAATATATAAATAGCAAATAAAAATACTGCCCAACTTTACATTAAGTGCTTTGATATGGGAAATTTTTCTTCTGAGCTAAAAAAAAACAGTGGAGCAAAAATATGAATTTTTATTTGAAATTGAATTTGAATTTCCATTTGATTCGAAATCATAATTTTAAAAACATTAACAAGAATAAATGTATGTAAAATTTATAAAATAAATAGATATGTATGTATATATAAATATATATACATATACGAACCATATAGCTAGCCTAGCCTACCCTAGATATCATATAAGTGTGTACAGAGACAGATAGGATTTTATGTATAAGCTCACTTCAGTTAGGAGTGAAGACAGTGAGAGTGAGGTAGAGAGAGAGCAAGTACAGTTAGTTGCGTGAAGCTTTTCAGAAATCGTAGACTTGAAAGAATCGATGATAAAATATGAGTGGATAAAAGTCTGAAGTTAGTTCAATGTTATTCTTCGTTATGGATGTATGTGAGAGTTTTAATAAAAATCCCTTGATGGACCCAAACTTGGCGCCGCCCTTCATGAAACAGCGTCGCATGGATTGGCGGAATGAAGTTTACCAGGTGGACATAAAACAACAACAACAACAACAAAACAAAAGTGAAACTAATAACAGCAAAAATAAAAAACTTTTCAATTAGAATAAACGAAATAACAACAAACAGGAATTCACATTCGGCGATCGATTCATACCAAAACGCTTCAAGCCCGAAGCCATCAGGTACAATCTCAAATATGTGGGCAAAACCAAAGAGCAGGATCTCTTGAAAATGGTATAAACTCTCACCTAGTTAAATATCATAAATTATGAAAATATATTTGCTTCAGAGCCTCACACAGAGGTCGAGTTATTGGCGCCAGAGCAACTTTGTTGCGACCATGAATAAAGCGTTCGACATTGAGGAGAATCGTCTGCTGCAGTTCAGCGACATGCAGTGCACATACTCCCGGAGGAGCAGGCAGAGCACGGACAGCGATTGGTTCTGTAAGCCAAGAGCCCGACCCGTAGCCTTTGCCACGACCACCAACGAAATGCCCGAGCTGTGCACGTCCTTCGGTAAGGCCGCTTGAAAGCGGAGTCTCCCTTGTCTCATGCCGCAATATCATCCAACCACCACAGATCTCAATATGATGGACTGGTCAGTCAATGATCAGATGGCGCTATCATTCGACGAGAATCTAATCATCTGGCGCAATCGCGACGATACGAGCATGATTTTCAATGTCGAGCGCACGAGTTCACTGAAATATTCGCCCAATGGCAAATACCTGGCCATTGGCTGCATGGATAATGAAAATCCAGGTAAATTTAATGATAGATCATTTAAAATTCTATATTGAGAAGGATGTATAGTACAAGTGATTAGTTAGTTCTAATATTACCTATTGAATTGATATTATTCATCGATTAAAACTATTTCAACTTAAGATCAAGAAAATATTGAAGAAACTCAAATAGGCATTGCCTTAAACATCAAAGATTGTCATTATTATTAGTATTACTTAGTTTGCATACAAACTTGTTCAACATCAATAATTATTATGCTTCTTTTACATATACATATATACAAGCAATAAATACACAAACACATACGCTCGCATAAGCACGCGCTTTCCTAACTGCACTGTTTACGCAGCGACTGCGCTTGGTCTTCAATATGCCTATACAAGTATTATGGGAACTTCAATGTTCAATAAGTTTTTTTGTAGCTGGACTTTCTCAATCAAACTTTCTGAGCGTGATTATGTCATTCATATGTGTGTATTTGCCAAAGCACAACTGCCTAGTATTGGAAATACGTTTTTTTTTTAATTTCAGGCAAAGGTGGCGTGGAATCTAAGAAATAAAAAAAAACGAAATTGTATAAAATATACATTAAACTAAATACAACGTTTTGAGGACTCTAAAATTGTATAAAATATACTGCATTTCGATAAAGTTAAGAAGTTAAAAATAGAATAGTTATCAATTTTTTGAAACAAACTCTATCTGCGCGTGCTATACAGCGACCTACAAAAAATGTAAGTCTATAGCTCTTATATGTTCTGAGATCGACGCGTTCACACATACGGACGGACGGACGGACAGATAGACATGGCTATATCGCCTCAGTTTGTTTGAGTAAGACAATCATGAAGATCAGCTTAGATCCACTCAGCTCGTCGCCCTGATTTTATGACCTATTAGGAACAAAGATGCCTCCTAGCCACACTATAAGACTAGTATACCATATCTCCATATCAGATTATTAATATACATATTTATATATATTCTCTCTCTCTCTCTCTCTGTCCTCTTCTCTCTCTCTCTCTCTCTCTCTCTATCTCTGTCCTCTCCTCTCTCTCTCTCTCTCTGTCCTCTCTCTCTTTCTCCTCTCTCTCCGTCTCTCTGTCACTCTCCTCTCTCTCTCTGTCACTCTCCTCTCTCTCTCTCTCTCTCCTCACTCTCTCTCTCTCTCTCCCTCCCTTTCTCTCCCACTCAGTCTTAGAAATTTGGCTTTTGCAATCGCCTAAGGAATTTCTGATTGCCAATGGCAAATATTTGCCACGATCTTTCGAGTCGATTTGCTGCATTGAATGGAGTCAGGATGGCGACGACATTCTCTGCGGCACGAAGAGCGGCCAAATTGTGGTCATACAGTTCGCCACGATGACCATCGAGCGTGTGCTGCGACAGCATACGAAGGGCATTTGCTGCATGCGCTTCTCGGCGGGCAGACGCTACCTGGCCACAGCCGATCTGCAGGGTCAAATATATATATTCGATGGCGTCACCTATAAGGTGATAATGCGCCTGGGCGCCAAGCAGGGCGGCATCGTCTTCGACTGGCATCCATGGCAGACCGTCGAGCTGGCCATTTGTGAGTAGTCAAAGATTACGAAATATAACAAATTTTATAAATATATTTTTAAATTTAACAGCTGAAAAGAAACTTTCATCAATTTACATATTCAATGTGCCGCGCCGTGAAATTGTTTCGTTTTATCAGCGTGGCGATGATAAGATTTTAATCAATTCAATTACCTTTAGCAAGATCACGGGCGAGCTGCTGGTCAATATCTATAAATACGGTAAGCTTGGATCAATATCTTTAGCTTTATCTTTATCTATTTAATTTTCTATCTAGATGAAAACGGCTGTCCGTGCTGTGAGATCTTTGTGCTGTCCTCGCTGAATCGTGTCGTGGATATATTGACCCATCACAATAGAGGCGCCATCTTCATGATGTGGAGTCCGGATGGCACCAAGCTGGCCGCCGCTGGCATGGATGAATCCTTCTCCATTTGGGAATTCTATCCCAGAGACAAACTGGATTCCTTGAACAAGCAGCAAACGCGTCAGCCACCAAAGCGCAGCGTTCTAGAGCTTTACGGCTCAATTAGATAATTGTTTATAATTGTTTTATGTTCAAATGGCTTTTGATGTTATTTTTTATTTCAAAATTGTAAACATACGTGTATACTTATATATTAGTTAGTTAAGTGTTTCATTTGTGTTTTATTTCAATTCATTTCATAAATCATCCAATAAAATTCCATTTGATTATTTAACTTAAATTTAAATTAGTTTTGTTTTTTTTTTTTTGTTTTAACAATATCATCTTTGAACCTTAAGAGCTGCTTGATTGTTGGGGATTAATATATAAAAAAAAAACTTTTCACACAATTTTTTGTACCGTTTTAAATCTATTTTCTATTATACTTTTTAAAAATGTATGCAATTATGTTCGTAAATAGAAAATTTATATTAAATTCTGAAACGGAAAGCCATCATACTCGGTCTCTCTATTGACGCTTCTGGGACTCCTGTTGAAATATATACTCCGCACAGGCTTCGGCTTCCAAGCGCTGCTTCTTACTCTGATAGGGTTTAATAAAAAAACGGTGAGTGCAATAAACGACGACGGTCGAGCCGATGGCAACCGCCATCATTCCGACAGTTGTTGAGGCGAATTGTTTAATGAAGCTCATCTGTAAATGGAGTATGAAAAAGGAGAAATATATTAGTCGTCATATAATACAAATAAATGCAACAATGATCCCCCCACTTTGTTGTTGTTATAGTTGCTGCTGCTGCTGTTGTTGTTGTTGTTGCTGTTGTTGTTGGCGCTTCGCTAGTTTCTGCTTGATTGTCGCTTTTAAATTTCAATATAAGTGGCTTCCAAATATAAACGCCGCCCAGAAAACCAATAGCGGTTACAACCATTAACTGTGGCACTGTTACACCACGAGGACGACGTATTTGCATTGCACAATTATAATGAATTTAAATTATCAAATATAACCCACAGATTTTTCTATTTGCCGGCAACTGTTACATCAACGCAAAAGTGTGACCGAAAACAGCTGATTCAGCGAATTTGGCAACACTGCTCACATCTGGCGTTGCCATATGCTGTTACTGTTTGTCATAGCAATCAGCTTTCGTTTAGGTTATGTGTGCGTAAAGAACTTTAAAAAAAAACAGCACCAAACAAAAAAAAAACTCAGCAAATTATGTAGTTTATACTAAAGATATATTAAAATCATTGCTTCATTAGTAATTCTTAGTATTGGGTTTTTCTCATTTAAAGTTATTGACGCAATTGGAAATTATGCGGACTTCCTTTAGAGCTGCACGAATCTTAGCTGTCTACTTTTATCGAAGCATTCTTGTGCATATTTACATATCAATCAACAGTTAAAACAAGTAAAACAGAGAACGATAGAGAGAGAGAGAGAGACGTGATTGGGACTCCCTTTAAAGCAATAGAGCGAAAAAGCAGCAGCCGCGCAGCAGCAGCAGCACCAGCAGCAGTAAAAGCAACAACAACAACAGCAATGTTAAACAGTAAGCTGGTTTTTAAAATGGCCTGCGCGCAGCGAGCTTTGAGTCACTCTCAGTTGGAACTGTGCGCCAAACGGTTCTCCATCACTTTTGCTGCTGAGCGCCAAGTTGCGCTTTAAGCTCAATTCTATTGCTGCGAAAAGGAGTGAAAACAAGCGTCGTATACACACACAAAATCAAAGACAAAAAAAAACATTACAAAAATGTACACAAACATATTGAAAAGTTCCAAAAATTGGCTGCCATTGCTAATGCTGTTAATTCAACATGCCAGTGGCAACTCCATACCCACTGCGACAACGCCGACGGGCGTATTCGAGACGCGCACCGACAAGGTGCCAAGTGGAACAAGTGCAGCATTGCCGCTGCCGGCAACATCCTATGATGACATCGATACATTTGTGCCCTTTCGCAGCGACTCGCACGACAATTTCTCATGGCAGCTGCTGAAGGCGGTGCTGCTGAACGCTACGGAGCAGCAGAATGTCATCATATCACCGTTTTCCATTAAACTGGTGCTGGCGATGCTATCGGAGGCCGCGGGCACCAATACAAAGACACAGCAAGAGCTGATAAGCACACAGCCAGACATCAGGTCAGCGAACAATGTGCGCGAGTTCTATCGCAAGACCCTCAACTCGTTTAAAAAGGAAAATCAACTGCACAACACACTGAATGTGCGCACCAAACTGTTCACGGACAGCTTCATCGAGACACAGCAGAAGTTCACAGCCACCTTAAAGCACTTCTATGATGGCGACATTGAGGCGCTGGACTTTAGCAATGCTCCGGCGGCGGCCTATGCCATCAATGAGTGGGCGAACAATGTGACAGATGGCAGACTACGCGATCTGGTCACACCGGATACGGTGCAGAAATGCGTAATGCTGCTCACGAATGTCATCTATTTCAAGGGTCTGTGGCGTCGTCAGTTCCTCCATACATACGAGGGCGCCTTCTTCCGCACCCAAAATGACCAGACACGCGTTCAGTATATGGAGCAAACGGAATATTTCTATTATCACCATTCGGACAAGATGAAGGCGCAGATATTGCGTCTGCCGTACAAGGGCAAGAATTCGATGTTTGTACTGCTGCCAGATGCCATGGACGGCATCAATGAGCTGCTGTATGCGCTGGAGAACGACGAGGTCAAGAGCGCCCAGTGGGCCATGGAGGAGGTCAAAGTGAAGGTGACGCTGCCGAAATTCCATTTCGACTACAAGCGCAGCTTAAAGGACACACTCCAGCAGCTGGGCGTACGTGAGATCTTCGAGTTTAGCGCCTCACTGCCTGGGCTAACGCGCGGCGCCGATGTCTCCGGCATGGTGAGAGTTTCGGACATACTGCAAAAGGCTGGCATCGATGTCAACGAGCAGGGCACTGAGGCCTATGCCGCCACTGTCGTTGAGATCGAGAACAAATTCGGTGGCTCCCAAACGCTTGTCGAGTTCAATGTGAATCGCCCATTTGTGTTCTTCATCGAGGAGGAGGCCACCGGCAACATTCTGTTCGCCGGCAAAGTCCACCAACCCTACTAAGAAGCTAAGACAATAGCAAAGCGTCGCGCTTGATATGCTCACTTGATTACAGAGTAAACTTAAATAATAAACAAAAACTATAGTATATATAAATCTATATCAGAATATACATAACTTTTTTTATATATATAAATTGTTATATCTACACAGCGCGCGCTATTCTATGGGATATAGATTAACTCCATTGTGGAAAAATAATCTATACACAAAAATATTGTTAATTATAAGAAATATGAGGGCAACGAAAATTATTATAATTATTCCATAATAGCTGAAAGATCCGGCTTACATAAGAGTAACATAATCATGTGAAGAAATTATCATCTCATATTATTTTAGCGACATTTTTTACTATTTATATAAATATTATTTCAATAGGCAATATAGATATGGGTAAGGGTATTCGATCTACGATCTATTGCTAAAACTTTCAATTATCGACATCTTCAATACATAGCTTTTCAGTCAATAGCTTTGTCTCATTTAGACAACTAATTAATACACGCTTGAGTTATAGAAGGCATGGAAATTCCACACCCAACTAAGCCTCACACAATCAACAATTGCGCTTCAAGAGTTATGAGCGCAAATACATACATACACACACATACAAACACGCATACATATATGTAAATAAGTAGGCAAAGTTCACAAGCATGAAAACCCACTTAAACCCCCCACATGACTCACGAGTGTGGGATCTAATTAACACCATATAACAATTAGACGAGTCAATGCACGATCCCCTTAGTAAGCGATTTCAGATCAATGTCTATATCTATGCAAATATCTGTATACATATATGCAGTATAGCACGTTGTACTTGCAGCTATTTGAGAGAGTTTATCAGAGATAAACCTACGTCAACAGTTTCCCCTTTACATACGCTGTTAGTCTTATACTTGTTCACCGCAGCTTAAACCCTAACTAACCTACGTCATAAATAAAAAGTTATGGCCCATGAGTCGGTCGTTCATCAATCAATTCAGCAAAATCCATCAGTTACTAACAAATTCGAATTCCCTGAGATTGCGTAACATTTGTTTGTTGTTTTATACTCGTCCAACGAGGTAAGTAGAGTATATTGATTTTGTCAAATGAGCGAAAATATATGTATATATATGCATATATGTATGTATAAACATATACTCAGACAGAAATCGACTACAAAACAACTAAGAAAACTCTAGTCGTGGTGCCCGTCTAGGAGATCCCGTGCACCCCGTCCGATCTGCGTCTTTAAATATACTCCAATTATGTATTTATTAAAGCACAAAAATTTTAAGCTTCAAAAATTAAATTACGAACAAAATTTTGTATAGCTGGTATTCAACATATAACAAAAATCAAAATTGTATAAAATATAATTGAATCTAAATCCAAAATTTAGAGATTTCGACTGCTCGAAAGGTGTACGAGATATAATTTAATAACTTGATTTCGATAAGGGAAAATCGATTAAATAATCGATAACATTAAAACGGAAATAGTTATCAATTTTTTAAAGCAAACTCGATATGCGCGTGCTATACAGGGACATACGGACAAACGGACAGTCGGACAGACGGACAGACAGACAGACAGACAGACAGACGGATAGAGCTATATATATATACTTTATGGGGTCTGCCACGCCTCCTTCTGCCTTTTACATACATTGGACAGTTTAACAAAACCATTACACCCTGATTTCCCATTTTTAATGAGTTCTGGGTATAAATGTATAGTAAATATATCTACATCCATATTAAAGCATAGACAACAATTTATTTAAATTTGAATTTCTTTTCTTATTACTTCTATTTAATTTAGTATATATAATTGGGCATTCCCCCAGATAATATAGAGTCAAATGTAATCTACAGATTGAACCTCATGAGCAATTGAGGACCGTGTCTAGTTTTGATACACTTTGATCTACACTGCAAATAGACCCTTAAATTGTATGGGAACTGAGAGCGAGTATTAAGCAGTCGCTTGTGCTCGATTCCAGTTTATTCAATTAGAAACTTAAGATCGAAGATGAAACTATGTGTGTGTCTAGTAAAACTAGTTGCTAGCAACACTTGCATATTTCATCTATCTAGAGTTGTAAATAAATATTATTCCATTGTATTAACAGGTCTTGGCTTGGTCTTATCAACTCATTCTATTTTGCGATGAGCGATACTCAAATCTGCTCAAATATGTATATATATATATATATACATGAGAATATATATATACAACTAACATGAGTTGCATAAAAAAACTGGTTCTGCGCAGAGAAACAACTATTTAGAGTTCTTCAGTTTTGTTAATGGAACAAATGTGATCTCTGAAACTTTGTATTTATTTATTTAATTTATACTTGTCATATAATAATTATATAATATTATATTTAGTTATATTATATTATATATATATTATTGTTCATAGCTTTCCATTGTGTTTCTAAACAAAGCTTTGTTTATATTATTATATTTCTCATCTTAAAAAAGAAACGTGTTTAGCTAGGAAGTTGTTAAACGAGAATATTTTATATTTTTGTTATTTTATATTAAAGTCAAATTAGCTCAAGTTAAGATAAAGCTGAGAAAAACAAAACTTGAAAATTGGCAACTACAATACAAATATTACCAAAAAAAGACTAAAATTGGTTTATTCATGAACAGTTCTCCTCACATTGCACTTCTGATAAGGTCAAAGACAACAAACATTTTGCCTTTATCGTGGAATTTTATCAGAGTCAGTGCCTCAGCCTCAGCCCTTTGTCTCTTTACATATTTGTCTCATTGAGTCACATCAAACATGAAAACTTAAAAGCCTTGCAAATATTAATAAACTGCATTTACTTTACTTTACTTTACTTTGTGTCAACTGATTCACGATTATTATTATATATCCCAAAAGTATATACATATATATATACGATATATAATATAAGGGTCGCTCCCATAATATGTATTCGTGCTTTCACTCAAATATTTTGTAACAGTTAAATATTTTAACGGCAGAAACGTGTTTACCTTTGGCAAAAATAAACCCAAAATATTGTAAAAACAACCAAAGTTAAATAGATAAGAGAAATAGGGAGTTAACAGCCAGATATACAGATGCCCTTCTCACGGCAGAATATATTTTTTAATTTTTATTTTTATACTTCAGCAGAAAGCAACTACAAATTTAATCAGATTGTTTTTAAAACCATTTTCGAATATTGCAAACCCAAATTATTTTAATAAAAGCATACAAAAGAAGTAGGAATATTGCAGAAGCGCGTGACCGACTGTATAATACTTGTTCGCCATCCAAAAATAAATTAAATGTATTTAAATCTATATTTAATCTATATCTACTATATATTTTTGGCCTTGGGTTGCCTACATGGTTTGTGTTCATGCGGACAAACGCACAGACGGACGGACATTATACAAAACCAATGTAACCTTTTCACTTAGTTGGAAAGTATAAAAAACAAAGATAATAAGCTGAACACACACTTATGCCTGAAAAATATAAATAACGTTATTTTAAGGTTTCTTTGTGTTTTCAAGCATTGAAAGAAGTTATTAATAAAGAACTGTATTCGACAGGTTGAACAATAAAATGCCTTGCTTTGAACAAATTCTTATTTCTCTTAAATTTTTACTTAGGTTACCAAATATAATTTATAGAAAAAAACCCAAAAAAAGAAATTCATATAAAAACTATATTTTTTTAAGGATTCATTCTATAAAGGATCTGGATTGAATCGGCAAAGCTTTATGTTTCCTTTCATAAACAGTCATTCATGCATAAACATCACCAGATTGGAGACAGTCAAGGGTTATGCACAAGAAAGGTATTAAGCTTGAAATATGTCAATAAGAAAAAAACCCAGAGACTGACGTCCACACGTGTCGAGAATATTATAATATAGAAAATATAAATTGGATATGCTAAGAGATTAGCATCATTTTACTACCGTATAACAAGCGACAAAACCCCAAGTAGTTGGCCGTGCAGCTTTTGTAGTAAAATGTAAAATGAGCTACAATTTAGCTAGCTAGACGAAATATGCACAGAGAGGGATGAATGGATAGAGGTAAGAATTGATTTATAAATCGATATTGGACTTACCTCCGCCACTGCCAGTTGACAGCATTGCCACAGGCGGCAGTGATTGATTTTGAGGTTTGTTAAAATTGGTGTTTAAATTAATATTGATGGTATTGTTGTTGTTCTGATTATTTTGTTGATTAAGAAGTTGCTGTTGTGCAAATTGTTGTTGCTGCTGCTGCTGTTGATATGAAAGATACTGTCCAGCCGGCTGGGTCATTTCCCCAATTTGGAAATTTGCGCCTTCTGCGAAACGCAAGTTTACGTCAGAACGTCGTGAGTTAGTCGACAATTGTTGTTGCTGTTGCTGCTGCTGTTGCTGAGATGGCATCAGGCTACCGTTAATTGCTGCTGGTAGGGTTTTACCAGCAATGAGCGCATTCAGCAGTGCATTTGATGATGAATCCTGGCGTCCAGCTCTTGCTCCAAGCATGGGCGGCAATTGGGCGCGTGTTTGTTGTTGTTGTTGCTGTTGTTGTTGCTGCTGCTGCTGCTGCTGCAACTGCTGTTGCTTGCCCGTTGCTGTCGCATTCATGTTGAGTAACTTTGAGGTTTGTTCCTCCATTTTACGCTTCATAACCGCATTGCGCATAATGGTGTTGGCGTGCGCCTGCAGATCCTCTTGTGACAGCGTTGGCTGCACTTGTGTTTGCTGCAGCTGCAACTGTTGCTGCTGCTGTTGTTGTTGCTGTTGCTGCTGCTGCTGTCGCGCTGCGAGTGTCTGCTGCACAATAGCCAAATTGTGCAGATTCTGCAATTGACTGGCAATCACTGTACTAGAAAGCATCTCCAGCTGCTGCTGATGCTGCTGTTGCTGCTGCTGTGTATTCGTAAACTGCAGCACAGCCGTTATGGCCTCACGATCCATGGTGGTTAAACGCGGATTAGCCAGCTGCACCAGCAGGCCATGCTTTGAGATTTCACCTACAACAACAATCAGATTATTATTATAGATAAATAAATATATAGCTTAGACTTAAGTCTCACCTTTGGTCAGACGTAGTAGCAACAGCTGCGTATCTGCGCGACCCAGTATGGCCTTAAGCTGCAGGCTGGCCAGAAAGGCGGTCTGTTGCTGCTGCTGTTGGATGAGCACGTGTTGCTTTTGCTGCTGCTGCTGATATTGCTGCTGTTGCAGAATGAAATTCGAAATGGCATCGGCTCCCAATTGGGTCGGTTGTGTTGGCATCTGTGGCTTGGCACCATGCAGAGCTCCAATTAGCTTTTGGAAATTATCCGACTGTTTGATGTTATTGTTGTTGTCGTTGCTAGCATTGGCTGCGGCAGCGGCGACTGCTGCAGCTGCAGCTGCTGCTGTTGCTGCTGGAATATCGTTCATGTTGCCGAGCGAATTGCGACGCCATTTGGCCTCCAGTTGATCAACAGATGGCATTTGATTAACATAACCCAAGCTCTTCGGCTGTTCCAAGTTCTGATTGCAAATGTTTGTGTTATTATTGTTACTATTGCTGCTGTTGCTGTGGCTCATGGCCTGCCTGAAAAAGTCATTCAATGATGACGACGAGCCATTCTTATCCTGACGATCGCGTGCAAAGAAGGACATAAATTTCGAATTGTTATTGTTGTTGTTTGACGCATGCTGTTGGTGTTGTTGCTGATGTTGTTGTTGTTGATGATGTTGCTGCGGATAGTTGCCTTCGGTGCGTGCATAGCTATTGTTATCAAAGTTCTTATGGCTGTGCTTGAACCTATCAAACGGAGCCGAACGATTGCTGTAACGTTTCTCATCCTTCTGCTCACGCGGCTGATGCTGATGCTGATGCTGATACTGATGCATCTGATGCTCAGTTGCATGCATTTTGTTCATGTTCTCCAATGAGCTGTTGTTGTTATTGCTATCGCTCTTTGGCATTAACTTGCCGCCGATGTTGCTGTGAGTGCTGCTGCTGCTGCTGCTACTGTTGCGACCGATTGCCTCAGGATGCTGCCATTTGTATTTACTAGGCTCGACCTACAAAGAATATATAATATATAAATATATAATCCAAAATAAATCATTCCCACTTACTTTGTGCTTTTGCATGAGGGACTCCCTGTTCGAGTCAATTGTTGCATATTTGCCACCTTCTTTTAGCATCTTCTCCTCCTCCTCATCGAAGCCACACAATTCAATAGTATCCAGTCTAGAGGTGGGTCCACAGCTGAACCACTCGGGTTCTTCATTTTGATTTCTATAGCGACGATAGTGACGCTCCTCGGATTCGCGAGACTTCGACTTGGAGACGACCAAAAAACCAGACATGACACGCTTAACATAATTCTCGTTAGCTCGATTCAGATCCTCAATAGATTCATTTGATTTCAGGCTTTCGTTCTCCGAACGACTATTATTCGACATGCCCATTATGGGCGTATTCGGACGGCCATTTGATTGCTGTGTTGCATTCAACTGTGTACTGCTAATCTCACCATTATCGAAGAACTTAAGGACAGTCATGTTGCTCGAGTTGTTGTTGTTGTTGTTGTTCTGGTACTTCATATCTCCCATGTGGGATTTGCCCATGCCATTTGGCTGATGATTGTTATTATATGAATGAATGGACTTGTAATCATTGTTATTGTTGGTGTTGTTGTTGTTGTTATTGTAAGACCATCTTGTATGAGATAGACGGCCGCTGCCAATACGTCTCTGATTAACAATAGCCGGATCCTGTCAAAAGAGTTTTATAATATGAATCATTTTATTAACTATAAAAACTCGTATCAAATTTAAACTTTGAACTAACCAATGTAGGAAAATAATTACAAAATATTCAAGATAGGCCCAAGAAAATAATTTAATATTCAAATATAATTAAAATGTTTCTTTAGCAAATATTAGAAAATAAAAATGTAAACTTTACTTTTCAGCGAGTCAACACTGTCTATGTACATACATGCATATATAAAAGCTATTCAGTAGACAAACGCTCTTACACATGTAAATAAACACTTCTAATCGCTTCGCTAATCTTTTCTACACTACAGTCTGTTAAATATAAGAAAAACAATTTTTAAGAAATTCAATAAATATTTTTAACAATAATATTTAATACATATAGTGTCTATAGACTACAATTTACTGTTTTAATAGTTTCTTAAGAGCATTGACTACCTGCGTATCCATACTAGCGATGTTTTACTGTACCAAGAATCTGTGACACAGTAAATTAACGACAAAATTAAATTGTTGTGTACTGCAAGTGTGTAACTGTTTAGTAACATTCACCGTTAATCGCAAAGATTGCACATCGCTAGCAGCTGGCGCTAGCTGTGAAGCTCTCACATACCCAACATACACACAAGCACATACATACATACATACATATTTATATTTACAGCCCCAGCTGTGTGAGAGATAGAGAGAGAGGGAGAGAGAGATTGCAAGCGTGAGCTGATAAACCGCCAAGTAAACTTGCGAATGTGCGTGCTAAGCGAAGTGAGCGCAAAAACAAAAGGGAGAGTAGGTAAAATGAAAATTGTGCTTGGCGAAAAACACATACATATGTGCATATGTGCAAGTGTACATATGTATGTACATACATATGCATAAAGCGCTAGTCGGAGATGAACAAAAACAAAAACTAAAACGCTGCCAGCGCCAGTTGGCGTTGTGCTGTCCCGTGGACTCCATTCGCCGAGCGGGCGACAGATTACGGTAAACCACAGCCATTACAAATAGACGACAGCGCAGCGGTAACCCCTACGCAGTAGGTGAATGCAGTGATAGCAGCAAAGTTTTTTTTTTTTGGGATCAGTGACAAAATGCAGTTTGTGGCTACAGGTAAGTGCGCGCTGTTAAGCTGATTGCATTTGAAAAGTGCACTAAACATATGTATATAATTATATATTTATATTAATATTTTTCTAGAACACCAACACCGACGCCTCAATCCATTAAATGGCCAGTGGGTGCTCGTGAGTCCGCATCGCATGCAGCGACCCTGGTCGGGTCAGGAAGAGAAGCCGCAACTCAATGACCAACCCGAATTTGATCCCACTAATCCGCTCTGTCCGGGCGTCAAGCGACCCAATGGCATCATAACGGAACGCTATGAAAGCACCTATGTGTTTGATAATGACTTTCCCGCACTGCTGGAGCAGGTGCCATCGCCGCCCGCCAGCGATGATCCGCTATTTCAGGCAGCGCCTGCGCGTGGCAATTGTCGCGTGATGTGCTTCCATCCCAAATCGAATTTAACCTTGCCAACCATGAGTCCAACGGAAATAGGCGCTGTTATTAACGAGTGAGCGAAACAGCCAATAAATCATCAATAAATCGTCTCACTCAACATTCTCTGACATCAATTTCAGATGGATCAAGCAATTTAATGAGCTGAGTGGCAAGTATGCCTGGGTGCAGATATTCGAGAACAAGGGCTCCACCATGGGCTGCTCGAATCCGCATCCTCATTGCCAGATCTGGTCCTGCTCCTTCCTGCCCACAGAGCCACAGCAGAAGCAGGAACGACTACGCGCCTACTATGCCACAAACGATCGGCCTATGCTGAGCGACTATGTGGAACGTGAATTGCAGCGCCGGGAACGCATTGTCATTGAGAATCCCGATTGGCTGGTCGTGGTCCCCTATTGGGCTACCTGGCCATTCGAAACGATGCTCATCTCGCGCAACAACAACAAGCGCATCAATGATCTAACCGACGGTCAGCGTCACAATTTGGCACTGACCATCAAGCAGCTGACCACCAAATATGATAATCTCTTCAAGTGCTCCTTTCCCTATTCGATGGGCTGGCATGGTGCGCCCACTGGACCAGAGCATGCGCATGCCTCCAGCGCCCACTGGACACTGCATGCCATCTACTATCCACCCCTGCTCCGCTCGGCCACAGTGCGCAAGTTTATGGTCGGCTTTGAGCTGCTGGCGATGTCTCAGCGCGACTTGACGCCCGAGCAGGCGGCACAGCGACTGCGCGAATCGGACGGCGCCAAACATTATCTGACCAAATGATTTCCAGATTTCCACAGCTGAACCAATATAAATAAATTTACATTTGCAAATTGCAAAAAAAAAAAAAAAAAAACAAGAAAAAACTAAAACTAAAACACGACAAATTTGTATTGAGAACAACGAACTAATTCCTATAATCAGCAAATAGGAAAATTTGCCAGCGAGCTTTAGATTACGTTTCTTACTTATTTACATAACACTCGAGTTGATTTGTATAAATGTAGAAATATATTATATATGTATATAATGCTGGCCATAATCATATATGCGACACTAAATACATTTATTTGTATAGAATTTATATCAATCTAACCCTGTCCGTCCGTCCGTCCGTCCGGCTTGGTGCTTGTGGAGCCAAAGGGAAATGTGGTTTAGATTAGGTCTTTAGCTCAACTCAATGGATCACAGTTGATCAAGATTGCAACACTAATATTTTATGTTATATTATAGATAAAGCTGTACACAAAAATAGTAGTGCAACTGAAATGTTGGACAGCTAAATTTATATGGTCAGAAAATTAGTAGTGCCACTAAAATACATAAACATATATATTTATATATATTTATATAAATTTAATATATAATTAATATATGTTAGACAACATTTCAGTCGCACTACTATTTTAATGACCACATATATATAATGGAAGAGTATATATAAATATCATAGGAACAATATATAAATTTATATCATGATCTATACAGGCTTAAACCTTAAACTTCCAAAACATTTAAGACACAAACGACAAGCCTTATCAAAATGCAATCAGATTAAAGAGCACAAGATTAGCTTGTCTATATACTATATAAAAATGCATGATGAATGTATATATGTATATACATATATACATATATATATATATACCTATATATGAACATATATAGCAATATATGATGTATAAAAAAAGAGCAAAGCTTACCTGAAACTCTTGCTGTGGTTGCGGTGGTTGGCTCTGTATGATGGACTCATCGGCTATCAACTGATGCTTATTCCTGTTCTTATAGAAGGCGGGCATGCATTCATTGCTGCCATTGGTATTGTGGAGATTGACACGTGGCTTAAAGCTATTGGTACTGCGCATAATGGACGCTCCGTCCGCATTGCGCCACAGATTCATGCGACGTAGTCGCCCCTCCAGTTCGATGTCATCACAGGTGGCTATGCGCGGCATACTGAAGGTCAGTGATTCCTTGGAGCGATGTATCAGTGCATGGATCATAGCATTACGTATATCCAGCAGATGCTGACGGCTATAATTATGCATTAGGCATCCATCCAATTTGCTGGCAGGCAATATGTTAACCGATTGGGTGTTCCGTAGCTTCGGCAGACGCTGACCGCTCAGACCATTAGCCGTCGAGGAGCTGCGTAGCTTTTGGCTGTTTGCCTGCTGCTGCTGTTGTTGTTGTTGTTGTTGTTGTTCGGCCATTTGTGACAACTGCTTCTTGGCTTGGTTTGTAGGTGGACTCAAATGCAAATCGCAAGACAACAGACTAGTTGGTTGTGTATAAGGTGTGGAAGCACGCGCCGATAACACCTGCATGGTCATCAAGCCCGGGGTGGCCTCATCATCAAGAGCCGTTGCTGGCGGCAAGGGTATGGCATCCTTCGAGATGATGTAATTCTTCGACTGCAGCTGTTTGGCCATCAATTTACCAACTTTCATCTTTCTTTCCAGTTTGCGGATGACAGCCGGCTTATTGCACTTCGGATGCACAATTATGGCTGTGATCGGATTGACCGAACGTTTAACTGCACATGTTGGAGACATTTGGACAGCATCCGATTTTAATCCAGCCAGAACTTGTTCTACGGACTGTTGAGCAATACAATTTACAACAGCAACAAAAAAAAAAAGAAAAAAAATATATATATTTAATTCAGAACAAATTAGCAATACTAGCGAAATTTTCTACAAGAATATGTTAGCCAAAATTCAGACACGTTAATTTGAATGTCATTTCCAAAACAAAAATTTCAAAAGTCAAACGATTGTTGCGGTCAGTTTGCTGATTTTGCAGCCCTTTCAAAGAACATTAACTATATTTTGAATATTTTATACTATTGAGGTTAACAAAATAAAAATGAAAAAATACACTTAATAAATTTGGAAAACTTTCGCAATAATCTGAGCTTATAAAATAGGGCTCCTATTGTTGTTCTAATAAATGTAAGAAAACAAATGTTGTTGAGATTTAAAAAAATGAAGTAATTGGAACAGCTACAGCGTTACAAATACGGTAATCAAATAAGAATAACTCTATATGGATATACACACACATACAAATATATAAATAAAAGCTAACTTGATCAAATTCAAATTGGGAAGATGGAGAACTTCAAATAAGAGTTATCAAAACTAAAAGAAAATATTAAAAACTATTTTTCCATTTTTTTACTAGATAGTTTAAAAGGAACTTGTGAAAAAAATATAAATTATTAAAATTATATAATAAATAAATAATAATAAATTAATACTTGAAAAAAAAAAATATATATATATCGAAAGGGTTTACTTTACTTTTAAAACTCATGAAACTTTATATATTTTTATTAATTCAAATTGGAATTTAGCGCGCCTATTTAAATATTTAAATTTCTAATTGTTCATCAAAGGTATTTTATCTCTTATTTGACAACACAAAAATGTCAAATTGATCGAGTGAGCACTGTAAGCATAACTGTAAATTGAGCACTTTTTGCACTTTTGCACTTTTCTATTTAACTCACATCGAAATTCGCTCGTTGCTGCTCCCGTTTATTGCTCTCCATTTTCGTAATGGCCTCCTCCAGGGCGTCTTTTAACTTGACGGCCGTAAATTTCAAATAACTCTGACAAGTGGCCCTTGCGTTTGTTGGCAATGGTGGGGGCGGTGGTGGCGCACAAGGATCTTCCCATTTCTCCGAATTTGCCTCATCATCTTCGGTATCCGGCGATGCTGCTGCTGCCGCCGCTGCTGCTGCTGCTGCTGCTGCTGCTGCCGCTGTCGTTGGTCGCGGCGGTGCTTGAACAGGAGTGGGCGGTGGCGGAGGTGGAGGCATGGCAAATTTGGCCTTCTCAATTGGTGTTAGCACTTGTTGGATATCAGATTCGTCGATATCCTCCCGACTAGCCGTCTCGTTATCCATCAAAAGGAAATATTTTCGCTTGCATTTGCGTTGCTCCTTCGGTGATTGCTTTGATTCTACAGCGCCAGCGCCATTTTCTTCTTCGATCACTTCAGTCTCGAGCACTTGCTTTGAACTAGTCGACATTTTCTGTTTGATGGCGATCAATAACTTTCGAATCTTGGTTTATTTGCAGGTCTTAAGTAAGGATTATACTTACAATAATTTAAAAAAATATAAATTTTTATAATTGTGGTATAAACCAAGTACTTTAAAATCTGAACGCAAAGTGTAGCTTCAAAAAGTGCAAAATGAAATCACGTTTATGGCGAGTTCGTAGATGCCGTTATTTCGTCTTTTCAATCGTGCACCGGCTCATGGATGTGTTATGTGTGTGTGTGTGTTATGTTTGTGTGGGTGTTTTGAACTCAAGCACTGATCCAAAGAGAAACCATGGAAGAAAGTCCATGGCTCAGCAATGTTTTATATCGGACTATCGATAACACACCAATCATATAATTGAAAATCCCTCAAAAGAGTAGATCAACTTCAATTTGCTCAA
Source organism: Drosophila leonis (assembly GCA_035045365.1). Lineage (NCBI taxonomy): Eukaryota > Metazoa > Arthropoda > Insecta > Diptera > Drosophilidae > Drosophila > Drosophila leonis. The sequence goes on along the minus strand of JAWNPC010000389.1, from coordinate 984,766 downwards.
TCTCAATAGAAATAATTAAAAAATAATAGGCAACGAAAAAAAGCATACGAAATTAAGCTTGTATCATGAAATTAATTCAAAAATATATTAAAAAAACTATAAATGAGCTGATGTCCGTATTTTTAAAGTGTAACAGACATTGTCACGGGTACTTAAAAGTAACAGTCACTGTAAAAAGTCACAATCACCCAATGAGTTACACATCTCTGGCATAATGCCATCTTTAGTAACTATGTAGCTACGCTACACGAAAAAATAATTTTTGTCTATAAATATTATTTGCGATAAATCGATTAAGCAGAAATTGACAATTGCGGTAATTGCGATTGGGCTTCTTTGATTTGCTAGCAATAATTCAAGTACGCCTACTGAATGGGTCTAAAAGTATGTAAATCAATTAAATCTATTACTGTCGTAAACAAGCGTAACATAACCTCAATTTTCACTGTCTAGCACTAAATTTGACGGAACGACGGATACAAAGGTAATAATATATTAACAAAATGACCCAATATCTGCCGCCAAATCTGTTGGCGTTATTCGCCTCACGGGATCCCATACCGTTTATGCCTCCGGTGGATAAATTGCCACATGAAAAAAAATCACGAGGATATCTGGGCGTAGCCAAATTCATGAGCGACTTCGAAGACCCAAAGGACACACCACCGCCCAAAACAGTGGAAACGCGCCAGGAGCGCCTTGAGAGAAGGCGTCGCGAAAAGGCCGAACAAGTCGCCTATAAGCTAGAACGTGAAATTGCACTATGGGATCCAACCGAGATTAAAAACGCCACAGAGGATCCATTCCGCACGCTCTTCATAGCGCGCATCAACTACGACACCTCCGAGTCCAAGCTCAGGCGCGAGTTCGAATTCTATGGCCCCATCAAAAAGATCGTGCTCATTCATGATCAGGACTCAGGTAAATGAAATTCAATTAAACTAATTAAATTAGCATAGATAATAATAATAATGAGACTCAAAACTTAATCATGAATGCTTTATTATTTCCAGGTAAACCCAAGGGCTATGCCTTTATTGAGTACGAGCACGAACGAGACATGCATGCGGCGTACAAGCACGCCGATGGTAAGAAGATAGACAGCAAGCGCGTTCTGGTGGATGTTGAACGCGCTCGTACCGTTAAGGGCTGGCTGCCTCGTCGACTGGGCGGCGGCTTGGGTGGCACACGGCGTGGTGGCAATGATGTGAATATCAAGCACTCCGGCCGCGAGGACAATGAACGTGAGCGTGAACGCTATCGCTTGGAGCGTGAGCGTGAGGATCGCGAGGGTGGTGTGCGTGGCGGCGCCAATAATGGTCTCGATGGACGTGGCGGTCGTCCTCCCTACGGCGGGGCTGTCGGCGGTGAGAGGCGTCGCTCGCGCTCCCGTGATCGCAGAGAACGCGATCGGGAACGCGGCGCACGTGTTGGTCGCTCACGCAGCCGTTCGCGCGAACGCCGAAAACGTCGTGCCAGCAGCAGGGATCGTGACTATGACGATTTCGATGGACGACGGGACAGACGTGACAGGGAACGCGATCGCGATCGTGAGCGTGAAAAGAAAAAGAAGCGCTCCAAGTCACGTGAACGTGAATCGTCGCGCGAGAGGCGCGATCGCAAACGTGAGCGACGAGATCGGGATCGGGGAGGTGCTGATCGTAGCGGTGGCGGCGATCGCGATGTCAAGGAACGCAAACCAGATTTCCGTGAAATGGATATGATCAAGATCAAGGAGGAGCCCATCGATGACGGTTATCCAACATATTCGATGAATGACTATCAAAACACGTCCATCAAACGTGAACTGGACGAAGAGAATGAGGAGAAGTATCGGCCGCCCGCACATCACAATATGTTCAGTGTGCCTCCACCGCCGATACTTCCACGCAGCAACAATCCAGATAATGGTGGCCAAAATGCCAGCGATTCGACTTGGTGGCGGCAGTGAGAGTCCTGTCCATCGATACAACAGCAATAACAATTGGTAATCGAATACGATAACAATTTTCAGAGTTTTTTCTTGTAATCAACCTGCGCTGGTAACACACTACTATTATAACTGTAACCAACCCATCATTTGGCACAATCGATTGTCTCGATTGTTTTTACTTATTTATTCAATTGAAATTTGAAATTCATAGCGAAACAGCCAGTGGGACGAATCATCGAACCGTAAGACATGCTGTAAGTCCGTTTTAATCTGGAAGCACTTTCAATTGCTATTTTAAAATTTATCTTGAAAGCAAAACAAAACAAAAAAAAAAAGTAAAAAAAAATTAACTAAACAAAAAAAAGTACGTAAATCAACAAAAATATTTGTGCATAGCTTAAATACGTTTAAATATGTAAGTAAATCTTAACAATTGAAAATGAAGAGTAAGTAAAAATAAATCAGATCAACTGTGTTTGTTTCCCCACCTTTGGTAAGGGGGTATAAGGGAATGCTATGGTATATGGAATATGGTATATATATCCGGATTCCGAGCGAGTACTGATTGGTTTGTTTTGGTCAAAACATGTTTAAAATTAATCACAAACAAAACACAATTCTACTATAAAACTGTGCGCTAACTCGTGCCATTTTGTTTTCTTTATTTTTTGCAGTTTTCAATATTGAAAATCTGAAAATCTGTATATTGAATATATACGTCCTGAGTGTGAAAACAAATCATAAGTATTTCAACAAACAAAAATTAGTTCCGAAAGCCATAAGAATTCCCTCAAAACAACAATAAAAAACAAAAAGTACTTAAATACTTGACCCATTAGAAACTTATCGAAATCAGGTAATTCTTCTCTACACAAATCTCACTAATCCTTGCGTTTACCGTTTTAGGCCAACACTAGAAACGTGATGGCTCCGCTTATTCAATTGGTGTACCATAGCTCTATCCAAACCTGGGTCTGTGAGTAAGTTGAAATCGGTTCAATTTCTTTTGAAATATTATCTGACGATTGTAAGTTGTTGAGTGAGCTGGTTTGTTGGTAAGATTTCTGTCCAAATAATTTGGTCAAAATGAAAAAGAAAAAGAAACCAAAGAATATATGTATATATAAAGAATGTATATATTCTTTGATCATAATGGGGGTGAGGTATGCCCCATAGAAATGGTTATATATCAAGTTGATATCGTAGTAATCATGTTTCGATCTCGATCTTTTCAAGTTTGCGTTTCGTTTGGTGATTGTTTGTGTGGCACCTGTACTAGAGGACCACACACCACGGAATAAACATACAAACATATATTCTGAAACAGCGATCAGGTTTGTTATTGGTCGTTTTCCCTTGGCGCCTATAACTGGTAAATGTCCCTCTATAGGGTATACTCTTAAGTCAATCAATTGCTATAGAACATCATCTACTCAATTCAATCCAAAAAGAAAGGGCGAAAGAAAAACGGAAAACAAATGCAACAAAAGGAATTATAATCTACGGGAATATGCTTGAAAAAAGTTGAATATTTATAAATTCAGACAGTTTCAACATTAGCTTTGTCTCATTTTTATGTTGATCTCGGAACTCAATTTACGAAATATAGTTGCTAAAGGAGTATTAAGCAAAGCAAAGCAAATGTGGGATCTTTCTGAATGTGCATTTGTATTTCTGTTGCTCGAAAAGTAAAAACTTTATTGATATGCTAATATAATACTTCAAAAACAAAATAAAGTATTTTATACAAGCAAAGAAAATTGTTATCCATTTTGTTATTTTCCAAATATCAATACAATCGGCAAATAGTGAGTATATAATTTATCTGTCAGGAAATAATCCTCGGTGAAACCTTCTAGTTTGCAGACTTTTGCTTGACATTTAAAACGAGCGCCGATAAATAAATTTGCTATCGATAACGAATCAGACGGTTCGATATATCAACTCAACAAAGCATCTTTGATATTTACCAAATCATTTAATTTTTATATAATTTCTTTACGTTATGTTGTAATTAAAAACTAAATTTAAACGATTCTGCACAAATTTTTTTTTAATGTATATATATTTGTAAGTTTAGTCTATTTAAATTAACGAGTGATTTCCGATAACGATAATTCAACTATATAACCACCGCTAAATTCTTAAAATGAAATATATTATAAACAATTTGAATATTCAAATGATGTAATTTCTATATGTGAGCAACAAACTATATTTTTTAATTTACTTGTCAGCAATTTATTTTAAGTAAACTAAAGCCATTTGTATGCAACACTGTTAGTCGGCGTCGTTGGGCATTTTTAGTGCATTATTTCGCTGGTAGTTTATTTGCCGTGTGCGAATAGGGAGACACTCAAAATACAACCATTTTTTGGCGTGTGTGTAGCTAGCGCAAGCCGCTTGGTAATCTAAAAAAGCAGGAAGCAAGTGGTGAAACTTATTAAAAAAGTAAGAAAAATTCAACCTCAATTGCAGTTTTGCAGTGAAAAACAGCAAATATATAATATAAAGTGAATATTCATTAATTTCTGCGTATTCCTTACATTTAATGTACAGCACCCACGCCCGGCATCATTGCATTTTACTTTTGTGAATCGTGAAGCGCGTTCATAGCGAAAAAAAAAAACATGTCTGACGAAAAGAAGGGAGGCGAAACTGAGCACATTAATCTGAAAGTACTTGGCCAGGATAACGCGGTGGTACAATTTAAAATTAAGAAACACACGCCTTTGCGAAAACTGATGAATGCCTATTGCGACCGTGCCGGACTCTCCATGCAAGTGGTGCGCTTCCGATTTGACGGACAGCCCATCAATGAGAACGATACTCCGACCTCGCTAGAGATGGAGGAGGGCGATACTATCGAGGTGTACCAACAGCAGACCGGCGGTGTTTATTAAATATATATTTGTATGAATGTAGTTAAGCTAGTTACTTTTCATTTTAACGACAACAGCAACAACAAAACCAACAGCAGCAGCAGCAGCAGCAACAACAAAAATAAGCGAGCATTATTCTACATAAATAAACAAAAAGAAAAAATATCAATTCTGTTCTTGTTCACTTGAAATTAAAACAACTAAAGCAAGTGTCCCAACAAACATCTAGATACTATTTGCTAAAAGATAACAAAAAACAAAAACAAACAAAAAACTTGAAAATAAAGCATTTTGTAAACTATGATTTAAGATTGAACCAGAAGAGAAATTCTCTATTTCTATGGAAAACTTTGGTTTTGGTGGCTAAATTGCAGATAGCGCGCATTTCCCGCTTTATATTCCTTGAATACACACACACACATACGTAAACACGAGAAGCGCTTGTAACATGGGGCTAGCGTGTGCGTGTGTGTGTGTGTGCGATGTTTCAGCATTGTTGGTACACACGGACACAATTCGTGTACAGTACAGCAACTACGTTTGCATGTGTGTGTGTGAAAACGAGTATACATACACAATCGAAGCAGACAGATGTCTGTCCATGTGTACGAAAAAAAAACATGAATACCTAATTATGTATATGCTTATATACATATATAAATAGATAAGCATAATGAAATGGGCATTATACTATCTGTTCAAAATCTAGATATAGCTCAGCATAATAATAAAGATCTACAAACATAACCTCAAAATCCATATATGGAATAGATGACGTCATCGGCTACTAAACGTACGTATGTGTGTATATGTGTTTGTGTGTGTGCATGGAACATAACCTAAAATATGATTTACAATTTCGAAAACATAGGAAATATTTAGTGAAAAATAGAAAATTCGCTCCATTTTCTTTTTGTCGTAAAATTAAACTTTGTAATTGTTTAACGGAAATAGATTGTACAGGCATAAATATTGTCAACTCTTATACTAAAATCAAAACTTTATCATGAGCAAAGGCACCAATCCCATTATAGTTAGATAAAAAATAGAACAACCCAGCTTAGACCCATTCCTTGGGATTACGCAGAACCATTAACAAATCGCCTTCCTTGGACGTGGCCTTTGGTTCGTGCATATACTCCCAGCGGGCGTGCAGTGGCAGGGACATTAGGATGCTCTCGTAGCGTGCTCCAGGCGTATAGAGACCAAATTTGGTGCCACGATCGTAGATTAGATTGAACTCCACGTAGCGGCCGCGCCGCAGCAGCTGCCACTCGCGCTCATTGTTGCCGTAGTCGGCGTTCTTGTGCCTCTGCACCAGCGGCAGGTAGGATGGGATGACAGCCCGGGCGCAGCTGGTCACAAATTTGAAGGCACCCTCCTGGCTGGGCTCGTCGATGTCATCGAAGAAGATGCCACCAATGCCGCGCGACTCGTTGCGATGCTTGATGTGAAAGTAGTCGTCGCACCACTTCTTGAACTTCGGATAGTAGGCGGTGTCATGTTCGTCGCAGGCGCTCTTTAGCGTCTGATGGAAGTGGCGGGCATCGTTCTCGTCCAGGTAGTACGGCGTCAGATCTGTGCCGCCGCCGAACCACCACTGCTTCGAGCCATCGGGCAGCTCCACCTCGAAGTAGCGATAGTTGAAGTGTATGGTGGGCACATGAGGATTACGCGGATGTATAACAGCACTGACGCCGCTGGCAAAGAATGGTAGCTTCACGTTCTCCGCTAGGTTTTTGCCTCGGGTGCGCATCTGCTGCACAGCCGCTGGCGGTAGCGAGCCGGTCACAACGGATACATTGACGCCAGCCTTTTCGAAGACGTCGCCATCTTGCAGGACGCAGGTGACGCCGCCGCCACCCTCCTTGCGCAGCCAACGGTCCACTTTGAATTTCTGGCCATTGAACTCCTCCGATTCGAGCGCACGACAAAATTCGGCCTGAATCTCCATGATCATCAGTTCCATGCGATGGCGCATATTTTCCTTGTCGTCCAGCAAAACAGCTGAGTCCGTAATGGGCTCAGCCATGAATTTGGATAAGTTCAACTTTCGGTTGACCTTTGCTGCTTCGGCCTGTGCGTACGTGACCGAAGCGAAAGTGGAAAGACCAAGCCCAGTGCCAAGCAGAAGTCCATGCAAATGCTGACTTTTCAAGCGGCGCCCAAGCTGAAAGGTGCCCAGCGCCACGAGTGATATTGTGTGTCTCAAAGCATTCATATTTACGTTTAATTTATTGCATTTACAACAGTTTTTATGTTATGAGCAATATTTGTTATCTATGTATCTTCTTCTTGCACCGGCATTTAAAGCCACTTGATAACATAAGTATCGATGTTAATTATGTGTATCGACAATTAAATGGTTAAATGTTTCGATAAATAACAATTACTTTTCATCTGTTCATCCGCATTTTATGTGTCTTGTTTACTTGTTTTCAATATGGATTCATATTTACTAATTTTTTTGCATATGCAACAGTTTTTGTTGTATTTGTTATTTATGTATCTTCTTGCACCGGCATTTGAAGCCACTTGATAACATAGCTATCGATGTTAATTATGTGTATCGACAATAAATGGCCAACATGTTTCGATAAATAACAGTTACTTTTCATTTTGCTTCTTCATCCACATTTCAAGTTCTTCGTTTGCTTGCTTTCAATATGGATTCCGATAGTGAGTTTAATAAATTGGTATACCAAATGAATGCCAATAAAGCACTGCATTCAACAATTTCTTCGAACTCACCGCGTTCTTCAAATGAAGCTCAAATTTGGAGTCCCTTTGACTCAACCGTAAAGACAACAAGTGAAATGGCCGACGATCAATGTATATCGAGATTATCAACTGCTTCACAATCTGGGGAGTCGTCTAGAATTTTACAATTTACAAATATTATGATGTCAACCGAAGCCGAAAGCCTGGGTTTAAGCACACTGAAGGATCACGACATAAATAGTCCACGAACACCAATTAATAACTCTTCACCGCATTATGATCGATCTTTTCGTTTAGTTAATCAGAAATATCGTCGTATATGAGTTTCTGAATTTGCGTTTTTTATTATAATTGTCAATAAAGAAAAATATGAATAAAATTGTTTTACACTTACTCTTTGATTACTTGTTCGTAATTCTGCAGCCCTACAGAAGAAGACGCTAAAAGTATCGATTTTAAAATTACCCGACAATTTAGAGCGCGTCGATACTTACTCGTCTACGATCGACTCATTTGAACCGAGGCAGCTGCACAAACGCTGTTTGTCCTTTCCAATTACAATTCGATTTCCCCCATTTATGTGAGTAAATTTCCACACAACTTGTGCGTTTGGCATTGTGAAATAGGCAAATTTGAATTTATTGTGTAATTCCTTGTAATTTGTGTTTATACATGAACATACTCTAAAATAAAACCAAATAAAATGTCTGGCCTGGAAAAATATCAAGACAATCCAGCATGGCGTCAGAAATTGCTCAACCATTTGCTCATGGATCGGTAAATACGTCAATCTGTGTATATATTGTAGAGTGGATGAAATTAGCTCCAGCGTAGCATGAATTATTTTAGAATGCGCTGCAAGTAAATATGTATGAGAAAAAGAAATAACTTATCGTTTAGTGTCAGGCACAAATAAGTAACAAAATAGTTTAGGCAATTTAAAAAAAAAAAATTGCATTTTTAAGGCCACGACCAGCTGCACCGAAGCCCCAAGCAGAATCATTCGATCGACGTCCCAGTTTAGGTATTGTCTTGGATTTTCCGGCTCTAATGCAAGCTCGCAAGGCTGAGCTGGAACTGGAGCGACAGCAGCGCGAGAATAAAACTAGTTCATCAATAGATTCAAAGATCGAACACGAAGAAAACATGTCTCAACTCAACGAGGATGCGACGAAACAGATGGCCGACGATAGCTTCGATGTGTTCGAACGCATGTGCGATAAGACCGCCTCCGATCCAGACAGCACACTATTCCAATATTTGCACAGCGACGATAAGGAACAGGTATTGGCCATAGCCAAGAGGCGCAGCTCTCGTTCAGATAAATGTAAGTATATGTAATATAATAATCTTTAAATCTATGATATACTCAATGTGTTTTGTAGCTGGCGACATGGAAACGGAGGCTTTGCGCCGCATGCTGGCGGATGTTGGTGATCAGGATGAATTGTGCAACGAGAGTCCGCTGAAGAGTGCCGACTGCACACAGCTGGAGGATGTGGAAGCGCCATCACGTTTCTGGGATAACGATTCTATGCTCAATGGCACCGAGTCAGTTTTTCAGCCAAAATCAGAGACATCGCCTGTCAAAATGGTCGGCCTGTTACGTCCCTCCACCATATTGGAGGCCAATGAGGCCGATCTGACAGGCTTGCAATCGGATGAGTCGTGCTCTCTCAACAGCAGCTTTCTGACCGCCAATACGCTGAAAACGGACCAAGGCGACGACGAGGAGACGAGTGCATCTGGCTCAAGCTGCTACGAGACGGCCCCAGACAATTCGTTCGCGAGCAGCTCGAAAGAGGCAACAACAACAACGTTGAACGTTGATGACTTGTTTTATGCGGCCATTGCCAAGGCTAAGCCACATGGCATATCAAAGTGCGAGCAGCAAGAGCTGTTGGTTGACTTGCAGGAGACTTTAATGGATTTGGCACTTACCGATGCGGCGGACAACACCATTATTGAATTGTCCTCATCCAGCGAGAATGATGAAGAGGAGGATGAGGCACAGCAGCAGCTGAAAGAGGAAAGCATTAAACAGGAGGAATTTTCCTTACTAGATTCAGATGAGGAAGAAGACGACAAGGAAAACAAGTCAACACGTTTAAATGGCACCATTGAGGAAATGGAATATATGCTGAAAAAAGCTCAAGAATATATGGATGCCAAAAAGGAGATACCACCTGAGTCACCAGAGCGCCAACCAGATCCCAACATAATCCATTTGCATCAGAAACCAACGAAACAGAATACGTTCGTGCTGACGCCCCAAAAAGAATCGGAGTCACAGCCGCATCAAGGCAGCTCCAAGTTGCCCATGTCTTCGGGCAGATCGCGCCATTGCATTAATATGGATCAGCCGAAAACCAAGTTCTTCAAGCAGCCCTCGTCCATACCAATGCGTCGCCTCTTGAAACAGCACAAAGATAATTTCGCACACATTGTCAGTCCCATACGTACCTATACACAAAAGTCCGGCACTGCGCCCCTAATGAGCATGTTCCGCGAGAAAGCAAATAATCTGAGCGTTCTGCAATTGGAGGAGGAGTCACTGCTGTGCCAGATCAATAGGGGACATACAGCCACAGCGGGCACTGGCAACGCATCCAAGCTTAGTATTGATTGCTTTAATCCCACTGCTCCATTTCTGCCCAAGAAGGCATACATTTCATCTGAGCTGAAGCAGGTGAGTCGAAGGCAGCTATATGTGTTTCCTGTTATTCTTATAGACTGTAAGCATTCATTAATTTGATCAATAATTATTATATTGGAACTTTCAAATTTATTAATTTAAACTTGAACTTGAATTATTTTAATTTTAATTTTATTAATTAGACTGTTCCCTGATTAAAATCAAGCAATATTAAATTAAGTACAATTAAAACATTTGATTTGCATTCAAAAAATAATTGTGAAAATGCAATTCAATAATTACAAATTGTGATTTAATTTATTTAAAATTTAACTTTATTATTATTATTATTATTATTATTATTATATTTCGATAATAGTATAAATCAACTTGTTTCTAAAACTTCTAACAAACATTTTGTGTACATCCGCCAGGTCGTTGATGAACGTAATCCCGTGCCGATGCCGAGTGTGCCGAAGATTCAAAAGTATTTGAATTCAGCTGCCGAGCCAACAGTGCTGCGCCATGATGGCAAAATGAAGATGCCTGGCCAGAGCAGCAGCACCAACGACAACAACAGCAACAGGAATACATCGCACATACCGCGCCGTCCCAATCAAAGTTTGGCAGATTTGTCGCTGGCCTCGGGCGACATCTCATTGTACACGCTTAAGGATGCTCAGAAATTTTAATGATTATTGTTGAAGACATGGTAAGAGGAGGAAACGTTTCTAAATGGGATTCACAACAAATCGCAATTAGTTTTTAATTTTGTAACAAATAAAGATTACGATTACACACGCAATAACAATTTAGTAACTAGTAAATGCCATCGATTGCTTTGTGGGTATGAGAAGGCTTTATAACTTTTTACCCTGAGGACCTTTCCAAGCACGGTTCACCTTCGATTCGGACGATCTGCCCAATTCCGTGCATATGTAGCGGCCCACTTCAATGAGCTTGTCCAGATGGACGCCCGTATTGATGCCCATGCCGTGCAGCATATAGACGACATCCTCAGTGGCTGCATTGCCGGAGGCGCCGCGTGCATACGGACAGCCGCCCAAGCCAGAGACAGATGCATCCACAACTCGTATGCCGTACTCCAAGGATGTCAAAATGTTTGATAGCGCCTGGCCGTATGTATCATGGCAGTGTACGGCCAGTTGCTGTGCAGGCACAGCGCGTGTCACCTCATCCAGCATCTTGCGCATGCTGCCCGGCGTGCCCACGCCAATGGTGTCGCCCAGCGAGATCTCATAGCAGCCCATCTCGTGCAGGGCTGTCACCACCTTGACCACAGCCTGGGGCGGCACAGCGCCCTCGTAGGGGCAGCCTACCTAAAAGAGAATTAAATTAATTTTAAGTACAATTTTTTGCGCTATTTGAATAGGTTTTGCCCACCACAGTAGAAACGTAGCCACGCACACGAACTCCATGTTTCTGGGCAGCTTCGAGGACGGGCTTGAAGCGCTCGATAGCCGCTGCCGCTGTACAATTGACATTTTTCAGTGAAAAGGCATCTGAAGCGGCACCAAATACGGCCACCTCTTCGGCACCTGCCTGCAAAGCACTCTCAAATCCTTTTAGATTGGGCGTCAGCACGGGATAACTAATGCCGGGCGCCCGGCGTATTCCGCGCAAGACCTCCGTATTGTCGCCCATCTGAGGAACCCATTTGGCGCTCACAAAGCTGGTGGCCTCAATTGTTTGCAAGCCCGTTTCCGACAGCCGATCTATAAGTTCAATTTTGATGGCAGCGGGCAACAGCTTCGGCTCGTTTTGCAGACCATCGCGCGGTCCCACCTCCACGATGCGCACTTTATCCTGCGACAGCTGAGACATAGATCTTGCAGATCTGCCCTAAAATGAATTTGCTTTAATACTAATTGTATCTGTAGCATACGCAGACTTACATGGACAGACCATTGGAATAAAGGGCGTGCCAAATACCGTGGAATTAGCATTTTTGCTAATATACATATAAATAACAACTTGTTACGTGCAGTGCCTCTTCTTCTAGCACAGAAAACAGCTGTTGCATATGTGAATGATCGTGACAAATCGATAACATGTTATCATTTATGATATGAGTTTATAAGAAAACTATATATTTATGTATACTATATTTATATAAATATCTATATAGATTTATGGGCATTTGAAATTGGCCCAATTGTATATTTGAAAACAGCATAAATTAACGCTAGCTCGTAAATTATCGATAAATTCAGCAATAACAGCTGATTGCGTTTACTTTGCGGCTTGCTCATCTCTAGTGCCCGCTTACAAATGGAAACCGAAAACAATCAACAAAATGAAACGAATGAGAATAACATAAAGCATGAGACTGATGATAGTGATAGTGATGGCGATGCCGATGCCGACGGTGAGGATGTGTTTCACTTTGAAACGGAGCACCTGGCGCTGCGTGGCAATCAATGCTATAGCAACCTCTTGCGCACCATAGCCACGCTGCAGGCGCAACGCATTCGCGTTCATCAGCAAATTGGGGAATTGGAGAAAGCGCGCGACAGCTATCTAGAAAATCCGCAACTTTTGCTGGAAAGGCTGCGCAACAACGAGCCGTTGATAGCGCCCAATTATTTAACCACTGTTCGCCTGCCCGAGTTGCCCACATTAACCGTCAAACCAGATGTTAAAATCGAGATTCCTGCGGTTCGTTCCCAGTCGACTGAGGAGGACAAGAATAATAAAAATGGCAGCAAGACGCAAGCTCGTCTGTGGACAAATGAGGAACAGCGTCGCCTGGAACAGTTACTCATCGAGTATCCGCCCGAAGAGGTGGAAATGCGCCGTTTCGGCAAGATCGCAAAAGCTCTGGGAAATCGCACGCCTCAGCAGGTGTTCAGCCGTGTGCAAAAGTACTTTCAGAAGCTACATGATGCCGGCATGCCGGTGCCTGGTCGTTTGCCCAAGTATCGGCGTGCCGGCGGCCCAGCTCGGCCCAAGTTTAATGTGCGCCGCTCAACATTCTTTCCGGCCCAGAATATCGAGATACAAATGCCCGAGGATGAGTGCACTTTGGATGATCTTATACCTGTTGCGCCATCACCACCGCCGCGGCCCACAACGCCACAGATAAAAACTGAACCAAAATTGGAACCAGATACGCTCGAAACGGAGACGCGTCGTCATAAACTGCTGCAGCTGAAAATTCTAACAGCCATACGAGACGAAAAGCTGCAAACGGAGGATGGCTACAGCCCAGATCCGCTGGCGCCCAAGTGCGCTGAATGTGAGGAGTCGGCCGTGACGCGTAAGCGTTGGCATTGCAAAAGTTGCTATTGCTATCTCAATCTATGCGGCGATTGTTTGGCCCATCAATTGGTCACCGAACAGTTTGAGCATCTGAGTCATGATGTGGTCGAGGATCCTGAGATGTGATAGTTTCTTTAGGGTTTATAATGCCACTAAATCAGGAGATTAAATATTGTATATAAACTTTTATGGAGTTAAGCTTAAGAACAACATAAGATAAACATTTATAGATTTAGGGTTAAGAAGTAGCTTGTAATATAGAAACTTGTTAGGATCCAGCTGCTGCATGATAGATGTTATAAGCTTTATATATATCAAAAGTACAATGAAGTTATCTACAGCTGTGGTCAGTAAAATAATAATGGTCAGAAAAATAGTAGTGGTCAGAAAAATAGTAGTGTTCAGAAAAATAGTAGTGGCCAGAAAAATAGTAGTGGTCAGAAAAATAGTAGTGGCCAGAAAAATAGTAGTGTTCAGAAAAATAGTAGTGGCCAGAAAAATAGTAGTGGCCAGAAAAATAGTAGTGGTCAGAAAAATAGTAGTGGCCAGAAAAATAGTAGTGCTCAGAAAAATAGTAGTGGCCAGAAAAATAGTAGTGTTCAGAAAAATAGTAGTGGCCAGAAAAATATTTAAACATATTTTAAAAACAAATTGAATATACATATATATATATAAATATGTATGTTGTTTTAACAGTCGTTTCAAATTGTTTTCAAAACATTATGTTTATCATAGAATTTTGCGGTCTCAACATATCAGTCGCACTACTATTTTAATGAACACAACTGTATATAACAGATATACAAAATTGAGGAATTTTGTTAACATTTTGATGAATACCTAGGGTAACTTGGGTTTTACTATTTTTTACTAATTTATATTATGCTTTAAATTAAACATAATATTTAGCACAAAATTTTGCTGTCCAACATTTCAGTCGCACTACTATTTTAATGAACACAGAGCTGATAAATATTTTGTCAAAGGTTTAAAGTCTACGACAAACTGATGGTATCTTTCTGTTTCTGTTAACATGATTATACTTGAAAATATTTTTTTAATTATACTCAAATATAGATATATAAAAATATCTTTCATTTTCAGCTCTCGCATTACAAAAATCAATATAAATATTTTGTCAAATGCAACGGCACAAAGAATTATTTATTTATTTATTTCTTCATAATTTGTTTGGATGCGTCTGAACGCTAAACGCTGACATAAAATATTTACATTATTTTTATATATATTTATTCATTCAAATACGCACTCGCATTGCTTGTGGAATACCAGCTCACCCATAAAATTGTTGAAGTTATTGGAAATTGTAAATTGAAAATGCCGCTTATGTACGGATCATACATAGATGTGGCTTGTACATAAACTGGAATAGTGTGGAGAGGAGAGAAAATGAAATTAAACTAAAGCCTTATCCGGTTACCCCCAAAAAACGAGCTAATTCTTTGGTTAAGCGCGTTTGCCCTAGCCCAGCTGGATTGTTCAACTCTTGACACGCGCCGCACTACGTTTGCCCTCGATCCATTGCTCAATCTCTAGCTTGAGCGCTGCATTCGACTTGATCTTGTCCATGGTGAGGGGTTCGCGATTGAAGGGATCGGTCTGATCGCTCAGCAGATGGCGAGCAATTGTGGACCGATCAACGGTCATATTGGAACTGGGCAACACTACCGGATCGGTCATGAGCGTCGATATAATCGGATCCAGATACTCTTCGGGCGCATCGGCCAACAGTTCTTGCTCCTCCTTGTAATCGTTGCCCATTTTCTGCACCTTGGCCGCAAACTCGGCCATGTCGCCAATGAGCTGACCCCCACCGATGCGTATTAAGATGTTCTCGGCATAGCCGAAGAGTTGATCGCTATAGGAGCGGCCATCCTGTGAAATGGCCAGGCAGAAGCTGTTGTCCGTACTTAGATTGATATAGATGTGCGCTATCTCCAGCACCATTTGTGCTGGATCAAACTCGAACTTCTTCTTGTCCTTAACCTTGAACCGTTCACGCTGCGGCCCCACCAAATGCAATAGGAAATAGTTGAGCATAGCCGCAATACGATCCACCATGCTGTTGTGGCAGAAGATGCTCTTGATCTCGCTGGTCAGCAGCTTCAGCAGATTGATGGTATCCCGACCGAGTATGTTGTCAAAGCGTGCCAGCATGCCCAGATGATGCAAATTGGTGGTCTGCTGTTGGCGCTCATTGTGCGACAGATTGTCCCACTCGCCATTGTCCTGGGCCTGTTGCAGCTGCTTGATTTGCTCCAGATTGGAGAGCGACTCGTCCAGCAGGAATATAGCATCATTGATAAGCAGATTGATGAAGCGCAAGAATAGCGGCGGCTCAATGGCTTCCATGCTGTTTTCGGCATCTCTGGCCAGTTGCCTAAAGCATTCGACATGCTCCTCCTTGGTCCACAGGAACTCCATGATCGCGTACATGGGGCGACGATAGTTGAACTTCTGCTCAAACTGCACCGACTGCCCGGTCATTTCGATGCTGACGAACACATTCAACAGACTGCGCACAACCTGCAACCGATCCGGATGGCTGTCGAAGACGTGCGTATTGAATGCCTTGCGATTGCCGTCGGACATCTGGGAGGGTAATAGAAACTCTAAGGCATCCGCCAATTTGGCACGCAAATGCGGATTCTTAACCAGCTCCGAGCTGCCCATAAACAACAGAATCATCTTGAAGAACGCATCGTGCGAGCTGGTGTGCAGTTGTATAAACTGATCGCCCGGAAAGCTGCGACAGAAATTCAAATACGCCGCAATGTTGTCAATGATATTCTCCGGCACCGACTTCATATACGGCGCCACGAAGGGCGGCGTTTCCGACAAGATTTCTAGATTGCGCAACAATTGCGGCGCAAAGTCCTTTTTGTCCAGACCCGCTTCGTAGCATTCGCGTGGCAGCATCGCAATTTCAGTCAACCAAATAGCCGATGCCTCAAAGAACTTGAGTATCGCCGTATCATTCTCTGGCTCAGCCAGGCCATTGCGTATGCAAAGTACCTGCTGCATCTGAGCCTGCAGCATGCGAAACAGATTCTTAGTTAAGTCATTGTTGGGATCACTGGCCGCCACATCTTGGTATGCGGTTTGTGTGTTCTGCAGCTCACGCATCATGCGAGTCAATCGCTCAATGCACGCTCGATTGCCCAGCTCGAATGCCTTGTGCGTCATATAGAAGATTTCGGTGATAAAATTATACTTTTCTGCGGTTAAACGTCGTTCGCCCTCATCCATGGGCAGCAGGCATGTCTCGTCATAGGCCTTCAGCATGTTAACGCCCTTCGTCAGGCGCTCCATTATGTCTGCCACACCGCAATATGTGGGATCAACTAACAGCACCTGCAACGGAATCATATGTATATTAAAAGACTTTCAAGATATATGCACCACCCAAACCTTGAGGGCAGGCGAGCAGAGCGGCGCACACAGACGCATCAACACGGCGCTGAGACTGGTCATAAATGCATCGCTGGCTGTGCTGAGCACGGTCTGCTCCAAGTTCAAGTTGATGGTGCTCCATAGATGGCCGCGCGCCACATTCGCATCCAGACAATTGGCGATCCATTGCAGTGTCTTTTTCTTGGTTGTGGAGGACTGGACGAGCAGTTGTTTCATTAGCGTGAACATGGCCTGTTGATGATGCGCCAGCAGCTGCCAGAGCGTGGGATCCGATTGCTGCGAGATCAGTGAAATATCGCGAAAGAATTCATAGGGCGCCGTTTGTGTCTTGGGCATAATTGACATGCACAGCAATTGGCCAAAGAGCGTATCCATATATTCGTCACCTAAAAAAAAAGAAGATATATATGTGAATCTCTCATAGCATCTATAGGAACCAGTGAAGCTTTACCTTTAGCCTTGGGATTAGGTGTGGTGAAATCAATGAGCAGTTCACCGAGCAGGTCGGCGCGCTTCTCGCGCACAAAGAAACTAAAGATCCAGAATATATTCTTTCGTATTGTAATCAAATTGTCCTTGGCCAATTGCTTTTGCAGTTCACTTAGCATCGGATAGAATATGGCCTTGAGAGCTCCCAGCGCTTCCAGAGGTTCAACTTCCTCTAGCACCTTACCCACAACACGTACCAGAAACTCCTGCGTGCTGGCATCGTGCTCGTCCGACTGCTCGAATAGCTCCAGCCACTGGCCGGAGATGGATTGGGGTGCAAACAGATCTGGCTGGCGCATGCAGGTGCTTGCATTGTTTAAAATTAAGTCAATTATTTGATTGCCATGCTTTTTGTCCTGTATGCTGCAAGTGCGCTGCAATTGCTCCCATCTGGCGAACGCACCGTGCAAATAGATCATGGCTCGTGTCTCCAGCGCTTGCTCCTGTTGGCTTTGATTTACCTGTTCAGCTGGCAGCAGATATTTCGTTGGATCGTCCAGCATCAGGCGTTCGAAGAGGGCATGCGCCAGCAGATCAATGCAAAGAGTGTCTTCGCTGCTATTGTCAGCAACGACGACATCGGCCAAACATAGTATCGTCTTATTTCGATTAGTGTCCACATCTTTGCTCAGTGTAAAGAGCAAAATAGATTCGATCAGCTGCTTGGATACGCCATTGGCCTCGCTACCCTCCTGCAGCAGAGCCGCAAAGGGATTTTCATTGTCTCCA
Source organism: Drosophila leonis (assembly GCA_035045365.1). Classification (NCBI taxonomy): domain Eukaryota; kingdom Metazoa; phylum Arthropoda; class Insecta; order Diptera; family Drosophilidae; genus Drosophila; species Drosophila leonis. The sequence continues at coordinate 966,660 of JAWNPC010000389.1, read as the reverse complement.
ACGGTGGACATTGTTGCGACCTGCATTTTGTTGAATTATTGAATTGAACATTAGTATTTTCTTCGACAATAATTATTGTTACAAATTTCTATATATTTTCTGCTACCTGTCACTGTGTCACTATGCCAATTAGACAAAAAATCGACCTATCGAATTATCGAAACACAAAATACTATTTAATACCAAAGAAAAAGTATTTTTGTATGTTAATTGGAGTATTTGAATGGGATTTTTAAGACTGTCGTTTTTTTATATATTTCTTTTTTACAAAACTGTAATTTCAAAATTCAAAGACAACAAAATCTGTAAAATATTAACATTATTATGAAAGAATTTTAGTCGCCAGATAGTTAAAATATTAACATATGAAAGCATTTTGCGAGAACATATAAGAGGATGCAATGGGAATTTCCTACAGGCTGGCTTAAAAATGTTTAATTAAAAATATTTAATTATAAGTTTTATATATAAAAATTTAGTTTTCAAAACATTATTATTATTTATATTTTGTTAATTTCACAACATATTTAGTACTAAAAAGATTTTAAATCATCATTTGCTTAAATAAATCAATCAAATTAATTTTTATTTTAAAATAATTAATTATATGTGTCATACATACATTGAAATTTAAAAATAAATTATCAATTTTTGATTTCCTCAATAAAAAATAAAAAAAAAACATATAAGTAAGATGCACTCAAGTAACCTCTCTCTATTATCAGCATTCATTTAATTGTTAAGTCATAAAAAAAGCGAATGGAACAAATTAGTTCGCCAATAACATTTAAATCATTAAACATGACGTCGAGCCTTCCACAAAATTGGAACAAATCAAAATCCAACAAGAGGAAGGGCGCAGGTGCATGCACTTAAAAACAAATGCATGTGTGTATGTGTGTGTGTGCGTGTGTGTCTGTGTGCGTGCATTTGTGTGTGGCTAAATCCAAAGCCAATTAAAACAATCAATTGTCGAAAAGCCACCCACTGCAAATTATATGTGACTAACGGCGCCTGGCACTCAACATAGCAAGTCAATCGTTGCTTCCTACCCCGTTAAGCGTTTGCCAATAGTACAATAAAAACAACAATTGACTGACTAACAGATACCCCGGGACGAAAAGCTTAAGTATTTATTCGATATACATGCACACATACATACACAACAACACACACATACACAAGTGCACAAAGCCACGTATGCCGTTTGCTTTGCTTTATGTGCTTCTTCTTCCCAAAACTCAGGTAAAAAGTGGGGTGTTTATTGATCGATACTTTTCTAAAATACTACATTATTTTAAATTGGTTTTTCACGAATTTGATAGACGATCCCTATTATTTGTAATCGATTTCATATTAAATGGGTAAAAGTTATCGATAACTTAAAACAAACTCGATTATTGAAGGACCTAAAGGCCGAAGAGTTAATACATGAGCGTAGAGACAGAAGAACAGATAGACAGACGGAAGAATGGATAGGCAGAGGGAAGAATGGATAGGCAGATAGATGACCGAAGGACAAACGAGTAAAGAGATGAACGTTCAGGCAGCTAAACGACAGCTAGATCAAGTTGACTGTTAATATACTTATTAAGTATTCTATATACTTTATGAAGTCTGTTTTTGCCTGTTACATAAATTTGAGTACAACCAATATGCTCTCAAGGCGCCATTTGCAATGGGTAACAGCAAAAAGACTTCGTGTGCCGCTAAATCGGCTTCTGATCAAGAAAAGTAAACACTTCGAAGTTCGTTGATTTGGTCGTTTGTTGTTTTTCCTTTTGTATCAGTCGGTGCTGCATTTTCAAACGGTAAACACGCGCTAATGCAGCCGGAAAAAAGAAACAAAAAACAAATGAAATGAGCAACTGAAAATAAAAAAAAAACACTTGTGCCCAATTAAATAAAAAAAATCATTCAACCAAAAATTGAAACTTGTTTAAAATGTTTGCACGAAATTAGCAAAAAACAAACAATTTTTTTTTGAAACATGAAAAAAACAATAAGAAATAATAATAATAATACAAAATAAATAAATATGAATTTTTTAACTAGCAAGTTATTTGTTTAAATATTTTAACAATTTTGATTGAGTGTTAAATTAAATTTAAATTTAAATAATGGAATTTGTCAATCAATAAAATTAAAAAAAAAAATTAAAAAACTATAATTTATATAAGTTATTAAAATAATTTATCAAAAATAATAATTTAATAATAATCAATCAAAAAAATTATAAATTATTATTATTTTTATAATTTTTTATCCTTAAATAAATGATACAAATATTTTAAAATTAAAAAATTTCATATATATTTTTATTTATACTATTAAATGCATTTTCTATAAATAATAATTAAAAATATTTAAAGCAGAACTTACATTTTTTATTGAATTAATTTGAGTTCAATTAAAATAATTTATTATTATTTTTTTAAATTAAATTGAATAATTTTTAAATTTTAAAAATATTTTATTTGTTGTTTGAGTGATAATATTTGATTATTTAAACTATTTCAACAAAGTGTTAAATTATACAAATTATTCATTTATTAATATGAAATTGACAATTTAAAATTTAATTTGAGCACAAATATGTGCATGCGTCCCACTGTATATATTGACTTATTGGATTTCAATTAAGTAGAAGAAAGAAAAAAACGGGAAACTCAGTGGAATTTTAACGATTGGAATAAAAGCAGAAAATATTTATAAAATGTATAAATAAACGAGTGATAAATAAAATAAATGTGTAATATAAATAAATAAACGTCAGAGAAATTCGAATGAAATGCATCAAATAAATATTTAAATTTCAATTGAATTATAATAAAACAAATTGAATTAAATAAAATTTTTTTAAAAATATATACAAAATAAATGATAATCTCAAATAAATATTGATGTATATAAAATGCTAAAAATAATAAGTATAGATTAAATATAGTTAACAAATGAAATGCATTTGATATGCAGGCTAACATGTCGTATGCGTGATAATCTTCAAAGCCACAGCAAACAAACGCAATATGTATACAATGATTATTATTACGCTAATCGATTCTCTAATCTCTATACTTATCAGAGATACTTAACAATTTCATTGCTTCTGCTACTCCGCTAGCCATGGACACATTGCGCATACGCCCCCTGAAGCCGGCATTGCAAACGATTGCCGTGCAGGAGCTGAACGAGGTGCCGCAACGTGTGGTCGATGATGTGGAGACGCTGAGAGATTGGGTGCTCAAGCAGCCGCATTTGCACGGCTGCACCGAGTACCAATTCCTCTTGGCCTTTCTGCGCGGCACCAAATTCAGCTTAGAGCGTGCAAAGCAGAAATACGATCGCTTCTATACGCTGCAGGCCTCCATACCGGAGGTGTTCAATGAGCGACGCTTGGCCACAGATCCGTTGGTCTTGGATATCATACGTTCGGGGTGGGCATATATATATATATACATAAGTCTATATCCTTATCATCATTTGATCCTTGCAGCATCTTGCTGCGCATACCCCAGCATGAAGAGGATACAGGTCCTTGTGTGACCATCATACGCGCTGGCAGCTACGACACGAGCAAATACAAGTTTCAGGACATTATTCGCGTTGGCTCTATGTTCGGTGAGATTATGATGTTTGAGGATGAGAATGCAACGATTTCCGGCTACGTCGAAATCATGGATATGAAGGGCATTACGGGCACACATCTGTTTGCCCTGCAGCCGGAGCTGTTGCGCAAGTTCTCGGCCTATGCCGATGAGGCGATGCCCACACGGCAGAAGGGCATCCACTTCATCAATGTGCCGCCCGCCTTTGAAGCTGGCTTCAATACGCTTAAATCATTCTTTCCCGCCAAGATCAAGAGTCGAGTGAGTTCACTTAACGAAAACTCCATATAAATATCCATTTATTTTATATATTTATTTGAAAACTTCAGATTTCCGTGTGTTCCCATCCGGATGCCATTTTCAATTTAGTTTCGCCCGATTACTTGCCCTTGGAATATGGTGGCACCCATGGCATTATGCAGGACATCAGTCACGCCATGGAGTCAAAGCTTTCCGCCTATGCACAATATTTCGTGGCCGCCCAGCACTTTGGCTGCGATGAGAAGCTACGCGATGTGGACAGCCGCCCACAGGACAAATGCTCCACGTTCGGTGCAGTCGGCTCCTTTCGTAAGCTGGAAATCGATTAGACTGGGGCCAATCAGCAACACCAATAGACACAATTAGCTTTATCCATTGATTCTGATAATTGTTTATGAGCAATGGCTTTGTGTTAATCTTATCGCGTAATCAAATTATTAATAAATTGTCCTACTTGGGATACATGTTGAATCATGCGTTAAGTCTCTACTGGGGATGGTCTTGAGTGCTCTGTTTTTCTCAATTATTATTTTTTTGTTCATGTGTCCTTCAAGGTAATCCCCAACAGATATAGACATTGCTGCCAACGTTGGTTGTTGTTTAGGGCCATCAATTTTTAGAACAGGCAAATAGCGCATAGATGCCAAAGCACGTTCAATCAGCTGCCAAAAATGAACTGAAATGGCTCAACTTGTCGGCTAAGTGAAGGACATGGGTCAAAAAAAGTAAATTAATGAATAAAATAAAATAAAACAAGTAAGAGTGCTCTAGTAGAGACTGCTCGACTAAGAGATCAACTGAACCCTGCCAAGAGCTGATATTCCAAACATTCTATGCTTCTTTTACATACACATATATACAAGCAATAAATGCATAAGCACTCGCTTTCCTAACTGCGCTGTTTACGCAGCGACTGCGCTTGAGCTGCATTATGCCTATACAACGTATTATGGGAACTTCATTGTTGAATAAGTTTTTTTGTAGCTGGACTTTCTTGATCAAACTTTCAGAACGTAATTATGTCATTCATATGTGTGTATTTGCCAAAGCACAACTCCCTAGTATTTGAAATACATTTTTGTGAAAATTTGAGGCGAAGGAGGCGTGGCATCTAAAAAATAAAATAATCGAAATTGTATAAAATATACATTAAACTAAATACAAGTTTGGGGTCTCCAACAGCAAAGACGTACAAGATATAATTTAATAATTGCATTTTGATAAAGTTTTTAATCGATAACATTAAAACTAGAATATCTATCGATTTTTTGAAGCAAACTAGATCTACGCGTGCTATACAGCGACCTACAAAAAATACACACATACGGGCGATCGGACGGACAGACGGATATGGCTATATCGACTCAGTTCGTCATCCTGATTAAGAATATATATACTTTATGGGATATGCTACGCATCCTTCTGCCTGTTACATGAATTTGACAGTTTGACAAAACCATTATACCCTGATTTCCAATTTTCAATGGGTTCAGGGTATAAAAATAAATAAAATTAAAAAAAAACAAAAATACTTAAATCGAATATACATTAAATAATGCATTACTTTTTAAACAGACCTGTACTAAGAATTTGATGTGTTTTAAGAGTAATTCAAAGGAAAATTACCGAAAATTATTTTATGAAAACTTATCTATAAAAGTTCTTGATTCAAATTAGTTTGGATTTGCATCTCACACAGATTGCAAAATGCTCTTCTAAATTGAATTCAATTTGATTTATACTACTTTTCGTTTTACATTAGTTTTGATAAAGCTACAATTACTTGGATTCATGAGCAGCCCATAGCAAATACATATCCACATATATAAAGCTATATAAGTATTTCTATACAAATACATGTTTCACTGAACCCATAGCAAATGAAAATCATTCAATATGCATTTACTTTGCAATTATCATAAATCCAAGAAAATCTAGAAAAAATGCTGCTTGATCTAGACGCTGGGCCAAATAAATTGTTAGTTTACAGAAAAAAGAGAGAGAGAGAGTTTGGCAAAATAAATTAGCTTTGCCAGACCCAAAACACAAAGTTGTTATTACAAATTTGGAAAACTCATTCAAAGTACATAAAATATTAATACTCATTTTTACAACAACTTCTGCCCTTAGAGTTACATCATCTCTAAGCAAAGGTTTTTTATACCCTAAACCCATTGAAAATGGGAAATCAGGGTATAATGGTTTTGTTAAACTGTCAAATGTGTGTAACAGGTAGAAGGGGGCAGACCCCATAAAGTATATATATTCTTGATCAGGGAGACGAGCTGAGTCGATTTAGCCCTGTCCGTATGTATGAACGCGTCGATCTCAGAACATATAAGAGCTACAGAATTGAACTTTTTTTGTAGGTCCCTGTATAGCACGCGCATATCAAGTTTGTTTTAAAAATTCGATAACTTTGCCCGTTTTATTGTTATCGATTAAAAACCCTATCGAAATCAAGTTTTTAAATTATATCTCGTACATCTTTTGAGCTAGAGTCTCCAAATTTGTATTTAGTTTCATTTATATTCTATACAATTTCGATTTTTGTTAAATTTTGGATACCGGCTAAAAAAAACATGTTTTTTCACTATTTAATTTTGCAAGCTTAAATTTTTTTTTAGCGTTAATAAATACATAACTGAGTATACTTAAAAACGCAGCTCGTACGGGGTTCAAGGGATCTGCTAGTCGGCCACCGCCGACTAGAGTTTTCTTACTTGTTTTATAAAAGTTTTGTTTGGTGTTTTGAATGTTTGGTTTATTTTTTGTAGTTTTGCATTTGATAATCATGTTTACCATTGAGCCATTGAATTGATGTTGGATTTGATAATGTCTCAGATTCGTATTGTGGGAATCGTTTGTGTGTGTGTGTGTGTGTGTGTGTGTTGGTGTTGGTGTTTATAAGTATGTGAGTCGCCCTAAGTCGTAGTTAATCCGATGATCAATAATAAATATACATAGATTTGAACTAGTTTTGAGTTTCTGCAACTACTCGTACATAATGTGTTAGGATACGTTTGTCCACCATTTGGGAAGTACATCGTGCCGCAATTCCTGCTTCATACTTCGCTGATGGTGCGTGAGCTGTTCTTGCGCGGGGGAGTTGGGCTCGGCGGCGGACTGAAGTCTGTTTCCGTTTCATTATAATTGTAGCGACTGTCCGATGGCGACAGCGAGCGATATGTGCGCGGCGACTGCCGGTACGAGTCGCGTCGCGCCCAGCTGCCGCTGTGTCGCCTGTGACGATCATTGCCGCCGCGTTCATCATCCTCATCGTCATAGTAGTCATCATAGTCGCTGTAGTCGTCGCGGTCATCGCGATGCGGCGAGTAGCGATCGCGTGACGACGAGGTCGGCGGTGGCGAACGCATGCGGCCGAGCGGCGGTGGACGCGCACCGCCCGCAACCACTGGTGGTGGCAAAAATGGCGGCAGGCCCATGAACGGCGAGAAGGGCGCCGGCAGGAATGGCAGTGGATTGGGCATGTTAAGCAGGCCCGGTGAGCCCGCCAATGGCAGCGGCAATGGCACGGGCGATGGCGCATTTGCCATCTGCTCAGGTGCGCCCAGTCCGCCATTGGCTGGCAAAACATCTGCCGCCACCTCGCCTGCGCCGCTAACCATGGCTGTCATCTGACGTCGATAGCCAGCGGCCTCAGCCTGCGCCTCCTCGCGGCGTCGATCGGACTGACGCGCCGCCAGCCACGATTCATGTGCACGATTCTCCAGCGTGCCCATCTGCGCCTTATGCGAGGCAATCTGCGCCTCAATCTCAGCGCGCAGCTCATCATTTTGAGATCTGGCAAATAGCATAGAGTTATAGATATGCATATAAATAAATATCAGCTGAATTTCACTTACTTTAACAACTGAATTTCATTCTTCATCAGCGTTTGCGTCTCCACAGTGCTGGCATTCTCGCCCTGGTGCTGCAGCCACCTTGACTCTTGCAAGCTGAGCTCTCTGTAAAGGCAAAAAGCTAAGATTAACAAATTGTGTTAAGAAAACATTTTAGATCACACAATGAAAGACTGACTCAAAAGATCTCTAGCAGATCTTGACACTACATATATAACATATATCCACATCAAAACTGAAGTTATCCAAAGCAATACTTTGCCTAGCTAAAGCTGGAAAATATCCGCTAAGTGACTGATAAATTGCACCCACTTTTGCAGCTGTGTCTCCTTCTCGCGGAAATAGCCGGAGAGCACTTCGAGACGCGTTTGCGCCTCAAGCTTATCTCGCTCAGACTGATTGAAATCCTGTTTAAGCTGTTCGACGTCTGCGCTAGATGCCTTCAGTTGGCTCTCGAGCCGCGCTTTGTTCTCCATCTCCTGCTCCAGTTTCGTCTGTAGCGTCTTGAACATTTTCTGCGCCGCATTGAGTTCGCCGCGCAGTTTGGCCGTCGATATTAAGTCCTTGACATTGGCATTGCCATCCTTCTTGATCGTCTTCAAGCAGTCTTCGAGCGCCTCGATCTTGGACAGGCTCGTCTGCAGTTCGCTATGCTCCTTGTCGTATTTGGCATTCAATTCCATAATCTGTTTCTGCAGCCGTTGCATTTCAAAGTTACGCGCCTCCAGAGCCTTGGACAGCTCCAGTTCGGACTCCACTTGGACTTCGCCAAGGCGCGTCTGCAGCTTGGACTTCTCCATTTCCAGCTCGTAGTTATCCTGCTGCAGCGACTTCATTTCACTGTTCAAACGCGTTGTGGACTCCGTATACGAATATTGCAATTCGCTATTCTCGCGACTCTTCTCGGCCAAACTGGCATTGATGTCAATGATGATCTCTGTGAGTAAAATGAATATGGAAAATGATTTAGTTTGATTTGCATTGATGTTAAGCTGCTGTTAACTCACTTTCTTGATCGTTGAGCTGTCGTTGCAGCTCGTCGACGGTGTTCATGAAAACCTCATCGCCATTCTGGCTATTCAACACCTCCGACAGCATTTTATTCAGCTCCAAGCCTGCTTCGGCTGCATTATCCAAATCCTAGTTAACATTTATATTAAATTATTATTTGATTTTCAGTTCAAACTTCTCTGCAAACTTACCTTCTCCAGGGAGCTAACCTGCTCCTGCAGTTGCGCCTTCTCACAGAGTTCCGTTTCGAGCTGTTTCTTCAAGGCCGCCACCATATCATTTGAGCCAAAGGAATTATCCTCAATGCTGGAGAGTTTGGTGCGTGTGGCCATCAGATCGTGCTTTATGATGAGGTTCTCCTTGTGCGACGCCAACAGACTGCGCTCCAGATGATTCAGCTTGGACAGCAATGCACCCTCCTGGCTGCTGTTGCAGAAACAATAGTAGGTGAACAGGAAGAACAACGATGAGGCAGCCGCAATGACCACACAAAGCAACGACAGGCTATGATCCAACACCTTCGCTGCCAACACTTCCACAAAGTTATCCAAGCTAATGGTGGCATGGCAGTTGGCATCCAATGGTCGAGTGCAGTAGCCCTCAGACTGAGCATCGTCTACTGAAATATAAAGAAAAAGTTGTATAAAATATAATTAAAATTATAAAATATATTATTTTTTATATTATTTTTCATTTTTTATATTATATTATTTTTATATTATTTTTTTTTGTTATTTTTATATTATTTTTTATATAATTTTTTTATAATTATTATTTTTTTTTTTTATACTTTCTTTAATTTTTGAAAAGGCTTTAAAGTTTTTTATAAAATGAAATGAATGGAAAAAAAATAAAAAAAGTAAAAAATATCATAAACTGATGTTTGATATGTTAAAAACAGATAAATCTCAAGGCACTTACCCTTTGGACTCGACGCATCTGAATATAGCAAACGATGCAGCTCATCGGTGCCTGTCAGCGGCTCAGTTTTGGGCTCCTTTTGATCTTCATTGGATATAAACGAGTTGACAGTGTTCATAATGGTGCTAAACAGTCCCAGGCCCGGTGCAGCGTCCTCTTTGAGCGCCTCGACAGGCACTGGCGGCAGACCAACTGGTTCCACTGTACCAGTTGCAACGTGTTGGTCGCGTGCCGCTGGCGCAGCTGTTGGCTCCGCCTGATATACTGCATCATATGGATCGAGTGCGCTTGCAGAAGGCGTGGTGTGCTGTACAGGTGGCTGTTGTTGCTCTTGTTGTTGATCCATTTGCTTTTGCTTCTCTTGTTGACGTTGCAGCTCCTTCAGCACTTCTCTCTGTTGCTGTTGTTGCTGTTGTCGCCGTTTCTCCTGCTCCTGCAGCTGTTGCTGTCGCAGTTCTTCCTCTTGTTGTCGCCGTTTCTCCTGCTCCTGCTGCTGCTCTTTCAGCGTTTGTTGTCGTTGTTGTTGCTCCTGTTGTCGTTGTTCTTCCTCCTGTTGTCGCAGTTTCTCATGTTCTTCATCCTGCTGTTGTTGTTGTTGCTGCTTTTGCTGCTCCTCCAGCTGTTGTTGTTGCTTCAGCTGTTCCTCCAGCTGTTGTTGTTGCTTTTGCTCCTCCTCCAGCTGTTGTTGTTGCTGCTTTTGCTGTTCCTCCAGCTGTTGTTGTTGCTTCTGCTGCTCCTTCAGCTGCTGCTGTTGCTCCTCTTTCTGCAGCTGCTGCTGTGGCTCCTCTTTCTGCCGCGGTTGTTGCTGCTCTTGTGCTGGTTTTTCCTGTTGTTCCTTTTGTTCCTTTTGTTGTTTGTTGTCCTGTTGCTCGCCTACTTCTTTCTTCTGTTGTTGCTGTTGCTCCTCTTTCTGCAGCTGCTGCTGTTGCTCCTCTTTCTGCAGCTGCTGCTGTGGCTCCTCTTTCCGCAGCGGTTGTTGCTGCTCTTGTGGTGGTTTTTCCTGTTGTTCCTTTTGTTGTTTGTTGTCCTGTTGCTCGCCTACTTCTTTCTTCTGTTGTTGCTGTTGCTGTTGCTGTTCCTGCAGCTGTTTGTAGTACTCATTTGGGTTATTGAAATGCTGCTGCTTAAATAAGGGCGGCAAAGTAGGTGCCACACTTGGTTCCACAGTGGATCTGGCCGTTGAGCTGTCCACATCATCGGCTGCCTGTGGCATTGCTGAAGTCACAATTTCCTCGGTCTTTAGTTGTGCTGCAACTGCAACTGCATTGGCCACAATTGCATCCTCAACTTTTGCTGCAATTGGCGCTTCGGCAGCCACCTTAACAGTTTCACTCTCACTTGGTTGAGCTGCCTTTGCCTCCGGCTGTGGCTCTGCTTCCAGCTGCGCTTTGACTTCTTCTTCAACTAAGACATTGCTGCTATTTTCCTTTGCTGCCTCTTCCAATTGCTTGACTATTTCAATCTTCTGCTCACTTGTTGCTGCAGCTTGAGCTTCCACAGCATCAACTGTGGATTCTTCCTTAGCCTTTGGTTCAGTGATCTCTCGTGACATCAGCTGAACTTTTGGCTCTATGTTGGGCTCTGCTGCTGCAGATGGTATTTCTGGTTCAGCTTGTGGCTCTGCCGTCAGCTGCTGCTGCTGTTCATCAAGCACTGCGCTTACGTTGCGTGTTTCTACAAGCAGCAGCGGCGCTTCAATTGGTTTGGCCGCAACTTCTGGCGGAGCTTCACTACCTGCCGGCTTCGCAACGGCTTCAGTTGTGTCATTCGCTTGCTGGGAGGTCGCTGCTGCAGCTGCCGCCTCAACAGTTGCATTCGAGTCAATTTGTTTGCTCTTTGTTGCCTCGTTGTTGTTGCCATCTTCGTCGTCTTCGTTAATATTCTCTTCGTCATCTTCGTAATCGAATTCTTCTTCTTCGATTGTCGTTGGGTCCTCCAACTCAGCATTGTTACTATTTGTTGCCGTTTTGACTTCATCTGCATGGGAAGCATTTGGAGTTCGTTCTGTAAGAGCGGGCACAGCCTCCAGCGGCAATTCGGTGCCATCGACCAGCTGTAAATTGGACTGCACAGGGGTTATGGGTGTATGGACTTCATTGCTGCTGCTGGTGCTTTGCTCCTGGTCCGTGAGAATGGCCAGCTTGAGCGTGTCCAGCGGTGAAGTGGTCGTTGTTGCTATATCTTCAGCTGTTTCGGAAGCATTCAGCACTGGCGGCGCTGGCTCCATCAACTGTTGCGGCTTCTGCTCTGCCTGTGTATTGCTGGCAATTGGAACTGTTGCTGGGGCGGCAGTCGTTGCTGTTGCTGGTCTGGGTGGTGGCCAAACCACAGGCATTTCGTATTTAAGATCCACATCTTTAACCAAAATTTTATTTTCCATTATCAAATCCTTGTTGGCATAGCCGCGTCGTCCATTAATCTCCACGCCCCACAACTTCGGATTGGCGCCGGCGCTCTTGGACAAAATGCGAACCGGCGCATGAATCTTAAATGGCAGCATGCCATCCTCTACAGGCACATAACTGATCTTAGCAATACCAAAAGAGATGATCTCTGTGTGCGTTTCAAGAATACAAATGAAAAAAAGAAAGAAAAAAAAACAATTATGAATTATGAGCCAGAAATTCAGGTCAGGGTTAATTTAGTGAATATCATTTAGCATTTGGGCTAAATTGATATGGTTTAGGTGAGGTTTATCTGCTTTTTTTTTACTTACGTTCACATTTTTCGTCAGCGCAAAGTCTTTTGTCGGACAAAGCCCACGTCGTTGGAAGACTTGAAAGGGAAAGTGTTAAGGCGATGGCCAGATAGACGGGCAAGTCACTCCACAGCGTATTGGTTGGGGCTATGGCGTTTGTTGGCCGCATTTTGCATTGTTTTCTATTGCTGCACTGATTTACAATTTAATTAAACTAATCCGCGGCCCTAATTATAGTACGGTTCTGTGTGCAAAACTTTTTTTGTGTATAAAAAATTTCTTCACATTAGCTGAGTTGGCTTTTCGTCATAACAGCTGCTTGCCGGTGCTGCCATATGTTAAAAATGAATCGATTTCTGTGTTCTACAATTAAATACTAAAGTATTCTCGGTCAGTATTAACTTGAGATTTTTGGTATCTTGGAATTGGGTGTATTTTTTTTAGTTATCTGCAGCGGTCACACTGCACAGTCTCTGGCATAGCTACATTTTAAACGCTTTAGTCTGCTTTTTGTAAACCGAATGTGCAAAAATGAAACGCGCTTAAATGTTCACGCGACTATTAAGCAAAAAATAAAGGACACTTTCAAACAAAAAGGTTTTTGTTGTTCTCTTAATTGCTTCAATTTTCTGTTGCTGTGCGCTGTGGTTCTAAAAACGAGAGCTGCAAATAGTTGATGTGCCGCGTGCCGTGTTGTGGTTTTAGAATTGCAATTGCAATTGCTTTGTTTTAAAATACACACAAGGTGTATTTAACTTGCGCAAATTATCAATGTAGATAGTTTGAATATTTTCGTTTTTATGTGCGTAAAATCAGAATGTTGGGAGGGGAGAGCTGCGTAAAAAGAGCGCGACATTAAGTGCGCTGCCAGATGTGCTATTGCAAAGTTATGGCTTCGTTTTTGCTCAGCACTGGCTCAGTGAGAATATGTTAATCATACACTATAAACAAATACTACAGATTTGCATACATATATATATAAGAAACATAATTTCGTGTAACATTTGCAGTGATAAGAAACGAAACTTAGATTTTGTTACTCTGGCAACGCTGTGCGCGCTGTCACAATTAGATCTGTGCGCGTGCCGTGTTTGCTGTGTGAAGTGTAGTTGCGCGTCAAAATATAAACCCGAATTATTTCCATCAAATTTGAATAAATGCATAAAATAGAAATATATTTGAATCGTGCATAAGTTTTTTTTAAACATATATTATTCAATATGAATGTATTTGATGATTATCAATGAAATAAATACTTTGTCGTGACTTACAACGCGCATCACTGCCAGCAAGTGAGCCAAAGAGTGAGAGTGAGAGCGAGAGCGCCAGCGTGAGCATGAGCGTGAGTGAGAGAGGAGAGCAGAGTGTCAGTGCGTGTTCCTGCTGCTGCTGCCGCTGCTGCTACTGCTGCTCATTATTTTCGATTTCTACCTTTTGCATTTTAAACGTCTTTGTGATCGGTTGTTGTTGGTTGTTGTTCGGATGCGATTTAGTTACTTTGTATGTTTAATTTGTTCGTCAATTCGAGTGAAATGTATATTGTGTAACAAATCCAAATATCTCTGCACAAGAATGCGCCAATCAAATATATATGTATATTTATAAATCTGCTGTGTGTTAAAAAACAACTAAATGCCAAAGTGTAACAAAAAAAAAAAACAAAAAACAACAACAATACATTATCATGTGAAGCTACAAAATGAAACGTAAAGCAAAGCCAAAGCTTACTCCCCATTGAAAGCAGAAATAAAAAATAAAAAACCAAATTTCATTGCGCCCAAAAATTCTATGCACTGAAAAAAAGTTAAATGTAATAAAATCCTTTGTTCACATACAAATGCCAGCAACAAAAAGTGTTTTTTTCTAAAGTTCACTCTCCAGCGAAAGAGAGAGAAAGAGAGGGAGTGAGTGAGTGAGTGAGTGAGGGAGCGATATAGAGTGTGACGTAATTTATATTTATTCTAAACAAATACTCAACGCAAATTGCCAAAAAAAAAAAAAAACCGAAATAAAATAAAAGCAACATCAAGAGCGTGTGTGATTGTCCGTCCCTCTTGACAGTTTGTAATTACCAATTGCAATTGGCTTTTAATTTGAATTTTGCATGCAACAGGGCGCGTGTTATTCGCACACACACACATACACACACTCACACACATAGACACGACAAAACGTCTCATGAGAGAAAGGCAGGCAGGCTGTGAGTGGTAAACAAAAATACAAATTGTGCATGGGCAAAACGGATAACAACAATAACAACGGCAACGGCAACGACAATGCCATGGAATTAATGTAGAAAAAAAAAACAAAACCAACAACAAAATAGCGGCAGAGCTGTCGAACCTACCAACACAGCCGCCCTACTACCTGCCTACAGCCCCCTCCCCCTCTCCATGTTTTTGCTCGCAAATGTCTGAAACAAAAGCAACAAAACAAAAACAATAACAACAATTAGGTAATGTTTTTACGCCATTCTCTTTTGCGTCGTCTTTTCGTTCGGTTTGACAGAGAGCGAGCGCGAGCGTGAGAGAGAAAGAGAGCGCAACAGCAAGAGAGCAAGAGTGCGCTCATTTCAATGCCGCTGTTTTTTTTTGTTGTTTTTTTTTTACACTTTTGTTTTGAAACCATTTTTACATGGAAAATTTTGTGTGTGCGTTTTTTTAGAGAGGAAAATTTTGTGTTTGGAATGTTCTGATTAGAATGAAACGTTGCGCTGCTGGTGATATGTGAATTGTTATGTATATAAAAAGTTTATTTGTTTTCAATATTTTATTTGCAGTGCTGACCAAGTCTATACGTACACATACAAATACACACACACGCACACACACACACATATATTCTAAATTTTATTTTTGACCAATTGCATTTGAAATTACCGTAAAAATGTAAATGTCGCAACCAAAGAGACGCAAGAAAATTGTTTGTAGAAAGGAAAAAAAGAACAGAAAAACGGAGTTGAAAAAAATTTATGCACATGTAAAAAGAAAAGAAAACTTAATTATTAAAAGAAAAAATCAACAAAAAAAAGAAGAACATTTCTAACAAATTGAAACAGAAAATATACAGAAAAGAAATTAGTCTAGTTATCATGTTGCATAAAATTGATGAAAATGGCGCGCCAAATGCAACATTAACATCAACAACAACAACAGCAACAACATCAATAATGGCCCCGACAGAAACAACTGGCAATGGAACGGAGCCAACAATTTCAACGCACCTTGCGAACGCGACGGCAACAATAGAACCAACAACAACAGCAACATCAGCAGCAGCAGCAGCATCGACCAGTGCAACGGAACAAGAAACAGTCGCTGCTGTTGTTGTTGATACCGCTGCTGCCGTCGCCGTTGCCGTTGCAGCTGTTGAGGGTCAAGCAACAGAAACAGAAACAGCAACGGCAACAGCAACAATGACAGTGACAGGCAACAATACATCGACGCCATTGCCGCTGTCAGCTGCGGCAGAGCACACCGAATTAGCAACAACAGCTGATGTCTCAGTCGCTGCCGCTGCCGCTGCCTCTGCCAGCGCAGTTCGCGTTGCGAACGAACCACAAGCAGAAACAGAGACAGAGCCAGCATTCGATGTTCAGATGCGTACGCAGCAACAACAGAAAATTAGAATTTATCACGGCGCCAAACAGAGCGCCGTGTGGCGAACCGATTCGCTCGCATCCAATTCCAGCTCGAACAGAAGTGATGCCGGTTCGATCGAGGCTATCGGCATTGGCATGGGCATGGGCATGGGCATGGGCAGAAGCAGTTACAGTGGCATCGGCAGCAGCGGCTATGCCCCAGCGTCCAGTCTATTGCTGCGTAAATTCTCGGACAGCTCATTGAATGCAGCGGCGATGCCGCGTCGCGTCTCATTCCCGGAAAGTGATAAGGAGCTTGTTACTGGATATCTCGAGCCGGCCAATCCATGGGAAAAAGGTAAGTCATCTCAAATCATCGGAAAATTGCAATTAATCTTGATGAAAATTCTATTTATGCGATTATATAAAATGGTCGCAAATGGCCTTAATGACAGTTAACTCATCTCGTCTCATATATTTATATCATTTAGGGCGTTCAGTGTTATATTTTTAAAGTATTCAAAACTTTTTTGAATGTGAAGAAACTGTTTATTGTTTTTTTCATGTGATGATTTTTTTTTAATTTAGTTGACTTTTGAGAGAAAAAAAAAATAGTGAGACTTGTTTTTAAAATATATTTTGTTTGCATTTAAATTAATAATTGTGCAAATATAATGTTTTCTATATTGATATTTTCTTTGAAACTTTATTCAAGACATTAATTATTATATTATTATGTAACAAATATTATGCAAGCTATTTTGATGCAAACAAACGTAAATAAATAGAAATAAAAAATAAATTAAATAATTATAAATAAAAATAAAAAAATATAATTCAACTAGAAAAAAAAAGAAAATAAAAATAAAATTCAAATAGAAATAAAAAAATAAAAAAAATAAAATTCAAATAGAAATATAAAAAAAAAAAATTCAAATAGAAATAAAAATAATAATACAAATTAAAAATTAAAAAAACTAACAAAAATTTAAGTTAATGGAAAAAGTTAGAAAAAAAGAAAAAAATAATAAAAAAAATTAAAAAAATATAATAAAAACGTAAATTCAACTTTTTTGGTCTTAGTTTTTGTTAGATAAACAATAGTTTTATTTTTTTTTTATATTTTTCGGTTTTTGATCTTATGGATTGGTAAAAAATATTGAAGAATGTTTCATATTAAGCTTTTTAAATAAATTTCAAAAGTTAATAAAGTGTGAAGAATAATATTTTCAGCTAAAAACTTTTTATTTTCTGTGTTTATTTAGCAACCTAAAAACACAATTTAAGGTATGCCAAACGTCTTAGCTAAAAACTCTTAAATTTTGATTTAAAAATGTTAAAAAAAATGTTTGTGCACAAATTTAACTCTATTTATTGGATCTCTTTCAATTATTACAATCCAATTTATTTATCAGTCTTTTTTTAATATTTCAAACTGTGTTACATTGATCTATTTTTTGTTTTTACATTGATCTATTCAGTTATTGGTTTTAAGCAAACTAAAGCAATATGCGATTCATCCCAAGTTTGTAAGAAATTCCTTATAATCAATGCTTAATTTGATTGACACTTGTCTTAATTACTTTGCTTCCGATTTACATATAGATAAAGGTGGAACAATACGTGATACGATAGACAATTTCGCTAGGTTTTTTTTTATAGGCAATGCATCAGCTAATGGGCTTGCGTTGCGCTGCGCTGCGCTGCTTTACTTCACTTTATTTATTATGCGAGAACTTGTGCAAACACGGAAGTTAAACTTGAGACACATTTCGTAAATTACACTTCCTGTGATTTAATTCAATTAAACCGATTAATTTGCAAGCAGAAGTGAATGAAATGCATTGAGAAACTAAAGAAACGTACGTGAAAGCAAATACAAAAACCATAACAAGAACATGAACAAGAGGCAAGAAAGAGATAGCAATGCGCGTGCGAAAAGGATTCGAATAGGCAATCAACCAAAGACTGCAATTGATCATGCAGCCGGTAAGTGCGCAAAGCACAAGAGAGTGAGAGAAAGAGAGTGGGAGTGGGTTAACGAAGAAACAGACGGCAAGAACGTTGTGTGGGGTGCTGCCAAACCCCGCAAGAGAAAGAGAGAGAGAGAGAGAGAGAATGAGAGAGCAAAACGAAGCCAATTCAATGAAGTGCGCACAAATATTTATGCATTTTGCTTTAAGTGAATGTCTGAATGGCGCTGCACTCGAAATAACGGAACGCAATAAATGGCGATGATGACGTTTGTTGCCAAGCGCATTTCATTTCGACGTTCCTCCTTGCATTGCGCTCTCTTTCTTACTTAGTTGTCCAGTTCCCAAGTGATGCGCACAATTCAATCAAAGTGCGAATTGTTGACAGTTGCCACTTGCGTGCGGGCGGGTGGGCGACGACGGCGATGTTGATGATGACGACGTTGCCACCGTTTTACAGTCTTGCAATTTCATATTTGAGTATATAGGTTTGTGTGTGTGTGTGTGTGTGGATGTGTGTACAAACATTATACAATGATGTGACTGTCAATGCATTAGAGTAGATTGATTTTGTTGTTCACGAGTTTTTTTTTTGCTCTACAGATATTAATAGGTATGTGTATATGCATAGGTATGTCTAACACGGCTGATTACCAGCTTTAATAAAACTTAATGATTACTTTGGAGTTTTTATTGGAAAAAGTTTGAAAGCAGCTTGTATCAAAAATAATATAAATGAAAATAAAATATATATTTAAATGAAAAATATAAAAATAAAACAAAAAAATAATTTAAAAAATATATGTATGTACATATACATATTTATTATATATAAATGAATAACAACATATAAATAATATAATATAAATATTTGTTATACCCTGAACCCATTGAAAATGGGAAATCAGGGTATAATGGTTATGTTAAAATGTATGTCCGTCCGTCTGTCCGTATGTATGAACGCGTCGATCTCAGAACCTATAAGAGCTAGGGACTTGAAATGTGTATTTTAAAACGCAGATCGGACGTGGTTCAGGGGATCTCCTAGTCGGACACTACCGACTAGAGTTCTCTTACTTGTTTTAAATTAAATTTAGTTTCAAATAGTTAAGTTATTAAAAAAGTCTAAAAAATGGTTTACCCTATTTATTTTTTTTATATTTAATGAATCTTTGAAATTTTTGTTTATATATTCTAAATATTTAACTTTGTTCTTTAACTATTAAAATATTGAATACGCCTAAAAGAAATATTTTATATAAAAATATTAGTCTTTTTATGTTAATTGTTAAAATGTTTTCAGCTGTGAATAGAATTGTTTCTGGCATCTATAAATAGTTCAATCTTCGCCAATTGAACAATCTGTATTTATCTGGAATACCTTATTTAAACAATAGTCGTTAAGTTCTGTCGCCATTCCTATTGTTATTGCCTATGAGTGATTGGTTTGCCTTTGATTTTGTTATTCGCTCTATTCGTATTCGTATTAGTTTTTTTTTTCCTAGCTAGCGATAAAGATGAACAACAGCAGAATCACTGATAAGATATGAATTTTGTGCGATTCGTGAGATTCAACGTTTCGGCTTTTGGGGTTCGGATCGGTTACGGTTTAGATTTGCGCTCACGTCATAAAGCTCAACATTTTTGTTGTTTATTGTTTTTGTTTCTCTAGTTCACTCATTCTCTCGTTCTCTTTGCCGTCGCTGTTTTACCGGCTCCATTTGTAGGCTTACTTTTTTTGTCTGCCATTTGTCTGCTATCTGTTTTCTCACCGCAAATGCTATAAATTGTAGAAACGATTACGATTTGTTCAGCGTGTTTGTTTCTACATACATACATATATATAGTATATATAGTATGTATATATAGCTACCTCTATATAGGTGTATTGTATGTATATTTAGTTATAAGTCTGCGTGTAAATACTTTAAGTATGCGAGTGTAGACTCGATGTCTTGTTTGTTTGCTTGAATTCGTGTCTTGTCTTTGTTTATATCTTGTTTACTAGATTTGCAGTAGTTTTTTGTTGTTTGTTGTTGTTGGTTTCTTTTCCCTTTTTCTGCTTTTGTCTTTTCGCCTTTGGTTTGCTTTGTAGGTGTAATAACTCGTACCATGTGATGTCATCCTTGTCACAAGTAAGAAAGCTCCAGTCATCTCTAGCTCGACTACGAAATACCCAAGCTGAGAATCTGAGCAAATTATTTAGCAAATTTCTGCATTTTATAGAAATATACATTTTATAGCAATATTAGGGCAATGATATGAAGTATATAAAAAGATTATAAACTTGCGCTGCTTACAGTTTACGAATGAATATATATTTCAAATTCCAAGTCTTTAGCTTTTGTAGTTTTCGAGAGTTCCGTCAGCTAGCAGACAGACGTATTGAACTCAGAGACAGATTGTCTTTCTTTTATATTATATTTATGAAATTCTTCACGTCTGCTTTCGCCAGTTACATATGTTAACTCAAGCACATCATACCCGTTTCGACCCATTTTCAATGTAAATAGTCAAACTCTACAATATGCAAATATTGTCTTATGAATATTTGAAACTCTATATACTTACATACATGTTTGTAAACAGTTTGCATTGCTTAATAGTCTATGCCAATGTTATGTTTACCATTTTGAATGTCATTGGATAGGTGAAAGACTTATTGAAAGATGCCAAAGAAACTCAAAGTAAAAGAAGAATTTTGTCTATTTAAAGATTAAATTTTACAATTTTTTAATATATCTCTGTATATCTGTATTCTATATCTGTTTTGTTTAACTTGTTGACAATAAGTTAAACTTTGAAATTGAACGTCAAGTGAATGGGCTGGCATCAGCAGCATCATTGAAGAGGCGTGTTTTGGGCGTGTCGCTTAGCTGTTAAAACAAAAAGTAAATAATATATTTATATTTATATTTACTGTGTGTAAACAAAATAATTGAAGATGTTTGAGCTGATGGTTGAACAACATGACAAATGTGGACAAGCAGTTGAGCTAACTAGATAGAATTACTGTGCTTAGAATAGAGTTATTTATGTATTATAAACTTGTTCTTTAAGCCAAAGTTTTGACTTGAACTGCAAAAGGTTGACAAATTTGTATAAGTTTTGCAAGGTGGCAATGCCGAAGATTGATTTGATTTGATCATGCACGTAATAGAGGGTATTTGGATTGGTTTGATTGATATCTTCAATGAAGTATATATTGATAAAATATATAGATAAAAGTTCGTATAATAGCTATAGCAATTGCTGTATGCATGGCGTTGCCACACTTTTAACAGACTTTTCAGTTGACAACATCTCAACTATTTTTATACACTGCTTTCTAAATCTAATTTAATTTAAATTTGTTTTTTATTTTCTTTAAATTTATTTTATTTTCTTTAAATTTATTATATTTTCTTTCAATTTATTTTATATTCTCAAAATTTAATTTAAAAAAAACACCTAAAATTGAAAGTTAAAGGAAATAGAGTAAAGCTTTTTAAAGAAATTATGTCAAATATTTTTTTTCCAATTTATTAAATTTATAACAGAAATGCAAATTAAGCGTTTTGCTGAAGAGACTTAAGTGCGCATATTTATAAATACATTTTTATATATACATATAAAAATATATATGTTTATCTGTGTGTGTGTGTGTGTGTGTGTGTGTGTTTATATTTGTCTGTAAGCACCCAAAGTACTAATGAAAGATGATAAAAATGTCACGAGCTCGATTAATGCACATTTCGATGTAATTAATTAATGCAATTCCAGCAAAGCAAAGCAAACTAAAGCAAAACAAGGAAAAGAGCGAGCATAAAGCAAATCAACAAAGAACAAAACAAACACACAAAGAAAAACAAGTAAGAACGTAACAGGCGGGCGTAAACAGCTGCATAATACTCGTTCAAGGTTGAAAAAAAGTAAATTGAATTTATAAAAGAAAAAAATAAATAATCTTGGAATCACAGTTTAGAGCTCTGACTATAAAGCAGGTTAAAACTTGGCTGTAAAATTTGAGTTTTAAGGCGTTTCCAGTGGGTTTGAATGCATATTTCTAGCACGCACTGTAGAGGAGCTACATAGTTACCTAGTCTACGAAATGTGCTAAATTATGGTTTATACAGGTAATTTCCGATAGGCGTAGCCAAATCTTAACACTTGGTAGGGCGCGGCAAGGCATGAATATATCTTTTTAAATCTCTAGCTTCAGATCTGTAGCTTATAGTTCTACTTCTAACTCAAAGCGACAGAAGATACCAAACCAATATACCCCCTTTTTTGACTTCATGAGCGAGTACAAGCGAAACAACTACGAATGCTAATCTTAGCATTTAGCTGAAATGTCACTTGTTGCGGAAATATTTCCATTCTCTTTTAACTAATATGCCAAAAAAAGAGAAAAAAAAACATTGGAATTAATTCCAAGTCCGTAATTTCTCATTATTTTGTTGTAGTTGTGAGCTATTTATCTGGTCATATATCATTTGTTTCGTGTGCCATTGTCATAGAATTTGTTCTTTAACAATGATAAACGATCCCAATTTCGTCGTCCAAGCTGATCAGCAACTGCTTACGTAGAAAAACGTAAAAAATAAAGAAAACGCGATAAGAACTGTTTTTTTACTCAATTTCTTTTCACTTAGCCGAAGTTTTGCATAACGAACGAGGTCTATAAATAAAATCAGTTTTTTAAGGGGCTCGCGGCATAAAAAATACAAATTATGTTGCCAATTTGATAAGGCGAAATTCGATTTGTTAACTTTCTAGGACACGAAATGTGAAAAGTCAGGCCAAAGTTTTAGATAAATCGATGAGAGGCTATATATATTTATATACATTGTATACACATGTAAGGTTTGGGGGTAAGATGATGTCATTTTGTAACCTGAACTCATTCAATATGGCTGATAAGAGAGAGCCCTGTAAGCTAGAGGCAACACGTAATGACAACACTGATCTGGCTTATCAAATTTGAATAACACTTAGTAGTAGTAGAGTCGGCTCTGATAATTCACTTTTCCCATAAGTGGAAGCTGTCGGGAGAACACTCTCAGGCATTACGTATGCGAGAATAATCATATCAGCAGCTTTTGCGCTAGTGTCAGGATATTTCCTAGTCGGATACTTCCGGCTACTGTAATCTTATTTGTTTCCTTTCAAGGTTTACAGTTTGTATTAAGAAAAGTAACTTATTTTTTGAGCGAAAAACAAATTGAAACTTAAGAGTTTTTATTATGATCTAAACGGATTTATGCACGTTTTAATGAAGCTTTCATTCAGCTGCTTCATCATTTGCTTTGGCTGCGAACTAAAGAAATTATCGACTTGATGCCAATTTTTGTTTTATTTTTTATTTTATTCAAATGTTTCTTGCTACAGCTAAAAATTTTGTCTCTCAGTTTCAATTTGCTTTTTGGCAAAGACCAAAAAAAAAGAAAGAAAAAAAACAACAAAAGTTAAAATAAACAAATTTCAATAAATGGCAAAAACGTTGAGAACAAGTTTCGAGAATGAACACTCGCTCGAATTGTGCCGACATTGTAAATGTTTAGCAGAAAATTAACAGCAATTTAATTGAAACAATTTTTCACTCGTCTTTTTGTTTTGGCTTTTAGCGTTTGCTGCCTTTTGCCTTTTGCTTTATGCCTTTGCCTTAGCATTTGCCGTTTGCCTTTGCCTTTTGCCTTTTGTCTTCCCCTTTCGAAGGCAGCGCCTGTCGATAACGCATAAAAATCAATAGAATAATAAAAAATTGAAAAGCATTTAATGCGCCAATTGCTACACACACGTTCATAGATACATATATTTATATATACAATAAATACACACACACACACACACACACACACACACACACACACACACACACACACACACACACACACACACACACACACCAGCTGCCCGCAGGCACGCGCTGTTTTCTTAGTTCGAACCGTTGGATGAGCTAATTCGCTTTCGATCGATAATTGAATCATTAAATCAGACGATTGGGCTTTAGCGAAGTGTAGCAAAAGGATCCCATACAAATATTCACATATGTTAATCTATTCGTAGATATATTTTCCTCTATTAAATAAATTGCATCAAATGTATTTGTTTGCTCTGTCAACAATGGCAATTTTTGTGCAAAAAATAGACAAGCTATTAAAATAGAAATGAGCACTTAAATACATTTATATTTATACTTATTCAACCATAATTATATGACATTTATCAGCCATACAGAGTCCAAACGCTGACTAATAACAACCAAGCGGAGAACAAAATGAATTAAATGAAATAATTGAGCGTGGCGTGCCAGACTAGAATATACCTCGACAGTTCGTAATGCGAAGCTGTTAGCGAGGCTCTAGATTATATTTGTGTGTAGAGTGTGGAGCAGGCCAATAACTGCAGCAAAGTTAAAAATATTAATCTAGATGAGAACATATCATTGCAGCTATATCTGATACTGACAATCAGAGCAGTTTCTTTATTTTGGTGTTACATATTTACTCATTAAATTAAACTACCCTCTTTAACTTTAATACAAATCCCTTAAAGCAAGTAAACTTTTTGATAAAGATGTTTGATTTTATTTCATTTTAGTTCTTTTATTTTAATTTTAATTTAAGTAAACAAAATGTATTTTATCGTCATGAATGCGATAAGAGCGTAACAAAAAAATAACAAAAACAAAAAAAAAATAAACGAATTTTTTGTTTAGTATTTCTGTTTGTAGAACTGAATTCAATTCAGAAAGTGTGTTTCGAGTCTAATTTCTGAAATTCTCATAGTTTATTTACATTTGAAAGCTGTTTACGATTCGCAATGCTTTCATCTTGTTTTCATATATTTAGCATTATTTGCTCTAATCGTGTAGGCCCAGTTTTTGTTTATACTCTGTATTTTAGACTCGGCGTATAGAGGGTATGCCAAATAAGCTGGTTTCAAATTGAAATACAAATATTATAAGATTTGTATACCATTTTAATAGACGGCAGTCAGGTATTTTTTTTGTGTGGCTGAGGTAGGTAAATATGCTTTATGCACCGTCAGTCAGGTCGTCACTCTGGCTGGTGTGTCGGACTGCAATACTGCCTACCGACTAAAAAACCTCCTCTTATCGGGCTGCCTCCCACCTTGGAACTAGGAGCTATCCCGCATTAACCTTCAAGGTGGAGCCCTTGTATATGCTCTAGCTGAGCACTGCCATCTGTGTTCCTGCGTCCAGGTCCCGCTTTTTCTGCCGGAGAACCTTTTCGGCGAAGTCACAGACTCTTTTCCAGGCTTCTATGCTGTTGCACCTTTGCTGTACTATAGTCTCTACTTTAACTTCACCGACAGTTTCTGCCAAGTCGGTTCTTTCTTCTGACCACTTTTCGCAGTTAAAGAAAGTGTGTTCTGCGTCGTCCAGGTATTGCGCACACAATGATTGATATTGTTATTTAGTATTGGTTTATAACAATTCACTCGCTTTTTTATTGCATAAATTATTTATACTAATATTAATATTTATATACTGTATTTTGGGTTTATTATAAATTATTAATACAATATTCAAATATTGTAAAAATTTATATATATTTTAAAATAATAATATAATAATATTTTGAAGCTTTTATAAAATATATTTTCTATTTATATATCATATGAAATATGCTTTGTTAGCTAATGTTGACAGAGCGAATGATTTATTAAACTATTATTAACTAATACTGGATTAAGTTTCATTGCAAGATTTCTTTTAGTAAGTCACTTATTAGAGTGTTAAATGAAACTAGTTTATTTCTTGATTAACAAAATGTTGCTCTAGAAAATTTCATCAACTTCAATAGAGTAAAAAAATAAGTAAATTATGAACAAATCTTATGTAGTTGATATTTATATGTTTGATTAGCATTTATAGCTTAATCAAACTCGATAGTTTTGTGTTCCTCTGTTAAAGTTAATTTTAAACTTAGGAACTCATAACAGATCGCATTCCAGGAAGAATAATTTTATATAATTTTTCTAATTTTACTTCACTTATGCCATTTATAGAGAAAATATCGATTTGTAGTTTATCATATGCAACTATTGTAGAAACCTCGACAAAAGCAGTTAAACATTAATAAATTAATGTATGAATAATTTATTTTAACAAAAAACCCATTTAGTATATCATGAAATGGGTTTTGCTAGTTTTTATACTCGTTCACGAAGTGAAAGGGGTATTTTAGTTCTGTGCAGTGTTCGTCTGCCTACAAAGAGACCTAAACGTGGCAAAAACTAGATGTTCTAAAGTTTCCTAACTAGAGCTTCAAAATGTGACAGTTAAGCAACTGCAGATTCCCTCTAAAGATTTACCAAAACTAATTTAACTGTTTTGAAACCGTGAGCGAGTATTATGCAGGCGATAGCTTCCCACTGCAAGATTCTTAGTTGTTTTTGTGTATTTAATTGCACGAAAACAAAACAAATATAAATGGCTAACAAACAATACAAACTAATGCCATGTGAAATTGACAAACGTAAACCGCCGGGAGCACTCGAGGCATTCATGGAAAATATTTTATCAGTTGAGAACAAATTATTTACAATTAACTGAAAACACACACAAAAAGCGAAATGTCGAAGCCGGACGACACATTGTCTGCCAGCGCAAAATGAAAAAGCTGTATATGGTATATATATATATATATATATAGAGATATATAGTTTATATATATGTTTACATACACACGTATATATAATAATGTTTCTGAGGAATTGATGTTTTTAGTGTGCATCCGAGCACTAATGAATCATTTAACAGATGTCCGTCTCGTATGCCACAAGCTATGAAAACTGAGCGGTATGAGACATATTTTGAACGATTGCCAAAACAAAAAGAACAAATTTTTTGTTTGAAGAAAAATCTAAGTTAGAAAAAAAATAATAAAGAATAAATAAGAGTGTTTATGGGTAAGACGGAACGACTAAAAGATACCCTGAGATCAGGTTAAAGTAAGACTTGAATTTGCAATAGAAAAATATGAATGAGAAAGTCTATGAAATATGCAAAATAAATGTATATTATACATTATTGAGTGGTTTTATATGAAAATATATATATTCAAAATCTTATTGAGCTATAGTTCTAGATAGGGCTGTTCAAAAAGTATCGTAACTTTTATTGTATATGAAATATATGCAAATTTAATATTTAAAATCAAGATTTATATATATTAAATACAAACAAAAATATATAAATATAATTATATAAAAATGAATTTTTTATATTTATATTATTTATATATAAATTATAGAAAGTAGGTTCGGATATAAAAAAATATGTGTAACTATAAAATAAATAAAAAAAATTATATACAAAATATATAAATATATAAACTTAATTTTTTATTTTATTATATTGTATTATATATTATTTTTTAGATTTATATAAATATTAATTTATTATATGTATATAAAAATTAATTTTCTTATATTTTTTTTATACCCTGAACCCATTGAAAATGGGAAATCAGGGTATAATGTTTTTGTGAAAATGTATGTAACAGGCAGAAGGAGACATGACAGACCCCATAAAGTATATATATTCTTGATCAGCTCGACAAACTGAGTCGATATAGCCATGTCCGTCTGTCCGTCCGTCCGTCCGTGTGAACGCAGTGATCTCGCAAATTTGAAATGTATACTCGTGTGTATCCTACGCAGTACGAGTTTATCATTTTTTTTCGATAACTCATCCCATTTCCTTATTATCGATAAAAATCGATAACTTTTCTTCGTTTTTGAATACCGTTATAGCTATAGATTTCAGATTTACTGTGTGTATCCGTGTAATGAATACAAACATTTTGCAATTTTTGGATTTTGGATACCATGCCCCCTTCCCCCCAAATTTGAAAAAAACGTATTTCAAATACTAGAGACTTGTGCTTTGGCAAATACATACATATGAATGTCATTATTACGCTGTAAAAGTTTGATTACGAAAGTCCATCTAGAAACAAACCTATTCCACAAATAAGTTTCCAAAATATAGCCCATACTGCAGCCCAAGCGCTGCCCAGGCGCAGTCGCTGCGTAAACTGCGCAGTAGCGCAGTGTATGTGTGTATGTGTTGTTATGCACTCTTGTTGTATGTGCACTCTTACTTGTTTATTCTATTAGTATTATATATATTTTGTATATCATTTTTATATTTATTTTATAATTAAATATATTTTTTATATTTATTTTACTATTACAAATACTTTTTATATTTATTTTACTATCATATATTTTTTTTATATTTATAGTAGTTTTATATATATTTTTGATATTTATTTTATTATTATATATATAAATTTTGATATTTATATTATTATTAGAAATATATTTTTTATTTCATTATATAGATTTTGTGTATTAAATTTTCAACTTCAATGACTACATTTATGGCATTCGAACTACATTTTCTTTTCTTTGTTTCATATTCATAAAAAGAAATAAGCAAACATCATACCCTGTCTAGCCATGGCCATAGTGTGCAGGGTATCACAACATTTGTGCGAGCATTTTTCGTGTTGGCATCAAATTTTGTCATTGATTTAAAATGGATCGTTTAATTGCCTGTGCTTTGAGGCTAGATAATGCAATGATAGATTAATCTGTTTACATTTCTCAAGAGGAACTATTTTTAGCACAGCTTTGTGTCGTTATGTCTTTCAATGCACTTGGCATTTGGCACAATTTGCGTTTCTTTGTCGCCTAGAAATGTTTAAATTAAATACGATTTGATACGCCCCCTAAAACCGAACCATTTCATTCGCAATAGTGCTGCATAAACATATAGTTTACATTGAAGCTATATGTGCCCACACACAGACATACTACATTCATATCAAAAGACAAATATTGACTTTTGTTCAGTGTGCAGATTTTGTCAAGTTTCGATTGCGTCTGTCAAATTATCATAAAGAGTATCTAAATTTAGCTGGAAATTACTTGTCTATCCAAATTGTAGGCTGTCGTCGGCAGGTTCGTCTGACTCGCAAATTGCAAGTTCACGATTTGGAAATGCCGCAATTTCATTTATCTATATACATATATGTATGTATATATATATTTTTTTGACATTTGCGGACAATTTGTCTGCGTCTTACGACTCATCTAGATGATGATGATGATGATGATGATGATAGAGACGATTATAATGTGTTTTGGGTGTTTGGGGTAGACACGCACGCGCCATCAGCTTGTCTGATATTTATTTGCGTGTAAATATGGTTTATTTATGACAAATGCTTGAATGACTTCATACAGTGGTGTTGATACCCTACAGTGCAAGCGACAAGTGGCGTATACGTTAAGAGTTGAGCAAAGCAAATTTAAGTTTAATACAATTTGAACTATGTATATTAAAGTTATTTATAAACTTGAAAGTTAACAACTATTCAGGCTATATTTGCAAGCAACACAGGGTATTCCACAGTCTATCAGCCAGGCTTGTGCATCTATTTGGACATAGTTGCTTTGAAATTGTCACATTGCATGACAAACGCAAGAGGAGTGAACAATGTTCTTTGTTTTTATGTATTTTTGATCACAAATTGCGGAATTTTGATCAGCTGCCTCTGTTCAGATATATATAGATATAGATATATTTATTTATATATATATTATTACAAATATTCATATATATATACTTCCAGTTATGACGTGTGCGCGCGTGAGCCAAATAGAAAATTCAAATATATATTATATTTTATTCCCAGGCAATTGAAATGTGTATGAACTTGATATATTTCCAAGAATTTATTGTGTTTGAAAAGTAATTGAATATCTATGAAATATTTGTTAAATATTTTATGGTTTATTTGTGTACAAATATATTTTAATGGAATTTAATTTAAATATAATATATTCAAAATGCATAGCTAAAGGAGTTGCATATGTATGTTTTTTTATTATGTCATTTATATATTATGAATTATTTTCAATGATTTATAAGTGAAATTTTATGTTCTTCTAATCTTCTAATTGTCGCTTGAAAATTAAGTTTTTTATGACAAAAGTTTTCTTTTAGTCATATAAACAACATAATGTCAATAATTCTTTTGAATATTTATGTTATTTTAGTAATAATTTTTATTTCATTTTTATTTTTATTTTTATTTTTTATTTATTGTTTTTATTTTTTATTTATTGTTTTTGGCAG
This sequence comes from Drosophila leonis, assembly GCA_035045365.1. Lineage (NCBI taxonomy): Eukaryota > Metazoa > Arthropoda > Insecta > Diptera > Drosophilidae > Drosophila > Drosophila leonis. The sequence goes on along the minus strand of JAWNPC010000389.1, from coordinate 936,585 downwards.
TAATAATTTTTGTTTTATTTTTAATTTTAATTTTATTTTTCATTTTTATTTATTATTTTTGGCTGTAAACATTTTTGTTTTATTTTTATTTATTTTTTTTTTATTGTTTTTGGCAGTAAACATTTTTGTTTTGTTTTTATTTTTTTCATTATTTTTGGCAGTAATAATTTTTATTTATTATTTTTATTTAATTCCAACTTCTAAAGAATTTTGTTGTGAAAAAACAGATTGTTCTTCATATAATTATAGAGAATTGTTAAAAGTTCTGAAACCTTTGGCTAATTGGAAATCAAATTGAAATCTTAAAATGATATTTCTTAAGGTTTAATTTCTTTTTGTATATTCATATTGACTTTTGGTATTCATATCGCATTAATTAACCTTCAAGGTGGAGCCCTTCTTTGTGCTCTAACTGAGGGTCAGTGGCCCTGCGTGCAGAACACACGTTTTCCGCCGCAATAGCTTTTCGGCGAAGTCACAGACTGTTTTGTAGGCCTGCAGCAATGCCCTATAAGAAATTTCCACACGATATCACTCCTGTGTACTGAGGCCCTAGAATGCTACAGCTGTCAGCACAGCTGCAATCAATTCCGAAATCATTAATTTCTTGTCATAGTCCAAGGTCGATCGTAGGTATTTTTATACAGAGCTCTATCATGCTATTCTTTTGAAACAAAGCAATAACAATAATTAAATAATTTTTAATAATAATAAATTCTTTTTCCTTTGTTTTCAGTATGCCAGGTGTCGAGCATAGCCGAGATCGCCGATCTGTATGTGAAATCCTGTAATAAGCATCACACACAGCCGCTGAAAAATATTATGGATCACCTGAAGGCGCTGGATTTACACCTGCAGCGGCAACCGCTGCTATCGCTCAAAGGCATTCAGCTGACGCCCAACGACTGTGAGCCGTTGGAGGAGATATTCATGCGGGTAAGTGGCGAACGCTTCAGTTTGAAATGCAATTATTTAATGTTTTATTACGCATCGAACCCGCAGATACAATACAAGGCCATCGATTTGTCGGAGTGCCCGTTGAGCGAGAGCTGCCTGAGTGCGCTCTGCCAGATGATTGAGTACTATGAGGCTGCCAATGAATTGGATATTTCGTATAACAAGGAACAGATGACGCTTCGCGGCTGGGGCCTCTGCACGCACATGGTTGGCCGCAGCCAGGAGCTGCAGCTGCTGAATGCCGAAGGCAATCAGATATCAAAGGTGGGCGCCGAGAATTTGGGTAGTGCGCTGAGCACCTCCAATTTGCATACGCTCAAGCTGGAGCATTGCGGCCTCAAAGGACCGCCACTCACCAATTTCTGTAAGTGTGTGAGCATTCGGTGGGCATCTGTGTGTGTTTGCATGTTGTGAAACATTTGAACTATTCGCAGGCTGCAAGCTGTACCACAACAAGATACTGAAGGAGCTGTGGCTGGGCTACAATGATTTGGATTGCACCGATGCGCAGCATATTGCGGATATGTTGCGGTTCAATCACAGCATCGAGCTAATTGACATTAGCAACAACAACATACGAGACGAAGGAGCCAAGTACCTGGTGCAGGCACTGATCCTGCAGGCCATCGAACTGGAACGTCGCAGTGGCTTGCCGCTGCAGCGTGCACGAGCCATTGAGGATGATGAACTTGTGTCGCCCATGGAGACAACGGCGCCGGTGCAGTTGGATGGCCGTAGCGAGCAATCAGAGGCAAAGGCAACAGTAGCCAGCACAACGCCGAATGCCGTTGAAATTATGGAGACCTTAGTGGAGCAGCAGCCGTCAACGCCGGCAACAACGTCGGCATCGCTGGTGGCCACTGAAGAACTAAGCAGCAGTGAACCAGCTGTTGCCGTCTTAGTGGATGTGGAGAATGATGCTGACGATGACAATACAGAGGACACGGTGCGCACTCTGAGGGGCGGCGTCAATCAGGTTGCAACTGGACAGTCCATGCTGGACAAGCTGCTCTCGATGAACAGCGACAGCAGCAGCGAGGAGGCGCCATCCAACATATCCACCGACACTCTGGCCGCCTGCTGCTCCGAGGACATTAGCGAGATCAGCAATGATATTTACGATGTGGCTGGCAAATTGTCTTCAACAGCAACATTGACAACATCCATGGATGAGTCAACAACGATGTCGCTAACTGCTAACTGCATGTCGCCAGCGACGGTGGTTAGTCCAAGCCTGGAGCAAGTAACTCCAGCAATCCAACAACAACAGCAACAGCAACAGCAACAGCAAAGTTCCCAAAATGAACGCAACTTATGTGGTAATACATGCATTCTATTTAAAGTTGCCTTTCAAGATATTTTATTTATATGCCTCATAATAAAACTAACACAATGAAACTGACATTTTTGCAGCTGATTTTGCAGGTCATTTTGGCCCAATTCCTATTTCAATTTTTGGGTTTTGAAACGTTAACTTCTTTGAGTGTTTATAGATTGTATAAATTAGTACAAACTTAAGTATATTTATATATGTAATGCTAATATATGATGTATGTTTAAAGCATGAATAGGTATTCATTAAGAAGGTTAACAATTTAATCAACTGTTTGAAAGTAGCGTACTTTGGTTATGAGGTAGTAGCAGTAGCTTAATTAGTAATCTAAATTGGGAAACAGTAATTATATAGTTTTTCATTTTATTTTTTTATATTGACAATTTAGTTTGATAAAGAAATCTTAAAAGTATTCTTAAATCGAGTAATATTTTAAAATATTATTATAGAAAAATTCAAACTTAAAAAAAACATTTATATATTCAAGAAAATTATTCCTAAATTCAGTAATATAAAATATTATCAGATTCAGTAATATATTAAAAAAATATTTATATTAATATATTAAAATAATATTTATATTAATATATTAAAATAATATTTATATTGTTATATTAAAATAATATTAATATTAATATATTAAAATAATATTAATATTAATATATTAAAGTAAAACTATTTTACTCTGAGTTTCACTTTAATATTATTTAAATTTTTTGCTGAATTCCAGAATATTTTAATTTACTAAATTAATACAGCAATATTTATTTTAAAATTAATATATAAATGTTTATTTTTACTACAACTTTTACTTTGACTTCTACTTTATATTAATATATTATTTTAATATATTACTGATTTTTTAAATATGTAAAAAAAAGACAAAAATAATAGAGGCATTTTTAAACTCATTTTAGCTATACCTTGCACAAAAAGAAAATTTAAATTAATTATAAAAAAGTATGAACGGTAATTATTAAAATAGAAAAATTTTTAAAAAAATGTTAGATACGAAATTTGTACAAAAATCAAAATATAAATATCAAGAAATTGTAAAAAAGTAAATTTTGTTATTTAAAAATATTTAGATTAGAATTTTTTTAAAAATAATATATTGCTGTATTCCTTAAGAGTTTTTAGATATGCAAATTAGTTCATAGTTGCATTATTATTGAATTGTATTAATATTCCCATATATAACTTAATTTTAATGTTTTTGAACACCCTTCCACCCCGCTCCATCTCCATCTCTATTCAAAAATGTTCTAATATTATTTCTTCTTGCAGATATTACTCCCTCAACAGAGGCTAAAACCGTTGAACCCAATGAAACCTGTGTACAGAATAACAACAATGCTAATTCCCACAATAATATTAACAACAACAACAACAACAACAATCATAATAATAATAATCAAGTTATAAACCAAATACCAGCGGCTGAGGCCGACGGCGCCTCCGGCGAAGCAGCATCGATATACGAAGTAACCGCCGAAGAGAGCGACTGCATCAATGGCATTGAGGGGCCGAGTGGCTCACGGCCGCTGGACATGAACAAGAATGCGAAGGCTGGCGATGATTTCGAGGATACGCACAGCATGGATTCGGCATTTGAGAGCGCATCGGAGGGCGACATTAGTCGCCACTTGCCAGACGAGTTTAGTCGACTGTCCGTGTCGCTGGAGAGCACGCGACTAGATGACATGGCCAAAGAGATGGCCATTGAGACAGCGACTATAGCCAGTGAGTCAACAGAGTGTTTGCTGGTGGCTGAGGAGGCAGCCACGGCTGCCTCCACGATCACACCAGCTGTGCACCTGAAGCCGCCGTCTGAGCCGGTCACACCCGAAGTGATTGTGGCAACGGCGGGGCCCAAGGTAACGATTTCGGCGATTGATAAGGAAGTCAGTGGCAGTCCATGTCCCAGTCCAACACCTACGCCCCCGCCGCCGTCAACATCGCCGGGCGGCGTCAGCAGCGGCCTGCGTCGCGTGGAAACCAGCTGCACCTACCTCAACCAGTCGACGCGCAATCGTTCCCAGAGCTCGGATAGTCTGTGCAGCGAGAATTCGCTGGACGGCAGCACAAGTGTTGCTGATCCGCATCTCGCCGAGAAGCTGACCAAGAACGATACACTGTCGCGTCGCCATCTGGTCGATCCCACGCTGGAAGCGGCCAATCGTGCGCCCAGCGGCCTCAAGGCGCTCGCCCTCTGGAGCAATAATTTGACCAAGGATTGCGGTCCCTGCATAGCTGAGCTGCTCTCGCGCAGCTCATCGCTGGAGCTGCTCAACATTGGCAAGAACTGTTTGTCCAATGATTTCGTGGCCACCATCAAGGATAGCCTGACCAAGAACACAACGCTCACCACTCTCGGCCTGCAGAGCGCCCATCTCAGTGCCAAGGGCATCGAGACGCTCGCCTCCATCTTGACATTTGGCGGCAACAGCAAGCTGCAGCGCATCGACATTCGTGACAATAAACTAGAGGTGGAAAGTCTGAATATAATTGCCGAGGTGCTCAAGTCCAACAAGACGATCACCCAAATTGATATCAATGATGAGCCCAAGCGTCTAACGGTAAGTCTCCTAAGCATAACTGTGCAATGAAAATCGCCTCGAACGCTCGCCGAACCCAACGAGAACAGCCTAATGTTTATATTAGCCTTAAATAACTCATATTTTGATACGATTTCAATGCAGGAGATGAAGCTGAGTTGTTGAATATGTTTTTTTTTTTGTTTTTGTTTTTTGTTGATTACGTTTTTAACAATGTCAATTACACGAAAGGAAATTTTTAAAAAATATTATAAATTATTTGAATAATTAATAATGTTTAATTATGTAAAGCCAATATTTTATGGCTAACATTCAAATATTTTGATTTGGAGCTCATTTTCTATGTTATATAATTCTAATAATATTCTAGGTTTTAAAAATTGAAAAAGTTTTTGGTTTGTTTTTAAATTCAAGTAGAACTTATAGTATTAGCAAAGTTTATATTTTAAAACAGTTGAAAGTTTCTTTTTGGAGTAGCAAATTAGTAAAAAATTAGAAATGAAGTTCGTTACTCAATCCGCACAAAACTCAAAATCTAATCAGTGTTTTACGAAATTAGGGAACTTTTATGATTACTTTTTTCTAAGTTCCAATCTTTAGCGTCCAGTTGGGCTCTTTAGCGCGTGTATTTGACATTTATGACTTTGGCCTTAGCCAAATTCGATATACGAATTCTATATGCAAAAAAATAGTAGTATTTGGTTAGCGCACAGTTGTGCGCTTTGTGCGTTGCGTTGATTGTTGATTGATTTTTATAATTGAATCATTTTCATTTCGTGCTGTTTATTGTTGTTATATATTATATTACCAACTCCTTCATCGCAAAAGTTGCCAATAGTGCCGATAGTAAAAGTTATACCGCCAACGCCAATGCCGCAGGATAGCGTAAGTAAATCCCATACAACATCAAAGCAATTTCTTTCTCGTTCCTCGCTCTCTCTCTCTATTTTTCTCTATATACTTCTCTGCCGTCTGCTGGGCATAATCGCAACGAATTATTGGCTTTGCTACCACTAATAAAAAAACCGCTAACAATGCTAACATTGCAATAGTTCAACAGCTGCAACTTCGTTTATTAAAAATCACCTTAGTTAATAGAAAAACCAAAAAAAAAAAAACAAAAATAAAACAACGCACGAACGACATAATTCCTTTGACAACTATTTGTGACTGTGCATAACTGAAGGACACGCTTCTTGAACAGCTTGAAATCATTGAAATTTAGCAATTATGTTTAGTAATTTGAATATGGCAAACAAAAAACATATTTCTTAATGTCAAAAGAGAATCAATTTATTGAAATTATAAACTTTTTTTTTTTATTATTTTTTTATATTTATTTTTGTTTGTATTTATTTTTTGTATATGTATATATTTTTTTATATTTATTTATTATTTTATATTTTTTTCTTAGTAAATATTTGTTTTTTTTTTTTAATTTTTCTAAATTGCAACTACTTTTATAAACTTTTTTTTTTTTTAATATTCTTTGCTCTTAAATGGTTAAAATGTTTGCAAGCGAACATTTTTTTTCTCAACTGAACCTGAACCAATATCTCATATTTGTGGTTCATGAAATTTGTTTTTAATGAAAGAAAGCTTGACAAATTCTGTTTGTGCATCGTATGTGTTAGATATGCAGCTTACAAATTACTTCACAATATCTGAAAATGTATTTGTTTTTTTTGTTTGTCAATAAATTTTCAATGTGCCTTGTATTTGCTGAAAGAATTGAAAAGGGAAATTCAGGATACATTACAAAGAAGGGCAAAAAAATATAGAACAAATAAAGTCTTCAAATATAGAATATACTCAAGTAATCATGAGTTGCTCTAAGGATTAACTTTACAACCTGACCGATTCATTACACTGAAATCAAAATCTCTAATTTCTATATCACAAAGTTATATTACCAATAAATCTAGAGTAATGAAAGGATAAGATGAGCTAAGATAAAAGAAGATTCATTATATTTACAATGTACCAGGAAGTATCTTACAATCAATACTGTCTAAGTATAACGTCATACAGTTCATTTATAGAGATCAAAATCAAAGTATTTCTGAATGCATATTACCAATAGTTTGCAGTTGTAGAATCATCAAAAGTTGTCCTTAACGGATAAATGATATTCCCTCTCACAAGTCAGACTTGTCGATTGACTATCTGGCAACAGAGTATCTTACAGTCAATAGTATTCAACTGCTATGTAATCAATCTCTTGATGATAGCTCATTTGGTAGTTAATCAAAATCCGATTATACCTCAATTCACTATCATTGCCGTCCGATTGTTAACCTGAAATTGAGTCTGCTTAGCCTTAAAATAGAATTTTTAAATAGGAAAATTAGTAAAAAATATTTAAGAAGTAATTAAAAACAGAATATTTAAATAGAAAAATTAATAAAATATATTTTAGAAGTAATTAAACACAATTGGGAGAACCTTCAAAGGACAGAATGGTCTACTTTAGTTGTGCACATGCTTACTACAAATATTTGTACTCTGCTGAGACGAACGTTATGTGAAATCTTGAAAACACACACACAAATGGAAAAGGAAATGAAACTAATGCGATTCCATTTGGAATTATATTTTTGATTATTGTTGTTGCAGATTGGCAGCGATGCGCATTTGGATTATACGCGAGTACTGGGCACAGTGCGTTCGATGTGCTCGCGCAATGAGAAGATGCAGGCGGAGGAGCTGGAGCTGGCGGAGAAGGCGGCGAACGTGGGCGGTGGCGGCAGCAGCAGCAGCAATAGCAATGGCAACAGCAGCAGCAGCAACAGCAATAGCAACGGTGCCGTCGGCGGCAATAGCATCGTTAATCGGTGTCGCGGCGGTTACTACTTGGGCTCGCGGAAAATATCGCTGACGTGCCACAGTCGGCCGCTGGTGGACGCAGCGACTGGCACTGTGACCGCTGCGCTAGCAGTAACCGCAATGCCCACGCCGGCTGCCAAACTGGAGGTGAAGCGCAAGACGAATGCGCGTCTGCGCTCGCCGGGTCCCAGTCCGCCCACGATATCGCCGTCCTCCTCGCCTAATCGCAGCCGCTTTCATGTGTCGCGCGTCAACGAGATCAGCAGCCCGTTGACCTCGCCGCTGGCCCAAATGCCACCACAGCATCCGCCGAATCCGCGCTCGGCCAGCAGCTGCATGTCCATACCGACGGCCACCGCCGGCATTGGTTGCAGCGGCAGCGACGAAGGCATCGGCATAGGCAGTGGCAGCGGCCTGCTGCTCAGCCAGAGCAGTCTGAATGTCAGTGCCACGCTGCCGTTGCCCACGTCCAGTTCGCTGCCATCGATGGCATCCGTGACCTCATCCACACAGACCATCAAGCGGCTATCCGTGTCGCCGCGTTCGCGCTTTCATGTCTCGCGCATCTACGAGGATCCGCAGACGCCACCGATTCACTTGCCCCCAACGCCCATGCTTAAGTCGGCGCGCAAGGCAGCCGCTCAGCTGGCCGAGGCAACCAGCAGCGTAGCAGCGACCACAATAACAGTCACGGCTACAGCGCCAACAACAACAACAACAACAGCGATGCCCATCAGCAGCGTGATTATTGTGGAGCCATCGCCACCCACCGCCGCAGCCGCCGATGCTGCTGCCGCCGCCGCTGACAATGACAACGCACACCAACAAAGTACAAATGGGAAGCAGGAGGCGATACAGAAGCTGTCGCCCAACTCACCCAGCACATCATCTAGTTCATGCAGCACCTCGCCCGTATCCAGTGCAACAAGCAGCAGCAGTAGCAGCAGCAGCAGCAGCAGCAGCGGGGCCTCCACCGATCTAACAGATAACTCGAGCTGCATGGAGCCAGCGGCATTTGTTGCTGTCAAGAGTTGTCCCATTGCTGTGTTTGGTGACAATGATATAACGCTCACCAAAGATTCGGCAGCCGGCGCAGTACTCTCAGCAGCTGCATCCATTGGCAGTGAGCTAGACTCCACAGCGACTGCAACAGCAACGGGGCAACAGCAGCAGCAACAGCAGCAGCAACAACAGCAACAACAACAGCCGGCAACACGTGCACGCAAATCGTCTTGGATTGCCAATCCAACCACTGTGGACAAGCTGCTCACCTTGTTCAACCCGAGCACCATGTTTCAGCGCAGTTCATCGCCGGAATCAAAGCCATCGGCAGCGCCGGCCTCAGCGCCACTCACAAACAACGCACAGAGTTAGTCAAAAGTCATACAAAAATTATTTCAATTTTCATTTAATGCGAATCAAAATAATTGAATTGAGTTCATATGAGAAAAATTTCTTTTAAATCTGTATATGAGGAAAATATCTTGTAAATCTGTATTTGAGGAAAATATCTTGTAAATCTGTATATGAGGAAAATATCTTATATATAAATCTGTCCTTTTGTCTCTTATCGAGACACTTTGCTATTAAAGAATTTATGAATTTATGTTTGAGATAGAGGAAAATAATGACAGCAGATCAATTTTGTTCTTATTGTAAATTAGTTAAAATGTAATTCAATTGTTAAATTCAGAAAATTCATAAAATTCAACTGAAATCTTAGAAAAAGAAATCATGTTTGAATAGGTTTGATTAAAATATTTTGTATTACATTTGAGACTCGAGAAATGAATGATGAGGAATATTTAAAATGTTAAGCATGATATTTATAATAATATATAGTTGGAAAATCATAATTGTTAGAGTATATTACAAATGTTACTGTATAGACAGCATATTCCATGAGTTGAATTCTATTGATTGCTTAAAATTCTAGTCTTAAATAGTCAGTGAAAGAATCTTATTCTTGAATCTTAACTAGTTGTTGCCTATGCAGACATGCTGTCACTTGTAGCCACAACACAAGCATTCTTAGGGATAATGCGCCTAGGTGTTTAGCTGTTATTATTTCTAAGCTCATACTTGAATAGTTTGCTTATTCAAAACTAAATTAGACTTCATCTACAGCTTTGTCAATTATTCATTAGATAATATTTCACCTCTCATGCTTAAGTTTACAACAATATTTAATTTCTTATATGTTTCCTGCAGATACAACAACAAACACAACAATGGGTAACAGCGGCGATGTGAACGTAACGTTTATGGCCACACGAAAGACAACGCCGCCATCGAGAAGCAATAGCTGCTGCAGCAGCAACACGGCAACGGGCGGAGCAGCGTCGTTGGCAGCAGGGCTGGGCGCAGGATCGGGTGGGACAGGACCATTTGGTTTGGAGATGAGCGGTGGCGGCAGCGGCAGCGGCAGCGGCAGCGGCAGCGGCAGCTCATTCCTGGACACAGCGTCGCGTCAGCTGCGCGACTTGAGGAAACAAGTGTTCCGGCCGAACCTCTCGTTCAATATTGGCAACGATGGCGTGAGCAGCGCAGGTCAACTGGATGTCAATCCCAGTGCGGCTGCCATGACGATATCGCCGATATTGAGCAATGTGGCCGAGTCGCCGTCGCCGCCCGAACGCAATGCAGTGCACATGCCGTTGAGCCTGAAGCGTGAGCTCAAGGAGAACATCTCGCCGGAGCATACCATCAACGAGGAGACATTGCACACGCTGCAGAAGCTGTCGCGTGTCGAGGACATGACGCTGAAAGCGGAGGCTGCCGCCGAGCTTGGTGACATTGAGATTGTGATGCATAGCGAGCTGGCCGATATGTCAGAAACTGAGCAACAGCCACAGCAGCAGCAGCAACAACAACAGCAGCAGCAGGAGGATCTGGGAGCAGGTTTGGGCCATTAAATACTCAGGCCAAATGAAAGCAACAACAATGACGTGTGCAATTTGACAATGTTAAGCAGGAAGAGCAGCGAATCAGCAAACACCCACCTCAGCATTCCCCCTGTCTCTCTGTCTCTCTGTCCCTCTGTCCCTCTCTCTATATCCAACAAATAACTATCTCTCTAGCTCTGTCTGTCTCTGTAGCCCACCCTCTGTCAAGACACTAAGAAGTAACTGGGGTTATTTCCAGGCCCCATTGCTGTTCCCCAGTCCAACCACAACCACACACAACAAAAATAAAAAGAAGAAGAAAACTGTTAACAATAAGAAACAACAAGAAGTACACAAGTTTTAAACATAACTTTGTTTTATTTTACTATTTTACTATACATATACACACACACACATATACACGTATATATATGTATATATATGCATACATATATCTATATTTTTTTTTGGTTAAATTCTTTTTAAGTTTTATATACGTATATACCTAATTATACAAAACACAAAAAATATATATAAAATATATTTTAACTATGATATCAAATGGCAAGTGAAAGATGCAAACACGAAATGAAATGAAATGAAATGAAATATGAAACAACTACTTATATATGTATGTATAAATTAGGCCAGCTAAATACACAACTATATGAATATATAAATATATATATATATTTGAAATGTTTCGGGCAAACTTGAGTTGATTGACACTTGAAAAGTTGTATAAGATTATTGTTAATTTTTTGTACTTATCTAAAAGATGATTATCCAAAAAAGATTGTAATGCATACTTAAGTTCGAGCAGGAACACCAATTCATTACTTACTAGAGCCTATATATACTTAAACCTTATACCCTGTAACAAGACTTTTGTTGTTCGCCTTTGCCACAGGCTGTGCCCCTTAACAATTAACATTTTATTGTGCACTGTGCGTATGCTTTATTTAAGAAAACAACAACAACAACAACAACAAAAACTAAACAAAAACAAAAACAGTTTGCTCGAAGAAGAATACTTTAATTGAATGATAAACCCACCAGTCAATCAGTAGGCAATGTTAAGTTCAAATGACATCGTACATTCTTACACACATATATATAATTCACAAATATATAACAAAAACAAACGAAAAACCAACAAAAAACCCAAAATAAATCCAATTGATCTCATTATGTGATATTTGTCGTAGTGCCCAAAGCGTTCACTGTATCCATGTTAAACCAAGCATACGAATTAAGTACGCTCTAAGCGAACAGAACCCAAGGAAAAGCAAACGATTTTCTTTTCTTTTTCTTAAATGATATATAATATAAAGCATATTTCACAAATTGTTCAATAAATTGTAGCCTCAGCGCAGCCTGTTGCAAAGAAGATGAAGTACAACTTTTCAAGCTGTCAATATAAAAATAAGAAAAAATTCTATAAAATTAACTAACACTGAATAAAATATTCATACATAATTAGAATGATATATATATACACTATATATAAAGAAAAAAGATCTTGTAAATACTGATAATTGTGTTAGATGATGCCCCAAATTTAAACCACAGAAGAAAAAAAAGAAAAACAAAAAATTAATTCTTTAGTTTTTTTTTTATATGTTGTTAATGTTGCGTAGTTTTTTGTTTTTGTTTTTTTCTTCTTTTTTTTTATGTCAGTTTATTGTTTGATTGATTTATTTTCATTCGTACTTAATTTACAAATTATATTAATTTTGTGTCCTTCTTGGTGCTCATTGCTCACCTTCGGCACCTGAATTGTTTTCTGTTTCATTGATTCCCTAAGAAAATTAAATATAATTTCTAGAGCAACCATTCTGAAAATGAATACACTTTGATTGGCAAAAAAAATGTGCATACATTTTTTGTATAATTTAAGATCATATTTAGTGAAACCAAGAGAAACTACTAAAAAAAATTACTGAATAAACTTTGGCAAGTTAAAATGAAGTCAACATTTTGTTGGGTTTTCTTTGGGAAGATAAAGAAGTTGATGAAATGTTTAAAACATTATGATGTATACTATTTCGAATGAAATAATTGTATAACAATTATATAAAGACAAGTAAGACTGTTCTGGTTGGAAGTGCTCGACTAAAAGATACCCGGAAGTGCGTGCGGAGCTGGGAATCAAAAGGCGCATCAAATAAATGAACTACTCCCTTTCTGAGTATACTTTACGCTATAATCTATATACTAAAGTTTAGTATTTAATATGTGAGCTGCTGAACTATGTGTATCTACGTAGTCCAGGCAACATCTGTTCTCCTATCCATGTAAATTTTAAATCATATTTTTTCTATATTCTTCAGGTCAACTATAAAAGAAGGAAGTAGAAAAAAAATTCATTTATATTTTTTCTAAAAATTAAATTCTACTTTGTGTTAGCCTCAACTTTTTACATCAAAATCTCCCACAATCTAAATTGTTTTCAATTTAAGAATAATTTGAGCAAATTAGCCAAAAATTGTGATTTCATGACGAATGTCTTATTTCTGCATTATTTTAATGGCTGAATAAATTTCTTTTAAATAATTCATTTTCGAATTTTTGGCGAGCTCATCAAATAATATTTGCTGCCACTTCTGAATACATTAAGATATTTTTAAATTAGAATCAAATTAAATATCTTGACAACTGTTGATATGAGAAACATACGGAAGCAGGGGAAGTGGGGCGTCTGGCATAAAATTTCATTCATAAAGTTTGTTTACGCCAACAGATGTGAGTCCATATATATGTATAGGTGTGTGAGTGGCTGTGTGTGTGTGTGTGTGAATGGGGTTGCTTTTGGCTAGCTAACAGCGCTCTGTTAAGTCCTGCGCTGTTAGGCGGCGAGCATCAGGAAACGTCTGAGGCTGAGGCTGAGGCTGCGGCTGCGGCTGAGCTCTGGCTTGGCGCAATTCAAATCTGTGCGTTCAGTTGCAGTTGGCGCTTCGTTCGATGCGGATCGCAGCAGTCGCGACTCGCGAGTTCCAGTGAAATAGCTCCAAGTTTTTACACAATCTAATTAGAAGATGTCCAGAACATGTCTACAATTTGCTTAGTGGACAAGACTGTGCCAAAGTTCAGCAATGGCCATGGGAATATGAACAGCAATGCCTGTTTCGATCCCTGAGCGCTCTTCTGGCTCTGCTGGATCGTCGCATTGCAGGGTAAGTGAGGGGTTCAGTGGGAGGGGAGGAGCTGGATATACCACAAATTCTCATTGTGGTCCGTGCTTGATTCATTCAATAGCGCTGCCTCGCTGATCCGCCCACATTCATTCAATTTTGTTCTTTTAGCAAGATAAACAAGATTCTTGTTAAATGAAAATAAAAAATATTCAATTTGTGTGTTGTTGCTTGTGTCTTTTGTTGTTGTTTTTGAATGGTGGCACGTGACCGAACATATTAAACTGTTGACATGGCATCAACATAAATCATGCGCAACAATTTAGGATTATAGCATTACTGGATTCTCGGAGGCTTTCAATTGCCGCATGCTGCAGTACATCATTGCGTGTTGGGTTAGCCTGGGGAGGTTTTTGAACCTTATAGAGCTGGGGCATAGCTTAAATACTGTTAACTCTTAGTGGATTAATTTATTTCTTATTCTTTTCACTTAAAAGCTTGAGCAAAAACGGATTAAAATCCGTAGATAATCTAAAATGCAATTTTACGTTGGCTTTATGTATAGAGTTTTCTATATAACATTTTGATAATTGTATTTTATTAATTTAAATATCAAATTCAATATTATATTCATTTATTTTAACATGTTTAAAACATTTTTTATTTGTTTTTAGTATTTCCAAAATTTATTAAATCTTTTTAAACTGCCTTAATAATTTGATTCATTTTGTAGATTTATTCAAAGGCTCTTGGATTCTGGCGGATAATAGCTTTCACTTAACATTCATAAAAGAAATATGAAATTAGTTAGTTTAGAGCTCATTTGTTAGTTTAGGGGCTCTAGAAATGTATGTATACTACAATAGTTAGTCTACAGTAATGCTTAGCGATTCCTACGACACAGCAATTGCATTGACAGCAATTGTTCTTTGTATTAATATTTAAAATAAAATTTGAAAACAAAAAAGGTTTTTTTAAAGTTATATTATTTATTTATATATTTCATTTTTTAAATTTAATCAAATTATCAAAAAATGTATGCAAAATTTGCATCTTATCTATATAAGATTATAAGCCTATGGGAAATACATTTTAAATATAGAAATGATTAAAAAAAATAGAGAAATATGCAGAAAATACAAAATATTTATCGGTTTCTATTGCCACCCATTGTCGCCTTTGTGCAAATTTGAATATTTTGCTTTGATGATTTCATCTTTTAGCTAAGACTGTAAACAAGCTGAAAAATCTATATATTGTAGTTCATATTAAACGCTGTTCAATATTCCAATTCTAACCCAAACGTTGGTTCGTTTAACAGCTTAAGCCGGACTTGAGGTTAATTTTTTTTACGCTAGTTTTTTTTAGACTCTAAAATTTGTTTTAAAATTTATATAAATTTCATATTTGTGCTATTTTTTTAAATTAATTTTAAAATTGTTCAAAATATTTTCTATTTTTTTTAAATTTATTATAAAATTGTTCTAAATGTTTTCTATTTAAAAAAATTTATTTAAAAAATGTTCTAAATATTTTCAATTTTTTAAATTTATTTTAAAATTGTTCTAAATATTTTTTATTTTTTTATATTTTTATTAAAATTGTTTTAATGTGTTTATATTCTTTTAAAATGGCTCAAAATATTTTCTATTTTTTTTAATTTATTTTAAAATAGTTCAAAATATTTTTTACTATATTATGTTTATTATTTACTAAATATTTTTTTTTAGCAATTTATTTATTTTATTAAACTAAAACGTTGAGTTTTGCTTGAAGACGAAGCAGCTGAAAACTAAAACAAATATATATACTATATACTACAATATATACTATATATATAAATATCTGTGTACACGATGTATTTGTATTTATAGTTTTTGTATTACTTAGTGAAACGATTTGACGCTTGGACTGTGTGAAATGTTGTGAAAT
The DNA here is from genome assembly GCA_035045365.1 of Drosophila leonis. NCBI lineage: Eukaryota > Metazoa > Arthropoda > Insecta > Diptera > Drosophilidae > Drosophila > Drosophila leonis. The sequence goes on along the minus strand of JAWNPC010000389.1, from coordinate 920,960 downwards.
ATTCAAAAGGTACGCAGCCGCTTCTGGATTATACAATTTATTTTTGTTAATTAACCGCAAATTTAGCCACCAACTGTCAGCGGCTAAATTAGAAACTCTCGACATACATATGGACATGTACCGAGAATGTGCTATATTTATACGATATATTTCAACACAAATATTCAAAAACAATCGAGCAAAGTATCTGGCAGGTACACACAGACTACAGTCTGTATGTTGTGGTGTGTGTGTGTATGAGTGCACTCATTGCCAAGCTACACACATACACACCCACACACACATACGCAGCCAACTACATACAAGTGCTTTCCAAAGTGCTTCACGTTTTGTCATAAATAATAAAAATCAAATTGCCTTTGGCTATTGCCAAAAATGCCGCACAGAAACCAAACCAATTCGTCAGAAGGTTATATAGAGCATATACACACACCCACACTAAGGCACACACACACACGTTATTGCCGCCTGCAACACCGCATGCCCCCCGCTCGACCTGTCCACTGGGCTTGGTGCACGTCCAACAATTCTGATGTCCATTTGCCAGAGCTGAAATGCCTGTTTGTTTATTTTAACACAAAAATCTAAAACCACATCAACATTTTTTGTCTGTTGTTGTTGTTGTGATTGTTGTTGGTTTTTCTGCTGAAAACAATTTACGCGCCCGGAGGAGAGGTGAATTTTGGGCGCTCCGTAACTATGGCGGCAGAGCAAGAGCATCGCCATCGCCATCGCCATCGCCATCGCCATCAGCATCGGCATCGTCATCGACATCTGGCCCACTGCTCATGATCATTTGGACAAAAATTGCTATAAAGTACTAAAAATACAATTACCGTGAGAAATTTGCGCTGATTTTGTGACTGATTGTGAGGACGTTTATAGCCGATTTTTAGTGACTGACTCTGGGGGCGTGCTTAGCTGCTTAGGGGCAATCTCTGCTGCGCCTCTTCGGTTCGACATTGTATAATTTTATACGCGTTCATAAATTGTACAAACTGTAAAATGAGCATATTTGCATTGTGACATATCTATATGGAGATTATGCAATCTCTGTCAATGGAACTAACTATTCAACTATCCAAATGAACTCGGGTTCTATTGAAACTAGATACTTGAAACTTTAGTTATGGCTTCGTGCATGGCTCTAATACTAATAGATTGTAATTGTTGAAAAATTTCATTAGTTAAAGTTTGAATTTATATTCATGTGTATTCGGAAGGATTCTAAAAATTGTCAAAGATATATAAAGAAGTGGAAGGGGAAGTCTCCAATTGTCATTATTATCATTTAGCCCTAGATATGTATACAGCTGTGTTCATAAAAATAGTAGTGCGACTGAAATATTTGACAGCAAAGTTTTGTGATAAACATAATATCTTTAAAACAATTTAAATATATATATAGGTCTATAAGTAATTTTAATTTATGTTAATTTTAATTTTAATATTAATTTTAATTTTAATTTTAATTTTTAATTGCTGCTGTATATATAAAATAGTCAAAGATCTTGACTTCAATGAAAACTTTCTTTCTGTAGCTGTTAAAGACTCCAATTATCATTATTATTATTTAAAGCTACATTTTGAGCTTCAATTTAGAATATAGATTACTGATAAGATATTCATTAATCTATATTTTTTTTCTTACAGATACTTCAATAATTCATTTATATAGATCTATGTAAATGAACTCCGGATGGCTTGAAATTAATAAGGAAAACCATACTCAATTCAACTTATGCTAAAGATGGAGTACAGAATGGCGTGTTTGAATAGTTTAAGCTGAATTCTATTTCAGCTAAGGCATGTTAAAGAGTTGTAAAGAAATGTTTTTTTGGCATTCATTAAGTTATAATTCAGTTTGTCTTCCAGCTGCGCTTGGGTTGCTAGGAAATTATATTTTAAAGGGAAACTTTGCTCCAGAGTTTTGATGTTTACTTAGGCATAAATCAGAGATATCTAAGCAGACTAGCAGCAGTCTGTTCTTACGGACAAGACTACAAGGAGCAGACTTCAGACCACTCGAAATTATGCTTATACAATTCATGTACAAGTTAATGTTCGAAAGCCAAACTCTAAGATTTTTGAAGCACTCCAGACTGATCCAAAAGGCAGTAGCCTAAAAGCTTGATCTCTTACCCATGCAATTCAATGCAAAATTCAATTTTCTATGCAAATTTGATGTCACTGAACTGTGAACGAGTATTGGGCAATCGAATATGCTCACAGTTGCAGCAGATTTACTTGTTTTTCGTTCATTTGCACTGCATTATGTTTGAATTTTTCCGGCAGTCGTTGAGCGTGGTTGATTTGTAGATGACGTCGCCATCGGTGATGGTAGTGGGCGACCTTAGTCTGACCGATCGAGAGATCGCGAGATCGACCGATCAACCTGGTCGTGCACCACTTTGATCTGGTCGAATGTCTGGCCAGCCTCCGCCAGCACATTCCAATAGTTATACTTGTATGCATGTGGCGAGCACTTTGGCTATATTTTTGGTCAGCTTCAACAAGGCGTTGCGGCCAGAAGCCTAACAAACAACAATAACACCCTCCAACATGAAGGATGGCCAAATGGCTAAGGTGTGAGTGAGTGAGTGTGTGTGAGTGTGTGTGCGCTCTGTGCTCAGCGTGCTGCGTGCTGCGTGCTGATGACGTAGTCACTTAGCAGAAAAACTTATTTTTTTGTTGTTTATAAATAATGATCTTGGCCAGACGAACGGATTAGTGCACGTTCGCGGTCCAACGCAGCAGCAACTCGTTGATGTACAAAGTCAGTTGGCCAAATACCACTCGCATTCGGTATACCCCACATTCATAGTCGCATCGCTCATCCAAACGGAACAAACAGCAACAACCGGCAGCTAAGCGAAATAATATTAAAATGGTACGAATCGCCGCCTGCCATCGGCTATTATATCATATATATACGATATATATACGATATGTGTTATAATGAAAATATTTTGCGTATTATGTATTCGATATTAGGAGGACGATGAGAAAATGGACATTATGCGCAAGGCATTCCAGATGTTTGACACCCAGAAGACGGGCTTCATCGAAACGCTGCGACTGAAGACCATCCTGAATAGCATGGGTCAGATGTTCGAGGAGAGCGAACTGCAGGATCTGATCGATGAGAACGATCCGGAGGATACGGGCAAGGTAAATTTCGATGGCTTCTGCAACATCGCTGCCCATTTCCTCGAGGAGGAGGATGCCGAGGCCATACAGAAGGAGCTGAAAGAGGCATTTCGCTTGTACGATCGCGAGGGCAACGGTTACATAACCACATCCACACTCAAAGAGATTCTGGCCGCCCTCGACGACAAGCTATCATCTGGTGATCTCGATGGCATCATTGCCGAAATCGATACCGACGGCTCCGGCACTGTCGATTTTGATGGTAATTCGATAATGAAACTTTAAATCTGGAATAGCTAATCTCTATCATCTGTCGATTCTACTTGCAGAGTTCATGGAAATGATGACGGGCGATTAGACGTTCCAGTTGAGTGTGCCCCATTCAAGAGAAAGACAATGTAATGTCGAGTTTAAGAACTGCTTTCTTCTTCTTCTACTACTTTGCTGAGAATAGCTTTTGATTACTTTTAAATAAATTAACTAAATATTTTAGTTATTGTGGCTTGCCAGTGCGTCGTACAGTGGAATTAAATCAAAACTTATTACAATTATTCATGAAGTTTATCTTAAAGTTGTCTCAGAGTTAAGTTAAAGAAAACTTTCGGTTAAAATTTGTTGTATATACAATATGATATGGGTTAGCGTATACTAGTAGAATATTATGGAAAAATTTTAAACAAAATTATTAGATTAATTGTTTCTATACGAGGGTCGTCTCAGAAATGTTAAAATTTATGAGAAGTTAAAAGAAGCTGGAATATTAAAATACAAAAAATAATAGTTTAGCTAAATTTAAATAAATTACTTGTGAGGTTGCATATCTTTTGGATCTATAGATGGATATGGAATATGAGGCTAGACTCAAGGAAGATAGAATAAATAATAAAATAAATAAATAAATAACTTACTCGTGTCTTCTGTGCTCATCTATAGACGCATTCTGCATAAAATAGAATTTTATCACCTACTGTGATATACCCTATATATATAATATATATACAAAAGTGATGTATAAGTGGGCTATACATACTTTTGTCGTTCAAGCGCCTCGACTGTTCACTGGCTGACTGACTGACCTTGAAAGCACATATAACTGCAAATGATATATGATAAACTAAAATTAGTATATACCCAAAATGATTGTATTTAAAGTTTAGGTTAATATTCTATTTGAATCAAAACTAATCAAGTACGAAATAATTCTGGGGAAAGTCTGTTCAAAAAGTATCGCTAATGATATATTTTTGTTAAGGATATCATAATTCATTTACTTTAGACAATTTTGATGACTAGAAGAAGAAATTCAATAGAAATTTCATAGAATACATAAAATACCTACCAATCGTATATACCTGCTTTGTACAATATATGAAATTTATAGAGTAATAAATAGTCAGCATCTATCAATAGAAATATATTCAACAATATAAAATTTCTAAGTTAATAACCAAATTTGAAAATATAAAATCAAAGTTAAGTTCCACTCATATTAAATAACAAATTTCAGTCATTCGAAGCAGATATAAAAGAAAAATAATATACATTTTACAAATACTTGGCGAGCGCTTCAAATAATATTTGCCGCCTGTGAACACATTAAGATATTTTTAAATTAGAATCAAATTAAATATCTTGACAACTGTTGATATGCGAGCCATGTGGACGAAGCGAAGTGGGGAGCGTCAGGCCAAGTGTGGGTAAGCGGCATAAAATTTCATTCATAAAGTTTGTTTACGCCAACAGATGTGAGTCCATATATATGTATAGGTGTGTGAGTAGCTGTGTGTGTGTGTGTGTGTGAATGGGGTTGCTTTTGGCTAGCTAACAGAGCTCTGTTAAGTCCTGCGCTGTTAGGCGGCGAGCATCAGGAAACGTCTGAGGCTGAGACTGAGGCTGGTGCTGCGGCTGAGCTCTGGCTTGGCGCAATTCAAATCTGTGCGTTCAGTTGCAGTTGGCGCTTCGTTCGATGCGGATCGCAGCAGTCGCGAGTTCCAGTGAAATATCTCCAAGTTTTTATACAGTCTAAGTAGAAGATGTCCACATCTCAGGCAGCTGATGAGGACTCGAGTAACATGTCAACCATTTGTTCATTGGACACGACTGTGCCGAAGCTCAGCAATGCCAATGGCAATGGCAATGGCAATGGCAACATGAATAATAACAATAGTGCTCGGTCCAGCCGCGTGGGCAGCTCCACGGGCACCGGCACGAGCACGGATTCCACATGCCTGGAGGAGCCACGCTTTGGCTGGCTACGCTTCCAGCCGCAGTGGCTGCAGCGCTTCTGCACCGCCAAGTGGGCACTCTTCTGGCTGTGCTGGGGCGGCGCATTGCAGGGTAAGTGTGGGGTGAAGTGGGCAGTGGGGGGAGCAATATTTGGCACACAAATTCTCGTTGTGGTCCGTGCTTAATTCATTTAATGGCTCTGTCTCGCTGATCCGCCCACATGTTTTGCGGTTGGACGCTGCTTTCTGTTTTTGTTTCTTTTTGCTTAGCATGTGAATAAAAGTTAAACTTTGTGTTTTAACACCTACTGCAAAACACCTCGTGAAATATTTTTTAAATAGTTGAAATGTAAAATTAAATAAGTATAAATTAATTTTAAATATAAATTTAAATAAATATAATTTGAAAATAATAATGAAGCGCAGCTCTATATAAATACTGTTAGCCAGCGCAACTCATTGCATTGTTATGGCAGTGCAAGCTTATCAGAGTTATCTGATAATGTAATCTTATCGTGCTTAATTAAAATGGGCCAAACTGTTAAGTAAATAAAATGCAAATTTACTTAAAGTTCGAGTTGATAAAGCTAATGATGCGAACTGCTGCATTTATTTAAATTGCAATTAAAAATGTGGCAGTAAATTTATTGAATTTGTTGTAAGTGGCAGCTGATAGAGAGAGATTTTTGATAATACCTATATATATATTTATATTATATTTAGCCTCACATAAAAAATGACTTAAATTTCAATTTAAATCAAATTGTTGATTCAACTAATTAGATCATATATCAATTAATTAAAATGGTTGTCAGACTTCCTTAATTTGGTGTTAGACTACGAGCTCCGCTCAAGCCAGAAATCTGAAATAGACTTGACTGCAAATACCTGCATTTAGCACTCGTTGCTAAACTGAAAGTGTGACGCGAGCCCGGAGGCTGGGCCAAGTGGAACGCTTCATTAGCATCGCTGAGCATTGCACGGGCAATTTTGCGGCTTTGGGTAGGAGTTTTGGGCTCAACCAGCCGAAGGCTGTGTGCAGCCGATAAGCGCCTTGGCGAGGCGACAGCATTTTGCTGAATGGGAAACGAGTTAATAATTAATATCAGCCCCGAAGCAGTCAACAGACACTTTTTTCTATCCAGCCTGAGGATGCATTAACCTCAAAAACAAAACAAAAAAAGGAAGAAAACTGTCGACTGTGAATAGTTTGAATGGAAGCTGGTTGCAGCCTGGTTCTGGCGCGTTGTCATAGGCGTAAATCGGGGCAATGCAAATCGTGGCGCTGGTAGCCATGACAACGCGCTGCGACGGCAGCTTCATATTCATGTGGTTAATTAAAATTCAGCAATTGCGAAAGGCTGCACGGATTAGGCACTGTTCCAGGGATTAGCTCGGCCATTTGGGTTGCCCCCAGCGACAAGGGCTTGCTGTATTTATGTCTTGGTAGTGCCATAAACAAACCCGAACAGATTATATGCATGGATTCCCACAGTTTTGGCATCTGTTGCACATTGCGCTACGTGAGCGCATTTCCGACTTGGATTGGTCCTCTCTCTCTCTCTCTCTCTGTCCCTCTCCTTCTCTTTCTCTCTGTGTGGACTCTTGGACTGGTGTCAAAGTGATGACAAGGCTGAACGCCCAGCCTCCAAGTGTTTGCCAGGTCGCGTGCAGCGATAAATCTCCCTGCTGCCTGCCCTTCCACTCTCTCTCTCTCCCTCTCTCTCTCTCTCTCTTACTCTTCTCATCTTGTTTTCGTTTTTTGGTCGTGTTTGTCCAGTACAGTGCAGTTCGGTTATGAATGGCGGCACGTGACCAAAAATATTAATCAGTTGACATGGCATTAACATAAATCATCCGCTACAATTTGGGATTACAGCCATCGCTCGCTTCCTCTACGGCTTTTCCCATTTCCACTTGGCCGTGTTGAACAACCGATTTTAACGGTTTATTGTTTTAATTACAAAGCGTGTGTTCACTGTGTGCTTAGGGGAACACTTCATATGTGTATAACTATAACAAATTAGATAGCTATAGAAATATGTGTTTGCTGAGCGATTTCACCTAGGTAAACTAAGTGTGGAATTAGAGTCTTGGACAGAATATTTATACAAATTGCATTCAATTTTGGTATACAAATTTTATTTAATTTAATTTTTATATACAAAAGAGATTTTTGAGCTTTCATAAAATATTTTATAAATTTTTTATAATAAGTAATTTTAATAAAAAAAATAAGACTAGTTCTCAGTCAACAAATCATAATTAGAATTGGAATTGAACTCGCTATTGAGCTCTAAAATTTATTATTATATTAAATTATTTAAATATGTTGTATTTTATAATTTTAATTATTAATTAACAAATTAAATTTTAAGAAAATTCTGAAATTAAAGAAAATCAAAATTAACAATTGAAAGAAAAACTTGAATCATTTTAACATAGCTTCTTTTTAAACTTATCGCTGCTGAAGCCTTGAATCACTTTTAGTTTTAATGCAATTCGAATGTCAAAACTCAGCTTCAGACTTGTCTTAAATTATAATTTAATTAGAAAATAATTTTTTTTTAAAATGTTTTTGGTTTTTCAGCAAGTATTGCTAAATAAAGGTTTTCCCATCTTGAGACTTTCATAAACAAATCGGCTGATTGTCACGTATGCAGCAAAGTCGACACAAAAGACACTTCACTTGACTTCGCCTAGAACCGTGGCCCGCCGCCGATTGGTATGGGCTGGGCACGTCAGGAAATTGATCCATATTACTGCACTTTTCAGGGGTAAATGACTTATGAGTGCTTGAGACATTTAAGACCCCCAACCAAATCAGTTTTTGCCCACACTGCAGGGGGGCAACGCAACGCAACTCATTTCAGCTGTCGTCCGTGTGTCCAGCGTGTGTGACTAAAAGGACATTTTTGCAGCAGCTCGATTATTGGAAAATAAATTGAATTTGTTGTCAACACAATGAGCCCAAACACCTTACAAATATCTATTCCATATACATATATAAATATATATATAAATACATATGTATATATATGTATTTATGTGTAAAATCAATTTGTCGTACAGTTATTTAATTTATTACTCTCCCCAGCCTCCTGCCCCCTGCTGCTACTTTATCCCTGTTTCATATTGTATTTCAATCTGTTGATGCTGCCAACAATTCGAGTCATAAAATCATCTTAGCTGGTCTTATTTTTTATGACACCCGCCTTGAGGGATGATGTTGGTAATAGTCCTGAATAGTGTTTGGGGAGTTTCTATTGCAAGGTTTGAGCTCTGCCTTGAGCCAGGTTAAACTGGGCGGGCTTCAAATACAAATCTGAATTAGTTGCAGTTCACAATGGTTCACTGAGCACAAGTTTTTTATGTGATATAAATTTGCTTTATTTATAGATAATATATATATAAGTAATTTATTTCTTAAGTAATATTTTTTTATACAAAATTATGCTTTAGTTCATAATTTATAATTTTTAGCAGTTATTTGAAAAGTTTATTTGTAAAATATAAAAAGTGACCCAACAAGAGTGATACTATTTTTAATAATTATATATTTTAAGCAATGTTAGTTATTGATATCATTTAAGTATTAAAATATGGAATGTGATTTGAAATTTTTAGTCAAAGTTCTTTAGAATTAGAATTGTTGGGTTTTATAATAGATAAACAATAAACAACATAAATTTGCAACTTAAAGCGTATCGTTTAACATTGACTTAGAGATGTGAAAAGTCAGATTCAAAAATATTACTGAAGAGCGAAGCATTAGGGAAAACTTAGAAAAACGGAATTACTTTTAGCTGTAGTCTCTCCCAACTAAAGTTTTGTTTAAATATAAATAATACTAAATATAAATAATACTAAATATAAATAAATGCTCATATATTTCATAATTATAAACTAATCCATTTCAGGTCTAATTGTAAATGGCTTTGTGAACGTGAACATCTCGACCATTGAGCGACGTTTTGGCCTGCGTTCGCGCCAGACGGGGCTGGTGGCCAGTGGCTACGATCTGGCGTCGTTTGTGTGCCTGGTGCCCGTGACGTACTATGGCGGGCGGAAGGGCGCGTCGAAGCCGTGCTTCATTGCCATTGGGCTGCTGCTGATGGGCGTCGGTTCGTTGATCTTCTCGCTGCCGCACTTTCTGGTCGGCAGCTATCGGGCGACCATAGCCGAGGCGAATCTCTGCGAACGGGATGGCCAAACGAATCAGACGATGGTGGGCAATGGGAAAGGTTTGTTTGGGGCGTTGGTCAAATAGCACTAAATGCGATGCGTTTTGCAGCTGGGATGCGGCGCTGGCATGGAGACGGACGCGGAGCTGGAGCTGGAGCTGGGCGAGAGTTTAACTTGGACGGTTTGGCTGTTCTTTGCGGCGCAACTTTTGCATGGCGCCGGCGCCTCGCCGCTCTTTACGCTGGGCGTAACCTATCTGGATGAGAATGTATCCACAAAGATGTCATCTGTTTACTTGGGTAAGTTTAACTGTCGCATTGATAAGGCATTTCTGGGCAAACTTTGAGACGGCTGCTGCGAACTCTGTCTGCTCAAATAAGCAAAGCGCCAGCTCCTTGCGGGCATATCAAAGGATCTATTAGTTCCACACACACACACACACACACACACACACACACACACACATGCATATTTATTTTTATTTGCCATATTGCCAAACGATGCCAGCTACAAAGGGAAGTGAATATACTATTTACTATTTGCACCCCAGGCCCAGGAATACCCAACCCAATCCCAGCCAATGCTTGCACAACTGCGTCTGGCCACCCACTTCCACTCCCACTCGCACTCCCCCTTGCCCTCCCCCTCGCCTATTGACCCAATTTTAAAGCTGAGTCAGGCGCAATTTGGCGGGGCCAGGACCTGATGTCAGCCAAGGGCCCAGGACACGCGCTAAGCTTGAAGACAGCAGGCGAAATTTATTGCCTCTTAGTTAAGTTTATCGTGCCTCCCATCCGACAGGATTCGGAATTATCAAAGCCCGTCCAGCTACGTCGTCTGCGCCTTTTGAAACAATTGAAATTCGTTTTTCGGGGATTTTCTCAATAAATGTTTTTTTTTTTTCTCTCGTTTTTCATTTATTTATTTGTTGCTGCGCCTGCAGCAGCAGCAGCAGCAGCAGCATTCGAAAAGGATAAACACTTTCGCACAGAGCAGCCAAGTTATTAAATTCACAGTTGCCTTTGCCCTTGCCCTTGCCTCAGCCCAGCCACTGCCACATCCCGACACTTGTGTCTTCTCTTCCTTTTGGCCATTGTCATGCAAATTAAGATGCAGCCAAATGATAAGACATGCATCGACTTATTGCCAAAACAGTCACACAGCCAGGCAGTCAGACACTCAGACAGTCAGACAGTCAGCCATTCATCCTCCTGGCATCGACTGGCAAGAGGCTGCCTTCTGTGGCACAAAGCCTGACAAAATAATTGATGCCAAATGCAAACAAATGATGAGCAAACTGAAAAATATTTCATTTACTTGACAAATTCTAAGCGATCCAAGCACAGCTCATTTTAGCGAATAAATTATTGTAAATTTACTTTCTATTTCCTTTTAATTTTATTTATAATTTATTATTAATTAATTAATTAATTCACTAACTAATTTATTAATTTTTATACTTATTTATTTATTTATATATTTTTACTTATTTATTTATTTGTATATTTATTTACTTATTTTTTTGTTTATTTTTTATTTATTTATTTATTTATTTATTGTTTTTTTTTTTTAATTTATTTATTGATTTATTTATATCATTATTTATTTTTTTATTATTTATTTATTCTATTTATTTATTTATTTATTTTTTATTTATAAATTTATTTATTTATTTATTTATTGTTTTATTTTTTATTTATTTATTGATTTATTTATATATTTATTTACTTTTTTATTATTTATTTATTCAATTTATTAATTTTTTTTTTTATTTATTTTTTGTTTATAAATTTATTTATTTATTTATTCATTGATAAATTTATTTTCTAATTTATTTTTTTTTTTGTATTTATGTTTTTATGAATTAAGTTATAAGTTTATTTTTAATCATTTTTTTGTTTATTTATTTGTTTGTTTGTTTTTTTATTTATTTAGTTTTGTATTTATTTATTAATATATTTATTAAGTTATTTATTTATTTTTTATATATTTATTTATATATTTATTTATAAATTTTTTTAAATTTATTTTTTTTATTTATTTGTTTGTTTACTTATTTATTTTTTTATTTATTTATTTGTTTATTTATTTATTTATAAATGTTATTTATATATTTTTTTTAATTATTAATTTTTTAAAATTTATTTTAATTATTTATTTATTTTATTTTTTCATTTATATTTTTCAATTTGATAAAAAATATTTTGTAGATACAAAATTATTCAGTTAAAAAATGAGTATATTGTTTTTATACCCATTGAAAATGGTCATTCAGGGTTTTGTGTTAATATGTTCAATAAGCAGAAGAATGCGTGGCAGATCCCATCAGGTATATAAATATTATTGATCAGTGGTGAACAGTCGAGTCGATCTAGATCGGCCCGTCTGTCCGTCTGTTTGCCTATCTGTCCGTTCGTTTGAGTGCAGCAATTACATAAAGCACAAAGAGACTCTCTCTCTCTCTCTCTCTATCTTCCTCTCTTCCTCTCTCCTCTGCCTATTATTAGGCATTCTTGCATTATCCAAGTTGCTCTTAACAGTTCTTAGCTTTGTCACAGCTGTTTGGCTTCACTAAAGCTTTATACAGGGCATCACACAGCTGCTACAGTCTACAGCAAAAGCTCTTAACTCTTAACTCTTTACATATTATTGCTATTTACTTATTTGTTTAATTAAAAGTTTCAAGAGTCTCGCCACTTGCTGATGAGCTTTCGATATTCCCAGGAATTTACTATACGATGGCCATAATTGGGCCGGCCATTGGCTACGTTCTGGGCGGACAATTGCTGCTCATCTATACGGATTTCGTAACCGTGGATGCAGCTGAGTAAGTATATCAAATATCTATATATATATAAATATATCTTTGATAGTGCTTAAGTAACTGATAAATCCGCGATGATTGTTATTAATCGCGCGGCGCACTTGAAGCCTGCAGAGGGCAACGGCAGCGGCAAATGGCTTTAATGGCAGCTCCTGTGGGGCAGTCAGCGTGGTTCAGTGGCTGATTTGTTGCCCGGACAACGGCAACAGCAGCAGCAGCAGCAGCAGCGGCAAATGCCACAAACACAAAGCACGCCGTCGCGTTAACATCTCCGGAGACTAATAAAACAACATTTCGTGCTGACAACGAGGCAAATAAGGTGCGAATGCGAATGCGAATGCGAATCAAAGGGCGAATGGGTGTGGGTGTGGGAGTTGGATTTGGAGTGGGCGTGGCTGTGGGTGTGAGGCATTTGTTTGATTTACCAAGCACTGCGTTGCATTGCACGGATAAGCCGCACGGCTTATTGTCAAGGTGATGCCATAAGTCATACGGCACTTGGAACTGGAACTGGGAACTGGGAGCTTGACGCTTGGCGCTGGGAGCTTGGCGTAGGCGACGGCTGAATCTCGTTTGCCACTTTTACGCTCGGCGAGCTACTAAATTATGTGAAGGTATAAAAAAAGTGCAGTGCAGGTTATTTAGAAGGAAGTGCATGACTATGAGATACCCTGATAAGTTAAAAAAAAAATGTTCTTTAAATTTGAAAGTTGTAGTATATTTGGATAGGCTAAGCAAAATTAATTTCTGATCAATTTTAATTTTTTGATTAATTTAAATTTAAATAGAATTAATCTGCATATGCTGCATTATAATAATATCTCTTTAAAAATGCAAGTCAATATCTTATAGAGTCTCTGCCTCTGCTTCTGCTAGTAGCTCAGCCTCTGCCTCTGCCTCTGCCAGTAGCTCTAGCTTTTGCTCTGCGTCTGTCTCTGCCACCAGCTCTGGCTCTGCATCTACTTCTGTCAGTAGTTCTACCTCTGCTTCAGCTTCTGCCTCTGTCTCTGCTTCTGCTAGTAGATCTGCCTCTGCCTCTGCCAGTAGCTCTAGCTTTTGCTCTGCGTCTGCCTCTGCATCTACTTCTGACAATAGTTCTACCTCTGCTTCAGCCTCTGCCTCTGCTAGTAGCTCAGCCTCTGCCTCTGCTAGTAGCTCAGCCTCTGCCTCTGCCTCTGCCTTTACTTCTGCCAGTAGTTCTATTTCTGCTTCAGCCTCTGCCTCTGACTTTGCTTTTTCAAGTAGCTCTGTCTCTGCCTCTACTTTTGCTAGTAGTTCTGCCGCTGCTCTGCCTCTGCGTCGGCCTCTGGCTTTGGCTCTGTGTTTCCCTCTGCTATTAGCTCTGCCTCTGCCTTTGACTCTGCTTCTACCTCTGCCACTGCCTGTTACATAGTTGCACATACAAACAATATACCCCAATTCTTATACACTTCCATAATTTACAGGGCATAAGAAAAGTACTTGTTTATGTTTGCGACAAAACGAAGTTTACAACATTATTTTGGCTTATAAATATAAATGTAACTGTAAATTAACGACGATTTATGTGAGGAATTTTTACTATAGAAGATAAGATAAGGAATTGCGGGTAGTAAAATATTTAAAAAAGAAGAAATTTAAATATTTAAGTTTTTAAAAAATGTTGAACATATACAAAAAAATATACAAATATGTTTATATTTTAAATAAATAATTTTTATATATATTTTTTTTTAGTTTGTGAAAAATTTAATTATGCTAATACTAAAGCAATTAATCTTAAAAAATATATAGATATAAATATCGTATATATATATATCGATATTTACATAAAGCTTAAAAAACTTTAATCAAGTACACTGAAAAAAATAAACAATAATTAGAAATTTTTACATTTAAATAAAACTTATATAAATACTTTTGTAAATAATAAAAAAAAATGTATAAAAATTTAAAATATTAAAATATTAATTGTTTTTTTTTTATTGAAGTGTTTTTCATTTTTTCAAAATAATTTTCAAATAATTATAAATTTGCATCAAAAACAAAAAATTATATTTAATTTTTATTTTATAAATAATTAATGTGATAATAAAAAATTATTAAATTTTATTTTTTTAAATATATTGTATATAATAATATAATATAATATAAATAGAAATTTCATTTTTAATTTTTTTCAAAATAATTTTCAAATAATAACTATAAATACGCATCAAAATCAAAAATGCATATTTAATTTTTATTTTATAAATAAAAAATTTAATTACAAAAATTTTAATTATTAAATTTTTGTTAAATATAAAAAGAAATTTAAGCAAAATTAAATTGTTTATTCATTTTTTCAAAATAATTTCCAATTTATAACTATAAAATCGCATCAAAACCAAAATGTAATATTTAATTTTTATTTTAAAAAATTAATATTTTTTAAATGAAAGCTTCTTTTAATATTAAAAAATCATATTTATATATTTTAATAATTTAACATATTTATTTCGTATACTTCTTGCTACAGCTTAAGCCTGACGAGCGATAGCAAAGTGTGGATCGGCGCCTGGTGGATTGGCTTTGTCTTTGCGGCTTTGGTTTGCGTGCTCATCGCCATACCGATCTTTGGCTACCCGAAATCTCTGCCTGGTGCCGAGCAGCTGCAGCTGGCTAAGGTCTCCGAGGCGCATACAAAGAAAACGGCCCAGGCGGAGACCGCGGCAGAGAAGGCGGCGCCACGCCGCCGCCTAGGCGAGCTGCCACACGCAGTGCTGACGCTGTTCAGGAATCCCACGTTCTTCTGCCTGAACTTGGCGGGCGCCACGGAGGGTCTGGTCATAGCGGGCTTCGCCGCCTTTCTGCCCAAGCAAATTGAGAATCAATTCGGCATTTCGCCTGTGATCTCGGCTCTGGTGATGGGCCTCATCACGGTGCCCGCTGGCGGCGGCGGCACCTTCCTGGGCGGCTACCTGGTGAAGCGGCTGAACCTGGCCTGTGGCGGCATCATCAAGCTGTGTCTGCTCTCCACGCTGCTGGCCACTTGCTTCACCAGCTGCTTTCTGATCACCTGCCCCAACGCGGCCTTTGCGGGCGTCACCGCAGCCTACGACGCCAAGCAGGCGGCAGGACTACCTGGAGGACTAACGCTGGAGGCGCACTGCAATGCCCCTTGCGGCTGCAGTCGCAGCCATTACGAACCCATTTGTGGCGCCAATGGCGTCATGTACTACAGTCCCTGCCATGCGGGCTGCGGCCAGGAGCAGCAGCAGCGGCACGGCCTGAAGAGCTACAGCAACTGCAGCTGCATCGCTCCAACTGCCGAGGCCAGCAGTGCCATGTGCGAGTCCAGCTGCCAGAGCCTGCCCTACTTCGTGGCGCTCTGCTTCGTCCTGATGCTCTTCACCTTTCTGGCCACGATGCCCGCGCTGTCCGCCACGCTGAGGTGGGCTGCCTGATTAGCTGAGAATGTTTTCTATAAACTTCTTTACCTTTCGCAGGTGCGTGCAGGCTGAGCAGCGCTCGTTTGCCTTGGGCCTGCAGTGGATCAAGGTGCGCCTGCTGGGCACCATTCCAGCTCCGCTCATCTTCGGCGCGCTCATTGATGAGTCCTGCGTGCTCTGGCACGACTCCTGCGAGACTCGCGCAGGCGGCGCTTGCCTGGTCTATGACAATTTCTACATAAGTCGGTGAGTTAGATACGATATCTAGATATATATATATCTGGATATATATCTTTTCATCTGCCTCTCTTCCAGCTACATGTGGCTGCTGGCGCTGGTGGGCAAACTCTGCTCCGTTTTGTTCTTCTTGGGCGCCTGGTGGTGCTATAAGCCGCCCAGCGAGACTTTGAATGCCAAAAAAGAAGCCCAATCCGAAATTTAAGCTAAAACAAAATAAAAAGGGAAATCTAAAGTAAACTAAGCACTGCCATTTTCCATTTTCCATTTTCCATTTCCCATTTTCACTATTTAATAATCCAATTAAAATCAGCAAAAACCAAATTAATCTCTATTAAAATTTGTACTGGTCTCATTAACCTCTCTAAGCGCTATTAATGTCTATTTTAATCAACAAAAATAAGTAAATCATGTATTTTAGTATTAACAATTTATTATAATATATATTTCATAATTCTGTAACATTTCAAATTCTTTAACATTTGCCGCCCAATGTACATTAACAGCAGCTAAGTTAGCTGCGAACGCATTTTTGCGCCACGTGAAGTTGGCTGCGAATGCTCAACAGCCTGCCATCTGGTCGTCTACTGTTGAGCACACCGTCTGGCAGCACTGGTCGCATTGTTTTTTAATTTGTTGTTGGATTTCATACGGTGCGGTTGTGCTGCGCGCTGTTTTTGCTGCTAAGAAATATGCCAACTTGACGCATTTACTGTGTTTTTTAAAACAACAACAACAACACGCGTAACGTAAAAATGTTTGGACATGGTAAAATTTATAAGATTAAATAAAAAACATAGAAAGTGAATTGATTTTGCCTGTGCATGTGTGTGTGTGGTTGAATGTGCATTTGCTAAAAAAAAACAAACAAACAAAAATCATGTGCAATTATAGGGTCAATCACCCAGCAAAACAATAACAACTATTAATAACAATGATAAGCCAATGTAACAATTATAATTAATAAACATTTTTAAGCTGCGAGCAAAAGCAAAGAAAGAGGTAAACGGCACGAATAACGGAATCCAATTTAGTTCAAAAATCCCCAAACACACACATTCACACACACACTCAAAGTGATGCAACTGCAAGGCAAACAAAGTATTTACGTGTGTGTACGTTTGTGTGTGTGAGTGTGCACATGTGTGAAAACATTGAGAAAGCAACCATAAAAGAGAGGTGCAAAAACAATAACAAAACCGAAGTGCAAGTGTTTTGCATAATAAGCACAATAAATGCAGCAATATCAGCTGAAAAGCCAACAAAACAAATATGTAGGAATATTGAATATTGAATATGAAATTATATACCAATGCCAGGTGATTTTGTGCTTTTAATCCACTTACCAACACAAGCGTGCAATGTGCAAGTGTGTGAGTGCCACTACATCAACACACACACACACACAAGCACTTAGAGACATGTCTCGTCTTTTCTTTCTCTTCTTGGCTTCTGTCTTGTCTGACCAGAAGCACAGTCGCTGCCCAGTCATATGTTGTCCCCCTCGCACCTACTCGCCCCCCTGCACAGCTTCAACTTTTTTCCAAGACTTGTTTTGCCTTACCTACATACATATGTATGTATGTATGTATGTTTGTTTGGGCAAGTGTAAGTGTAAATGTGTGTGTGTATGTGTGTACGCTTGCAGGCGCACTTGTTACAGATTCAACTCGAGTTTGCTCGCAGCTCCCCCACAACGCAAAGGTTTTTCTTTGTTGTCGCTGGCATTTGCCTTGTCTTATTATATATGTATATATATATTTCTTCTTTCTTCAAACACCCTGTATACTGTTTGGCATAGGGTGTCAAATTAGAGCCATTTGCTTGACAATCGATTTTAGTTTGTTGTTTCAAGTTTTCTTTAGTCCAATGCCTCATCAATTTCTTGCAATTATTGAACACATTTGCTAATTAAATTTAGAAAACACGTTTGCAATGAGTTTTGAAAAACTGTTTTCCAAATTGACGACTTTAATGTTCGCATAAAAAATCGAATTTATATTAATTCAGCAGCTGTTTTGGGTTTATAGTATTTTTTTTTAAATTAAATATTCCGGTTTATTTTAATTGTTTGTCTAAAGAATTGAGTAATCCGTAAAGTAGGAGAAAGTAGCGAGGCTATAAAATTATGTAGACTCTTTAGGCCTTAAATAAAACTGTTTTTTGGTACTAAAACAATTTGAATCATATTTAAATTAATGTTCTATTTGTTTAAACTAAAAATATTGAAGATTAAAAAAAATTTTTATAATTGCAGAGAATTCTTTATTATTTAAATAATGCTCAATCGAGTATTACGACTCTAGATCAAAATCTTCAAAAATTTATAATTTGTTGAGCTCATTTACAACATTTAAATAACTTTTTGAATAAACAATTTTAAATCATTTCTAATTGATTTCATAGAGTTGTCGATTTCTTGCCAATTACTTGGCATATATTATAGGATATCTCTTAGTTCTGCATGCCTTCTGGCTTTATTACTTGGTTGCCAATTGATTTGTTTTTGCATAATCGTTGTTCTCTAGACGAACACGTCCAAATTTATAAGTTTAGTGCACGCTAAGTACTTTGGCCTTGGCCACACAACAATTTTACATAATTATGAGCTGATGAAATGCAAAATATTTTATTGACATATGAATAGTCCAATATATATATACATATATATATTTATCTACCTTCAAGTATGTGCTAAATATGCCTTATAATAGCGAAAAATTCACATCGTAACATCATTTAGCTGACTTTAATGGACATTTATGAGAGTCTTGTGAAAAGTTGTTTTTCTCTTTTATATTAAATTAGTTAGCTTAGCTAACATAAACAGTTAGTTAATGTTAGCTTTTAGTTCAGCTTAATTATGACAATAAAAAAACACATTTAAATAGATTAATAAACTTGTGTTAATTATTTTATTTGTGCTGTTTTCTCTGCAAATTTATCCATATATTTTTGCTGCTTTAAACAAAATGTTTGAAAATAATTTTAATAAAGTAATTTATAAAATAAAAATTCGATTTATAAATTTAAATATTCAGTAGGTATTAGGCGAATACCTTTTATATATTTTTTCATTTGAAGGAACAAAAGATAAACAAATTTTTGTTATTTTGAAAGCTCGCTTAATCCAAAAATAATTCCCTTTTTGTGAAACGTGGCCTCCACTTTCACTGTTGACTTAATAAAGAGATAGCCACTACAAATAAGTCCAAAATTTTTATTTCTTTTCATTTTTTTTTGTCACCTATGGAATGCCATTTTAAGTTTATTGAAATTCCTATATGGCATTCAGTTCGTTTCAAGTGGAGTTTTTTATATACCCAAAATGCGTAAGGCTTAGAGAAAATGAATTTTCACTTTTAAAAAATTTAATATAATAATGTAAAAGTTAAGGCAAGTGAGAGAGATCTAGATTGAGTTAGATTTGGGATTTTCTAAATAACATATTCTTTAATAGTATTTCTTTAAATGTTCCAAGTAACTAAATTTTGTAATCGATTTTGAACGGTTTCATGAAAATATATAGAGCTATCGATGTTTATAATAACTTGAACAGGATAGAAGCTGAGGAGAAGCAATATTTTATATCTCTCAATATCTCTTATATGTCTTATATCGAAAATCTAAAATATTTCTTATATCTTTACGATAAGAAAAAAAAATATATATATCTTTATTTATCTCATATATATTTTATATCTCATCTCTATCGTATATTTTATATAACTGTTAGATAGAAGAGATCCTAAAGATAAGGAACTTATATCTCCCATACGTATATCTATCGTTTATCTTATATATCTCTTAGAGAGAGAGAGAGAGAGAGAGAGAGAGAGAGAGAGAGAGAGAGAGAGAGAGGACAGATCCTAAAGCCCAATTTGAAAATAAATTATATTGCGACAACTTTTTAAAGTAGTTTGAATCGTTTTATACCCACTTAATATTTGTTTTAGTTTTGTCTCACCATTTTAGCCACTTTGATTTGACTGTTGAGTGGTATTACGATTGAATATACATACATACATATGAATACATAATACATACATACGAAAGTGGAAATATACTTTCGTTCCGTAACGAGTTCTTGAGTTTGGTCATGGCAAAAGTTAAAGCGGGTTACTTGTTTGTTTTTCTGTTGTTTCGCTGAGTTCAGCCTGTTGACCAAGTCGTTCGACAAACTGCAATCAGATCAGGCGACAAAGAGAAAACTGGTTTTTTGACACTCGGCAAGTTGGTGTTACGACCAGAGAGAGAGATAGAGAGAGAGAGAGAGAGAGAGAGAGAGAGACCCGTTCCTTAACCAGCAGTTGGCTGAATCATCAGTTAGCATTTGTTAGATTTACACATGCTGAACTATTAGATCAATTAATGAAATTAACGTCATGCGAAAAACGTGCGCAGAGTTTTTAATATATTTTTAAGTGAATTTATTTTAATTTAAATTGTTATTTGGTTATATTTACAAATCAACCAAACGATTTTGATTCCTAGAAGCAAAAACTCTTTTGGATAATTGGAAAAAGCTTAATCAGAAGAAAACAAAAGAATTGTATTTATTTGTTTATGCCCATTGTTTACAGCCATAACAAATATGGTTATAAAATAAGAATGCTTAAAGATGTTTTTATTTGACAGAATTGATCAGCTGGTAAAGCAGAGCAAAATTCTACAGAAAACCTCTATCAAAGAGAAAAGTTGCTGCTGTACTAAGACATAATTGATACACTGTAACATTATTATGTCATCATCATGTTATGTGTCTAAAACTATTTAAATTACATATTCTATTCATATTCTACTATTCAGATCTATAATTGAAAGAGTTCTTTATATTTTAACTGTTTTATTTAGTTAGTTTTGGCTAAAAACTTGGCTTACTAATTGGAATGTCTGCACATACAGTTATACAGCTACATAATCAAAATAAACTTACTTATGATTTCATATGTAAAGCTCTATCAAACAGTAAACATACATACATACATACTTACACACACACACACACACACACACACACACACACATACATATGTACATATATGTCTGCATATATGTATGTATGTATGTACATATGTGCATATTGAATTGTGGCCCAATATTCGTGCAGCTGTTCCCATTTTCTTGCGGTTGGCTGCCTTCAAGATGTCTCACTCTCAGTCTCTCTCTCTCGCTCTCTCACACACGCAATCTTAGAAATTTTGTGCTGCTCTTTTGCTGTTCCAGTTCTCCACGTGTGTTTGGCTAAGCTTGCAATTAGCCATTGCGGCGGTGGTGACGGCGGACCTGTTGGGTTCGCTTGCCAAATAAATACGAAAAGCAAAAATGAAAAAACCAACAACAACAAGAAGAAGAAGTTTGCACGTAACAGAAATGCAAAAATCAACATAATCAACACAATTCGTAGATCTAACGGTGTTTGTGTATCTCATTGGTACCATTAAGAAAACTCAAACCGGTTCCGTTTCGTTTGGTCGGTTCATTCGCTCATTTGCTCACTCGTTCCAACGTGTTCGTTCGTTCGCTCGACTTGCTCATTGAACCGAGCCTCTCTCACTCAAAGAGCGTGTGTGCATGAGTGTGTGTGTGTGTGTGCATGACTGTGTGTGTGTGTGTGTGCGAATCGCATTTGGCATGATCAAAACAATTCTTTTGATAAATACAAGAGTAAAATATAAATATACATATATATCATTTAAAGAAATGCAATAAATTTAAATCAACATTTCTTTTCAGAAATAGAAAAATAAACAAAGCAAAAAATTTTTTGTTTACAAGTTATAAAAAAGAAAAAACAGCAAAATTAAAACAAAGAAAATCATCAGAAAAGTTTAAGTGAAATTTTTGCTGCAGCTGCCAGCGATCACAGCGATCAAGGATATTCAACTATATATAAATATTGCCTAAATGCATGGGTGAAATATGGCATAAAAGGTGAGTAACAATGCACATTTTAGTATTTCATTATTAAATAGTTTAAGTATATATTAAATTGTAAATATCTTTATAACTGAATGTGAATATAGATGGAAGGTAGAAGTAGGCTGAGACAGTTATCTAAAGCATTCACAGCTGAAGTTAAACAACCAAGAGAATGTAATGTTCTAAACAAATTATTTAAAGCAACAAAATTTGAGCTCAATCTCTGTGAGAAAAACAGAAAAACAGTCTCTATTGGAACTTTCCATGTTTCCTATGCTGTAAATCCAAACCATTCAGTGGTTCGCTTTTTGACTCGAAACAGTTTCCAACCCTTTGATTCAGTCCGTGAACCTATTTGGGATATCATATTCATATCTCAGTGAAGTTAAATGTATGCTGAATATGGTTTACCTAAGGCTTCTGCTTCTTTTTTATATATTTTTAATTTCCTGACTCGAGATAGTTCGATATTATGGCAACATCTGCAACCTAAACTTTGTTTATTTAAAAAAAAAAATCCCTTGTGCTACTTTTAACTATGTCATTTCTGTCCTATGCCCATGAAAGTTTTCGGTTAGTTTTTTATTTATTTGTTTATTTTATTTCATTTTTTGTTTAATGTCAACAACAAATTTCGCAAGCTGCGTAAACTTTCAAGTGGAGCCATTTGGAAAATATTTGATGTCATTAGCATTTGAATAGCTCATTTTGGGGTATTACGTGATTTGTTTTCGATTTGAAAATCGAACTAAATCAAAGCGAGAAGAAACCAAACTTAAATAAAAGACGGTGTCAGCGAAAATATCAATCATACACAAAGTCACAAGAGCAACTATTGTTGAAAGCCAAAACTTAGGCCCAAAATGATTTGACTGAACACGAAACACTCACAAATTCACACACACATATGTATGTATATGTATATGAAAAACTTTACAAAGTAGCAGAATGTTTGCCTGCTGCCAACAATCAAGGCATGTGAAAATGTGTGGAAAATCGATTAAAACAACGTAATGGAAAAACTTGAAGCTACCTAAACAAAATAAAACAACAACAAGAATTTCTTTTTGTCAGCCCACAAAAAATGTGCGCTGTCAGAACCTTCAATCAGAAAGGGCTCGACGTCTATTAGCTGCTTACACGCTTTAACCAATTCTTTCGGCAGTCGTCGAAACATACGTAATGCCCATTTGAGCCGTAATTCTCAACATTATCCAGATATGATTGGGCTTTGGTTAATGTCTTTTTTTTTTGCTTGGTTGTTGTGCTTTGCTTTCAACTCATTTTTTGTGGCCTAGACGCACCTTTGTCTTTCCTTCTCTTTCTTTTAGGCCTAAACATTCGGCCCTGCATTACAATTAAGTTATATAAAATGTGTGTGTGTGTGAAATATTGTTGTAATCATCGAATGAGTTTTTGCTATTGTCTAATTACTAGTAAAAGCGCACAATAAATTGTTGTTTTTTTTTGTGTAAATTGTGAAACATGCGCATTGGCCTAGCAGGAAATGTATTTATAATCTGAAACTCAAAATGAAAATGTTTTCCCCAACACTTTAATTATTAAAACAGTTACATCATGAATGTGCAATGTGTAATTGCTCTGATTTTGGATGGATAATTTGGAAAATTCCATATAAATACAATTATTAACATACGATGCAATCAAAGTGTTGCCTCAATCTAATTAGAAATGGAGGTGAACATAATCAAATAAAGGTAGCTACGGGTGTTTGAGAGTAGTACACATGTAAACAGGTACATTTATTATTTTTTATAAGTGAACCATGAAGATCTTTCCTTTTTGAATTGTTTAGTTTACCCATATTAGCGGAATGTGAGTGGAACAGACTTGGGCAATAGAGCAAAATATGTTATATAAATTATATATATTTATATAATAATAGTAATAAAAGTCAATAAATGGAAATAAATAAATATTGAATTTATTTATTAATTAAAAACAAGCAAGAGTGAAAGGATAGAGAGTGAGATCAATGTATTTAAAAGTAGAATTTCTGTAGTAGAGTTTTCCCTTATCTAGGTAGAGCTTACAAGAATCTATTTAACAAATATATTTTAGGTCTAAAACAAGTAAGAACGCTCCAATCGGGAGTGTCCGACTAGGAGCTACTCGCAAATCATCATAGAGCTGCAATTCTAATCATACTGAATAGCCATTTTGAAAGTTAAAGAGCTCCATGTCTCAAATCATTAGATCATTGATGTTGAGATTGGCACGCTCATAGAATCAGGCAGACGCACGTAAGAAATTTAGTTAAATCTTTAATAATTTAGGCCGTCGGCCACGCCGTCCATTTGCAATGAATATAAGAAATGCGTAGATTATAAATCGCCAACTAAACTCTTAACTAAATAATATGCCTGTTATAACTAAGCATATTTACTCCTGGCATGCTCAAACTATAAAAAACTGATAAGTTTTCAACGCAGCCTTATCATTATTCATTAATTTAACGCTCTGCTTAACCGCAAAAAGGTAAAACAATATAGATGCGAAGCATAAACAAAAGCGCAGAACTTCAGAGGAAGTAAACACAGAAAATAAAGCACGAAAACACTCAAAGTTTGCCTTTCATTGGCTTTGCCCATTGGATGTGTTCTGTATTTGGCCACGGCCTGCCTAACAATTTTCCATTTCAGTGGCCATTAAAAGCGCATAAAAATAACTAGACGAAGTACTTAAAATTTAAGTTTACAAACCGCCTCGATTTAAAATGGGTTTTCAGGCAGCTTTAATGTGATTTTAAAATGTAAGCAAAAGTAAATTGAAATTAAAAGACTTTAAGCACACAAATAGAACTTGGTTTTATATTCAAATTGAATGTTTGGTTTTAATAAAAAAAACCAAAAAAAAAAAACAATGAAATAGAAATGAAAATGAAAATGGAAATAAAAAAGTTTCATTTTCATATGCGAGTCTTGTTTTCGTGTCTCATTCTCAGCGCTGGGAGAAAGCAGCTGACGTTGACTAAAACTAAAATAAAAAATATAAAAGTTACAAAAAACTATTAGAATTTAGTATTTGACTGTTAAATACGCTGTACTTTATTAAAAAATATAATGGACATAGAAAATGAATGTAAAATATAAAAAATGGTGTTATTTATGAATCTTGATTTTTATATAAATTTATAAATACAGTCGAGTCTCGTTAATTCGAAATGGCAAGGGGATCAGGTTTTTTACGAATTAGACGGAAATTCAAATTATCGAGACTCGACTGTAACGAATTTTTTTCAAGGGGATAGATTTTGTTTCGATTTATCGCGATTATCGATTTAACGGGGTACAAATTATCGAGACTCGACTGTATTTGTAATTTCATATTTATTATACAGAAAATACAAAATATTCTGTGAGCATACAGTTTTATCTTAAATTCATATTTTATGACTCAGCGTATTTGTTCACAAGTTTGAGAAGTCAAATATGAATGGGCAGGTCTATATACTATAGTATACATGTATTGTTGTTGCCTGCGTAAGTCGTCTCAGTCTACGAACTTTCAGTACCTAACAAAGTATTTTTCTTTGCTTAGTGCTTACTCATTATGTGGAATATTTGCAGTTGTGATCAAATATGTAAATTTTGGTCTGTTTGTGGAAAGAGAAAACTAAAGTTCGTATCAAAATGTGTGCTGTATGTTGTTATGCATATGTATATAAATATTTATTTTGAAGTTCTTGAAATATGTATTCAAATTCAATAAGAGTACAAATTGTAAAAAGCATCAATACAATATATTTATATATTTGTTGATCAGTCAATCAACGGCTTAGTCTAGAAGAGTATGTAATGTTCATCATATCAATTCTTTTCTTTTCTATTTAATATTATACCAAATATTTATAGTTAATATTTACACTTAAATGTGAAAAATGATTCAAATGTATTTTTAAACAGAAGTAAAAAGAATGCATAAATATAAATATACACATACATATAAGACCTGGGGCTCAGATTTTATTTTTAAATGAATAACAATTTTTTTATAAATTAATTTTGGCTTTCTAAAATAATTTAAAAATATTTGTCATATTTCAAATGATCCATTCGCCAGTTTTGCTTTAGACATTGTCAGGCAAAGTAAACCTTAACATTGATATACCCGCTTATGACTGTAGGTAAAATAATTACACACCTCATTCACATGGACAGCAACAACACATCATAATAGTAATAATAATAATAATAAAAGTAATTTTACTTGTGTAAGTTCAACGGAACTACAAAAACAATTCAACTACTGTGCGTATCTCGATGTGTGTATCTGTATCTGTAGCTACGTATCTGTATCTGTATCTGTATCTGTGCATTTGTAGCTCTCTTGTGTGTCAGCTGACAGTTGAAACAGATTTAGGACGCAGCTATTCACCTATTTATTTATTTAATTTTTGTTATGGCACAACACATCGCAAATTTGTTGTGTTGGTGTGTGTGTGATTGCTGTTACTTTGTCGCATGTTTGAATTTCACAATTTTTTTTTAGGTCATATTAATATATGTATTTCTTGTTGCTATTTGTTATTGTTGCAACTGCAACTCGTGTAGGTTTTATCTAAAACTAATTTGGGAAAATATGAACACGATTTTTTTTCAAAATGGGTCACACAATTAAAACGAACTTCTGTTTGCAGTTTTTCCATGCCGGAAGTGGGCTGATAATGAATTCCAGATAAGTCATATGGGGAGTCTTTAAAAAAAACTGTGGAAAAAATTGCGTTTTATTGTCGATAGAGCAAATTGCTGAATTCGCTGTAAACAAAAATTCCTAAAAATAATTACAATTCCCATAAAAAAATTTGCATATTTATTGGCATTTGCACATTTCTAGAATTTTGACTGCGTACTTTGCTGGATAAACAAATAAATAAACATATGTATGCAACTCAATCAAGGCTTGGCAACCGAACGATTTCATGCTCTGATGTTTGAATTGAATTTGATTTGAATTGCAAATAAACCTGTAAATATAATTCATACTTATTGAAAACAATTTTTTATTAAGAACACGATGATGATAAAGCTGTTGAATATGTTGAACTTGAAGAAGTTATTCAACAAATAATTTGAAATGTATGTTTTGTGTAAAACAAACAGTAGAATGATAGGAATAGCAGCTCTGCGCTGAGTTTAATGTACCTCCTAGTCGAGCACTCCCGACTAGAGCCCTCTTACTTGTTTTCCTTGACTCCGATTCAGAGTACAAACTAAAGTTTGTCTTAAATGCTTTGAACATTTTCGCGTACTTCAGCAAAGTTTCAAATGAGAATTGATAATTGTAATTGCACTTTAATTTTGAATTGACATTCGAAGAATGAATAATTCATTTTATAAGACCTAATCTTTATTTAATTTTTGTGCTGCCGAAGCTTATTTCAACTATAGTTTTGGCCAAGAGTGAATAAAAATATGGACATAAGCAACAGGGCTATAAGCAAGGAAAATATTCAATAATTATGCCTAGCTCAATGCACATTTACCATTTGATGGCGGGCATAAAGATTATTAATTTCGAATTTTAAAAACATTAAAAATAGATTTGACACTAAAAATCTTGAAATGCAGGCATATTTGCAACACATGTAGAGCAGCAGCTGAAAATATAGAAAATATCTTTATCTTTACTAAATATTAAACTTTTATATTTTAATTTCAATTTCTTTTGAATTTATATAAGACGTTTGGGATACAAAATGAGAGCTGGAAACAGACAGAAGATCAGAGAAACATTTTAAACTCAAAAGTTAAATTTTCCAGCTAGAATTTTGAACCAAAACTATTTACTAAAAATATATATTAAGTATATATAATATCGTAATGCAATTACATTTATTATAAAACTATTAGACAAATTTATGGAACGACTGAAGATGTTATGTAGAAACAATTTTGTAGGATATCAAATTGATAACAAAGTCTTAGCATAAGTGTTGAGGCTTATCAAAAGTATAATTTAGTTAGAAATATATTAGCTTCTTTAGAGTTCAATTTACATTTATTTAACAAATATATTTAATTAACACTCTATAACTAGCCAAATCGCATCATGAGCACCACTTTGAAATTTCTATTTCTGTGCTTTTTACTTCAGATCATTGACTGCAGACTGCGCGTAGGCATTTGTATCTTGTGTATCTTGACTGTATCTGTATCTGTAGCTAATCCAATGAAGCGCAAGTATTTCAGTTCTCATATGCAAACAAACAATACGTAAATAGCTCGAGTTGAACAAGGCACAGGCACTTGCCACAAAATGTTTTCTGTGGCTGCTGATGTCGACTTGCTCTATCTTTATAATCAGCTCACTATCTGAGCTGTTTTTTGTTGTGTTTGCTTTATTTAGTAAATACAATTTACATAACGACGAGCCCTCGTAAAGCAATAAGATCAACTGCAGTAGCGCACAGCAGCTGCCATTGGAATACCCTGCTGTTTGGCTAATTAGATGGGATATATGCTCATGGTATTCTGTGCTTGGAGTGGGCAGAGATTTAGAGTTTCTAGTGCTATCAGATATAGGGATTGTATTATGTAAAATAAAATGTTATGGAAGTAGATGAATATATTATGAAACACAGTGAAGGGTATAGAAGTACATAAGAAAAACAGAAAATATATATTTTAGAATTTATTTAGGTTTCCCTCAACCCACAAATATGTTTATATTTCAAAGATTTTTAAAAAAATTTTTTAAATATTTACTCACCTTAGCTATACAACCTTTCATAAGTTTCTTAATAGTTTTCAGGGTATCACCTAGTCAAGTACTCCTTTTTGAAAGCACTTTTACCTGTTTTATTTGTTTTTGCAAGTTGTTTTTTATAAAAACCAAGTTTCTTATATAGTCTTAGCCAATAAATTAATATTGAATATAACAGTTGAGGGCACTCAATATCTCTCATACGCTCGTTCGTCGCATCGGTTCCGTTGTTGTTTCTTTATTGTTTGTTGTTTTGCATTTTTATTTTTTTTTTCATCTTAATGGTAAATTTATTTATAATCTCAATGCGGACCGTGTCGACGTGTTGTCAGCCTCCTACGACAAAATTTTTGTCTGTTGCTGTGCCACGTTTTCTATACGGTTAATCAGTGTGTGTGTGTGTGTGTGTATTTAAGCTAAAAGTTATTTTCGTGTATTGGTGGCCCACACACATACATATACAACACGTGCCATAAAGCACACACACACACATACACAGATTTTGACAGTGTCAAAGTTGTCGTTGTTTCTCTCTTTCGAATTTTGTTGCTAATCTAATTATATATATATTGTTTTGAGCAATGCATATTTTATAAACAAACGAAAATGCTCACGTTTGTTTACCTCATAAAACAATTGACGCACATTTTGACAATGTTTGGCCAGCTGAGGGTGGTAAAAGAGCGTGAGATTTGCCCAGCTATAGATAGCCAAAAACATAAAAAGGAACAGAAAATAAAATTCGCTCTTGAAAATCTGAAGAGCCGCAAACAAGGCATAATAATTCACAACTTGTTTTTGTTGCCATAAATGGAAAGCTCAACTCATTTGTGACGTCAAACTGCAAGCGGCGCACAAAGAGGAAGACCTTGGTATCAATAGGCTACATTACGATTATTTCCATTCGTGATAGGGGGAAGCGAATGTGCGCATTCGCTTTATGACTTTGCCTTTTTATAAAGAAGAGCTTTTAGCTGCACATATATGTATATACATATGTACGTACCTGCACATTGATTTACTTACACTTTGACGTCACACTTCATGAGCGCTGTTTACCCCTGAGAATCGCAAATCTTATCTATTTACTTGACAAATGTCGTCGCAAATAATATTTGTAATATTTGTGTAGGTGCGCGGAATTAAGCCTGGGCAAAGTATCCCAAAAGTATGCAATGCGAGAATGTTTGTTACTAGTATATATGTTGGATGGCTGATGATGTTAATCTATCCTTATCTGAGTGTAAAGCTAATAATCTTCCATCATATATATTCTATTTTATTTTCTTTATCTTATCTTGTATCTTCAATCTTCGACAAACTGTCTTCTATCTTTTATGTTTTATCTTCTACTATCTTCTCTGTTCTTTGTTCTATATTCTACCGCAAATCTTCCTTCATTTATTTTCTATCTTCAATCTAACTCTCTCAATAACAAATATTTACCACAGCTAAACTTTAGCTTAGTAAAAAGTAAAAACCTCACTCCTTTTATATTCTTTATAAGAAGTTAAACTTGATTATATCTTGTTATACAATTCTGTAGATTCTTAGCTTTAAAATATAATTGAATTTAATTAGAAATGTTTTACATACAAATAGCTTACGTGTATAGCGCTTTTATAACCCTCTTTGAATTGCAATTGAATCGAATGTAAGTGTCATAAGAGACTAGAAACAAATCTTTGAGTGGGCAGCTGAAAAAAAAACCCAAACCCAAAGCTAAAGTAAAACTAATTGCCATGCAAAATGTGCCGCACTTACGAATATATATATAAATATATATTTATCAGTAGATCGCAGAGCACGTCCTTTGTGGTTTATTCCACAGTCTGACTATCAGTTCACTGCTGATGCGAATCACGCACACAAATCCCGCTCTTCTGTCTGTCTCTCTGTCTGCCAGTTTCTTCTTCAGTCTTTTGCTCAGTGCGCGTACATTGAACCTGAGCGCCAACTGAATTGAAGTCTGCCGTTTGGCTGATGTAATTAAATAAGAAAATGCGATAATCGGAATCTGTTTTAATATAAGAATCTCTAAGCTAGCAAGTGCAGAGTATAAGGTATGTATGTTTTGTCAGGTGTCTTGGTGAGCTTGAAGACTTAACATACTTGTATTTATAGTCGTATGGCTAGAGAAATAGATCAAGTTTTGTAGGAAGATCACGTCTGGTGCATTAGAAATTTTAACTAGACCATAAACTGGTATTAGGCAATCAGTTATATATTGTAATTCTGTTTTAGCTGTTTTTATGCCTCGAAACAGAGCATAAAGTTTTTATATTCTTAAGAGAGCTGAGTCGCTATAGCAATGATTATCTGTTTGTCTGTTCATCTGTTTTCTGTATATTTATATATTCGTCTTTAATAGATTATAAATAGTTTCCATTCAATATAACTTCCCTCATTCAATATTGAAGCTTCTGTCTTAGCAAGTATCAAGCAGTCAGTTAAGTAAATCTGCAAACTTTTACTCATTTTTTATTCTGTTCACATCGAGTGTGAGATTGTTCTCAAGATTAGTTCTGTGTGTGTCTGTGTGTGTGTGTTTGACTTTTGGCTAAAATGGTAAAGGTCATTAATGTGCAAAAAAAAAAAAGTTTTCAAAGCCACTTCGAGGCCCCAAATAAAGAAACTTGTTTGAGCAGCCAACTCGTAAATTGTCCAGCAGGTTGGCGCTTTCAATTCAATTCAATGGGGCATGTGTCATGCTTGCTTTGAGTCTCGACTGTTTTGTTTCAATTCATTTCGTATTTTGTTTTTACTTTTATCAGTTTGTAATTCACTTTTTTCTGTGATGTTTAATTGCCCGTTCGCTTCACTCATTGTGGGGGCATTTTTAGAATCCTAATGGATACTTCGTACGGAAAGCGAATACAATAATTGCAGTGGCAAAACGAATTTCGCATTTCGATTCGAAATGCATTGTTTGTTCCTTCCTATAAAGTTGAGGCATTCGCTTCTGTAGTGTACCATATACATTTATATACATATTCATGCCATATATAAGTTTGTTCGTACAGGAAGTTAATTTGCTAAACTTGTTTTCTTTTCATTTTGATTCGCTGCTGATTCGCTTGCTTTTTGCTGTATTTGCATTAGTCGTGAAGCATTAAGAGATAGAAACTACGGACTTTCACAAAACTTTAAGTCAGCGCGCATCTTCGCTGTCAGCTTCTACCTTACCTTGTCTATATACATATATTAAAATGACAGCAGATGTAGAGAACGTTTTTTTTTAAAGGTGATTCTTAAGTTTGAACAAGATTTTGTTGCATGTTCTTTAATATCTAAGTCAAGGCTGTAATCGCAGAAGTTCAAACTGAAGTTAAACATAGTTAATTTTTTGTGATCTAGTAGTTAAACTCTCTAAGCATAGTTATAGAGGATTCCATATCAAGAGTCTGACTTCTTTCTTTGATTTACTGAATCCAAAGTCAGCTCAGTCTTGTGCTATAGTTTGATATACCAAATCTTAGTCTTCACGGAAAGGAGCAAAAGGCATTTGTTTGAGTCATGATTCAGCTCTATGATATACATCCAGACTGCATAAACAACTGCAATCGATATGTCTAGACAAAGCATCATAAAAAACTTAATTTTTTGAGTCACTGATTCGAAAAGCAAAAACCTCAACTAAAAGTTTTCTCAAGCAGCAAAATGTTCAACTTGTATGGAGCGGGTAAATATTAGTTAAGTAAGTTAATAAAGCAAACTTCGCTGAGTCGTTGGCTCGTGCAGATTAATTAATTTCACTTGAAAAAGTTTAATTTGATTAATTTAAAGTCTAAAATTAAAGAAATTTAACGAAGCTGGCTCGTGTAAACGGAACTAATAAAAGGTTTTTGTTTGTTCTAATGAAAAATAGTTCAAATACAGTTTGATGTTATTTGCTTTAAAAAAAAGGTGAACCATTTATGATTCACTGTTTTTTTGAAAACGGAACTTATAAAACGCTTTTGTTTATTCTAATGGCAAATAGCTAAAACACAAAAATCTGCTATTTACCTTTAAAAAAAACTTAACCATTTACGATTCGCTGGTTCTTTAAAGCGGAACCAATAAAGGGCTTTTGTTTATCCCAATGAAAAAGAGTTAAAATACAAATATTTCTAATTTACCTGAACCACTGACTCTTTAACATTGAACCAATAAAAGGCTTTTGTAAATTTCAATAAGGAATGATTTTTTCTTCGAATTTGAAAGATTGTTTATGTCTTTTTTGTAGATAAATTTGCTCGTTTATGAGAGATATCTTCGAGTTGATAATGATAGCAAGTGATACATGATATTTGCTGGCACTCGAATATTCCATTTGTTGCCAATTGATAAGAGTGGGATGGAACGGAACGAAACTGTGCTGATAATTATGCACATTGAGGCAGCAACAGCAGCAGCTGCTGCCATGCACTGCAAACAATGTATTTGAAAATTGTTTCTTTGTTTCAGTCTGGCCAAAGTCTTGCTCTGCTTTCACGCCCGTTGATTTATATAAATATTTGTAACACATTTGCGCAAAAAGAAAAAAACTGTTGACTGTTGACTGTTGCCTGTTCCCCATACAAGCAGCAGTGGAAGCAATTACGAAAATATTGTATATTGTATAAACAAGCTGATAAGAGTGCGGACATTTAGAAAACTAAACAATTAGAATTATGGCGTCGCATCGTGTCCAACAGATACAGTCATATATAGCTGACTACGTACCTATTCGAAGAGATATACGAGTATATATAGAGCACTCTCTCTCTACTCTACTTATGTAATGCCACATAACCTCGACCGTTTTTTACTTGACATTGATGACTTGATAATCTCCGTCCAGGGAGGGCATGCACGCACTTGTGTTTCTTGTTTTGTTTTAACTTTTCCATGGCTGAAGCTTTGAGTAAACCTTAAACCGGAAAGTCTATTGTGTGGGCAAGCTTCATGGTGTAGCTATCTACAGAGCACACACACACACAATTACAATTATCACAAACTCTGTACACAAAATTATGTTGGGCAATTTACAATTGACTGCTCGAGTTTTGTGCAAATACACACAAAGTAACACGAGCTTATGCTCCAACAGCAAGTCTCATATATTTTGTCAAATGGCGTGGCTCATATAGAAGTGTCTCACATAGATGATCATAGTTGATCAAAGAACTTGTATTCCTATATTGCTTATAGTAAACTCATTTGAAACGAGGTGTTAACTATTTACATAAACTGTGAACTGTCTGTAAGCCTATATATACCAACTGAAAGCTAAACTATATTGGTTCTATGTATATAAAGTAGAGAACTAATTACCGAAGAGAACATAATTATACGCAATAATGTGGAAAAAAGTACTGGACATGGATTTTATTGGAAATTATTTAGTATAATTGTAATATATGTGTATAATTGTGTGAAGCATGAGTTCAATAACCAAGGCTAATGAAGTTGGTTCTAGACGCAAACAAGCCATGAGTTTTATAGGTTTTCCAGTAGATTTGTTTATTGTCAACTTTTGCATCTACAAGCTTAACTTTTATATCAGAAAATTTATAAGAAAATAAATAAAATATATATAATTATTATATATATTTTTTATAGTTTATTATTCATGCATTTTATTCTACATATTTTTGTTATTTATGAAATTTTGCAACTCACTAAACAACTTAATTTTTTCAATGCCTGTAAAAATAGCAATTACGAATAATGTATTTATATATATATTATATTTTATATTTGATTATATAAATATATACAGTTTTATTATTTTAAATATATTCAAAACTTTTTACGTATGTTTGCATATTTTGCGGCGATAACAGAATTAACATTGTCAATACGAGTATTAAATAAGCATTCGAGCAACAGACATATATTGAGAGTGATAAGAGTTTTTGTTAGATTATAAAGTTGCTTGACTTTGTGACCCACATTTATTTAAGTTATCAAGTGTCGAAAATATTGTATATTGAGTGCATTTAATAAGATTAATAACAGAACGCTAAGTGCGTAAATGCCAAGGGAGTTTTCGATTTTATTTCATTGCTTTTTTTCCCCAAAAATTGTAGCGAGGCATAATAATTATTTATTATTTAATTTTTATCCAAAATTATAATTGTAATT
The DNA here is from genome assembly GCA_035045365.1 of Drosophila leonis. Classification (NCBI taxonomy): domain Eukaryota; kingdom Metazoa; phylum Arthropoda; class Insecta; order Diptera; family Drosophilidae; genus Drosophila; species Drosophila leonis. Next base: position 886,170 of record JAWNPC010000389.1, on the reverse strand, counting down.
TATAGATTCTGAAGCACATTAAAACTTGTTTTGAATTGCCTATTATATATTGGATAAACAAGTAGGAATGTTGCAAACTGGCTTAACTGTTTGCCCAATACTCTGTTTTCTCTCGCTTTAATTTATATTGATATTGAGTGAGTGTTGTCTGAGACGTGTTCAGTAGATATATATTTTATTATATTTAATACATACATTTTACAAATGTGTATATATTTCAAATATTTATTTACATATAGTACTAAGAAAGCCAATATACTCATAACAGCATTATAAGTTAACTCATTTCTGCTCAGCTTTGAGCTGGTAAATTCTTAGTTTGAATTCGAGTCGACCTTAAATATTTAACATTTCTGTTTAGAAATATGCAAAATGAAGTATATAGGCTAATCATATGCATATTCAGGCTCCTAATTAATAACTTGCTTAAATATTTTCGGAGTTAAAAACAACGAATATAATAATTTGGTTTCCCAAGCAAATGATTTGTTGCCAAATTTGTTGTTAGGCAGCAATTAAATTTTGCTAAATGCGGGTCCCTCGCTACTTTTGCTTTCGCTACTTTAAAGACATGTATATATATAAATCTTTTTGTTGTTGTTTATTTAGACAACTGCAATCTCGAGTTTCGTAATGCTAAAAGCGCCCCTCAATGCTCCCATTTGCTGCAATTGAGACATTTGTGCATTTACTTGGAGTTTTGGAAGGCTTTCAACTAAAGCACCACAGCGCTGGCTTTGTGCATTTGTGGTGCTGTTGGTGTCTGGCGAATGCGAGGGGCTTCGCACCCAACCACCCACCACCCAAATGACTCGCAGAGCACAACGCCAGCGGGGCATCGGGGCGGTTTCAGTTAGATGGAGTGTATCGGATTACAGTTCGCTTGCTTGAGGAGTAAGCAGAGAGCAACTAATCCTCTTAACCAGTTCCCAGTATTTGTGCCTATGTGTGAGTGTGTGCCTAACGCAAGCCGCAATACGCAATTTACAATTACAATTGTAAAATTTATGATTATTTTTTTTAATTGTGCAAAAAGTCACATGTCACTTTGAATGTGCCACACAAACACGAAGATCGTTCGTTGGCTTTGCCTCGCCTTTGTTTATTGTTGCTCAAGATCTGTGTATGTGGCCCCTCCTCCTCCCCCTCCTTCTGCTCCTCCACCCCTTTTTCTGGAATCATCTGCTCATTGGAGGGTGCACGCAAAGGTGGCACCTGACTCATTCGTTGCGAGTTGAACGAACGGCCAGTTGCCAGTTGCCAGTCGCGGCTGTGCAGCTGGGCTTCGCAGCTGATCTTGTTTGGCAAACTGCTTGCCTTTGTTCTTAGTTTCGCTTATGTTTATGCGAAGCATTGGCCTCGATTATTAGCAACGGTACAGTTAGCCAGAGCTCCGTTAATCATGAGCTTTAAACGACGAATGCTTATTTACTCGTTATTTTTGTTATTTTTGCATATTGACATTAAGATTTGCCCAAATGTGGCTTCGACTTCGAGTCTGACGGGCATATGACCAGCAACTGGGTGTGCTTGTTAGTGTATCTATAGCTGCGGGCTGTATCTGTAAAGATCTCTAGCAGTATTTATCTATATGAGTATGTAGTATCTGAATATTGTTCGACTATCTGCATTTGTATCTGTATCTGTAAATTTCTAATTGTAGATCTAGCTGTCAGCTTATGCTGTATCTGTATCTATCTGTATCTGTATCTGTATCTGTATCTATATCTGTATCTGTATCTGTATTTGTATCTGCATTTGTATCTGTATCTGTATCTGTATCTGTATCTGCATCTGTATATGTATCTGCATCTGTATTTGTATCTGTATCTGTATATGTATCTGTATCTGTGTCTGTATTAATTTACATGACTCTGTTGTATCTATGCTTTATATCTGTTAACAATTATATATATTTTTGTATCTATATCTATAACTCTACTTTTTTTGTATCTACATCGATTTGTATCTGTATCTCTAACTTTATCTGTATCTCTAAGTTGAACCAGCATCTTTATTAATCAATATGTGTATATGTATCTGTATCTGTATCTATAACTATATATCTAAAAATCGCTCAGTAATTGCAAACTCGACCTGTATCTATATTTGTGGCCATTGGTAATTGTGGTACAGGTTTTGGACAACTTTGAAGGCCAGGCGGTTCCACATTGGTTGACAGTGTGTCATGCCTAACTGTATTACATGTATGTCATATAAAAGTTATGCAAAAATAAATGACAATTAACTGTGGAGCAAATTATGTTGAAAATTGAATGTAAAAATGGTCAACACACTGCAAATTGACTCAACAACATGACTTGCACTTAATTAACAGCTGACCTATGGCAATTTGAATATCTAATATTAGCGATTGTTTATTCACGCTCACAGCAATTTTATTAATAGTGCCAGCAGCAACCAAGCAAGCACTTTAAGCCTGATAAAAACCTTTTGCTATTAAAGCTTCCTTAGAGAAAACGTAAACAGCAAAAGATGTAATTTAACATAATGGTAAACTAACTTGCAACTCTACAGAAGAGAAACCGCAAAGACATTTTAGGCATTTTGAGTCTGCAAAAAGTTACATTACAAATTTCTGTTGATAGCCACATTTCCTGTTGTAAGCGCACAAGAAAGGCAGAAAAAAAAATACATTATGTAAGTTATGTAATTTGGACCATAATCGATGTCATGAAATGCCCATCAGCTGATCGGCAGCTGGTCAAAGGGGGGCAGCTCCCAGCCAAGTTATCGCTGCTGGGACAAACTTAATGCTGTACATTATCTTTAATTGCCAAAGAGTCAAGTGGATTCATAAGTTGATTTCATGTTGCTGCGACTTTTGTACTTTCACCACGCACAGCAGGAAAATGTCAGAATGTCAGGTCTGTGTTAATAAACATATCTGAAGTATAATTAGTTTTTTTGTACGGACTATGCTCATGTTTGTTTTTCACTGGAAATTATTGCTATTATTTCATATAAATACATAGTAGAACTGTGCACGTTTTAGCTATAAAAATATATATATATTTAACACTTAATACACCGAATCTGAATTCAATGTGTTCAGCATATAAGAACAGTGTTTGGATTACATTTAAGCTATGCAATATAAAATGAATATTTCAAGCTTGATAAGACAAGATTGCGCCATTTACATTTAAAGACAGACTGAACTACTGTTTGCACTCTAGTATAATCCCTCTAAAATACGATAACTGAAAACTTAATCCGACTTTTACACGAGTATCTCCAGTGTTAAGTGCTGTAACGAAGCCTTGCTGTTTGCTTTGATAGCCTTCTCTCTGCCTCTCCCTCTCTCTCTGTGGAAAAGAGATTTTCAATTATAATCCATCAATATTGATGCATTTAATTCATTTTGTGACTCCTCCATTTGGGACACACGGACTAGCCAAGCAAAAAAAAGCGAAAAATTGCATTGGCCTCTTGCCAAAAATGTAAAAGAAGCAAATGAAAAATGAACAAGAGGAATTTATAACATTTTGTCATTGGAGGATGCTCGCAGATGCGAGTTGCGAGTTGCGAGCGAGACAAGCGAAAACATTTTTGCTGTGACACGAAAAATGGGAAACATGAAAGCAATAAGCTGAAGCATTTGTGGGTCAACACGAATAACCAAATAGAATATAGTATATATAAATATAATAGTATAGTGTATGTAGGTAGCGCTAGGGCAGATGCATTAAGAGCGGCACATAATTGGTTAACTGGTTCAGTGGGCAGCGCCTGACAAAATGCAATCCGGCCAGAACATTAACCGGGCATTTGCCCCAAAACAAATGGGTCAGATTGGAAGCCGTAAATTACAGTTAAGCACCGGAGCCGCCGTACAGAGAGCAGAGCCAGCCAGAAGTTAGCCCCAGCAAATCTTCAATTAGCCATGCAATTTACATGAGCTAACCCCAACTAGGCGAGCAGCTGGCAGCTGGCAACTGGCGGGGATCGGAACAACAGCGAACAGCAGGTGGAATGTTGGCCATTTGCTGATTTTCATATTTGCTTTGGCGGCGTTTGCCAATCGATAGCGCTCTGCAATGACCAAAGGCGGCCACAGCACACATACATATATAAATTTATATATATATATATATATATATATATATATATATATATATATATATGTATAATATATGTAAATGTGGGTGTTTCTTGTGGGCGTGTTCAAGTGCTATTGTTGCCATAGTAGTTGTAGCTGGGTTGCCGCTCTTTGCTGAGCCGCATATTAATGAAAGGGAAATCAGCAGCTGACGTCTGTCGCTGTCGCGTCGACTCTTGTTACTGCGTCTTTTGTTGCCAATTCATTCCCAGTGAGCAGCCAGCAGCTCCCGGCTCGTCCTCAGCCCTTTTTAGAAACGAGTCCACAGCCACAGCCACACATGGTCATATAACGTGTGTATTTTTAATCTGAAACGGCACCAGCCTCAGCCCTCAGCCCTCAGCCTCGACTCGAGCTGCCTCATATATGTATGTACAGTTCAGTGGTTTACTGGTTGGGTCGGGGCATGTGGTGGTATGTGGTGTGATGTGCTTGGCACCACTAAAGTGCTGACTGCCTGGCGTCTTCCGTAATTATTTCGCAGCCAGCATGTGCAGCAGCTCATGGCCACTTGTCTTGTTGGCTGGCACAAAGATTTAAGGCACAATTAGTCGTGCAATAGAATCCAACACTTCAGGACACCCGGAAGTCAATTGTACAAGAAATGTGCGTATGCTACAGCACCCCAACCTCTCACTCTCTTTCTCTCTGCTATGACTTCTATAGAAATGCGTATTCTTCATTGCGATTATGCTCTTGACTTCTGTGTGCGCGACAACAGCAAAATAAATCATTTGAGTCATGTGTTAAGTCTGCTCATAGTTCTGCCTCCCAGTCAGCCCAAGTGGGTGGTTGGGTGGTTGGGTGTTTGCTTTGTCAATTGTCACTTCATTTGTATTTCCAAACGCATCACATTTCTATTTCTTTAATTACTTTTCTTTCGAATTACGTGCAGTGTTTTAAGATAAAGTTAATGAAGCATCAGCAAATAGAAACTCTTTGCTGCTGTCATAATTATTACTAAAATACTTGATAGATATTATCATTAATAATAATTTAGTCTAAATGAACCATAAAGAGAGGAGATGACATTAGGTTAAGATAAAGCAATATATTTTATTATTACATTAGGTTAATATAAAGTAATCTGTTTTATTATTATATATTATTCCAATGTCATATACACTTATTGGTTCATCTAAACTAAATTATTATTAATTATATTTATTTAGTACTTTTCTAATATTCTTTTGGTATATTCAAATATTTATTTGAATTTATTTTTCAAATTTTAAGTGAACTATGACAATATATAGATAATTTCGTATTTTGTCAACTTTGTTTACTTAATATTATAATCAGATATTGATATTATATATTTATATATTGTTATTCTTTTAACTAACTTTTATTTTGTTTTCCTCTTTTCAGTTGCTTGCAGTTAAATGCCACGTAGCCTTAGGACAGGAGAAAGGCAAAAGTACTGATTGAATGGTCGTGGAATACGGTTGGTTTTCTAACGTAAATGCAACATTATGTCAGCCAAGAGAACATCTACACAACAACATACACATACAGAGCAGTACACGAATCCCTCCTTCGAGCAGGAATTCAGTCCGGCCACAGCAGCGGCAACAACTACAGCAAACAAAGCCACCGCCGGCACGGTGACAGCAACTGCCACTGCTACTGCCACTGGAACTGGAACTAGTTCAGGTGCTGGTACGGGCACAGGCACAGGCATCGCTGCCGGCACCGGTTCCATCTCAGGTTCAGGTTCAGTTTCAGTGTCAGGTGTGTGCACAAGCGATGCAGAGGCGGGCACAACACATCGCAAAGGTCACAGGTGAGCAAATGTGCAATAACACGACAACGGACATTAGTCAAAGTATTTCCTAGACCCCAAAAAAGAAAAGAAAACGCGACCATTTACATAAATTGACACCTTGTGGCTCGAGCAAACACAAACTCGAAATTATCGTATTCGAACCGACTGACTGGGCGGCTGTTTTGTGTGTAATTAGGTCTGGGGCTGAGGAAATTGCCTGCACCTCGTGCGACATCAATAATTCATGCGGATAGAGACAATCGATGGCAGTCGATTACGACGACTCGGTCAAACATTGAAATATTGATAGAGCATTCAGAGGCCACCCGTTGTCAATGCACACGTCAAGTCAGGGCCAGGCCAGGCCAACCAGCCGGCAGCGCGATAGGCCGACAGACAGCCTGGCAGCCAGGCACGTGAGCCTCTTGGCCACATTCAGTTACTCCGCGAATCGGTTGGCTGGTTGACTGGTTGACTGGTTGGTGTTGGGAGATGTAGCTGCAGTTGCCAATGGCAAGAATTGGCTTTTGGCCTGAAAAGAAAAGCCTTTGTTTGACATTGCATTCAAGCACTGCAAATGGATTGTCCTCGCTGCAGTCCTTCGATTGAATTGGCGCAACCTAGAACTTGCTCGTAGCTCTAGGTCGGACAATTGACGTTGGTTTTATTTGTTGTTGTTGTGAGATCTTTCAGCGAGTCGTGCTTTGTGACGAAACGACACCAAAAGTGTTTACGAAATATTTTATACAATTTTTGATTTGACATTATTATTGTTGTGCGCGTTTACAACTACAATTAAAATTGTCGTTGCTGTATGAGTTTTTAGCCTTTCTCACAGATTGTGTTGTTTTTTTCTTCATAAAATTCAGATGTAGTTTTTCAAAATTTTTTACCAGATTTCTAAAACTATTTTAATATTAAAAAACTAAAAACAAGAACAATAAAACAAAGCTTTTCTAATAAGGAATGAACATAGAATATATTGTAGTAGTTTGTAGTTGTAATCCGTAATCAGGTTTCTTTTGTTCTATTTGCTACTCGATGCCATAGCTTAAGGAAATCAATCTATACAAGTCCATCATAATTGCAAAGGTATGCGATCTGAATGAAGTTCGATGTAGCTCGTGAATTTGCTGGCTGCTTGTCGTAATTAGTTCATAGTTACCTGATCGTTAAAACGTCAAATATTTCAAAAATTAATTTAAATTGCAGTTTTTCAAGTTTTCTTTCTCCCAATTGAGCCTTAGATTAAATTTCGGACAAGAAAAGTCATGTCAATTGTGTGGCAAGCTACTGTTTGGTCCAGGCGCTGATAGATTTCTCTCCACTTACAGGCGACAGGAATCAATGTACCAGATGACAGGCCTCTATTCGGAAACGAACAGCGGCGATGACAGCAGCATAGATGCCACCCAGGACAACTCACATGTGGGTGAGCTGTCCAAGCCAGCGACGCTGGCTACGACATCGGCGAACGCTATGGATAATGCCGTCCTCAAATGCCACAGTCGACAGCCATCTGCAGCGGCTGCAGCAGCAGCAGTCGCAAGCAAATGCAGCAATGCCGATCACCAGCGAGGCGACGACGAGGACGAGGAGCAATTTCGTACGCGAGATTGTGGCATATTGAATTGCCGGCCGTATGGCATTCAAAGATTTGCAAGGATCAAGATATTCGTGCTGCTGCTGTCGATGCTGGTGATGATGCAGCAGGCGCTGAGCTCTGGCTACATAAACTCCGTGATCACGACCATTGAGAAACGCTTCGAGATACCATCCAGCTATTCGGGCCTCATTGCTTCCAGCTATGAGATCGGCAACGTGATAACCGTCATCTTCGTCAGCTATTTGGGCAGCCGTCGACATATACCCGTCTGGATTGGCATCGGTGCCGTGATCATGGGCATCGGTTCGCTGGTGTTTATGGTGCCTCATTTTACGGGCGAGCCCAATCCGGGCATAGCGATCAAGAACAAGAGCAGCGACAACATTTGCCGCAGCGCTTTGGTGCGGGATCAAGACATGGATCTGGGTCGCCTCTCTAGCGGCCTCTCCCATCAGCCACTAGCGCCGCACACGCTGCGCGAGGACAACTGCCTGGAGGGCAAAGCCTCCACGACAGGGCCCGTGCTGCTCTTCGTGCTCGCCCAACTGTTGCTCGGCTGTGGCGGCAGTCCGCTCTTCACGCTGGGCACCACCTATGTGGATGATCATGTGCGCACCGAGAGCTCCTCGATGTATATCGGCTGCATGTACAGCATGGCAGCCTTTGGGCCCGTCGTTGGCTTTCTGCTTGGCGCCTATCTGCTCTCCTTTCACATGGATTCGCTCTCATCCACCATCATATCCATAAGTGAGTATATTTCATATATATCTAGTCTATCAATGCCTTAAGCTAATCGTCAATTTGATCTGTTGCAGCGCCTGGTGATCGTCGCTGGGTTGGCATGTGGTGGGGTGGCTTTCTGCTCTGCGGCGTCATATTGCTCGTGGTGGCTATTCCGTTCTTCTCCTTTCCCAAGGTGCTGACGCGCGAGAAGAAGAAGATACGCAAGAGCAGCGTTGTGCAGCTGACATTGCCGAACAACTCGGCCGCTGCTGCCACGGATGAGTTGGGCAAGGTGAAGAAGGAGATCGTGGCGGTAACGAGCAAAGAGGAGGAGGCCCACACGCCGCCCAAGGTGGACACCGGCTATGGCAAGGACATCAAGGATATACCGCAGTCCATGTTACGCCTGGTCAAGAATCCCGTGTACATTGTCACCTGCCTCGGCGCTTGCATGGAGCTCATGATTGTCTCGGGCTTTGTCGTGTTTCTGCCCAAGTATCTTGAGACACAGTTCAGTCTGGGCAAGAGCCAGGCAAACATATTCACCGGCTCGATCGCAGTGCCTGGCGCCTGCATTGGCATCTTCATCGGCGGCTGTGTGCTGAAGCGATTTCAGCTCAAGCCGAAGGGCGCCGTTCAGTTCGTGCTCATCACGAACGTCATCTGCCTGGCCTGCTATGCCATGTTGTTCTTCTTGGGCTGCGACAATCTGAAAATGGCCGGAACCACGATACCCTACTACACCAAGCACGGCTCGACGCTGGATCAGCCGTTCCAGGTCAACCTGACGGCCGCATGCAATTTTGGCTGCGAGTGTCTGACCAGTGAAGTGGAACCCGTTTGCGGCAACAATGGCCTGACCTACTTTAGTCCCTGTCATGCCGGCTGCACTGCCTTCTCGTCCAGCTCCAACTACACTAACTGTGCCTGTGAGTATGCCTCAGTTGCCTCAGTCAACACCAAAGAAAACCTTTAAACTCACTCCTTTCCCTTCTTCTGGTAGGTGTTCATGCAAACATTTCGAGCAACATTTATCGGGGCGCTGGCGGCAGCCAGGCTCAGGCATTGAGTGCCAACGAGGACTTCGCTGAGGTCACTGTCGTGCCGGTGGCCACTGCTGGCCCGTGTGCCACTCCCTGTCGCACCATTTACCCCTTCCTCATACTGCTGTTCTTCATGACATTCATTGTGGCGTCCACCCAGATGCCCTTGCTAATGATTGTGCTGCGCTCTGTGTCCGAGGAGGAGCGCTCCTTTGCTCTGGGCATGCAGTTCGTTATATTCCGATTATTTGGCTATATACCAGCGCCCATACTCTTTGGCAATCTCATCGACTCTACGTGTCTGTTGTGGAAGTCGTCCTGTGGCGAGAAGGGCGGTCGTTGTCTCATCTATGACATTGAGAAGTTTCGTTACAAGTAAGCTCTGCCATTCATCATACCCGATTGCAGTCTAATTACCCATCTTCTGCATCTCTTCAGATATGTGGGTCTGTGTGCGTCTGTTAAGCTAGTTGCGCTGTTTATCTTCATTGTGGACTGGTGGCTCGTGCGCAGGCGCAAGCAGCTGGAGAAAATGAAGCCGCTGAATGCTAGCGATCCCATCATCGGATCCATCATCAGCTTGGATAAACGTAAGTCATATACTCAGTCTATCCGAAATGTTATTGAGAAATGTTTTCTTTTGCTTGCAGTATTCGAGGAGAAGTTGACAGGCACAGGGGACCCGGGCACTGGCTTCGTGGCGGGCAATGGCGAGCTGATTATCCCAACTGAGATATTGCGACACTCGCGCAACGACTCGCGCACCATGCAGCTGGAATACTGGTAAGCTGTGCCTGAGTAATGCAAATGCCGCAACTAATTGAAATTCTGTGCAGCTACGACAAGTGCGGACATGTGCTGCCAGCAGTCAACAGTTGCCATGTGCCGCAGACCAAGTCGAAGAAGCACTTCCGCAGCGCCTCGTGTGATGTGAAGATGATCAAGAGCTTTGCCAAGGATCACAATGTGGCAAGCAGCGTGGCAGATGGCGCTGGGGACAAGTTCAGGAATCTGAAGAAGCTGCAGTCGCACACACGCAATCACTCCACTGATCTGAATCCTCATGATGTGCGTCACAAGACGTTGCGCGACGATCCATCGCTGCCCATACGCTTTATACAGAACCAGCTGCGGCCACAGGACTGCGCCGAAGAGGATACTGACGACGAGCTAACCACGGGCTGTGGCCATTTCGTTAAGAAGCATTCGCGCAATCATAGCTACGATCAGATCTATATGCCCAACAATATTCGCTTTGATGCAGACTTCCTGCGACATCCACACTCCCATCACAGCAACAATCCCAAGAAGAATGTGAATGTGCTGAAGAACGTGGTGGCTGATGCGGCCAAGGTGAAGAACTCCAATGAGGTGGAGGCTAGCAGTGGATCGCGTTGCCACTCGCGGACCAATTCGAAGGATCTGAACAGTCAAGTGGCCTTACCTGAGTCGTCGTCGAGTGGGCTAAGTATTTTGCGTCATCGTCGTACCAATTCAAAAGATCTTAACTACAGCATCCTGCCCTCTGGCAGCAACATAGAAGCTCCAGCAGTAGCAGCAACTACTGCCCATGCCACAGGTGGCATACAGAATCGTGCAACACAGCAGCAGCAACCACAACAACAACAACAACAACAGCAACAGCAGCACACGCGAAATACGTCTCATCACAAAATTCAGATTGACGATGATCGCAACGAGCTAATCAACGATAACGACGATGAGGAGGAGTCGAATTCGATTCGCTTGTAGTTGCGATAGCTCAACATGTTCCTGTACGTGTAGTCCAGCAATCTCAACAATTGTCTCACATAGCTTTAAGTTGATTCGGCTCGTGGCAACAAAGATGCCTGCGCTAGCATTCCAGGCGTGCCGCCAATCTCAAGCACGGAATCACAATCCCTATGTGTCAGACTTTATAATTTCCTTAAAAGCTGAAGCCAGCTACTGTACTTGTACTTACAACCAAGTGTTCAATTGTACTTTCCTTGTAGATAACAAGAAATAATCTTTTATACAATGTTTCAAAACGGTTCACAGAAGTTCACATTTGGAGCGTTGCAACAATATTTATAAATAGTTTATTTACTGTGTAAGCATATTGTAGATTCGTATTGTAGTAGTCTTAGCTCCTTGTGATAGGCATATTTTATATTGTATACGTACCATTTACATTATAAGAGCTATTTGACTGTTGTTCCTCATGAGTCGACGTAACAGTTCATCTATAGTTAATCACAATGTGAATGAATGAATGAATTATCTATCTGCTATAGAAACAACTAACCCTCTCAGCTCAGATCGATCGGACACACATGTCGCCAGCTGCCAAAGTTACAAGTCAAATTCATGTTATCCGCTGAGAGCCCCCAATAGCTATATAAAATTCCAGACTATTAGATCGATGTAAACAGCTCACGATTTTGTATATTTTATCCCAAAAGCTTTTACATTGTGCAAATCTCGGTTTCGAAATGCGAAATGCGAAATTTTTGATGTGCAAACATTTTGACTGCGGCACTTAAAGCATAGAAAAAAACAAAAACAATAGAAAATTTTGAAAATGCAGCTGAACTAATATAATAATATCAATATTTTAACAATTGTCAATGGAAATTGTGCTGTGAAATGATGTGTGAGTAATGAAAATAAAACGTAATAATAATAATAATAATAATAGAAGCAAAGATTGTTGTTGAAAAAATAACGAACGCAATTAATAGAATATATTAAAAGTAAATGAACTACAAAAAAAATACAATATATATATATTTTTTGTGTATATATTGTGTGAAATTATATAAGGAACTCATATCAGAGCGAAATACAAAAGGAAAACAAAATCTAGCTCGAGTCTCACATAGAAAGCGTATATTTTAACGAATTCCTTAATTTCATGTTTAAATAACCGATTGGAGCCACATTTGAATACAGAGAGAGTGTCGTACTTTAGCGATAATGCCTTAAATATATCAATTAATTATACACTAAAGAAATGCATATATATATAGAGAGTTAGCCAGTAAGTTAGCATACACATAGTTAGTATCTGTTTGGTTAAGTATAGTTAGTATCTGTTGGATACCTATTGGACAGTTGCATCTGTTTATTGACGGATTGTCAAAGCTTTCACATTGCATTCGTGTGATTCCCCAATCGACTTGCTGCTCTATTCAATTATTTTCGAAAATATTTAGAATACAACTAAAGTTTACACCGACACCAAGTCACAAGTCACAATTAACACAAATCGAGCACCTTTTCCCCATACCCGCAGTGTTATTCCTCACGTGCTCCACAATAGATATGCAATTATACAATGATATGATATGATATGATATGATATATGTACAATTCTAAATGGATTTTATGAAACACACAGTTTAGCTGCGTAACTCAAGATTAGGTGCGAGAGTAAATTCAACATAAATCAATAATTATTTAGCACCTTAAGAAATGCATATTTTTATTTTAGTGAAAATATTGAAATAACAATATGAAATAATACATGAAATGAAAACATGAGACTATACAAACAAAATAAATAATAAATGTACTAGACAAATGCAATTGTGTGTGTTTTATTTCACTTTTTAAAAACTTTGTTTTTATTTTTTTAGCAATCGATGAACAACAGCTTTAAGGAATCTCTGAAAATCTTATATTTCAAGCCCAACAATAATTATATACGTATATTAAATATACATATACGTATATTATATATATATATAAAGAAAATATGTATAATTTTTCATCATATTTTATGTTTCGATTAAAGTCTAGACTACTTATCAGACTGCCCTCGCATGTTTCATGTCTCATCTATTATTTAAATAATTATGTATACTTTATTTCTGGTAAATACCAGAAAGTGAACTGATATATTTTATAAATAAATCCAATTAAAAGTTTGATTTTTGCAAAATATATAATAAATATTAAACTAAAAGCAATCAACATTTTGGTTCACCCTAATGCAGCTAATACAACAACCCAAACAAATACGAGCTTTTCATCAAACTTTTAAGTACATTGGGTTGTTGAAGTGGTAAAAATATTGTGCCGCTCAGTCCAATTGGAGTTGAAAGATATAATATTGTAGATATATAATATAAGACTATCTATTTTTTATTTCATTTCATTTATAATTTTTATTTATTTTTTATTTTATATATAAACTTGATTCCAATGGAAGTTTTCTTTTTGCTGATATGGCAACAATATATGGCAATATGTTGATAGCTTATCTTATTTCAAATTGGCTGATAAGACTCAGGGAAACTTCTGACTAAGCGAAACAGTTCAAAAGTTGTTTGCAACATGGAGCGACCGAATTCATCTGCGATGCAAATGATTTATGCAGAACTGGCTGCAGGTGCGTATACTTAATGCCAATCAGAATGTTGATCTAAATCAGATTCTAGTTAAGGCACAGAATGCGCGTTTGGAGGAGGAGAATATACTGCTGCGCCACAGACTGAATCGCGCCTCCACAGATCAGCACACAAATGCCACAGTGAATGTGGAGGCCAAGATTATGGCTTTCCAATTGGAAGAGGAGCGCGATCGCTTGGTGGAGACGCTGCAGATGCACAAGAAGAAATACAATAAGCTGCACGATGCATACCTGGAGAAGGTGAAACGCTGCAAAGCGCTGGAGGAGATGTTCAAGCGACAAAAGACGCTCACGGGGTTGGTCATGAAGTCAGCCGTGGATCAACGGCAATCGGGTGAGAATCAAAAAGGAAATTATATATAAATATATATAGATATATCAAATATTTCAACCAACTCGAGTAGAACAACAAATGATGCTTGCGAAGCGTCAGTCACAGCAAAGCAAAAGCAGCGCAGCTGAAGTTGAGCAACTGCAGGCGAAGTTGGCAAAGATGCAAATGGCCCTGGATGAGTCCTATGACATTATTGATGAAATGGACTTTGAGCTGGAAAGCGTAATTAAATCTAGTTGGATACAAATATTGCATATTCTAATAGGTATTTTTACAAGGTCGATTTGCTGGAGGCGCAGAATAAAAACTTGCGCGAAGAGTTAGCCGCGCTCAAGGCGCAGCTGAACACTGGTGCGGCTCAAGCGCTCTCAGCTGTGCCCGCAGACGATGATGACCCACCGCCCAAATACGAAGCCAGCGACCAGCCGTGTCGCAATTATCGCCAGCATGTAGCCTCGTCTACTTGTGACGGCTGTTTGAAGAGTGGCGATGCCGATGCCGTGTCACTGGAGCGCGCTGCAATGACACAAAGCGTAAGTCACAACACATTTATAATTTGTGCTTGATAACGTTAATCGAACACAATTGCAGCTCGTAGAAACTGTTGAGGCCGAAAGCAATTGCCTGCGACGCGAGCTTCTGCGTTCGCGCCTGCAGCACACAATACGCACCAAATTGGAAAAGGAGCAAGACGAGGAGGATTAGCGGCTGGTATTCCAATTGGAGTTGCATTTCAGCTGCTGACACAGGCTGCATGCTACACAAGTGTTGTAAATGGAATGAAATGAAGCATTGAAGTGGAATTGGATTCTGAATTAGTTTTGTGCTGCTGACACAGGCTGCCTGCTACACAATGTAAATGGAATGAAGTAAATGGGAAGATAAAAGGAAATTTGGAAATGACAATTCATGATAATAATTAATAATTGTTTAATTTATTATAAAAATAATATTAACAATTTTATATTCTATTTAATAACTAAATATAACGAATTTCTATTTTGTAAGAATTATATGTTTATATATATGTATGTATATTAAACCTAAATACTATATTAAACTAACAAATATTTAATAAAAATATAAATAAAATATAGCTTGAGATATTTTGTTTATCTGTTTTCTTCTTATCTTCTCATTAATCGCAATCTTTAAAAATTCAAATTAATCTTTTCTTCTCACCTCCATCTTTTAATAAAACCCTCAGCATTAATCAAAGCTCTTTCATAATCAATAACGTTGCAATCCAGTCTTTTGGCCCAGTCGACAAGTGCAGCCAGCCAAAAATGCTGGTATGCAAAATGCGATCTTATTTTGCACTTAGTTTTCTTGATATTGGGTATGTTTAACCCAGTTTGGGGCAACTAACGCCTGCCACACACAACTGCACATGCCACAATTTGCTAACGGCAAGCTTGAAAAATTAATAAAAATATACAAAAAAAATTGAGAGTATTGAAATTGTGATAACCTGAATTGGAAGCCATCAAATAAGGCAAACGCCACCGTCTAATGGCGATTAATTAAAATATTTGTTAATGACATCAAACGAGTTATTGCCACCTCAATTAGCCACCGCTCGGGAGGATCTACCAAACACTAAATAGCCAAAGGCGACGACGGCACATGCCAAATATCAAATTTTTATATTCATCTAGATCAAATGCATTGCGTAAATTATTCAAAAAGATTAATTAGTTTTTCTTGGGTTGGGTTGGGTTTAAAAAACGCAGTTTTAATGGTTATGAATTCCGCAGAACATTTTATGCCAAAATTAGCATTTGACTTAAGCGAAAAAAAAAAGCTGAAAAGACTTGCACTTAGATATTGCTTAGATATGCCGGCTTTTTATGATTAAATTAGTTTTAGCTATTTACATATTATATGAGATGTATATATGTATGTATGTATGTTATGCTCTAATAAAGGGTATTATAAATATAATATTAAAGATGCAACGCACAGTAGAAAATGCCTCTAATTATATGAAATACAAAAATTCTTGGTCCGCATGTCGATCGATGCAGGGCAAACGATTTAATATAGTCATTTATATGTTTGCCTATCTGAATGTTGTTGTATATAAAGAAGTCATGTATAACTGTCTGAATATATGTAAATATGAATATATATTTATATACTCCTCAAATTAGTCTCTCATTCATAAAACTCAGCAGAGTTCTCCTTCTCTGAGTAGCAAGCAACATGCCAGAGTCCGACTGATATCATTTCATATCGCATAGTTCGAAGAGAAAACATTGACCCACAAATTAAGTAAACGAAATTATAAAATAAATAAATAAAGTTGACCAAAAGTTGAAGAAAAATTTTGGAAACATAAAAAAATAAAGGAAATTATAAAATAAATAAAATTGACAAAACGATGAAGGACAAATTTTGAGTGACAAATTTTTGGAAATAAATAAATAAAATTGATAAATAATAAATGAAGAAAAACACTTATAAAACAAATAACAAAAATTGTCAAAAATTGAAGAATAAATTTTGAAAAATAATTATATAAATATAAATAAATTATAAAATATTGTAAATAAAATTGACAACAAAAACGTGAAGGATAAATGTTGAAAAATAAATAAATAAAATTGATAAATAATAAACGAAGGAAAACAATTATAAAACTATTAAAAAATTATAATTAAAGCAACAGATTAATAGTTTACAATTTATCATATTATATACATACATATACATATATATTTTTCTAAATGAATAAAAACTAATAGAATATTTAATACAATATTTATATTATATAATTTATAATAATTAAATTGTTTATAAAATTCAGCTTTTTTTTATTATTTTTATTTTAAAATTTTTATTATATTTTCTCTTATAATATCTTTACATGGAAAATCTATTCCATATAATGCAGAAGAGAATATATTATTCACTATATTGAAAATAATTGTTATTTGTAGTATGAAAAAGAATTTTATTCTAATTTAAGTCGAACTTTCAATGACAATTACAAATCGAATCAATCACTAAGAGACTCAAGCAGAACATAAAAGCTGAAATTATTTATTTGTATATATAAAGCTGAACATAATTATGTAGATTTAGTTCTCATTTTTCTGCTCCCCATATACATATATAATATTTGCATAAATATATCTATTTGTATACTAGAAAAAAAAACTGATGTAATTCATAATAGTTAGTACGCAAGCCTTCTTTGACTAATTCTGGTTGGGTATTGCCTACGCTTGTTTTTTTTTTAATTTTCTCATTTTCTTCTCCAGTTGAAGGCAGTGCTCAGTAAGTGAGCACTTTGCGTATTTCGTGTTTTATAATTTGCATTTTTTTCATGGCTCAGCTAATGAGCGCGCGCTGCACATTTGCTGTTTGCTCGATTTTGGGAGCCATTTGAAAGATTCGAACACAGATTGCCCCACATCCAGTGCGACGAAGTTGGAGTGCGAGATTGAGACGTTGCGGCTGTCATGCGAGTGGAGTATAAAAACGCTGAGGACTTCACAGTTTAATTACAACGATCTCGATCAGCGTCGTGTGCGTACACAGTTCTCGACTTGAAGCCAGCTAAATTTATACGTTTTGCAAATTATGGGCAAAGTAAGTTGTATTCGTGGTGAATGAATGGCAAAAGCTATAATTGTTATCCTTTAGCTCAGCTATCTGTTGTGCATTTGCCTGACGCTGGCCAGCGCCGCCGTCTGGGCCATTGAGCTGCAGCCAGAGCTGGACTATGGGCCGGTGGCATATGAGTTCCACTGGTCGGTCAACGATCCGCACACGGGCGACATCAAGAGCCAGAAGGAGACGCGCAAGGACGACAAGGTCGTGGGCCAGTACACGCTCATCGATGCCGATGGCTACTTGCGCACCGTTGACTACACGGCCGATGATCACAATGGCTTCAACGCTCTCGTACGCCGTGAGCCAACAGACATCAAGATACCGCAGCCGGAGCCCAAGAAACTGATTGCTGCCAAGCTACTGACGCCTCTCGCTCCCCTTGTTCACTATGCTCCCCCCAAGGCCATACTGAAGGCCGCCGTGCCGTCTGAGGGCAATTATGTGTCCGTGTCGGGACCCACGGGCCAATATAAATACTAAAATGTTTTGTGTTCTGCCGCCAGACATCACATTTTAGCCAATCGATCATAACTTCGACTACATCTCCACATCTCACGAACTGCACGAGCCGTCAAGGAATCTGCCAATTAACTCGCATGCGCCAACCTAATCAATTACCGATTCATTCTACAAGCCATACCTAAGTTATATACATATGTACATATAATGGAACACACTCATTTTATAGATGCATCGTACATACATACATACATAATACATACATAAATACATATATAAATACATATATATACATTGAATTTGTTCTCTAGAAGAACACAAAATATTTGACTTTTTTGTTTGATAAAATATTAACTTGATTTAGCAAAAGCTAAAAAATATTCTGAAAAATTGGGAAACTTTAAAATTTATTAAAGTTTTGGGATAATTTTTAAAAATATTTGTTTGCTGAACTAAAATTAGTTAAAAGAGAACACAGAAAACAAAGAATTTATAATTTATAATATTTGTTAATGTTCGATTCTGCTTGGTTCGTTCTGCTGATGTTTTTTTCAGTCAGCTTCTTCTCTTGAGATATATTCCTATTTTGCTGAAAAGCTTACTTTGTCTTGTTGAATTTAATATTTCATTTTAATTTTCTCTACAGTTTAAAATATCTAAAATATAATAAGATAATATATAAATATTATACAAACATCAATCAATGCTTTTTAAAAATTCAGTCAAATAATAGCGCTGATTAGTTCAGTTTTGGCTTAGAAAATATCTCGAAGAAATAGAGGAGATAATTAGAGACTTAGTTTAGCTGGAAGACTGAATCAGATACAGTGTAGCTCGACATGATACTCCGC
The DNA here is from genome assembly GCA_035045365.1 of Drosophila leonis. NCBI lineage: Eukaryota > Metazoa > Arthropoda > Insecta > Diptera > Drosophilidae > Drosophila > Drosophila leonis. The sequence continues at coordinate 867,246 of JAWNPC010000389.1, read as the reverse complement.
CAGTAGGCGTGGATATATGATTTTTGTACAATCTTTAGAAGTATACAGAAATGTATTTGTTGTCCAATTAGAAACGCCTCCTTTAGGCGTAGATATATAAACTATAGATTGTCTACACTATAATATACATATTAAGATTAAATTTGGAAAACAAAATATTTCTGTTCAGGTCTATTTTTCAAGCAGTAACTTTTTACGGTGCACCTGTATGATCAGATATAGCCAAGTGTTTTGAAACTCATCTTTAATCTTGACTGGCATTATACTCTACTATTGATCTACATTGTCGACAATATATCGAAATGGTAGAAACTAGCGCGCCTATCGCAAAATTTGTTGTACAAATGTCATGAATCTAGTCATTCTTATATTAAAGATCTGGCCTAGCCACTTAGTTTTAGGTTAGTTTATGAAACTATTTTTATTTATGATTTAATTTTTAATTTACCACATATTCCAATTTAATAATATTATAGAAGATAAGGTTTAATTAATTGACCTGAACTTTAAATTTTTATAAATGTATTATTCACAAAACACTGCCAGATTGTAATAACAAAGAGTGAAAATAAAAATAAAAAAATAAAAAAAATACATATATATATTATTATTGAAGGACAGCAATGCAGACATTGCATAGAACCAATATACCCTTTTCATAATGCGAACGAGTACGATACAAATTTGATTATTCGCTTGCAAACTTGAGCTCATCTTTGTTTGATTTCTAATGAAAAATGAACTAACAGCTCAAACGTGTCTCTATTATACCAACCGACTTCCTGTTCTTAATAGAAAAAGTTAGTTACTTAAGTGAAACTTATATATAGATAATATATTAGATATAAGAAATAGATATAGATATTTATATAGAAATAGATAAATTTGGAAGTTAATAAAAATGGTAGATATTAGAACCACGTACACATTAGAGCAACAACATAGAAAGCAGCTGAGATAACTACAACAACTACTACAACAATCATAATTAGGAAAAAACTATTTCATTAGAATTGCAATTGATATGAATATGCATACGCATACATAAAGTATATATTTATAATTATAAATTATATATTTATGCATATATAAATTATAAATCTATACAATATTATATATATATATATCTATTTACCCATCTAGCATTTCATTCAGTTGCTCTTTGATGAGAAGAAGTTGGAGTGGCGCGTAGTTACTCACAGATCTGATTTGTGATGTGTCATCGTTAGATAAGGTTAAATGGAACCGCAGAGATGCTCTGATTGACTAATGTTATCTGCAGACTAGACTCGAACCATCGAAGTTGATAATCTCACGTAGCAGACGCGTCATCGTCTCCAGCTGTATCGAGCGGCGCACGTGCAAGCCAGAGAGGGAGAGTCTTCCATTCTATTGGCCGCCTCAGCCGAAAATCCAAATGCCGTCAACTTGGAGCGTTCAGTAGCAAAATGAGCGACGCAGCGCCTACACGACCCACACGAGTCACCATCACCTTAATGCTGCTGACTCTGCTCGGCTCAATTGCGAGCGAGAAGCCGACGTCTGTCGAGGACACAGCGTGGATGGCGCCATTGCAGCAACAATATGGCTGGGATGCCAGCGAACTGAAGAACAAGGTGCAGCAGGGCGACGTGACCACCTATGAGCTGGGCACACCGAACTATCAGATCTTGAATCCAGAGGATGAGCCAGAGTACATAACGGCTGATCAGCCGCACTACCAGGAGATGCTGCAGCGCCTAACCAGCAACAGCAATGACAGCCACACAATAGACATGACCATGCCCAGTACCATCTCGAGTGCCAGTGCCTCTGCCACAGCCTCAGATAAGCCCAAAGAGGTGAAGTGGGAGAAGCTGCAGAAGCGCAGCTTTGATCAACCCTCAGTCGGCAGCGACAGCGGCAGCCAGGACCATGTGGAAGCCATGCCATTAGACAAAAGAAGCCATCATCCAAGGATACATGTCTATGCCGGTGCCAGGCCATTTCAAACACTGATTGCCAATTTGAGTTAGATTTCGATTTGATTGATCAATAAACAGATATAAGCCTGATATAAAAGTTGTGCTGAAAGCAACTTTTCGCATGAGTTTATTTAAATTTTTAATATGAGAAAATCTAAATAATTTACGGAATAAAGATTTATTATGAAATATTAGTTTATCTACATATATGTATACATATATATTAAGAAAAGTGATTTTTAAATTTATTTCCATTGTTTCTGCGTTGGAATTAACTTTTGTTAAGTTGGGTTTTTCTATGTGCTCAACATTTTGCTGATTTTGGCTGAACTCCTCCAGTTGGAGTTGGAATAGCCTGCAGCATCAAGAAAATAATTTAGTTTAAGTTAAAGTTAAGCAAATCAGTTCGAAGAAGAAGAAAAAACAAAAGGATTTCGCTGTATAGAAAAATTCAGGCAGAGGAAAATGTTAATTCTGAAATTAATTATTTTTAATTAAAAATAATTTCTAATTTTTATACATAAAATTTTTAATATTTATTTAGTAATTTATAAATCTTATACATTCATTATTTTTATAAGTAATTTTTCTAATTTGTCTAAATAAATTATTAATTTTGATTAGGAAATTCTAAATTTGTATACGCCCATTATTAATTTTAATTAAGAATTCCCAATTTTCTTACATAAATTATTAGATTTAAGTAATTTTTAACTTTTAAACATTTGTTAATAATAAAATTTATCATTTCTAGCATAAATTTTTTATTATTTTAATAATTAATTTATATATAATCTTTTCAGAATCAATCAGTTGTCTAAGCGGCTCAGTCATTTAGGTAGCTACACAATCAAGCTACGAGTTCAAATCCCAATCTATACTGGATTGAATGAATTTTTATCTTACTGGGTTAAGTCTGCGACTATATTCAAGCTGCTAAAGGCAATAAAAAGTGAGTTAAAAAACAATATTTAAAATATGACTCATATAAAGGCAACTAGAACATATTGGATCATAGCTCATGTGGACCAACAAATAAATCGTTTCATTAGAGGAGAACTGAAGCAATTCTCTAGTATCGACGCAGTACGTGTTTTGAGCCACCAAAATGTTTCCCAATTGATAAGTTAATCGAGAGATTGATAAGAAAACTGAACTTAAAATTAATGCTAAAAATTAAAACAAACAAAAACAACAACAACAACAGCAGCCATGAGTGAGCCGCTCCAGACTCTGGGCCAGACGGCAGACAGAATTTATAAATCCATCGAGCAGTCGGCACTGAAACTTCAGACACAAAAAAATGGTCAATGCGTGCAGAGCTAGAAATGAAAATGTGCAATGAAAATGTGATATGAAAATGGAACTAGAGCCGGAACTGGAACATAAGTCGGAGCCAGCCGAGTGGCTCTGAGCTGTGGCTCTGAGCAGTGGCTATCAGCGAGTTCTCTGCGAAATGCATGCAATTCTTTTACGGAAGCGCTTCAGTTTGCGATTGTGTTTGTGATTCTTCAGCATAGCCAATATACAATTATGGCTTGCGGCTATCAGACGCCGTGGCAAGCGTTGGCGTCAGCGTCGGCGTCGGCGTCGTCATCCCCATGCCCCCGTCCGCTGGCGTGTTGAGTGCAGCATTTGGAACGTGCTGGGGGCAACGCTTCCGCGACCCATTTGCACAGCGCTGTAATATTTGCAAATAGCTCGCAGCCAGCGAAAAACGTATTTAAGAGCTATTCAGCAAATTGCATTAAAGAAGTTGCACGCGACCAAGCAGAGACCGACCAAGCGCTATCCGAGCCGCCAACTGAATCCAAATACTGCTGAAAGGTAAAAAATCATCATCAACACGAATCAATTGCCGATTGCCAATTGTGAATTGTGTCGTTGACCCTTGAGACGAGCCACTAAATTGACCCATTTTCGTTTTACTTTTAGATGATCGTGCGACACAATTCGATATTTGCGCTGCTGGCGTTCAGCGCTCTTGCCCTCAGTCATGCCCACTTTCCGGAGTATTGCGCCGAGTGCGAGCAGGAGATTTGGGAGCAGGTGCCGTGCAGTGAGATAAGCACGACCACGCTCCAGCCACCCATCACAACGACGGGCTCAACGCCCACGATCAGCACCACAACGCAAACGCCGCCGACTGTGACCACGCCACCCACCACATTGCCCCCGACACTGCCGCCCATCACCTCTACCCTGCCGTATGTCTATACGACGCCGCCAACACCCTACATCACAACGCCATCGACGTACAAGAAGTGCTACTGCGAGTGCAAGCTGGGCTGCAAGGAGTTCTGCCGCAAGGTGTCCGTGGCCAGTCCCAAGCAGCAGATCACGCAGATCTCCTCCACTGGTGACTATGCGCCAGGCGGTCAGGTCGAGTACACGCAGTCGCTGCAGCGCAAATACTATCCCAAGTATGGGGTGGCCGGCAAGAACTACAAGCCCTATCCCGTGGTATACAATGAGGCGGCGGTGGCTGCATCCGCGCCAGCTGCGAATAACATAAATGCGCCTAACTACACGCTGGAGGAGCTGGCGCATCTGCTGAGCTCTTCCTACGGCGCTCGCAAGGGCTATCCGGCCAGCCCGCAGCCCCAGCAACATCATCAGCAATCGGTTTACTACGCCCCCCAGCCGCTGATCTCTCAACTCCAGCCGCAGTACAGGCAGCTGATCAGCAAGGTTTCGCCACGCAAGGAGCATGTGATAATTAAGACAGCATCGGCTGTGGTTTCATCCTCTGGACGTGCTGTGGCCAAGGCCAAGACGCCGTACAATGAGGTGGTGGCCACATCGGCGCCCATCTATGAGAGCACCACATCGTATCCGATTCCAGCGCCAGAGCCACCCAAATCGTATGCTGAGCCCGAGCCCGAGCCAGAGCCTGTGCCAGTGCCAGTGCCCGAGCCAGTGCCCGTGCCGCTGCCCATGCCCCAGACCGAGGCATATCCCTCCCAGACGGAGGCCTATCCGGACAAGTCCTATGAGGCACGCGAGCCGAAGATCAAGCCAGAATCATCGTCCTCCTTCGATCTGGCCATCGACAATTACCTGAAGGACTTTGGCTATGGCAACCAAGTGCGAGACTTGGACTACTAACTCGCTGCGCCTCCAATTGTTATTAGTTGTTGCTAGGTTTAGGGCTATGCCTAAGTATCATGTATGTACATGTATATGCGCGTGCATATGTACATGTATTTAGTCTGACAACGCATTGTTCATGTATTTATTTATTTCACTCTTTGTGCGTTGACTTGTTGAACATACTACAATATAGGTATATGTATACCATGAATGATTATAAAACCTTAGCAGTTGATGTTTGATTTTATGGCATTAGCCTCATGGATGGATACAGCTGTGGTCAGAAAAATAGAAAAATATATTTAAATATAAAATATATATTTATATATATATATTAGAATTAAAATATATATTTATTATATTAAAATTAAAATATATATTTATATATATAAAAATAAAAATATATATTTACATATATATTGAAATTAAAATATATATTTATATATATATTAAAATTGTTTTCAATATATTATGTTAATCAGAATATTTTGCTGTCCAACATTTCAGATGCACTACTATTTTTCTGACCACAGCTGTAAATATATATATATATTCAGTATTATTTCAAAGAGTCCCATCTATAATGCTTTAAAAATAAATGTATTTCTTTGAGAACTGTGTCAAACACTTGCGATCAGCAAGGATAGCATAAAGTCCATAATCCGCATTAAAGGATCTCTTTCCAAAAATTTGTTGAGGAGTAAATAGACGTTTATAGTAACTTTGTTAAATAATGTATGCAAAGAAAATATATGTATGCTTTTATATATAAAATTCTTAGTTTTTATTGTCAACTGTATTTTAGGGCATCAAGCGAATTTAGCTGTCCAACAAGTGCAGCTTGTGATGGAGAACAGCTGCTAAATTTGTGGTATTATTTGGTTTTATACTTATATATTGTATATAATTAATATTTTATTTAATAATTTATAAACATAATTAATATTTAATTTAATATTTGATATATATAATAAATATTTAATTTAATATTGAATATAGTTAATAAATATTTAATATATATAATAAATATTTAATATATATAATAAATATTTAATTTTATAATAATTATACATTAAATGTGAAATAAATCACCTTGATCACCTTATAGGCAATGTCTAGAGGGTGTTATCGTTTTAGTCTATGCATCTGAATGATGCTTTCTGTTGGATTGACATTCAGATGATTTTGCTGTGTTGGCAGTTGGCTTTGAGGACTGTTCTGCATGACTATAAAGTTTATCTTTGGATGACTTTTATAACTTATGATTATAATTTTTAAGCAACTTCGCCCAAAACCTTTTCATTATTGTTGGGTTGTGATTTCATGTAGGAATTGTGCTAAAAATAAATAAATAAGATTTGAGTATAGGTAAGAACCTTGCTTCGCAGTTTTTCCCACTTTAAATAAACAAAAGTCACTTAAAATATCTTAAACTTATGTATAAGAAATATTCCTATTAGACAACTGTATATAAATATTTTTAAAAATAAAATTCTTTATTAAATATTAAGATTCAATTTATAAATTTCTATGTGCATAAGAAAATGCGTCACAATTTCTTGAAAACTTGAGTCATTAAAACCACAAATAATATTTTAAAGTCCAAAATTTTGGAAATATTAATTCGAGAATTAAACCCGTATAACTAACTTTTAAAGGACATCAAATTTTATAATTTGTCTATAAAAATATTGGATTTAAATCACTTTTCTTTCAGGTATTTTCTTGAGTAAGGCAAAAATTGATAAAATTTTCAAGGAATTCAATTGTCACTAAGGCTGCAATGGGCAACATTTGCCGCCGAATATTTCGAATCACTTTTGGCCAACACAAAGCTCTGCACACCTCTGTCACCTTCAGTGACCTTCACCTATTCAGCTAGTATCAAAGAGTTTTTAAGGCACTTGTACTTTGCAACAAAGTGGGCAGAAGGCGATTTATTTGGCATATGCCAAAACAGTCACTGAGCTAAGTACTTGTGGAGCACCTCAATCTCTGTGTGTGTGTGAGTTGGTATCGGACAATCTACAAAGTGTGTACATGTCGCTAAGTAGACACAACTTATTATTTATGGAGTCTACTTAAATGTGAGCTCGTGCAGTGGATACGCATGGAGTTGATTGGGTTGGGCGACAACGACAGCTAACGACAGCGGGCGTGCCGCAACGAGTGCAACTGGACGGACCTGTGCGTGAGCCGTGGTTGCAGTGGTTGGAGTGTTGGAGTGGTGCAGCTCTTGAAAACCACTCGCCAGGCAGTCGTAATCTTGTTCTAAATGAATGTGGCGCAAGATACGCGCCGAGCCGCTTATTACTTCATATCGAATTTACCTACGTGTCTCGATTGGATATTTGCTTTGGCTTTTCACTCTTGGCGGCGATCGGCGGTGTCGCATTGATTTGTGTGCGTCGAGCGCCAAGTGCGTGAAAGGCCTGTGGCATGTGGGCACAGCGCACAGACAACGCCCCAACCACCACCACCACCACCTGGCTAAAGGTGGCTGCGACTGTGGCTGCGGTATCTTGTGTGGCATACGGACGGATGTTGCAATTTGATTAATTAATTAAGTGGAAAAACTGCAAGCTCGCCGAAGGCTGTCTGAATGTCAATGTGCAATTTGTAGTGCGTTTGATGGAGTTATCGACGGCATAATTAATCCCAGCTCATTTTGTACTTCACTTAAAACTGCTGCTGTGATAGATTGATTGATTGAGATAGTTCACAAAACTTAATGATTTATCAACTGTTTATATTCAAGATCTGATCAACTGTAACTGATTTGTGATTATTTAATAATTAAATATATATAATATAATTGTTTCAATCGTTTTTCTGCTTCACCGATTTATATTTTATTTTATATTTATATTTATATATTTTGTAAAAATTAAAAAATATATAAAATAAATATAAAATAGTTTAATATTTTTTTTAATGAATATTTCCAATTGAACTTATTTTTAATCCAATTTTGTATATATTAATAATAGTTTAGTCAATAAAATATATACAATATACTATATGTAGCTCAGTGATAACAAAGATCAGTAATAATATAAAAGTTCACTTATTAGTTCTAGTTCTACGTTTAGTTCCAGTTCTAGGTTTAGTTCTAGTTCTACGTTTAGTTCCAGTTCTAAGTTTAGTTCTTGTTCTAGTTTTAGTTCTGCTTCATATTCTGGTTTCTAGCTTCCGGTCGCTCACAATTTGAATAACTATTTTGACTATAAACTCACTTTGAAGCTAAGATAAAAAAAAACATTTACTGGAGTTATACAAACTTGTTATCTTTCCAATTCGTATCACTCAATTATAAATTGCTTTAAGCAACATAATGTGTACCACTTAGTGTTCATGCGATCGTACCCAAGATAGCCAAATGATTTCTAAATTGTTTTTGATTTCCTGTACAGATTATCTAATTGATTTTAAATTATGAATGTTTACTAAAAAATCTCAAATATAAACTATAAATTAAGTTAAGTAAATAAAGCTCTAACTTTAATTCTAAGCAATTTTTAACTCAAAAGAACATCCTGTCTTTGCCAAGTTCTAGTTGTAATACAGTCTTACCTAAATTGACACGCCCCTGATTTATATATGTTACACAGATCTTCTAAATATCTATGTTCAAATTGTTTCAATTTGTTTTTTATAAAACAATTGTAATTACTTTTTATATTATATTGAAAAGTGCCAATCAAAAATTATTAGAAAAATACAATAATTTTAAATATTTCTAAGAATTTATATAGTAAAACTATTTTTAAGCTGATAAATATTTTAGTTCAGGTTTCGATTGACTTGGGCCAATCAAGCAATCAAGTTTAGTTTTTTGTTAAAAATAAATAAATATATATTATATTTTCTTTACCGAACCAGTTCGCCTCCAAAACATTTTGCAACCGTATCTAAGACATATTAAGTCCACTTTTATAATCTATTGCAAATATTTTAATTGCATTTAATAATAAAAATAATTAATTATATATATTTTTATAGAAGTTTTAGCGCAGTTTAATATTATACAAATTAGAGTAATAAGAGGTCAAAAACAATATATCAAAACTGAACTTGCTGCACGAGTTGTTGAGGTAGCTTTTGAGTTGCTGCACTGAGATGGGCTCTTAGAAGAGCTATATTCAACAGATTAGTATTCCTTCCAACTACCAATTGCTCAGACTGAAAGCTCACTTCAGTCAAAGATTTGTATCAGCTCAAAAGACTTATTCGTCGGCTGCCTGAAACATAGAAAAAGTCGTTAATGATGGACTAAACTCTAATAAGAAATTGCTTTCTAATAAGACATGTCGTTCTCTTGGAAGAAAGCACACAAGACGACTTTTATTTTTGATATTAAAAATAGTAATTAAATGCCTTATAAAATATTATATATAGCATTCATATGAATTTTGTAAGCATATTTAATTGGTAAATACAATGGATTACTTTTAATGCTTTATCTCTATTTTTACTTTCACTCGACTTTGAAATACAATCATTATTTACTCGTAAATCCGCTGCTGCTGGCTATTCAAGCAGTAGATCAGCTTGACACATATGTATTTATATTGCTGTCTCTGGCTGATCCCTTGTTCGAGTGACCCATTGAAACAAAAGTCGCTCTGAGACATAGCCAAAAATTGCAAACTGGCTCAGCATATGCAACAAGTAAAATTGTTTAATATTTTTATTTTTATTTTTATTTTTATTTTGATTTGGATTTTGATTTTTATTTGGGTGGTAATACAAAATATTGGCAATCAAAGCCGCAATGGCAAAACAAAAAGTAACTGTTTTACATTTGGCTGGATTCCGGTTCGGGCTTGGACTAATCCACGCACGCACCGTGGAGGTGGGGCTCGAGCTGTGCAATCGATTTTGGTATAAAAGTTGCGTGCGCGACATTTGACAACATAGTTCAACGCAGGAGCCTCAAGTGTAGTGATCCAACAGATTTTCAGCAACTCCAAACTCAACACAAAACTAAACGCAAAATGTTCTCAGTGAGTTGATTGTAATAATTGAAATACTGAACTGATTCTGAGCCTCAAGTGAACTAATCTTCATTCCAGCTTGTGTCTGTGTTCGTCCTGGGCGTGGCTGCTGCCGCTGCCATTGAGCTGAGTCCCATCTACTCTGCGCCAACCGCGCACCTGGTAAAGCCGCTGCTGAAGACCATCGAGGTGGAGGCACCTGCCCATTACGACTTCGCCTACTCCGTGCACGACGAGCACACCGGTGACATCAAGAGCCAGACAGAGTCTCGCAAGGGCGACCAGGTCCAGGGTCAGTACACGCTGATCGATGCCGATGGCTACCAGCGCATCGTGGATTATACATCGGATGCCCACAATGGTTTCAATGCCGTCGTTCGCCGTGAGCCTCTGGGCCAAAAGATCATTAAGGCTGCGCCCGTTGCCAAGATTCTGTCTCCATTGCCACTGGCCTATGCGCAACCCAAACTTCTGGCTGCCCCCAAGCTGCCCTTGGGCCTGTACCACTAAAATCGAGACACAAAGAGAGAGCGAGAGCGAGAGAGAGAATTCCAAACACTGATTTCATTGCATTGACGACCCATCTCAAACTGAACACTCAACTCAACTGAAAGCAACTACAACTGCAACATTTCTAGCCACTATTTTCAATACTTTCCTCCACTCACTTTCACACACCTACGCGCATCAGTCCCTCTATTAAGACTCTTCAAGCACGATTTATATATGCAAACATGTTTCATTATAAGCTCGTGTTGCCTATGTATTATAAAATACGAATATTTTAAAAAATAAACGCAATAAATGCATTTCTATAAAACAATTTGTTCAAAACTTTGCTGAAATCTGTTAAGCTTTAGCTGTGAGCTGTAAATCACTTTCTTAGCTCTTATACATTATCCTGTTAAAGTAAACTGTTGAGCTGTTAACTTAACAGCGAGTGAATTGTGAAATATGCATAAGTGGATTTTAAATACTCAACTGCTAATGCTCTCGTGGTAAAGCTGTTAATATAACAGCTAGCAAAAATGTTAACTGCAAAAAGTCTTATATACTTATAATACTGTTAATCGGGTTCGTCTTATAACTTGTTAAGGTAAAGCTGTTAATTTAACAGTGAGACAATTTCTAATAAGAGCACAATAACATAACATAATACAAATATGTAAAAAATATCAAAGCAATGACAAAGCAAATTTAAATGGAGATTTTTGTTGAATGGCTCTACTATTCTTTTCTGAATAGTTTTGAATTTAGATAAATTGCAAGAAAGTAAAAGATATTCTAAAGTACAATATGTATATACATACATATAAGTATGTAGATGTAGCTACTGGAATGGAACTCACTCGATTTTATTGAATAACTTCCCAACTTCTCTATGAATATGTAAATCTTTTTCAAATTAAAACAATCGTATGTTTTATTTTTAACAGCCTTTTAATAGTAGTAGTATGCAAATCAGACATGATGCTTTATAATCATTTTGTAAATGTTTTAATGACGTGAGAGAATGGAAATGGGTTCGCGACGCACATGAGCCGTGAAGCCCACCAGCGGATCCGAGCTGTAGTCAACGATGCGCCGATGTCCGTCGGGTTCGATGAGCGAATAGCGACCCGTAACGTATTCACCACGTCGATGCTCGAACTGATCCTTCACATCGCCCGTATGGCTGTCGTGCACGGAATAATGGAACTCATATTGAGGTGGGCTCGAGATCAACTCATCGGCATGGCCAACAATGATGCCCGCCTCAGCACTTGCAGCTGTAACGCACAGAATCAGACTGATGGTCTACGACATGCAAAACACATAATTCAATTTATTTTATGGTTGAGCTATTAAATCTAATCCACATACCAAGACGTTCATGGTGCTTCCAGTTGAGTTTCAATTGCAAAGTGAGCACAGCTGACGCAAAGGCCGAGATCTAGTGAACTGATGACAAACTGATTGTGATACCGTCTTTATATACACCACCCAGGGCAACCTCACTACCAAACACATGCCCCATTGTCACCGTGGCCAAGTTATGAAGCTGTGCAGCTTTGAAACCGAACCCCACCGACAGTGCAATCTCTTGCGCAATGCGACTGAAGTTGCAGACAGATGGGAAATGATATCTGATGCGTTTTAGAAAACAAACTTGGTTTTAAGTTAAATATAACTGAGCAAGCTAGTTTTGCAATAATTAATAAATATTGAACTCAAGATTTAACCAAAAATGCAGCCATACAAATTTGTCCAATTTATAGCTACCGAAATGGGTCTTAATCCAGACTCGCTGCGCTTGCATTTGCATAAACAAATAAAGATATTGTTATACATTTTCAATGCATATGTTAAGAGATTACCGATTGTAATAATGGCTGACATTGAAATTAATATTTTGGGATGAAAAACTCAGACAAAATATTATAGAAAAAGATGAAAAGCTTGCAGACTTGAAGGTCTTATATTTTGAACACCATTTTTAGATGGTCTACCTTGAATTGATAGATGTATCTATGCACCTCTCATGGCGCCTATATATATATATATATTTAGCTACAATTTATGAAACAATTTGAAGTCAATTAATTTTGCAGAATTGTTGTTGCCTGCAATGCTTAAGGCTTAAGAGTTATGAGAGTTTAAAATTATTTTTAAAACTCTGACTTGTTTTCTCTCTTCCAGCTGCTCTTTCTCCACTTCATTTAAAGAATATTTTTAATATTATTATATTATATATCTAAAGCAAACAATTCTTACATCACATCATCATCAATTCCAATGAAAATCTCTTCAAAAAAATTTCAAAAAAAATAAATACTCATTTAGACATAATTTATTGTTCACTTATAATTAACCATTAACATAATATAGTTTTTTGTTACATATTTATGTCTTTCTATAATTATCACAGCATTAAAATTAATGGATTTTATAAACACATCTAACTTAGTTTAGGCGTTACGTTAACTTTACACGATGATTATTATCCTTCTACTCGCTATATGAATTCAGTTTAATGAAAACATAGAAGGAGTAGCCGCGCTGTAATTGATTCTTTTGTGTATTTAAGACGCGTAGGTTTCAGGGTTTCAGGTACGACAACATAAACGAGTGCTCGTATTCTCATGCCACGATCAGTTCTGCCTTATCAAAATTTGTTTTCCAACAACGAGCCTGTTTAGTAAAAGAAATTAAAGAAAAATATCAGTGAGTATCAAGAGAACTGCTGTGCTTAGTATATATACTATATTGCTGGCTTCTTGTTGATTTAGCTAATTCTAATTCAATTTCTATTTACCATTCTCGGCGACCATCCAAGCTGTTAGCTTCTCATCTTCCGTTTTGTTCGTCTCGTCCCAGGGAAATGTGGCCGCCTTTTCTCTTATTGTTTTTTGCGCTCTGAAATTAGTTTTCAAGTGTATTTAGAATTTGCTTTAGAAAACATTGTGATCGGTGTCTATTTGAAATAAAACATAGTTCAACTAACTAACATGCATATTCGTGAAGCTAACTACATTCTATTCTACTTGCAATTAGTATTGGCAAGCATACATTATGTATGTATAATTTGAAGTACAGAAATTGTATCTTTCGGCTTGTATTTTCAATAGAATAGGCTTTTAGAGCTGGACAAACTAAATTTGACTTATTTTTAATGCTTTCTAATACAGTTTTATGTTTATGTAGTTCTTCTTATAGGAGGCTTATAGGCTTATAGGAGTTATTACCTTATTTTTACATAAAGTGTAACAATATAATATAATAATATATATATATAATAATAATATATGTATACAGGGTGAGGCAAACGTAATCACCCGATGTTCTTTTGCTGTAATTTTTTGTTTTAATGACAAACTTTTGTTCTGCTTGGGAAATTTGTTTCTTTAATCCATTAGAATTTGCTCCATCCAGTCAAGAAAATCAAGTGGCCGCCTTTAGAGCTGATGACCACACGCTCGTTTTATGACATTTTTCTTCACTCTTATTAGTACTTCAGGTGACAGACTCCCGCATTCCTGGCGAATCTTTTTCTTAGAAGCTTCAAGAGTCTGAGACTTGTTGACGCAATCCCGCGACTTCATAAACCCCAATAAAAAGAATTCTGGAACTTTAGAATCTTGTGATCGGCCCGACCAAAAAACGCGAGATGAAGCGACCCGAAAATGCTTCCTTCATTCAATTTCAAGCGTTGCTGCAGAGTTAACTGATTCATGGCTTGTCGATTTGTATTCTGTGTTTGTTTACTTCACTAATCTCAAAACTGAATTGGCATTTGATTACTTTTGCCCCACCCTGTATATACTTGCTCAGTTTCTAATATGATATACTTGTATATATGTATATTCAATATTTTATATGCTATGACTTTTGTGAACAAAATCGAACTAATAAATATGCAACAACTACATAAAATAAATTTATTGAAACTAAATTTAATTTGTGTGTTTCTAGATTTCAATTTGTATAAGATCGCATCATATATTATAAAGAAAATTATAATTGGGATAATCCACTGGGAGTTGGTGTCGTATTGGTGATAAAATGTGATAAAATGCATAAAACACAACTACTTTAGCATGAAGATGATGAGCGTATAACTGAATAGGTCTACTCTATGGGCTTATGTATTTACGGTTTACAGTTTACAGTTTACAGTTTACGAATGCTGATTTTTACCTTATGGGCCAAAAGCGACAGCCTTCATCATTTGAGGAGTCGTTTTGGGTATCACTGGGGCACGCACAAAATGTTCAGTGATCAATGACAAGCAAATGAAAAGAAAGACACAAAGAAAACAATATAAGGGAAAACAAGAGACAGACAGAGAGACAGAGAGACAACGTATGCATAGAGATAGCACAATAGAGACATTCAAAGAAGCACAAGATATGAGTTTCGATGATCAGAGACCACAATACAAATATGAGTATGAATGTATTCAAATCAAATGAATTGTCTGCCATGCCACAGCAAGTGCTGCCACTACTTACGGATTCGTGGAGAGCGAATCTGTGCGGCTGCCATTGTTGGCCTCCAGGCTGTTGGGGCTGCGCTTCTTGACGTTCTTGGCACGCTCACGCTTGAAGTTATCGCTGAAGAAGTCGCGTCCGTTCTGGGAACTGGTCGTCGTTTGGCCACTCTTCGCCTGCTGCGTGGGCGGCACAGTGTGCGGATACTTGCTGTCGCTGTCCGAGTCCATGGACAGATGTCCGAACAGATCCTCCAGCAAAATATTGGACTTGGCGTTGCATTGACGCTTCGCTGATGTTTTCAGTTTTGAGCTGTATGTGGAATGAGAAGGACTTCTTCAACAAAGTACAAAACACATCAAGGAAATATACAAAATCACAGGGTATCTACAATGCGTATACTTTTTAAAAGACAAAACTGAATGGACAACACAGAACAAAACGCACAGAAATGCAACTAAGGACAGCAAAGGACATACAATATTTATGAACTTGCTCAGTATACCCTGTATTTATTGTAAATGCATTAAAGGGTATCATGATTCTACAAAATATTCTTAGCCAACAATAATCAACTCGTTATTCACTTACCCCAATATCAAATCCAGATCATCAGCCTTTATCCTTGGCTCTGCTGAGGGCGCTGCCTGCGAACGCGCCGACAGTCGAATGGCAGAGCCATTGAGCAGGGACGCCGGCTCGAAGGGCAGCTGCGGCTGCTGATGGCGTACGATTAGGTTTGGCGGCGCTTGGACGGCGCTCACCTTGGAGAACATGTTGTACACCTTGGCCTCGGGCTGCAGCAGGGTGGGTCGCGTCTGCACGTAGTAGCCGCCGATGCCAGGCGCCATACGGCTGTTGTTTTTGGCATTCTTATTGGCCGTCTCGTAGCTTAGTTGACTGCCATTCACATAGATGGCGCCACCATTGCGCGTCGACGTATTGCTGAAGGAGACATTGGGAGGCAGCTGTGGCTGTGGCTGTGGCTGTTGTTGCTGCTGCTGAGCCACTGACGGAGCTGGCAGGCCAAACAGCTGCGAAATGTTGCGATTCAGATAAATATCATTGATGGACTCTTTGCCCGATTGCTGTGTGGCCACGCCCATGCCGAGACCGGATGGATCAGTGGGCCCCAATCCGGAAAGATCGTTGTTGGAGAGGAAACTCAGCTTGGGCTGATATTTGATGGGCATGCTCACATTTTTGCTAATCTGACCATTGTACAGGGATTTGCCATTGTTCTTGTTGTTGTTGTCGCTGTTGTTGTTGTTGTTATTATTAATGTTGTTGTTGTTGTTGATGTTGCTCTGATGTATGAGCTCAGTCACGGCCTGCAGTTTCTCCTGCACCGGAAGCACATTATTTGACACAGTGGGAGGTAGGACAAGGTGCACGGGTCCCGAGCCAGCACCATACTTGGAGCTGAGCCTCACATTGGCCTTGGCAGCCGCAGTGGGCGAGATGCGCTTTAACGCATGAAAATATGGATACTTGAGACTCTGCTGGGCCGTTGGCCGCTTCTCGGGATCATAGGCCAGCATATCCTCCAGCAAATCCAAGCCATTTTGGCTGCAGCGGCTGACCACGCTGCTCAGCGGCACCTTGATGCAGTCCGGATATCGAAAGTGTATCATGGCAGCCAGTCGATAGCCATCGGGCCAGTCGCTCTGTTGAATAAAAGAGAGGCTGGTATATGGAATCAACTAGCATAATCTAATAGACCCACCTTTCCGGGCGTGCCCAGCACGGAGCAAATCTTGAACAGCTGATCCACCTCGCTGCTGCCGGGGAAGAGCGGCCGGAACGTGTACAGCTCGGCCATGATGCAGCCCATGGCCCAGAGATCGATGGTACTGCCGTAGTTGGTTGAATGAAGCAGCACCTCCGGCGCCCGGTACCAGCGCGTGGACACATAGTCCGTAAAGGGCGGCCGTGAGCGTATCTCTCGTGCCAGTCCAAAGTCCGCAATTTTAATCAGCTCCGGACCGGAGCATAACAAATTCTCCGGCTTCAGATCGCGATGAAAGAAACCATGTCGATGCATGAAAGCCAAGCCCGTTAAAACCTAAAACATCAAATGATTGAAATATTTCATTATGAATTCCGATTCTTTGCCCTACCTGAAACAGAATGCTCTTGAGCTCCGGCTCAGGTAGATGCGTATCGCGATCCTTGATCATTTGGTACAGATTCTCCTTCATATACTCAAACACAAAATATAACGTATCGTTTTCCCGAATGACTTCCTTCAGCTTTACGATATTTGGATGCGATAATTTCTTAAGTGACTGCAAAAAAGATTTCATATATATATATTATAATGAATAACTGAATAGCAGCTGTATATGGCCAACCTTCACTTCACGCAGATTCATAGCCTCCTCCCAGGAATAATATTTTCGCTTCATGCGCTTGATGGCCACCTTCTCGCCGGTGTCCTTACGCTGGCCAAGCACAACGGTTCCATACGTTCCATCACCCAGTTGGGTCAGTGTTATATAACGATTCATTATACAATCAGCATGGGAGCGATTTTTACATATTTTCCACAAGCAACTTGAATTTGGCCAAACACTAAAAAAAATTGGATTTTATTCAAATTTTAAACATATTAAATAAAATTTATTTAAATTATTTTCAAAATCTCAGAAAATTAAAATTTTAAGATTAAATTCTTTTTTGAATTTAATCATTTATAAGAAAACAAAAAAAATTATTTTAAAAATGTATTTATATTTATATTTTGTGTACAAAATATGAAATGTTTTATCAGAAATAATAATACGTATAAGAAATATATTTAAATTTGATATTTATATGTTAATAAATTAAATTAAATGTAAATTTTATCTGCAAAAATAATATTTTTTTAATTTATTTTATATTTATTAAATAAATCAATTTCCAAAATTCATTTATATCATGTTCTAAAATTTTCTTCAAATATATCCCAACTACCTGACATTTGCAAATGAAATAAACAATATTAATAAAATATTACATTATAAGAACTATTTGTTTGTTGATTAGTGTCGCTGTCGACAGGCCCAAAGGGACTTGTTAAAAAAACAAAACCCCATTTAAACAAATGCGAACACTTAAAATCGAATCAAATAGTCGAGCTGAAAAACTCTATCAACTAAAGTAACTGTCAATTAATTGGATTGAGCGAACACCTGGACAGCTATCAAGCAGAGACCACATGTTGAAGTCTTTTTTTATTATTTGTTTGGATGCCTCCAATTGGGAAATAATCAATATATTGATTAAAGCAGTAAACTTGAACTATATAGAAACTTGACCAATTTACTCGAATCATGATGATATCAGCCATCTAAGTATTACCCCAACACCATCAAGGTCAGCTGTCATAGTTTTAGGGTAAACAAAAGATTTATTTACCCATGGGCTGGACACCATTGACTGCGGCACAAAGCACATATAAATAAGTTTACATGGATACTTAGTGAGATCTGTTATCATAATAAAGGTATCATCAGTCAGTTGTAATTAGAAACTCATTTCCTGTTTGCCCTATTATCATATCTAATTTTTAATGAATTAATCATTTGACTGCTTTTCAAATGAATTTTTTATTCGACATTTTTTACACAAGAAAATGGGATTCACTCAATCAAAGGACAATCTGGGCAAATACAGGGTGATTAGTGTTAAGGCTGTTTAATTGTGTATTATAGAATGATTTATAGACATGTTTTAATATTAATTTAAAGAGTTCTGTTCTTAAGGTTAAAAATACAATGTATTGCTGGTAATACTCTGAATGGCTATATACTCTTCCTGGGACAACTTTAGTTAGAACACGTTTTATGACCTTGAAAAATCGGACTTTAATTAAGACGCAGCATATTTTTCTGGCCTTTCTTCAATGTACAAAATATGCCTGTCTGAGGATATCTTTGAAGATATATAATTTTAGCTATACTTCCGATCAGCCAACGTATTTTTTAACTCAAATGTAGAATTTCCTTCGAAATGTCTATAATAATGTCTATAATAAGTATCAATATAATAAAAAAATATATATTTAAGTGTCTCATCCAATTAGAAGGTCTACTTCTCAATCCAAATATATCATTGCCCCAAATATGTTATCCTTGTAATCCAGGAACCATGGCCCCTAGTTTGAGCATTATAATATTAATATATTATATTGGCATTTTACCTTGATCTATTCTTAAGCCGAAATCAATATCTATTTTAGCTAACTGGAAGTAAGCTCCAGCTACACGACTCTAACGATACACACTGGGTACAAAAATAGACAAAAATGCACTATTTCTATAAGAAATATTACAAAGTTAACGATTTCAATTATGATCTGCCCTTTAACATGTTGTATAGCTGCCAAGTGCAATAATCACTTGAACTTTGAAATTCTGTTTCTCACACTTGTGCACCCTGTATATAAAAATAAGAAATGCAGTCACTTAGCCAAGTGTGTGTCCCCATTTGGTATCGCATTTCAGAGACAATTAGAAGCTAGAAACGTTGGACTTTTTATTATTTATTCATAGAACTATGTCAAATTATAAGACGGCTCGTTGAAAGTTCCAAGTCTTAATACACTAGAAAGGTGCATGTGTGTGGAGCAGGAGCAGGAGCAGGAGGAGGAGGAGGCAGAGTAGAAGGCACCGGAACCAAAACTTGAGTCAGCAAGACTTTGTTTTGGCTTAGCCGAGCCGCAGCCGCAGCCGTAGCCTTGAAACACATTTAACATTTCATTTAATTGAATTCTTCATATAAGCACGCACACCTATAAATCGTATTTATATTATGTTGGACATATCGCCTGGTATTATATATATATACTATATATATAGTGTATTCGCGAGCAACTCGAAGACCAACTTTAAGTAATTTCGGGGTTCACTTTATCGATTGACTTTCGTAAACTTTAAATGCTAGAAACTAGGCATCAATTTCCAATTGGAAAACTCTTTAGCTTTACCTAAGACGCACTTGAAGCCGTTGCTGGACCGTTTGAATATAAATTTGAATATATTTTGTTAGATTTTTGTAGATATTTATATTGCGAAATTGAAATCGAAGCGAGCTTATCTCAATATCTATTGCGAGCAGAAGTTTATTTTAGAAGCAAACGTGAACAACTACCAACTATGCCGATATCCACAACAACCGCAACCCTAAGTAGACCAAGCGCCCCTCCCAAGTCCGTTGTCAACAAACACGCCTCGGGAGCGACAGAGAGAGAGAGCCACGCACGAAGCCCAACGACTACGTGGAATCATTCGAGGAGCCAAGCGCTTGCACCTGTTCAAGTCGCCAGGGTTGAACCTGGTTTTTTTTTGTTTTTTCTTTTTTTTTTGGCAGCCAAGGAGCAGGACCACAACACGCATTCTCCACATGCGACTTGAGAGTCGGTGGAGTAGCCCTTCGGCTGGTAACCAGGCATCCACTGCACTCAATGGCTTCGTATTTACCAAATTATTGTTTGCGACATTAGCGCGTTGCCCGGACAACGCTCGAGCGTTGGTTCGAGCGAGTCAAGTTCCCATCATATGTTCCATAGCCCTCAAGCGAAATGGATGAAGAGACGGAATCACCGATTGTGGAGCGAAATAAATCATTTCTCGAAGAGGTGAACTTTCCAGAGCCGGGCATAATTAATCTGGACATGATTAAGTCATCCTACCTGGAGGAGGGACAACGTGGTGAGACGCGTCGCTTACATCAACTGGAACCGGTTATATTGGAGCGCATCAAAACACTTCGATTAGAGTTCAAAAGTGAGTGAAAATGAACTAGTTTAAGTGAATAAAAGTTCCATGAATAATAATCATAATAATAATAATAATAATAATAATGAAAGTAATGAAAGTAATAATAATAATAGTAATGAAAGTAATAATAATACTAATACGAATTTCAATACAATGACTAATGCAAGTATTCATACGAATGTTAATTAGTTATACTAATACTAATAGTAATACTAATACTGATTCTAATGCTAATATTAATACTAATACTGATACTGATACATATACTAATACCAATACTGATACCAATACTAATACTAACACTAATACAAATACTGCTACCAATATTAATACTAATACAAACAGTAAGACATTCAAATATTAATACTAATACTAATAGCAATACCAATACTAATACTTAAAATATTACTAATACTAACACTACTATTGATATCTATATAGTTTATTCCACGAACTAATATACGTACTATAATGCATGTAGTAAGTCGTTTGATTAGAGTAAATATTCAAATTAAATTAAATTTATATTCCCATCACATTTAACATAATTTATAAAATTATTACAATACGATTATGGGTAATACAGATATACTACGCATCGACCATCTGTGGGTGCTGCCAAACCTAACCAAACTCTGTCTGAATTGCAATAAAATTGAGGTAATTGAACATATTGGAATGCTAACGGCACTGAGGGAACTCAACCTGAGCTTTAACTATATAACAAAAATTGAAAATCTAGAGACCTTAGTCAATCTGGAGGTACTATCATTATTCAGTAATCGCATAACAAAGATTGAAAACTTGGAAAAACTTGATAAATTGGTAATACTCAGTATTGGTAACAATTTGATCAATGTCTTGGATGGCGTAAGTTAAATCTACCTCTAATAATTCATAGCTATTAAATAGTCGCCTATTTATGTTCCGCAGCTAGATCGCTTGCGCTTCGTCAATAGCTTGAAGGTGCTTAATCTGGAGGGTAATCCCATTGCCAAGCTGCCCGACTTGCCATTGGCCCAATATGTGACAGCTATGTTGCCACAATTGAACTACTATGAGTACGTGTTCATCAAGGATGAAGTGCGAGATGCGGCTCAAAAGAGATTCTAGTAAGCTATCCATCGATAATTTGATATATAGATATATAGAGATATATAATGCCCTAAATAGTAGAGAGCTGCGCGACATCGAGGGCAAGCAGGAGAAGGAAATACATGATCGGGAGACGGAGGCACGTGAACTTGCCGAGGCGGAACGTTTGGCCTCCAGCTTTGTGGAGCATCTGGATGGCCACCAGCTGTACGAGACTATGTGGCGAGGCGATGACCATGGACGGATACTCATGCTGATTGGAGCACCTGCTCAGGAACTAGCCGAGGAGTACGCAAAGGATGTCTATGAGCTAACGCAGAAGATATATAAACTGGGTCTAGAACGCCTTAATGAGCGTGATGCGGATATTAAGGACTTTTTGAGTTGCCTACAGGAAGGCCGCCAGGAGTTTCAATCCCTCGGCCAGAAACATATTGAAGAATTCATGCAGTACAGAGATAAGACCTTTGAGGAAGCCAGCGTCACTCTCCGTGAGCTGGAGACTTGCGAAGAGAATGGGCCGGAGCACTTGCAGCTATGCGAAGCGATGGACACGACGAATGCCCAGTTCGACGATGCTCTCAATGAGATGTGGCACAATCTGATGGCGCAAGAGCTGCATTTGCATGAGGCAGTCGAGGTGACTATGTGAACTCTTAGCTATGCTTACAGCTATAATACATTTACAGGGCTTTGCCATTTAGGAGTCCACGTTGAACTTTGAACGTCGATTTTCTCGCCTGATGTCCGGCTTTGTGGAGGAGGCACAACTCTATTTTCTGCAGCTGCGCTCTGTCTGCCAACACTTCTCGGATAGCATGATGGATGCAGTGTCTCGTTTCATATCACATAAGCTGGCACTGCAGGATCTGGATGCTGTGCCCCAAGAACTGCGTATGTGCATCGATGATCGGGAGTCTGTCGTAACTCTTGTGGACGCCATGAAAGCCACGCACACAGCACGCATTGAGGAGCGCGAGGATCGCATGGCCACGCGCAGCAAGGACTTCATAAGCAACTATATTGAGAAGCTAAACAAGTGAGTAGTCGCCTCTGCGCTCATAGCCAATTGTATGCCAACAATTCAAACTTGCAGAGAGGAAATCGAGCGGCATCGTGCTAAGATATTGGAAATCAATTCGTTTATGGAGATGATGACAGAGGCCATGGCAAATCTGCCTGAGGAGATTCACGCCGAGTTGTTGTTGGAGGCACAGTAAAAGGTGAGGCTACTCAAATTTCAGTCATATTCCTTTAATAAACGTTTATAAAAATAGTTTTTAATATATTTTATTATTGTTAATGTTAAATGAATGAATTTGTATACATACGCATTCAGAAATCATTCAATTTGTGTTCTTTCTCTTCAAGCCTTCGAGATTGATGCCCAAACCCTCTTGCATAGGAAGAGGATTTATGAACGCCAAGAAACTTTCCAAGTCTTTAGCGCGCTCATTTTGAAATCCCTGCATATTCGCAGCTCTGAATTGCTGCCAATAATGAACTTTGGATGCTGCTCTATAATAAATACTATTTGATCAAAGATAGCATACTTTACGTCATATTTATCTCTCTTAGAACTAATTACGTTGTGTTTAACGTTAACGTAACACCTTAACGTTCAAACCAAATTCAGCACAACCTGTTGCTATGCTATCAACTACATCTATTCGATCTATGTCGATTTCATGAAAACGAACTTCTTTTCTTAAAGCTGCACCAAAATGAGTACGACTAGCTCTATTCGATTATTGCAATGTCGATTACATATACAGAAATTGCATTAGTGTCCGCTTTAACGAACTTTGTTCAAATATTCACATTACAATAGTTTTAATAAAGTGTATATTTATATATATATATATATATATATATATATATATATATATATATATATATATATATATATATATATATATATGTATATATATATTTAAAAGACAACAAAAACCATTACAGCTAAACAGTTATCGTCATAACAAACCCCTACCCTTTTAAATGCATAGATTAACACAGTAAGTTGTATATGGAACATAATTATCAGCGCTTGTCCTTGCCCTTCAGATTACGAAGGTACTCTCCCAAGCCCTCTTGAAACACTGGCTGATTTATATAGTCCAATGATTCGCGTAATTGACCCTCAGGGTCGTCTATCAACACCTGCACGTCTTGCGCACGAAACTGTCGCTTGGTCAGTGCTCGGGCCACCGGCTGTGTATGCTTAAAGCTGTCAATGAACTCGGCGCATTTGCATAACGCCTCAGCCTTGCTGTCGGCCACTTCATCGACTAACTTCACGTGCAACGCCTCTTCGGTGCTGAAGAGCTTGCCCTGGAGCAGCGCTCGTTCCGCTACATTTCGCGGCAATACACTCAAATAGGAAATTAGGATAAAATGGGGCACCACATAGCCAAACTTGGTGGCATGGATGCCAATGCTGAAGCCGGGCAACATGACGCGATACTCGCAAGCGGCGGCCAAAACACAGCCCAGCGCAATGGCGTGACCCTGTGTAATGGAATGGACATTTAGAAATTGGCTAAGCAGCAGAACTGAACTTACATTAATAGCAGCTGCTGTGGGCACACTGCATTGGTACAGCGACAGCCACATGTCGTGCAGTGCTGTCCAGAATGCCACCAAACGCTCCTGGTTAGGTTTGTACATTTCGTTCAGATCCAGACCAGAGGAGAACACTTTATCATTGGACTGTGAAACAAAGGGAATATATATACATATATATATGTAACTGTGCAGTGTCAGTCTTTAAATTGACTCACCGATGTCAATATCAGGCCGCGACTCTTGTTACACTCGATCTGCTTGATGTTCTCGTTCAGCTGCAGCAGCAGCTCCAGATTGCAGCTGTTCACAGGTGGTCTGTTTAGGGTTAGCGTAGCAATGCCAGTCTTGTCATCTACCTCAACCGTGGTCAGATTGGAGAGATTTGCTTTTGTCAGGCATCGACAAAGGCCAGGCAATTGGCGCCTGCCCAAGTCCAACAGTTTTGTTTGGCTACGCAGCATTTTAGCGACTGTTGATCACATGTTATTGAATACATAAGGTTACTAATTATGCGAGCTGCGTTTTTGCTGTTCACAACATAGCTGCGTGATTAGCACTTGTGACGTCACTTTATATCATTTCATATTTACTTCGTACCATATGTGGATCGTGCTGTAAGAAGAAGAGCCAAGCTTGTGCCATTCCCTTGTTTCCCTTGTCTCCAGCAAAGTCACGAACCAGCCATGGACACGAACCCAATGCAAACACAATTTTATCTTATCAAATGACAAATGTAAATATTTAAAAACGTTTTATTTTAGTGTATATATAAAATCAGTATATGAGAATAGTTACAAATTGTAAGACAAAGAATTCAATTCTTTGCCTTCTTTTTCAGACTTTCCAAATAAATGCCTAATCCTTTTTGCACCGCCGGCTGATTAATGAAGAACAAAAACTTTTCCAAGTCCTGAGCGCGTTCATTTTCCAACTGTTCCAATTCCGCAACTCTAAACTGTTGCTTGGTTAACGAACGCGCCAAGGGGTTTACTTTGGCGAATGTGCCTATAAATTGTGCACACTTCTCCAATGCCTCCTCCTTGCTGCTGGCAGCCTCGTCAACCAGTCCAATCTGCAGGGCTTCCTCCGTTGTAAACATGCGTCCTTGGTTCAGAGCACGCTCAGCCTCACGTCGTGGCAGCACGCTTAGGAAGGTTGACATAAACCACTTGGGTGCCACAATGCCAAGTTTAGTTTCGTTCAGGCCAATCGTAAACTTTGGCAGCATAACACGATATTCGCAAGATGTGGCTAAAAGGCAACCTCCGGCTGGGGAATGGCCCTGTGCAGAAATAGGTGCATGTAAAAAAGTATATTATAAAGTGAATTTCTGTTGCTTACATTAATGGCAGCTGCAGTAGGCACACTGCTGCCATAGAGAGCCAACCAGACATCCTGAAGCGCTGTCCAAAATGCGCGAATTCGCTCCTTGTCTGGCTTATACATCTCGAGAATGTCCAGACCGGCCGAGAATATGGTCGGATTTGACTAGAGATTAATTATAAAACGTAATTTCAGTAATGTCCAGACATATATCCAGGCTTATCTTACAGATGTCAATATAAGACCACGACTTTTGTTGCCCTCGATTTCTTCAATAGATTGACGTAGGTCGCGCAACAATTCCAAATTGAGTCCATTTACAGGCGGCCGGTTCATGGTAAGTGTGGCTATGCCCGTCTTATCATTTACCTCCACTGTGGTCAGTTTAGTGGCAGTGGACATAGTCCTGCAGACACCTGTGGCGCGGGGCACCAGACTCAAGACTTTTGAACGCATCATTTCTGAAGAGAGAAATATTCATATTTGAAAACATGTCAACAACATGAAATGACCTTTGGACGCGATCTAATATTAGAGCAATTGTATAAGATTAAACCAGTTTTATTGTAAAACCATATTTTAATTAAACAAATTCATATTTTTTAGTGCAACAAGTATTTGTTAGATCGAAATTGGATATATTTAAATAAATCACCTTCAAATTTCAACTTTTAAGTATAAACAGCTGTTGCAGAACCTGTTGCACTGCTCAGTACCAGTGATATTGATTATTCGATTAATTCTATCGATTTTGCCAGGGCTGCACCAACTGAACTGCTTCATTTTGTTTAATTAATTTCCGCCACTAACCATACATGTATGGTTAGTGTTTCCGCACAGCAATTGGTGAAATAATAAATGTAATAGTAATATTTTATTCTAAATTAAATGTAAATCGGTGTTGAGCTGTCAAGTTAGCTTAATATAATTTAAATTAAAGCCTTTCAATTGTATGCTGTGTTCATCAAATGAACCAGCTTGTCGAGTGTGCACCGTTCAAGTTCATATCGCGGAGCAACTTTGTATTTTGACACTTTACACGTCACTACGCCGCAGCTGTCACTTTGCCGATTCGACTGCCTTCGTGTACGCTTTACTCTTATTCTTCGTTCGCCTGGCTGCGTTGCTGTAACTTTCACTAGCGCAACTCACATCCACAAAAAAGAAAAATGGGCTCCGGCAAGCAACAAAAAGTGCAATCATCTGGTTTCACCAAGGAGGAGGAGCTGCTGCTACAGGACTTCAGTCGCAACGTCAGCACCAAATCGGCGACAATCTTCTATGGCAACGCTTTCATCGTCTCCGCACTGCCCATATGTAAGTAGCCAGGCGAATAGTGACACGTTGTTGATTTTCCTAAAGGCGACCGTTGTTGTTGTTGACATTACTCAGGGCTCTTCTGGCGTATTCACAACATGGATCTGTGGCCCAGCTCCATTCTGTTTGTGCTGGTGACTGCGGCGAGCACCTACTTGATGGCCACGGCCTACAAGAACATCAAGTTCCAGCTGAAGCACAAGATAGCGGTGCGCCGTGAGGAGGCGGTGACACGCGAAGTGAACCGTCAGCTGGGCGATGACAAGAAGGTCACGCGCAAGGAGAAGGACGAACGCATCCTGTGGAAGAAGAATGAGGTTGCCGACTATGAAGCTACCACCTATTCCATTTTCTACAACAATGCCATCTACCTGGCCATCATCATTTTCATCAGCTTCTTTCTGCTGAAGAATGCCACGCCATTTGTGAACTACATCTTCTCCATTGGCGTGGCGAGTGGTGTCCTGGCGTTGTTCTCCACCAGCGCCCAAACGAACTGAACAATCCACACATTTTAATGTACTCGTAATGTTAGGCCACCCCATCAAGAGATTCTTCTTACCTTAAAAGTGCGAGCCACAAATTCCATTCATCACTCGCTCGCATTGTTGACTTGATTGTAAACATTTTAGCTATTTCGAGAATATAAATTTTATAATGAATGTTGTCTTTCTTGTAGAAAGCTTTATGAACACACTTCCATTTGCAAAATGTTTCAAATAAATTTGTACAACTCCAAACCACAAATGGTCAGTGCTTAGTTTAATTTTATTTTATTTTATGTATTTCAATCGAAAGTCCTTATCTAATTGTAAATGCAGAATATGTTTTGGATCTCAGACAGCCTCGAGGAGCAGAGCGATGCCCTGGCCACCGCCAATGCAGGCAGAGCCGATGCCATACTTGAGTTTCTTGCGCCTGCAAAGAAGGAATTGTTATGAATCAAGCTCCATATGGAACACTTTGTCCACTTACTGCAACTCATGCACCAGGTGACCCGTAATGCGAGAGCCACTGGCGCCCAGTGGATGACCCAGGGCAATAGCGCCGCCATTCACATTCAACTTGGCTGGATCCAGCTTCAGTACCTCGGCGCAGGCCAAAGTTTGTGCGGCAAAGGCTTCGTTGATCTGCAGAGCAAAAGATGTTAATAACCAACTCTTTTTGGGCATCTCCACTTAGGGATCTACCTCGATCAGGTCAATGTCCTCCAACTTCTTGCCGGAGACTCGGAGCACATTTTGTATAGCCGGCACAGGTCCAATGCCCATAATCTCAGGCTTGACGCCCACAAACGAATAGGCGACGAGACGTGCCAGTGGCTTCAGGTTGTACTCCTTAAGGGCCTCCTCGGAGGCAATGATTACGGCGGCAGCGCCATCACAGATGCCGGAGGCTGTGCCCGCGGTGACGACGCCATTCTTCTTGAACAGCGACGGCAGCTTGGCCAGACCCTCGATGGTGGTCTTGGGACGTGGATGCTCATCCACCACAAAATCCACTTCCTTGCCCTTGACCTTCAGCTTGATGGGCGCAATTTCAGCATTGAAGGCGCCCTCCTGCTGTCCCTTCTCCCAGTTCTTTTGCGAAAGCAGCGAAAACTCATTCACACGCTCCCTGGAGATCTTATACTGATCGGCCAGGTTCTCGGCAGTCAATGCCATAGGCAGCTTGCAGTAGGTGTCCGTGAGACCCGCCCACAGTGCATCCTCCAGATTGTAATTGGCACCCAATGTGGTGCCGAAGCGCATGTTGCGCGCTATGAACGGAGTCTGGGACATGCTCTCCACGCCACCAGTGAGCGCCACCTTAGCATCGCCCACCAGAATGTCCTGAGCACCATTCACAATGGACTGGAAGCCGGAGCCGCACAGGCGATTAATGCCCAGCGCGGGCTTCTCAATGGGAACGCCACAGTTCAGACCCACATGACGTGGCACATAGATGCCATCGGTGGAGGACGACTGCAAAGAGAACAAAAATCAAAAATTAATTAGAAAAATATATTAAAGCGATATTTTTTATAATATATAAAAAATAAAAAATATTCTTTATAATTTAAATTTCTATAGAGTATTGAAAAAGAAAACTAAATATAAAAATTTTTAAAAAACATTAAATATTTTTTTAAAAAAACGAGAACTAAATATAAAATTATACAGTTTACTTATATTTCATAAACAAAAAATTTAAAAATGAAAAAAATAAAGAAAACATAATTTATACATCAAGTAGTAAAAAAAATTTAATTATTTTTAAAAAATATATAAAATGTTTTAAAAGAAAAATAAAAGATACAAAAATTAAAAAAAAATAAATATACACTTCAAGTAGAAAAAAAAATGTTTATATTTTACAAACTATAAAAATTAAAAAATTATACACACACATACATATGTAAATAATAATGAATATGTATTAAACAAACATTTTGAAAAAATAAAATTACCTAAGCTGTAAACAGAATAATATTTTTTACAGATTCAAAAATTAATAAAAATATGTTATAATTTATAGTATAAACATAAAATAAATATAAATTTGTATAGATTATAAAATAGAAAGCAAAAATAAAAATTATAAAAAAATGTATACATCAGCAGCAAAATATTAAAAAATATATTATAAATAAATATAAATTGTTATCAATTATAAAAAAAATATATCAGCAACAAAAAAAATTAAAAAATAAATATAAGTTTTTTTTAGATTATAAAATATTACAAAAATGGTAATATAATAAAAATAAAAATTATAAAAAAAATATAATTTATATGTCAGCAGTAAAAAATAATAATAATAATATTTTTAGCAATCTTAAAAATTTAAATATATACATATATAAATCAATTAAAAAAATTATAATTTGTAGATCTAAAAATCTAACAAAAATAAATATATTTATCTATTAAAAACGTGATGTACATATATACCATACATACTATGTATGTATATATAAATAATCATATTCATTTAGAAAATCAACGCAGATACACACAAATATATATAAAACTGTAATTGAAATTGATTAAATCATGATATACATTTGTATGCCCATGTCTGTTTTGTCAAGATCTAGGTCACTTTTATCAATTAGATCCTGTTCGAGTGGCTCAGAGTTCACTCCAGCAATCACGATTCACTTACCGCAATCACATTGCCCACGATAACCGTGTCCACCTGTTCGCCCTTGAGGCCAGCCGCCTCCAGGGCCGCTTTGGCAGCTGTGGTCTGTAGCTGTGTCTGGTTGATATTCTTCAGAGCACCACCGAAGGTGCCAAAGGCCGTGCGCTTGGCAGCGACAATATAGATGCCTGCAAAAGCAAATAAATATAAATGTCTGATATAAAGATTATTCAAATTAGGAATGGTTAACGAAAGCAAATCTTGTTTTTTGTTTTCCACTCAACAGGTCCAAAGTGCAGACGCTCCCACCGGTTGACGTTAAAGGGGGAGCTGGGGGCAGTCGGCAGAAGATAACGCAGCAACAAGTCCAAAGTTCGATTTCAATACATCCAAACTTTCGCTGGCTAACAAAGAAATATATATGCAATTCATGTACCTTTTGTAACTCCAGACATTTTGCACGAATTTCACTTGCTCAGAATTAACGTGTGGATAAAAAAAATGTAATTAATATTTATAATCAGAGCAGAACTAGCACAATTAGAACCGCTGGCAACAAACGCTCGACGTCAACTTGGAATCCAATTGGGAACCGGCAGACATTTTGTAGAGCGTAAAAGCTCTCGCCTGCAACTCTCTGCGAAGCTTTTTAGCGGCACAAAAACCGCAAGCCAAACAAACAAAACTCTGTCAGCTGTTTCATACACAGCGGAAAAATTTTTCAGCTTTTTTTAGCGTAATTAATGCCAAATAAAAAATGCTAACTAGAATTCATAGTCTGACTAAATGATTCAAATACAAATCTTATGAGAAGAAACAGATGAAAAGAAATATGAATTTGATAGTGCATGGGTGTGCACGACTGGAAGATACCTCTTTAGCTTAAAATGCTGTATGCCATATGTATATAGAATATTTTATAAATTAACAGTAGAAACCGGCAGACATTTTGTAGAGCAAAAAATCTTCCGCCTGCAACTCTCTGCGATGCTTTTTGGCCAAACAAACAAAAAACTTTCAGCTGTTCAGTTTTTGGCCTTTTTTAGCGTAATTAATGCCAAATAAAAAAACTCTAACTGGAATACCGAATTTGATAGTCCAATTGAATGCAATACAAATCTAATCAGAAGTAAACAGATGATAAGCAAAAAGCATGTGAACGGGTGTGCACGACTGGTAGATGCCTTGAGATACTTTCCCTTTAACAGCATTTACCTTATGGATATAGAACAATTATAAATCAACACAGAAACATTTACTTTTATATGTTTCTCTCGATTTTGAAACGATTTGAATGGTCAGTTCTCAATCCCTAAATTAAAACAGTTAACAAATTGGTAAGCTTAGGCTACTGTTGTATATTCAATATTTTACTTAAATAAACATACATGTGTAAATGCTGGACTTTTGAATTAAACTTTATACTTGGAACTAGGACAGAGCAGAGCAATACAAGATCTCAAAGCGTTCACATAATAGAAATTTGCATTCATATTGATTTAATTAGCAAAAAGTAAAGTTAGTTATTTATATTTATGTTTGTTTTGTTTCTGTTTTGTATTTTTAGTTATCAAAATGTGTCCAGATGATGCGATCGTTCCATCCTTATGGTGAATTGGATATATCCATGTTGTCGGATTTCTCAACGCTGACCGATTTACGGGGAATCTTCGCCTCGACATCCTCCGTGATGGCCTTCAATTTGCGTGCGTCCGGTGTGCGTGAGCGCCGTCGCGATGAGGACGACGACGCTGACTTGGTGGAAATGGTGGCCACATCTTTGCTTCGACTGGAGCGCGACTTGCTGGGCACCGGCGGCGGCGAGGGTGAGCTGCGTTTGCTGCGCGAGCGTGGTGAACGGGCGCGATGTGACTTCTTGCTGCGCTCACGGGATCTGGAGCGTTTGCCGTTGCCGCTGCTGATGGAGACGGCAGCACTGCCGCTGCCACCCAGTCCTAATCCTCCTCCTCCGCCTCCACCGCCGCCTGCGCCATGTGATCGTGAGCGACGTGTGCGTGATGTACTGCGGCGATGGCGAGATCTGGAGCGTTTGCCACGCGACCTCGACGAACGCGAGTGCTTGCCACCACGTGAACGTGAGCGGCGCGAGCGTGAGCTGCTGCGGCGATGGCGCGAGCGGGAGCGTTTGCTGCGCGACCGGGAGGAGTGTTTGCCGCGAGAGCGTGAACGCCGCGACCTGGATACGCTGCGTCGCTCCCGTGTGCCCGAACGGCGGCGGCGACGTGAGCTGGAGCGATGAGAGCGGGATCGACTGTTTGTGCGCCTTTCGCGAGACCGTGAGTGTGAGCGTGAGCGTCGCCGCTTGTCCTTGGCCAGCATGCCAATGACGGGATCTATGGCAGCCGATATCATGCTCTGTGCTTCCTTGACAATCGTCATGGCCTCCTCAATCTCCGCCTGCGCGGCCTCATTGGACTTCGCCTCCGGCTTCGTTATGGAGTAGGTGGAGTGATAGACACTCAAATGGCCACCCTTAAACTCCTGGCCTTGCAGGCGCAGCGCATGTATGACGCTCGTCTGCTCACAGAACTCAATCATGCAGTACGTCTTGCTATCCTTTTCAGCCCAGCGCGCATACTTGACCTCGCCGGCGCGCTGGAAGCACTCCATTAGATCGTCCAGGCGCCACTCGTTTCGCACATCGCACACAATGATGGTGCGACGGATTTCCTCAATCTTGCGCGCATCATAGAACGAGGGCAACGCTGGATATTCGGGCAGATTGAACTCGACCAGCTTCGGATCGTACGTCTTGATGACTTGCTGCGGCAGTTGGCCCTCAATGCGATTGATTACCTCTGGCGGCAGCTTCGAGTCCGGCTTCTGCAGGCCCGGCACAATGGTGCCATTCTTGAGCATTTCCAGCGCACGATACTCCTCGGGTATGGCCAGCACAGGGATGACAATGAGCGCCCGGTCAATGAAGACGGTATTGGTCAAATGTTGGGCCACCGGCACGCTACTAGTCTCCGTGTATTTAACATAGCAGATGCGCGACTGTACGGGACACGACACATCCCGGATGGTGGGGTACAGTCGAATCTCCTCGATTTTTCCAATATTGCCGAACAACGTTTGCATCTGATCTTTGGTGGCCTGCGGCGCAATGTTGGTCACCTGTATGACACGCGGTGTGTTGCCGCCCGCCATAGTTGATGCTTCACTTTTGTTAGCAAACTTGGGAAATGTTGTTTTTAGTTTTAAGCAGCAAATAAATATTCAATTAACCTCTCTCACACAAGTGGAAAAAATTCTGCAAGGGCTGCAAGCAGCGTCGCGAAAACCTCGATTGGCCCACAGGGCTGACGCACCGATAACAACGGTTCCGCGTCGCGAACGGCCATCATAGTTATCGATTGCGATTGGCATTTGGTGTGCAACTGCGGGTGCTGATTATTTGTGTGAATTGTGAATGTAAAAGTTGTAGGAAAATTTTTTACAGTAGTAGATGTTAAATTGAACAGCAATTGCAATTATTATTTCTAAATAAAACGTCAACAATTGTCAACATTCGGCTCGCCTCAGACATGTCGGAAAGCCAAGCGCCATCTGTCTCCAAATCTAGTTTGAACGATTTGCGACAGTTTCGCATTAATAAAAGTGCAGCTGCCGCAGCTGCCAGCCCAGGTCGAACTGGTAGGCATTGTGTTTATTGTTCGCAAGCCGAATAGAATAGAGTTGCCTTGAGCAAAAATGTAATTGTATTGCCTTTCAGAGCGTGTGCCTGGCAAAAAACGCATCCAAGTGATGGCCGACAGTGACAGTGACAGCGCCGACTGTCAGACGCCAAAAAAGGCCAAACTTGTGCTGACCGTCAAGGAAAAAGAAGAACGATATATGGCGGCTGCGAAAATAATGCCAAACTATGATACAATGGTAAGTCATCGACCATTCGCTGTGGGCTTTCTGCTTTTTCATTTGTGCTTGGTGCGGGGGGCAAAGCGCGCGCGAGTCGTTTACATGTGTTCGGAATATGGCGACTCGGGCCCGGCATTGCGAACAGCTGTTGGGAACAGTGGCGTCGCACGACAAAGGGATAGCTCAGCAAGTGATGCGTGCGAGATGGGAGAATGGCAAAATTCCTTTGCGAGTGCAATGAACAAGCTAAATAATTTTTAAAAAATTATGTGATGTATTGGAAATATTTAAAATATAAATAAGCCTATAAGATATAACACCTTTGTTACACTTTTCAGGCGATTCAAGATTCGCTGGCGAGATCCGATTGGGATGTGGCAACGGCAATACGTTATCTGAAGGAACACTGTAAGCCCAAAGCACACAATGGCCCGCTGGATAAGCCCAAACTGAAGCACAGCTCGAATGGCAGCAAGTCGCATGGCAAGTCAAGTGGCAACTACTCGGACTACGACAATTCCGATGATGATGATGTCAAGCAGTCCAAGGATCAGGTGTACGACAGCGATGACAGCGATACCGAAATGTCCACCAAAATGACCGGGCAGCGTAAGAAAGTGTTTCAATTCATGAACACGGCCAGCCTGCTCGAGCTGCAGTCGGTGAAGACGCTGTCGGAGAAGAAGGCAACGGTACTTATCGAGATACGGCCGTTCAATGATTGGGCGGATCTGCGGCAAAAGCTGGAGGCTAATCGCTTATCGGCGGACCTACTTAACTACGCACAGGATCTGATCAACAAACAGAATACCGTTGCCACCATCCTAAGTAAATGCAACGGCATGGTGCAGCGCCTGGAAACGGCTATAGCCAATGGAGCTGGCATTGTGGAGCAGCCGAAAATACTTAGCAGCAAGTGGGTGCATTGGCTACTTATTAAAGAGATAATTCACATTATATATTCGTGATCAGTATTAATTGATAAGCCTGTCTGTCTGTTACTCTAGATTTAGTTGATCAAATATTTATATTCATATCTCCGTAATTGATCATGGCATAGGTCTCTCGTCTGTCTGTTTCTAACATCTCTGTCTTAAGACTTAGATGACAAAATAATCTTGAATGATATATTCATCTTATTCCAATATCCTGTATCATAGAAACAGTCAAGGTGAATTATATAATCAGATATCCTCAGGTCATTTAAGATAAGTTTCATTAATATTTTCTTTTCGTTTCTGTTGCAGTTTGCAATTGGCTGATTATCAAGTAATTGGCCTTAATTGGCTGACAGTTATGCATAAGCAGGAAATGAATGGCATTTTGGCAGATGAAATGGGCCTGGGCAAGACCATACAGGTTATAGCCTTTCTGGCTTATCTCAAGGAAAACGGCCTGAGCAAGGGTGCGCACCTGATAGTGGTGCCTTCGTCAACGTTGGACAATTGGGAGGCTGAAATTTCGAAATGGTGTCCCAGTCTCATAGTGGAAAAATATCACGGCTCGCAGGACGAGCGACGAAGAATGCGTGTACGTTTCGCCAAGGATGGGTTCACTGGCTTTGATGTGCTGCTGACCACGTAAGGGATTGTTGACTCCAAGTGTTTTCAGTTCCTAATCTGTAACCTTGCCCAGATACCATATAGTTGGCTCCACGCCCGAAGAGCGCAAGATGTTCCGCGTTTGCAAGCTGCACTATGTCATCTTCGATGAGGCGCACATGCTGAAGAACATGACGACCCAGCGCTACATCAATTTGATCACAATTAATGCCGAGATGCGTATTCTACTCACGGGCACACCACTGCAGAACAATCTGCTGGAGTTGATCTCATTGTTGTGCTTCGTGATGCCCAAGTTCTTTGCCAAGAGCATCGAAGACATTAAGAGTTTGTTTGTCAAGGTAAGTCTGTGTGAAGTGTGTTTTTATTTTTTAATTTTAAATAAAAATTCCGAAATTTGCAGAAAAATAAAACCGATGGCGATCAGGAGGAAGTTTCACAATTCCAAGAGACACAAGTACAACGCGCCAAGCGTATTATGAAACCTTTTGTGCTGAGGCGCCTCAAAAAGGATGTGCTCAACAATTTGCCCTCAAAGCACAGCTGTGTGGTAAGCTAACGAACTGAATTAGATGGTGTTAAGATGTAGGTCTCTCAGTGGATTTAAAAATACTTTTCTTTCTCTTAGGAAAAAGTTCCAATGTGTGCTTCACAAAAGCAATACTATAAGGAGCTGGTCGAATATTATTCAAACAACAAAGGCGAGATCTGTGGCAGTAGCGATCGCGCCGGCGTGGCTATTATGATGGAAATGCGACGGATGGCCAATCATCCGTTGTTAATGCGTCACTATTTCACTGACGAGCAATTGCGTGGGTTTTCCAAGCGTCTGGCACGCGTCAATTCCTACAAGAAAACCAATGAACAGTACATATTCGAAGAGTTGGCAATTATGTCAGACTTCCAGGTCTATCAGCTGTGCAACAAATATGTAAGTTTGCTGGAGTGCAAGCGGATTCGTCTATAGTGACTAACAACTTGTTTATTTTTAGGATCTGTATGATGTAAAGATTCCGGACCGCTTAATCTGTGACTCGGGCAAATTCCTTTATTTGGACACATTGCTGCCCAAACTGAAGGCCGAGGGACATCGTGTGCTGCTCTTTAGTCAGTTTACCATGATGCTGGACGTTGTGGAGCACTATCTGAGGATAAGGAAGCATGGCTTTTGTCGCTTGGATGGCGCAACAGCTGTCAAAGAGCGACAGGATCTGATCACCGATTTCAATGTCGATGATAATATATTTGTGTTTCTGTTATCAACTAAAGCCGGTGGCGTGGGCATCAATTTAACCGCAGCGGATACCTGCATCATTCACGACATCGACTTCAATCCGTACAACGATAAGCAGGCTGAGGATCGCTGTCATCGCATGGGGCAGAGTCGTCCAGTCACCATATACCGTTTGATATCAGAGAGCACCATTGAGGAGGGCATTTTGTTGGCTGCCGAAGAGAAGCTAAAACTAGAAAAGGATATTACGTCAACCGAGAAAGGCGAGGTGCATGAGCAGCGTTGCGTAGTGAAATTGTTAACCATGGCCTTGGGCCTGGACAAGGATGAAGAGGAGCAGTTGAACAACTCATTGAACAATTCCTTGGTAACGCCCACAAATTAGTTTATTTATACAGCCGCTGTAGCGACTCACTTTCCATTTTCCAACAATACTGTTTTTGTAATAGGGTATCATTTAATAATTTTTTAAAAATGTATACTTAAATTATTTACGAGCGTTTCGCTTATATCATTTTCGTCTATTTATAAGATCAATATCGTATTAAATTATACATAATAATATATTGACATTAAGCTCAAATTTGGTCTTTTCGATGTAAACAGACGGACAGGCAGACGGCAGGCAGACAGACTGACGGAAAGTCAGAGCTAATAGCAGCTGTTGAAACTGATCAAAAATTTACATGGGTTTGATGAGGTAGACAAACAAAAACTGAATCTATTTATTGTTCTATATCAATTATTTGATTTCTATATTTAATTAATTATTAAACATAATTTCAAATGAGAAAACTAGTTTTAAAATGTTTGTTCTTTTTAAAGATCAAACAAACATAACTTGAAGAACAAAATTAAATCTTGATTTTTAGTTAAAAATATATATATTAATTTATATGGATAGACCCGACTCAAATTTGTTCATATATAGCTAGACAAATATAAGCACTTGCAAGCATTAAATAATTGTTTGACAATTGAAACTTTTAAACACATATAATAATATTAATATAAGTGCAGTCAAATACTTTTGAATCATTGAGTTGACAAATCAAACTCGACAACCCTCTCAAGAGAGCGAACGATACTCGCGCGCTCTCGCTCGCGCCCGCTCTCAATGCATGCTCTTTAAACAAGAAGATCACATGCAGGGCGAGACTTTCGCGCGCACTCTCTCGTTCTCTCTCTCTCTCTCTCTCTCTCTCTCTGACTGTCTGTTGAGTTGTGTAGAAGCTTTTCGTAGCGGCGGCGATTCATCAGGTTTTTAGTCTTTAACTGATCGCTCGCGCCGATGATTTAATTTTTAAGTTTAAACGCTGATTTTGTAGCACAGAGAACACAAAACCCTGCGTCAAGCGTAGCAAACCGAACGATACTCACATTACCTACCATATATATGTATATATATATATATATATATACATACATCTCGACAAAAGTGCGAATATTAAAAAAAATCAAATAAACGAACAAAATTAGCAATAAAAATCGAAAGTTCTATGTGAATAAAAAAATCTATATATACATATAAATATATATTATATATACATACATATTTATATACATATGTATGTATGTGCATGCAGCTGTATGTATTTAGTTGAGAATGTGCAGCAAAGTTTTGTAAATTTGTATTCTATTCTATTCTATTCTAATGAGTCGCTCTGCTATTATGTGATTCATATTGTTGTGTACATGCATAAGTTTTATTTTGTTCTTTTTGTATTTGGCCGATTTATGTTTATAAATAGCCGGAGCGGCTCGCCAAACGCCAAACGGCGGAAATCATATTGGTCCAAATACAAAAATTATAAAATAAATAATAGATAGCTGGCAATAGATTCCAAAAGCAGCTGAACAGCAAAAGACGACGTCATATTGTGGCTGTCTGGCGGAAACGGAAGAATATAGCAGACGCACCTACGCTGCCTATATACAGAGTATAAATGCACACATACAAGCACATACATATATGTACATATAAATATAGATATACATATGTATGTATATAATTTAAGTATGCGGCACATGTGTCTGATTCGCAAATATATCAATTTGTTAAAAACAAATGCGCGTGCAAAAGAGCAAACATAAAAATAAATTAATTTCTATGCTTATTTCATATAGCAGGCCTTATACACAACGTCTCTTTGTTTGTGTGCGTGTGCGTGTGCGTATGCGTGCGTGTGTGTGTGTGACTAATAGCCAAGAAAACTAGCGAGCGATCTGAGAAACAAAAAATAAAACGAAAAACAAAATATAAACGAAAATTACGCGAACAAACCCAAAATAAAGCAAGAGAAGAGCAATAATAACAACTACAACAACAACAACAACCACAATTGACAACGAGCTAAAGAACAAGCGCAAAGCAACAAACCAAAAATAGACAGCGCACAGCAGAAGCAGGCGCAGCTAGCGACGACGACGACGACGACGTCAGCGTCAACGGTGCGTATACTTAACCAGCAGCCGCCTCTCTTTCGCGCTGTCTCTCTCACACGCACACAACAGACCCACCCCCCTCGCTCATTGACTCATTCAACTCGTAAACAGCTGCTCGCGAAGCACTAACAACAACAACACAAACCAAAAAAAAAACAGCAGCAACTGTAAAGAATAACAAGACACAATCATCAATTGTTTCTGCGCCGCTGTATCAGTGTATGCGTGCGTGTGTGTGTGTCTGTGTGCGTTTGTGTGCGGCGTGCGACGATCCAAAAAGCTAAGCGCAGAACTCACTTACTCATAGTTGTCTATAAGGCATTCATATTGCCTGACTGCAAATTATAATTAAATAAAATAATAAAAAAAAAGAATTTGTTGTTATTTTTTTGAATATTATTATTAGCGTATGTTATGTGCCGAGCATAATTAAACGACACACGAAGAGCGTAGCAAAGGAAAGGAAAATTTAATGAATATAAAACTTATATCTATACGAATCCCAACGACGACAACGACGACAACGACGACGACGAAGACGAAGACTACGCGAAATCCACAACGATATTTTGTAATCTAAAGAACTTGCAAGCGAGAGCGAGCGAGCGAGAGAGAGAGAGATACCGAAATAGTAGCAGCAGGAAAGAAGAGATAAACAGTAAAGAAGAAGCTGAACGAACAGCAACGAAACCCAAACAAAATATTGGATCAATTTTATATTGCATTAAAAGGTAAGCCTAATTAATACTAAATACTAGGTACTTATTAAATTGGGTTGGACTGAAAACCACAAGGATGATGAAAAGCGCATGAGAATAAGTTCTGAGATAGTTTGTAATTTTCATTTACTATGATCAAACTCAGGGCATACACATAAAGGGCATATATACATGATCAAATGGCAAACCTTATTGAATATTTTAACAGCTGCATTTTATAGATAACCTAAACAGCTGCTGAGCTATTGTTATCGAAAATAGGAACACTACTGTTTGGTCATCATATCAAGCTTTTATAGGAATATCGTTTACAAAATTTTCAAAATATCTGAAAACTTTCAAATTTCATAAAAATTTAAAGGAAAACTAATTTTTGGTAATAAATAATTTTCAGTTAATACTTGCTTGTATTCAAGTAGATATACATATATATAAAATATATACATTTGTAAATATATCTACATATATATACTTGTATGCATATATATGATCAAATATTTAGTTATATCTGAACTTTCAATCAAAAGTTTTAGCAAACAAAACTTCTG
This sequence comes from Drosophila leonis, assembly GCA_035045365.1. Lineage (NCBI taxonomy): Eukaryota > Metazoa > Arthropoda > Insecta > Diptera > Drosophilidae > Drosophila > Drosophila leonis. The sequence goes on along the minus strand of JAWNPC010000389.1, from coordinate 826,644 downwards.
GAAAATCGATGTATAAACATCTGCCTTTTACACACTCATAAGACTTAGTATAAATTATTAATCGTTTGTTATTTTTATTGTTTATTGTGATGAAAGTTTTTGAGGTTTTGTATTTATGGAATTAATGAATCATCAGCTCGAATCTTCATTATATATAGTAATATTTATATTTATTATTATTTATATACTATTTAAAGTAACTTCACTCTATATAAGATGCCTTCTTTCTATACTCGCTCATGAAGTTTAAAGAGTATATAAGTTTTGTATTTGGTTTGCCTTGCTCGACTGTTCCTCTATCTATATGAACTAGTAATAGAAGATATATACTAAAATCTGGCATAAACACACCTAAGTCACATTAAGTGTTAAGATTTTTATGCCCACTGGGGGCATGAAAAGTTTTGCAGGTGCATCACTGTTGACCTGCTTCGCTGCTAGTGGAACGTGCTCAGAAACTGTCGTTTTAGCTGAGAATTCTTAGCAAAGTTTTCATCTTAAAGTTGAACATCAAAATCTGCTTAAAAATCGTAAAAATTTAATAGTAAATAATATGTTTTTAAATAGATTTTGTTTGTTTTAAGAATCATTTTGCTCTAATAATTTAGACGGTTTGTTTAACTAGCTGTCATAGTGTGGATTTGTTTATTAGAGTATTTGCATTTCGGCAATACGAAAATAGCTTAAACACACACACACACACACACATAGACAGTCTTCTTTATGGGTACTTTAAAAAGCTGAAAAATTAGACAAAAAATTGCTCAAAGCTGATGTCATGCGATTTGAAGTGCGCTCCCTGTTCGCGGTCTTGAAACCAGATGCACTCCTACGCGCAGCCGCAAAGCCGGTTAACTGGCTGTGGATGTACCTATGAAGTACATAAATATATATATATATATAATGTGTGTATATATATACATATCGATCGATCGATCAACAGCTCAAATAGTGTTTATGCTTTTCTCTTTCTGCACTCCACTAAACTGTTTTGTCCAAGATACAAACTTGATTTTTGTCTTAGACCCACTCAGTTATTTATTTATTATAACATGCTTGGCGAGTGACTCAGACTCTAGCTGAGTGTTCAGAAATCTATAAAAATAGAAGTGTTTCTCTTAACTAATTGCTGATGAGAATTTAGATGCTTGACTGATGTTTTTATAAAATCAATTAAAATCTTCAATTTAATTTTTTAAAAAATCTTATTTATTATATATTGAAAGTAATATACCTTTATATATATTGTATATTGAAAGTAAATTTTTAAAAGTTTAATATATCGTATATTGAAAGTAATATACTTTTTTTTATATATATTGTATACTGAAAGTCAAAGATTGTATAAAAGAACCTAGAAAGCAGGAGAAAATTATTTTCAAAGCTCTACTTAAAAGACCTCTCGTAGCTAGCTAATAGATGCATACTAAGGCTGCTCAAAAAGTAACTTAAAGTTTTTCTATTTTGTTCTCTGCAAAGTAATCCCCATCAGACGTTTTTCTCAATCTTTGAATCATTTGGGAAAATAGTTTTTTGAGATATTATTCAACCTCTTCTTCAAGAGCTTCTTTATCTTTCAAAAATATCGAATATACATACGTAACTTGCAGAAGTCTGAAAATCAAAATTCGAAATACTTTTTAAACATTCCTTTTCGATCTATATTTTTCATTTTTCTAAACATTTTTTCTTTTTTTATTTCAGACCACGCGAATACTTATAAAAGGATTGAATACTATTTGTCTTCAACATAAGACTACGAAAGGAAATTAAGTCTAGATAATTGTATTAAAAACAAAAACAAAAAAAAAAGAGAAAAAAAAAACAAGAATTGTGATATGTACAACTTTACTCAAATATTGAAAAAACATTTATAGAAAAGTTTATTTCAAGTATTCCGATCGTTTAAGAGACGGACACGCGAATAATCCAAGATCATTTCAGAGCTTAAACAAGAAACACGGAAAAAAGAAACCAAAGATTAGGGTTTTCAATTAGCTTAACGCATAAGAAGTAGAAGCAACAATGGCAGAGAAAGTGGAAATCTCACCAGCCACATTTAATAATCAACAACAACAACAACAGAACGATGCTCGAAAGGTGCGCAAGTCGCCCGATTTTCAACCCATAATGCCAGGTGTCATATCCAGAGAGCGCAGCTTTGTGCGCACCTCAAATCAACAGGTGAACACATCACATAATATAATATTTATACAGTTGCATAATCAAACTCATCTGCTTACAGAATATAAACAAAAGGCGCAGTTTGGCGTTCAACGTGCCTGGAACTCAACCTGGACAGATGCGTGGCAAGCCAGCAATGGACATATACAGACCTCCAAGTAAGTAATATCCATATAGTATAAGATCATCCTTAACAGCTGTAAGCTTGGCTTGCATTACATTAGACTAGATTTCATTTCGAATTATTTTCATTTCTCAAAAGAAAATTATTGTTCCTTATTTATTATTTTTTTATTCATTATTTTGTATTATGTTGTTATTTATTATTTATGTATTTTGTATTATTTATTGTTTTGTTATTTATTATTTATTATTTTGTTATTTATTTTTTATTTATTTTGTATTATTTATTATTTTGTTTTTTATTACTTATTTATTTTTTATTAGTTGGTTATTTAATTTTTTGTTTTTTATTATTTATTATGTTATTTATTATTTTGTTTTTTTATTATTTATTATGTTATTTATTATTTTGTTTTTTATTATTTATTTTTTATCATTAATAGAAATCATGTATTTTTTTATAATTTTTTTTTTATTATTTTGTTATTTATTATTTATTTTTTATTATTTACTATTTTGTTTTTAATTTATATATATATATGTATATTTGTGTATATTTCTATACTTAGTCTAAAATTCCAATAATATTTTCGACTTTTTTCTGATCATTGATTTTTAAATTTAAAAAAGAACCGCCAATCATTCATTTTGCGCAGTGTTGATAAACGCTAAACTTTTCACTGTCGCTCACACGCAAAACCGTTTTTATTCAAATCGAGCTAATATTAAAGCAGCGGAACTAAACTTTACTTTAATAAAATAGTTTTGAAAGAAATGGATTTCAAATTAATATATACTTTCGAAATGAATATAAAAATGAGTTCAGCTCTACTAAATTATACTTTCAAGATGCTTCAAAGGCTGCTTTAACGCTCAGCTCTGCATTTCACACAATCCAAATGCCAAATATAACGATATTTATTTTGTCAATGTTTTCTCTCTTCTTCTTTTCATATATGTCTATCTCATAAATAAATCTACCTTCCTCCCAAAAATATAAATAAAAACAAACAAATTTCATCACATACCTGTAATTATGTTAATTGAACAATTTTGAACGTTGTCAAGATGTACGCGGCGATTTAGCCGGCGAAGGTGGTGCCAATGGTGGTGGTGGTGGTGGTGGTGCGGGTGTCTCGAACAAACTGAACATAAATGCCCAGGAGTTCACAATGACGACCAACTCACGTGCGACGCCACCGGCTGAGGCACTTAACAATAATCGGTAACGCCAACACAATTTTAATGCCCAGCTTTATCCCTCTTGCCATCTTCTTGCAGAGCTAAACCACAATATACAACATTCTTCCAGTTCGTCCCTCATCTTTCCCATGGCTGGCGGACCGAGTTTCCTGCAGCAGCAGCAGCAGCAACAACAATATGCGACAGCTGCCTCCAATGCAATCCTGAATAGACGCCAAGCGGGTCTCTCACTGGGCAACATGCCGGCCATGAACAGTCTCAAGGGTGGCCACCATCGTTCCATCTTGGTCACGCATCCCATCAGTCCAATGGGCGGACAGATTCCGCTCATGAATTCACCATCCAGCGGCAACATACTGCATGTAAATAGAAATTGTTTTCAATAGTTGGAATATGAACAGATCTTAGCTTTACACCCGGATTCCCATTGTTGTTCTTCTAATGCTTATACAATTTTCTCTTCGTGCAGTCGACAAATCGTGTGAAGTTTGCTCCGGAGCCCAGGGCCCAGAAGTCGGGACAGCACAGTCAGTACTACAACAACGGACTTCAGCCATATCAAGTGAATGGCATGGATCCCTATCTAAATGGCACTGCACTGCAGCGCTCCAAATCGCTATCGTCGGCTGATGCACTGACCCGTGGCATGGCCGGCTTGGGCTTGGGCCTGGGCAACGAGGTAGCCGACATTGGACAGTTTACGCCGGAAATACAGCAACTGATCGAAACGGCTCTGGAGGATCCAAACAAATTGAATTCACGCTGCCTTATGGAGCTCACGTCGCAGTTTATCAAACGCGCCGTTGAGAGTCGACGATTCGCTTTGCCCATTTCGCGGCTCTGTTTGAATATTATCGCCAAGGAGCAGAAGGAGACTTTTCTGGAGGCGCTGCTCAATACGTGCCGTCAGTGGTATCAGGAGCGTGAAAAGGTAAGTCATGCTATGCCAAGTCCTATTGCCACTGCTACTTCATTTGCGCTACTCTCTCCAACAGCTACTGTTTGCCATTCAGGGCATGAAGTCGCCATCGCGGGTTCGTTTTACGGCTTTCATGGCATTTCTTACGGAAATGTTTTGCCAGCTGAAACGCCGCCAGCTGCAGTTGCGCTTCCACAGCGAGGGTACGCCGCCGCCTTTGGTGTTGCTCAGTTTGCTCTCCAAATGCTGTGAGGATTGTGTGCGTCCACCTGTACGTTCGCTGTCCGAGGTAAATACAACCAGAATTTCTAAAAAGTTCGATAAAAATGAATTCAGTGACAAATCCTAATAGGTTCGATAAATATTAATTGCTGAACTAATTCAGTGATCAGTTAAATGTTCTATTGAGCTATTAAGCAGCTCATGAACGGTACGTTTATTTGAGTTACTCAGCAACTAAACAAATCGATTCATTTAATTTTTGAGCTGTTGAATTAGCTCAGAACTCGAAAATGAACTTGAAATGAACGGCTTACTCATTATGTTCAGCTAAAACTAATCGATTGCATCATTTTTGAACTTGCAGATTGAGTCGCTGTTCTATGTGTTGACCTGCATTGGCCAGGACATGGAGCAGCAGCTGCCGCAGCAATTGGAGCAGCTGATGTCCGTGGTGCGCGATGCGTTCCTCAATGCTGGCGATGCTGCGGCTGCCATACGACGCACACTGTTGCAGCTGATCGAGCTGAAGGCTTCGCACTGGCAGCTGCCCGGAAATTCGGTGCTCTATTACACCCACACCAACACTTAGCTGGACAGATTGAGAATCGGGCGGCGCAATTTGCAATTGCAATATGTAAACAGACATTATTATTGTGGTCGAATTGCATTTAGGCCCAGTCCTCGTGCAACACGCAACTATTTATCGTACTACAGCAGTACAGCATAGTCCATAAGCAATATTTATTTTTGAAATCCTAGCTAGATGACTAACCCAGGCATTATGATTATATAGTATACGCATATTTATACAGCTCAACACTTATACCGGCAACCGGCAACCGGCAACCGATAACCGGAAATGGAAACGGTTACAGCATAACCAGCTCATTTAACCTTACAACCATCCTCCCAACCTCCCCCTCCCCTTTCCATGTCAACCGCTAGTAGAATACTTCATTCTGCTTATATAAGGCTCAATTTATACTATGTGAAATCCATATTATTTATGTGTAATAAACAATACGCTAGTCAAAAGCAAAAGGTTTTTTAAATGTGTGCAGAAAAAGGTAAGTGTATTTAAATAAAACAGATATATGAATTTGTCGTATAATAATTGTAAATAGTAAGATATACAATATGTAAAAATATGTAAAACTTAAATATTATTATTTAAATGGGACTGCTAAACGTGGCTTAGATTCGAGCACGGATCTAGGCTGTTCCGCTGCCTGAAAGAAAACTCTTTAATCCAGATTTGAATCACATATTCAAATCTTCTTCTGCTCCGATAACCATACCGAAGGTTATCGATAAATTAGGCAACTGTGAACAAGATAAAATATATGATTTATATGATTTAAATAACAAGTCAATAATATATTACCTTCAATTTGAACTCTACTGCATAGACTTATCTTCTTAGACCTGCTCCTGCTGCTTTATCATGGCCAACATAATCCCAAAAGCCGTCCAACAGAGAATAATCATCATCATCATCATCGTCGTCATCGTCATCATCATAGTACGGCAATGCTTGGAATCTTCGTGTTATTACAGATGTATCCGATATATAGCCATCGAATTCGGCTTCAGAAGCTTGGATCTGCTCTTCATTTGGCATTTTACCAGGCGCCACATCCGACTTATAGACCTTAACGATCACCGAGCTGAAGCCAAAGTTGACTTCGCCCTTGGCAGCCTCTAAAAGTGCCAGTGATTCCTTGTTCAGCACTAGCACCACCTGATTTGTGGCTCCCTGGCTCGCCTCCACCTTGACCACTTTCCAGTCATGAGTTGGCAGCTGCGGATTGCATAGCTGCAACATTTTCAGAATGCGTTCGGGCTCCTTTATCGACGCAGGTATCCAGACGCGAGCACGTGGTCTACTGGGCACCTCACTCCAATCGACGGCAATCAGCTGGGCTCCAGCATAGACCTCACCCACGCTTGCCATCGCCCTCTTATAGAGCTCCACAGATCGTTGACTATCGCATGCTATGATTTTCACATTGCCCTGATACCAACCGACATCCTTGCAGCTCGGTGGTGGACCCGACTCAGAACCGACGAGCAGCTCAAAGCATCTGTCTGCCAGGGCAGCTTCGATCCATTTCCAATGTCGTCGCGGAATTCTGCCTTCGTCGTTGCCCCGGTCCAATACACCGATCAGTAAGCTCTTCTTGGCCAACTCAGCTAGGGATTTGGTTGACAGCAGCTTGGCATGCTTAGCAGCAGGTCCTGGCAGCTCTTGTGGATGCTGTCGCTTGGTCCGCTGCATTTCCTGGCCGAAGTTCGGAAACACGCTCTTCGCCCATTCCAGTTTCTTCACCCAGGCAGCTGATGGACTTGTTATATTACTACTCTTCTGATGCTTGAGTATACTGCTAGCTTTTCTTTTATCTGCGTAGCTATAGGAATTTCTTGAAAAATCATTTAAAAATTTACTTTGATTTTGTCTCAGATTTCCAGCGTCTACGGCGAGCTTAGTGGAAGGTAAGCTTTCGTTGCGAGCTTTAAAAGTATCACACTGCATATTATTAAGAATTTTATTGTTTATAATTATGTTATTTTATATAAAACGAGTTCACTCTACAATTTCCAAAATTAGGTAAAATGTAGAAGATTTTATTAAGATCTTATTTTGAGTTGAGTTTTTCTTTAGCTGAGCTGAGTTTTCTCAAAGACTTTCCCGTTTGAAATGTCCACGCAAACTGTAAGGCGCAATAGAAACCACAAATACAGCTGCATGCAAATTTATGTATGCAAATGTATTTTTGTTTATTTTATAAACTTGCTGAGTGCGCAGATCACATTTCACATTAAGCGACGCCGACGCAAAGCGAACAAAAACTCAAGTGTTCTACACATGCGCACTTAAATAAAAAAAAATATACATAAACTATATTAGTTAATTATCATAAATTACAATTTTAGCCTTAATCACTTATATAACAAAACATTTCTGTATAAATACAAAACTATAATACAGCTTTATTTACTAAATTTAGTTTAAAAATAACGATAAAAATATGCATTTAAAAGTAACGAGTCGTTTGCTTTACGATATGTGACGATTTCAAGCAGTTGCCAACGAATAAGCATCGATAAGCCTTTTGCATGCTATGTATCGATTAATTGCAGCCCTATCGATGGGCTCGTTCTGGCTACGATGGCAATATCTCGTTCATTTGGTTTTTGTCTTCACCCCATAAAGTTGATACAACTACAAGTAAGTTTTTCTTTAGTTTGACAAACTTTAAATATATTTAAACATTTATGTTATTAAAAAGTATTTAAATAACTATACTTTTATAATACTAGTGTAATAGTGTACATTTTTTACAACACAAAGTGAACTAGAAGAGTGTAAATTGTTTTACTTGAAGTACGCGTTACCACGTGTTTCAAAATGGCGGCGGTGCAAACGCATTTCTAGAATTAAAAATATTTTTGAGTGCTTAAATGATGATTATTTCAATTACCTTTTGCGGTTTCCACCAGAAAGCGTTAATTCGCTTAAAGATGGCCTTAGGTGTCTGATTCAAGCACTCAAAATTAAAAATCGATTTTATGTGCCCTTCGTGTTTAACCTAAAATATACTAAATATATTTCTTTTGCTTCATTTGCAGAATGGCGGACGCAGCTCCAGCCCGTAGTGGATTCCGAGGTGGATTTGGCTCTCGCGGTGGTCGTGGTGGACGTGGTCGTGGCCGTGGACGCGGCGCACGCGGCCGTGGTGGCAAGGAAGACTCCAAGGAATGGGTTCCAGTAACCAAGCTAGGTCGCTTGGTGCGCGAGGGCAAGATCAAGTCTTTGGAAGAGATCTACCTGTACTCGCTCCCCATTAAAGAGTTCGAGATCATCGATTTCTTCCTGGGCTCATCGCTGCGCGACGAGGTCCTCAAGATCATGCCCGTCCAGAAGCAGACGCGTGCCGGTCAGCGCACCCGTTTCAAGGCCTTCGTTGCCATTGGCGACAACAACGGTCACATTGGTCTGGGTGTTAAGTGCAGCAAGGAAGTTGCCACCGCCATCCGTGGCGCCATCATCCTGGCCAAACTCTCCGTTGTGCCCGTACGCCGTGGCTACTGGGGCAACAAGATCGGCAAGCCCCATACAGTGCCCTGCAAAGTGACTGGCAAGTGCGGCTCCGTTTCGGTGCGTCTGATCCCAGCGCCCCGTGGTACCGGCATTGTGTCGGCTCCCGTGCCCAAGAAGCTGTTGACCATGGCTGGCATTGAGGATTGCTACACCTCCGCCCGTGGCTCCACTGGTACCCTAGGTAACTTCGCCAAGGCCACCTATGCTGCCATTGCCAAGACATACGCCTATCTGACTCCAGACTTGTGGAAGGAAATGCCTCTGGGCTCCACACCCTACCAGGCATACTCCGACTTCCTGTCTAAGCCAACGGCACGCTTGCACGCCGATGCCTAAGATCATTGCGAACCAGAGTTTTGAAATAAACGAAAACATTCACAATTACATTATCAATTTGTATTTTCATTTATTTATGTATTTTCCTATAGACCCTAATTCATCAAGCTTCAAAGGGGCTTAGAGTTGCCAATTTAGCTTTTTTCCCGACAGTTCTGGCGGTGAAAATAGTGATTTGGCGGCTGGCGGGAATTATGGCTGTTTTTAAAATTATTAAATCGTTTCTTTTTGATTTGAATTTGCATTTGAGCATAAAAAAGCATTTTCTTAAAAACTGGATCGCGGGAAACCTGTATTTAGATTTAACTAATATATGCAACAATAGCTTTCGAAATATTTCTATTTTCTTTTAGGGCTTAACATTTATTTTAATAAAGTCTCAGTACAATATAATCTTAGTTTAGACTACGCCTTGACGCCGTACGCTTCCGGCATACGCTCAATGGCGTACTTGTGCGCTGCGACATACATTATGGGCACTCCTGGTATCTTGCGTATGCGATTCTTTAAGTCCTTGTCATTTGTGGCCACAATATAACATTTGTGCTGACGCACTCGCTCCACCAGGCAGTCGTCGGCGTAGGTACCTTTGTGTAGGCAGGGCAAACGCTCGAACCGTGGATCAGATATAATGCGCAGAGCCAGTTTGTATTTGTTGCCCAGCTTTTCCAACTCGGCGCGTACGCAGTCGGATATGTAGGGTATGCACTTGGCGTATAGACAATCCATCATGCACTGCACTATATCCAGTTTGTTCTTAATGCTAAAATTGATGAAATTCGTGTCGAGCACGATATGATAGGGTGGTCCCAACTGTGTGTTGTACTGGAAGAAGAGGGCCGAGCTCTGTTGGGTGGCTTCGTGTATTTTCATCTCATAAGGATCGGCTTCCTTCTTGCGTTTTTGACGCACTTGTTCTTTAATCCGGGAATCGGTAGGCTTCATCAGACGCTTTAGCTGTGCATTTCGCTGTTTCTGTATCTTTTTGGTCTTCTTTTGCTTACCCTAAGTGTTTGAAGTAAAAGCATGTTTTATGGAATTTAATTTATAAGCCACACTCTTATATTTACCATTATATATGTGGCGTATCTAAATAAAACGTAAACAATTCTAAGCTCAAATATAGTACGATTGCACGTGTTTATTGTTTGTTGATCAGCTGTTTAAGTTGAGATGCAATCGATTAAAGTACAATTCTGAATCATTACTGCATTAATAACTATCGATAAGCAAGCATATACAACTATGTGTTCGATAGTGAAATCAAAAACTTCTTGGTTAGGCCACGTGCTGCCGACTCTCATTTGCGTTGAAAACTTTGTGAAAGATGGTGAGTTTTGGTTGAAAACTTTATTCAAATTAAAAATTAAATATAAATTGTAATGCCACAAATGATGAAACTGATGACGAGACTGAAGGGACATTTGCTCGATTTTGTATTGTATTATTCAATATAATATCGTATAATATTTGTTCATTTAAAGATGATCCGGCAAACTGATGGCACAATTTAATTGGCATATTTATGAAGTAGTCTTTATTTAAAAACTAATGCAAGTTGAATTTATTTGTATTGCAGGGTTGAAAACATAATCTGTCTATAATGTGGACCTAAAATACATGATAATAAAAAGGTACGAATTGTTTTATATTTCTTAAAAATATACCATGATGACCTCATACACAGACCTGTACTGAGTAAGACTCATGTGGAACTCGTTGTAAACTGATATTAAACATATTAATTAAAGTTTACTCACATTTGAGATTTTGAATAATTCATTTTAATGCAATTTTCAGGCACGTCTTAAAAGCAGTTTTCGTCTGCGAAAACAAGATGGCGACCTGCCAGTGGAGCCTCCAAGATATTGCTGCAGATAAGGTAAGCATTCGATCAAATTGAGATTCTTGTATGAAAATGATGCTAAAACATAGACCTGTGCTGAGATAAAGTCATGTAGATTTATATTATTTAACTGATATAACAATTGTATAGTACATAAAAGTTATTTTAAGCATTTTAAAATATAATTTCAAATTCTCCAGTTGCAGATTGGATGGCCAAAGTGAGGTTAGAATGAAGACGAGGTTATTTGGCCGAGTGCAAGGTAAATATTAATTTATTTTTGTAATTGTTTTTTCAACCCACGTGTTTTACATTGAAAACATGAAAAGCTGCTGAAATGATGATTATTTCAATTACCTTTTGCGGTTTCCACCAGAAAGCGTTAGCTTAAAGATGGCCTTAGGTGTCTGATTCCAGCACTTTTTATTAATTATATTTATTATTATTGTATACATATATTAAATTTCTAATGCCAATTTTTGCACTTTATTTGCAGCAAGACGCGCCAGACCTGAAAGAGGCAAGCAGAATGTATTGAAAATAAAAATAATAAAATACAAGTCTCAATAAAATGATTTAAAACAATTATAAAACTTTGGTTGTTGTTTTTCTGAAAGTAAAATGATTTTATGCAGTTCAAACTTGGTTTAAAAATGTATAGCATTAATTTCTAATATTAGATACGCTTACGTGGTATAAGTGCGTAAGTGCAGCAAGTTACGCATGTGAGATCAACGCCTTACGATGTATGTATGTACATACATACATATGTGTTATATATACATACATGTATATGTATATGGAACTAGATCTGTTATATATGTAAATAAAAGAAATCTTTTATATAATTTGAATTGAGCGCCAGTTGCAAGAATATTCGTTTGTGCGCGTTATTATAAGGTTCGCCCTGTATTGGACGTGCGCACACGAGTCACCCTGTGCCATGAGACTCGCTGGTTTAATTAAACCACTGCGGCTATTGCGCGTAAATAAAAACAGATGCCTGCTTGCTGCACCGCGATTTGCAACCAAAGCTGAGCCAGAGGAGTATGCTTTCAATACCAAAGAGTATTTAGATTTTAAGAAACAATTGCGACAGCAAAATGTCTACAACAAAGATGGACCCACGTGCCTGCAAGTGGATTGCCGGCTGTGCGAACGTTTGCCGGCTGCAGCAACAGCGGCGTCTCGCTCACAGAGTCCATTGGCTTATATAAATAAAACAACGGGTATGTTGAGAGTTAATTAACTAACTGATTTGCAGTGATATGTAATTAGTAAATATATTATTTTTGCAGGCGCCTTCATATGCCCAAACTGTGATGTAAAAGTTTCGCTGGCGCACGCTTCGGCTGCTTATCAGCCCGTAGCTCCAGTGGGCTTTCAGCGTTTGCCCGTAAACTCGCTGGCATATGCAACACGTTATCCGCACCTGAGAAGTGTGACAGCTGAGGCGTGCGAAGCACTTGGCCTGAAGGGCCTGAAGGAGTCACAGCTGAATGCCATTGGAGCATTGTATGAGCCCGAGCAACAGCTGCTGCACTTCAGGCTGCGCAATGCCTCGCATAAGGTAGTTGGCGAAAAGGTGCTTCATCTCGCAGGAGATCGCAGCGAAGAGACGTTTCAGTGCAGCTCCAGCTCTGGCCTGCTAATACACGGCAGCGGCAACAAGAGCAAAGCTGTGCTCGTTAGCAACCTGCTGGACTTCATTGTGCTGGCCACGCAGAACATTGAGACGCGTGCGTAGCTGATGAACTGATTAGCTCTGCTCGAATCCTCTTCTAATAGAAATTGTGTTACCTTTCAGACTGCATCGTCTGCTTGCCGTATGCGCTGCAGCAGCTGCCGCAGGAGTGTTTGCCCGGCCTGGAGCGCTTCAAGGAGCTGGTCTTCTGGCTGCACTATGAGGCTACCCATAGCTGGGATGCGGCACGCGCGTTTGCCCAGAAAATGGATGAGAGGCGGTGTCTGTTGATACGACCCACTGACACGGAACCAGCGCCACATGTGGCTCTGAAGCGACGCCTCAATCTGCGCCACATTTTGGCCAAGGCGACGCCGGTGCGTCACAAGGCCATTACCACATTCAATGCCCTGCGCAACGACATTCTCAGCGAGCTGCAGAACATAGAGAAGGTGAATGGGGTCAAGTGGAAGCGGTTTCCGGTGCTCAACAAGCTGCTCAAGGGACATCGCAAGGGTGAGCTGACCATCTTGACGGGGCCAACGGGCAGCGGCAAAACCACCTTCACCAGCGAATACTCACTGGATCTGGCCATGCAGGGCGTGAGCACACTCTGGGGCTCATTCGAGATACGGAACACGCGTCTGGCTGCCACCTTGTTGCGTCAGTTTGTGGGCTATGGGTTGGACGATAAGCTGCACGAGTTCGAGCATTGGGCTACGGAGTTTGAGCGCTTGCCGCTCTACTTTATGACCTTTCATGGGCAGCAACCACTCAGGCCGGTGCTGGAGGCGATTGAGCATGCTCAGTACGTCCACGACATCTCCCACGTCATCATAGACAATTTACAATTCATGATGGGCGTCTCATCGTATCGCGGCGACAAGTTCTGGGAGCAGGATTCAATTATAGCAGCGTTCCGTGGCTTTGCCACCAAGCATAATGTGCACGTGACGCTGGTCATGCATCCGCGCAAGGAACGGCAGGAGGATGAGCTGACGACCAGCTCGGTCTTCGGCACCGCCAAGGCCACCCAGGAGGCGGACAATGTGCTGATCATACAGGACAAGCGACTGACGGCCGTGCGGGGCAAAAAGTATTTGCAAATTGCCAAAAATCGCTATAGCGGCGATCTGGGCATAATGCCCATGGAGTTCGACAAGGATGCGCTCAGCTACTCCAGTGCGGTGCAGAGCGCCAAGCGGCGAAGAGAACGGGAAAAGACAACCACATCACCAGCCGAAAGTTGACCTCGGTTACAAATATTCCTAAATTACTTAACTAGTTTATTGGCTATGCTAAAATGTTGAAATATCTGTTAATGCATATTATTTACATAAAATGTATTTGTCCAAAAGAAATCGTCCTTATGTCGCACTCTGCTTATAGTTCTTCGTATTTAATATTTTTTTACCGCACATTGCACAAATTGCCTTTTTATAGGAGCAGGCCTGGCAGTAGTGCGCGCCAATTTGATGCACCTTCTGTCTGCATATGCTGCAAGCAGAAAATAATTGTTTTTATATCAGAAGTGAATTTTGCCAAGTTGGGTCAGCTTACCGACAAGGTGCTAGGCCGTTGCCTAGCGGATTGAATCGCTCCTTGGCAGAGGACAGTGCTTTGTTTTCATTGATTTTGCGTCCACCGGCAGTTGCATTGCTGGTGCGCCAGGGATTTGGCGCCGATACCTTTGACAATTTGGACTCACACTTATCGCAAACCATTTGAATTGCTTCTAATATACTACAGATTTTTGTTTATTTTTTGTTTATGCGTTTAGAAATGAAGTAACTACAGCCATATGTTATCGATAACACTTTTTTTGGAACTATGATTACGTGAACTGTGAACCAATCACTTTAAGTTGTTATCGTTATCGAAATTACGCGTGAAATGAAATAAACAAAACATGAGTACAACAAATAATGAACAATTAAGGTAATTTCTATATTATTATTGCATTCAAATGCATTCAATATATTCCTTCATACAGAGAGCAACTGATAGCAGCAGTTGTTAAGAAGCGAGCAGCACTCGCCAGAGCTCATCAGGTTGTTGTCACACTGCTCGAACAACAAATTGACGAACAAACGTTTCTTAATCTGGTAAATATTTCAAATTTAAATGAAATTAGCCATATTTACATATCTATATATGATTTACTTTGCCACAGCTAGCACAAATCGGACCAGAGAACTATGCGGATGTGGTGGAAGAAAGACATATTAACAAACTGTGCGGATATCCACTCTGTGATGTTGCTGTAGAAAAGTAAGCCAGAAAAACTTGCATAAATTTGTATACTAAAATGTTGTTTATGCTTCAGGGTTCCAGCGAAACAATATCAAATCTGTGCTGTGCGCAACAAGGTGTACGATATAACAGAGCGTAAAAAGTTTTGCTCCGGCTACTGCTTCAAGGCATCGGAGTACATCAAGTCGCAGGTGCCAACCTCGCCGCTTTGGCTGCGCGACACGGAGGGAAAGGCAAATTTTAAGCTGCTGCCGCGCGAAAATTCAAAATGAAAATTGCATTTAGAAACTGTGATAATATTTCCAATGCTATGTGTAATCGTATTTATTAAACATCTAAGGCTCACTAGACGTATTCATATTCATTACAATTTCAATTTCATAATTTGGGTTAACGTAGCGTTCAGACAGAGTTATTAATAATATTAGAATAATAATTGTATTGTATTATAAAGAATAGTGCATTGGGCTGCAAAATGTGTTCAAAGTTTAAATCATAATAACATTCTCGCGCTCCAAAGTTAAATCCGCTTCACGTTTCGCATCCTCCTCCGACCATTCACCACACTTATCCAGCACATCCGTCTCGCGTGGTGGTTCCGTCTGTTGATTGGATTTATAATAATTATATATTATATTATATATTCATATTCAGCAGTCATCACCAGAATGTTTACTGTACCTCGTTGCTGCCCGCCGCCAATTTGGTAAACATATTTGCATACAACTTCTTCTCGTTGTCCTTGTTTTGCTTTATCTTCTGCTTGCAGATGACAACCTGATTGGCAGCAGCCTTGTTGCCCGGCTCCAATTGTATCACCTGCAAGTGATTGCAAATCAGGGCTATTAACATCTTATTTTAATATACACATATCAATGCTTACTCTCTGAAAATCTGCCAATGCATCTTCCAGCTCATTTATAATCAAGTTGCATTGCCCACGCCGATACAGAGCCTTCACATTGTTCTCATCCAACTCCAGCACAGCGTTACACTAGAAATGTTTATAAATTAGATAAATTTGAGATAAATTGATTTGGCATGCACGCACCTCGGTCTTGGCCTCGAAGTGATCGTTGGACTTCTGATGACAAAGTGCAATGTTGCTGTGTGTGGCCACTTTGAGGGCCTTGACCTCATCGCTCGTGTTCTCCTTGATGCTGGGCAACAGATTCTTGCATTTGTTGTACATTTTAATGGCCAACTCGAAGTTGGCCTTTTTGAAGTAGTTGGTGCCCTTCTCCTTGTAGACCTTGGCCTCGGCCACACGTTCGGTGTCACTCAATTTCCACTCCTCCAGTCCCTTGCCGCACTCAATCAACTTCACTGTATACTCAACCACTGCGTTTGGCGGTATCTTGAAGGCTTCATTGCCCTTGGCGCCAAATGCATATTTCGATTGGATTTTGATTCTGTTAACAATTTGATAACAAAATAAATAAAATTGCCAAAATAAATTATAAATTGCAAATGTGCTCAAAACATTAACAGGGCTCAAATGAAACCTTTACTTAAATCTATCGAATACTGAGCGCAGCTAGCCTAAACTAATATAGCTAATATATTTAGTTATACACACTTGGATGTTTCGCCAATATTCATTTTCTCCAGTGCAAGTTCAAGTCCTTCGACTATGCCAACGGCACTGCCCTCGCCATAATCAAACTCCACGTCACGCTCCTCGAACACACGACCATCGAAGCTGCCAGAAATGTGAGCTAAAATTTTGGGGGAAAAAAAAACAACAAATGTGCAAACGGCTTTAACCACAATATTGTGATAGCAGTGACCAACCCTTGACAAAGGCGCCATCGCTGGGTGTTCGCTTCTTATCGCTTTGCTCCAGAATTGTGCGCTCAATGCTGCCATCTTGATTGGGGCTGAGATCCTCGCCTTTCCAGCCCAACATTTCCAGCTGCAAGCAAGCAAATGATATGGCTAGTAGTTTAGGGCATTGATTTGGCTATAGTTGAATTACCTCAAAGATAAGCGTCGAGTCTGGTGGAATGCTTGGCGGGCTGCCAGCAGCGCCGTAAGCGTAGTTCGGAGCACATGTTAGGAAACAGCGTTCGCCCAGCTTCATGGTGGCGACACCCATGTCAAAGGCTTTGATGACGCGTCCTTTGGGCAGACCATATAAATCGATAAGTTACAATGAATGAAATATGTTTTATTCTATGTTTTCCTACCTTTGCCCAATTCAAACTCGAATGGCTCATTGCGACCCACGCTGGAATCAAACTCGGTGCCGTCAACAAGTCTGCCGGTATAGTGAAGGGATACCTTGCAGCCGTTGATTGGCGTCTCGTTGCCGCTGCCCTCTTTAAGTATTTCCTTGAGTACACCTCCATCGCCAGATAGGTCGAGTTTCTTTGTTGCTTCCGACATCTTTTAAGTTATAGTTTTGACTCACTGAACAATACTAACCTGATCTGTGCTTATAAGTTGCTTGCAAGAACATCGAAAATTTGATCTATCGATGACACAGCTATTATTCACTTTTTGCGATAGGTCGATATATTTTTGTTTGGCCGATAGCTCCATTGATTACATCTGGCAGCCCTAATGAAAGCTCACTTTTAGCGCTTTACCGAAACTGAGTTCAATAACGGTTATTAAAAATGTACTTTCAAATTTGATTTAGCTCAGTTTTAAGTTAATTTATTTGTTTAACATAAAACATAAAATATAAGGTAACAAAATAAATAAAAATGAAAAAATAAAACAAATTTAACAGACATAAATATTTACAATTATTTTTTTTAAAACAGTTTAAAATTTTTTTTCATTAGAAAGTTTTGTATAATTTCAATTGCTTGAAAAATAAAGAAATTTATGAAAATTTAAAAAAAAATAAAAAAGACAATTTTAAAATTGACTAGTCTCAGCTTACATTTTTTTTGTTGATTTCAAAAATGAGCTTTAGTTTTTCTAAAATTTAAAAAACCTACTAATACACTTTAAGTACATACTGCAATTTCTTAAATATTTTTAAGGACCTGTAAAATTGGATTCAGCGATTTTTAAAGCACGTTCTACGGTGTCGTTCTGGACATTTAATAAAATTAAGTTAGCTATGAAATTTTGTACAACACTCCAAATACGAGATATACTTTGGAATGCAAATCGATGATATGGCCGCGATGTCTGGTCTTTATTTTGATCTTTATCTTGGGAACCCATGGGCACAGCTACATATCCATCTTTCTTGTCATTCACCTCATTCGCTTGAGTTTTCTCTTCATGTGTATAAAAGTGCAGATTCATTGTGCGAGGATATTGATAGCGAGGAATTGATATTCTGCAGACGGGACTATCCGTTGGGTTCAAGTAGCGTTTGAGCCAACTGAATACGTGGTGTTGCCACAATGCATGATTCATGAATATCTCGACTGTTCGCAGCAAATTGATTTGACTTATGGCCTTATAAATTTGCGCATTGTCCTTGATCATCTGCAGGAGAAGTATGATTAAGTAAAGTAGACTGAAAGGTGAAATGAATTTTAATTACCTGAATGTCGCTGACGGCCCGGCCGACGAGCAGGTTGAAGAACGAGATGCCCATGATGCAGACAAACAGAACAAGCAGCAAGCAGTCGAAAAAGTAATGCATATGCTGGATGCCGCTGGCTTCGTACTCCCCAGTGAACATAACCGACGCCTTGAGCAGAGCCGAACTGAAGCTGTTGAAATTGAGGATGGAAGTATTGTCGCTGGCCCCACTCTGCGCTGTCTCGGAGAAACGTATGTGAAAGCAAGCGGCAAAGGTCATCAGCAGGCCAAGGAAGGCGACGCTGTGCTTCATCACCGTCTTGATCACCTCGATCAGCATCAGCAGCGGCAACGATATCCAGGCAAAGGGCAGATAGCTCATAAGCAGCAGCAGCTTGATCGACGCCAGCAACAGCGCATAGGTGGCGATGCTGCTCTGCGTGTCATCGTCGCCACAGCCCAGGCAGGTGAGCGACGACAGCACCACTACGAGCAGATCCAAAAGGTTGACAACGAAGGATTGCATATAGTGCGCGCAGCCCAAGCTGAACTGCACGACTTCACGTGCGAGCAGATAGATGATGCAGCTCCAGCATAGACTCAATAAAATCCACGGCTCTGACTCGGTCTGGCGACTCGGAAACTTGAGCAGGACGCGTGTGTTGATGACACCTACAAATAGTATGTAGAGGATGAAGTGCAGGTAGAATAGCTTCGAGAACATGTTCCATTTGACGACTAGAAATGCCATTATCACGGGATGATTGAGCAGGTAATGCAGCTCCGTTGAGCGCCGTATGTGATCGAGACTCGATAGGTCATTTGGCACATACTTTGAGGGATCGGGCCGACTAGCAATGTTGACTAGGTCCAAGTCAATTTGTTGCGCCCTGGACTTGGCATCGTCGATGCTGATGCAGCGATTCAGATGCTCTTCCAATACCTCGGATCTGATGTCCGCTATGGGCAACACGCCGTAGTCACTCCGCCTGCCCAAATAGGCGCCCCTACGCAGCAGCTCCCGAACCGCCGTCTCGTTGTGCAGCATGGCTGAATACGAAATGGCTGGCAGCCTGTCAGCCTCGCTCACGCCGCTCACATCCACATGCCGGCTGTCCAGGAGGCATCGAAAGCACTTGATGTAGTTGACAAACTGCTCCTTATGCGCTGTCTCCGCTGGCATATCCCTGATCGCGCGTCTGAGCAGACTCGTTGCCGCTTCACTGCTGAATTTCAGATCAGGACACTCCAATAGCCTGGTCACTAGCATCGGGCTACGGCATGCTCCGCACATGAAGGCCTTGAGTATAATGGTGATGTTTTCCTGCTCATTGTTAGTGATGATTGTCAGCAGCAGCGCTTTCAGCGCATTCCTGTCCTCCCTTTGCACGTAGCGCTCCACGAACCACATCAGATGGTTCTCCTTCTCAGCGTGGTTTTTGGAGAAGTTGTCCGACAGCCGTCGCTTCAGAAACCTGCTGCCTTTGGCTACAAATGCCATGCGTTGTCGATTTATTTCCTCCAGTGATTTGCGGCCGAGCTCACGATGCCGCTGCCCATGATTTTCTGCCACGTAGGTCCAGGCCTCGCGCGCCAGTGCGTCGACAGCATCGGTGCGCAGCAGCAGCATGTAGACCAGCTCGTATTTGTCCCTGGCGCACAGTGTCTTGTTCTGCAGGACATGCTTCAATGGCAGCCAGCCCTTGGCATCGGGCCTGCTCGCCGATGCGCCCTTTCGCAGCAATAGTTCCATCGACTCGCACAATTCCCACGCATTCGAAGCGCTCAATTTCCAGGCCAAGTAGTTCAATGGCGTTCGTTGCTCGAACTCATAATCCACATTGATATTCGTCTCGGCGTCATGATATAGCAGAACGAACAAGCTCCCAAATCCCAAAGATTCGGCTGCATAATTTATTGCCGCTTTATTGCAAGTCGGATTCACCTGGGAATATATCACAAATTGTTGCTGTATTATAAATTCTGGGGTGCTAGCTCTACAATTGTGATAGCTAAAAAGTTATAGAGTTTCCCACGCGGGCGGATCGACAAATAATAACTGAGAGAAAATCAAAACATTCTGCAGCTAAGAGAGCAAGACAAGATATATATATATATATATATATATATATATATATAAGAGAGAGAGAGAGAGAGATCAAGCTTATCCGCAGTTGCATATGCAATTTAGTTTTTGGCTGTTCATAAAAATAGTAGTGCTGGATGTAATAGATAAGACTTTTCCGATTTGCCACGCCCTATGTGGGCATAGAGAGAGAGAGAGAGAGAGAGAGAGAGAGCGAGAGAGATTAAGCTGATCCGCAGTTACATAAGTAATTTAATAGTTTTTGATGATTTTAGAGATGCATTAAAAATTGAGTGTTTATGAAAATAGTAGTGCTGCATGTAATAGATAATTGATTTTTAGGCATGCATATGTACATATGTATATAAACTATATAATTGTATACAAATGTTGGCTACACGAATATATTCATTCTACAATAAATTCGAAGTCTGCAGCACCACTAGCTTCTACATATAACAGAATTTTCTTTAAATTATTAAATTGATCGGCGAATGTCCTAGGTGTAGAGTTTCCATGCATTCACACATACGGACAGCAGGTCGGCTCAAAGAGAACTCAAACATGCATGATTCACCCACACAAGCAATGCTTATGCAACGATTTCCTGCCTACAAAGCACACTTACATAGTTCGGATCACAATTGTATTGCAGGCATATTTTCAAGAACTTTGTGCGCTCAGCTGTCGCAAGTAGACAGTTTTCATAAACTGTATGTCCACTGTACATTAAGTATTGCACCACAACATTCAGATTACAATCGTATTTTTCTATGTGTTCTTTGAACTTATCATATTGGTGCTTAAAAAAGAACTTTAATAGGATTTTTGTTCTATCTGTCATTTTTTTAAGTCCAATTTGCGCACACACGTGTTGGTAAACAAGCAAACAACGGACTGTGATATTCGGTTTTATGACTCTTAGAGAAGAGCGAATGGCGTGATCGATTATTCGATACACTACGTACAAATATCGAAGCAACAATTTTACTGTTACTTCTATTTGGCAAAATGACAAAATCTTGGGCCATTTGTAAATATGCAAGTAAGGAATACCAAACAGATATATATGTATATATAGATATATTTATTGAAAGTTTAGTCAAACAAATTCGTATTTCAGAATATCTTTCATAAATCAAATCTTCTCACCACACGGCCTCCTCTGCAAGCCCGGATCATAAATATTTTTTTTCGATGTTTTAAACTCTCGAACTGTAGTCTAATTTGATAAGAAAACAAAAGTGCAATGACTTTAAACCTTACAGATTGTTAACTGCATTAAACATAAATTATGCGGATAAAAACGCGTCTTTATTTATCGCAAATATTAACCGATAACGATTGGAGACTTAACAGCCTAACAGCCTTAACAGCGTTCAGTGCATGTGTCGATTACTTGGTGAACCATCACTAATTAAAAGCCAAAATTAAAAAGGCGCGATTATTTGATTGTATATTTTCTTGATATTTGTCCAATATAATTTTAAAAAAAGTGTATTAAAGTTTTATGAATTATAAAATCAGAAAAAGCAGCAATGAACATGTTTAAGATTTGACGCCATTTTATGCTTAGTATTAAAATAGACAGCAATTGAATAATTTCAGTGCCAAGTGAGTAAACTCGATAACTATTTCAAATAAATATCGTAATCGAGATTCGATCGCTCGAGCAAAATAACCGCTTGATTTAAATATTAGGGCATTGAATCGAAGCGTATGGCATCAGATGCAGTCAAATCTCTTTTAATGGCAAATTTTTAAATTAAACAATAATTAATTAAACAAAATGCGGACACCCATTGCTATATTAAGAACTGCATGTTTTCTTATGAGTTACTAAAAATTACGGAGAGTCAGTTATTTCAAATTTCACTGTATTTAATTGTGCTAAGCAAATTTTAAGTTCTTATATAACAATTGGTGATAAAATATATTTTACAAAAATAACCTGTGTTTATTTTTGTTTACATTTGACTCCAAGCTGTAGAATTTAAAAACAATTTGAATTTACTTGTGTCGATTACCAATTAAGCTCATTTCAAATTTTATCGATTATTGACTCAATTTGGCACTGTTAACAAGAAACGTTTTATAAGTTTAAAATTTAATTTTGTGGAAGACATGTATAACTGTTCGATATCGATTCTTAGCATAATATACGATTGTAATTGCATTACATTTATTTGCGATCACAAATGCTTGTAATTATCATACTGAACGCTCTTCTCTTAAACTTCGATACAAACCTAATGACGTATGTGTATTTCTCTCGCAGCTCCCCCACACGTGTAGTTCAATGCTCGATCGGTATCATCGTCAGTTGAAATTCGTAGCCCGCGCGAAGCGAAGCACGTACAGAGAGAGAGCGCGACTTTCAACCGCTGAGCGGTGCACTCATTTTATTTAATTTAATTGACGCCTGTTGCTGTTGATGTTTTTGTTGTGCTATTCGGTGGTTTGTTTCACGTTTATTGTAAATAAATTATAATTAACAAAATAAATATACAAAATGCTCAAATAGTGCCAAGATTACAGCTAGCAAAATACCTTCTATAAGAGAAGTGAATAAATAAAAAAAAAACACGTTCGACAACAAAATGCGTAAAATAACATAAATAATAAATAAATATAATAGAAAAATGTCGCACACACACAGACGCACGAACACATGTTAATAACGTATTTACAATATTAATAATCAATTATAAACATTGCCAACCAAAATATAAATTGAATTTGATTGTTTCTAAATACACACATGTAAGTATATATGTGTGTGTGTGTGTTTGCTGTGTGCATCTGCGTGCGTGTGTGCGTGCGTGCGTTTGGTCGTGCGTGCATTAACATTCAAAGTTAATATTCGATATTTGTATTTCGGGCCTTGTTTTGGTCTCTCTTGTTGTTGTTGTTGTTGTTGCCTAGCGGGTTTTGACTGTTCGCTCGTCGCTCGACAGTCTTGCTCGCCGCTTGGCCTTTTTATCAGTTCGCACTCGCGTATTTAATTTGCGCACAGTTTCAATATTTATTGTCGGCGTGTCCCCGTTATAATTGCAAAAAATAAAAACCTAAATAAACAAGACTCAGGGCTGCTTTTGCTGAATCGAAAGATAATAATACGACATAAACGTGCAATTTATACAAATGTATTTAAATTAAGCACACACAAGATGTTTGCAAATAGTCGTTAACATGTTGCACAGTGTTTATTTTCTTCATTTTTCATTCATTGTCGAAAAGCTCAGCTCCGTGTGCCGCGGCTCAACAGTCAAAAAGGCAAGCGAAAGTCTCAACGAGGCATTCGCGCAGCTCGTCATTGTATTAACAAGTGTGCCGTTGTCACACAGTGTGACAAACCTTATGAGAACAGTGCATAAATCTTGTTCAATTCCAAATGTGCCCAAAGTGAAAAGTATTTAAATAAAAAGCAAATAATAATCAATATTTAAATATATATTTATATATATATATATAAATTTACTTATAATATTAAATCGAAAAGTTGCGACAATATAACAATTATATTTAAATATTAATACATTTGCTTAGCTTGAGTCAATCTATTAGAAATGTTCAATTTCATAATATATTAATTTCTGCTATATTCGCACTTAAAAATAGATGCATGTATGTACATACATATATGTTCTGAACCACTGTCCACTATTAAAGCTTTGGAAACAGTTTGATAATTGCTGGCGTGGACAACACGCGCAATGAGTATAAACAGTTACACAAACGAAAGTTTTCAAAGGGGGATGGCGATAAAACGGAATTGAAAATAGCAACAACAATATCAGGAGCCGCAACTGACAACAAAGAAGTAAAGGCTAAAGTTGCTGTTGTAGCTGTTGCTTGATGAGCCAAAGACAGTGACGCTGGGCATATACCAGGCACGGCACCAAGTCGAACAAAGACACAGTTGATGTCGCAACGGCAATCATTTTAAATATTGAAGCAATTGAAAAGCCCAGCCCCAGCCCAGTGTCGATGGTAGCAATTAACAGCAGCGCCGGCGACTACTGCACCAGCATCAACATAACATCGTGGCAGAATAGTGGCTGCAACAAATTGAAGTGAAGAATATCGCTAAGTGAAAACCACAACAACAACAACAACAACAACAACAGCAGCAATAGCAATAATAAAAGCAACATTGATGTACAAACATTTACCAATACAGAAGAGCTCAATCAACTCAATTTAAATTCATCGTCGTCGTCGTCGCAGTCGCAGTCGCTGGCGACCTCACTGGAGGCTGCGTCGGCAGCAGTAACACAATCATCCACTTCGTTCGTCATCATTATCATCATAATAATCACCGAAGCTATTTTAGCTACAGCAATTGTAACTGAGATAGTGCGGCGACAAAAGCAACAATTAGCAACAGCAGGCAGAACAAAAGCTTTAACAGCTGATTATGTCGCCAACGGCGCTGGCAGCGTGTGCTGCTGCGTCGTGTTCAACGTCTGCCAACAGCTCCGGCACAGTCACAGTCACAGCTACAGCTGCCTCAACAACAACAACAACAGCAGCAGCAGCAGCAACAACAACAACAACAGCAGCCACTGCTGTTTATTTACGTAAATCCCATTCAACGCCGGCTCTCACATGTGATGGCAGCAACATTGTCGTTAGCAACATTGTTGACAGCCACAGCAGCTTCAGCAGCAAATGTTGCGTCAAAAATCCTGTAGAATCGGCCATGGAGGCGGGCAACATTGTCATTCAAGATGTTGCTGCAATTGCTCACATCAAGCGACAGCAGCCACATGAGCAATATTCACACGAGAGCAACGAGTGCAACAATATTGATGCAACACAGCCAACGACACCGGAAGCATTGCGTTTCGGCTGCACGCACTACAAGCGACGCGCCATGTTTGTGGTAAGTTGTGAAGAGCTTTAGAAGAACTCAATATATTTAATATTTCTTTAATGTATATATTTATATATATAATATGTGGCATATTTTATATATATGTCTGTCTCTTAATTAAAAAAGCAATCAAATTCATTTTCGATTTGATTATCTTTTTTTATTATATAATAAAAAAATATGTATGTTACTTCTTTAATTGAATTATGATACAAAATTTTAAAAGTCGTGATTTTTGACATATATTGTATATTATTTATTATATATGTATATAAAAAAAGATAAATATATATGTACATATATATATTTTTTTAATTTTATGTTCAAAAAATAAATTATAAGTAAATTAAAATAAAAGAAAATAAAAATAAAAAATAATAAAAATTTGCTTGCTATCATTAAAAATATTAAAAATAAAAATTGACTTACCATAAATTTTATTTTTAATATTTTTTTCATTTTATTTTATTTTTAAAAAATTTAATTTTTGAACATAAAATTTAAAAAATATTTATTTTTTTCATTTAATTTTCTTTTATTTTTTTAAGAATTTTATTAGAGAAATATTTAAATTCTCGTCTATTTCCATTTCTTTTATAACATTAGAAATACTTTTGGTATTTTCGCCTTTTGCTTAAAATAAAATATCATTGATTACGCGCAACACGTGGCCAAATTTATGGAGGCACCTCACATCCCATTGTTGGCTTCTGGTTTTCATCGTCGTTTCGATCTTCCTGAAGTCGACTACAAAAGAAAAATAACTATTTATTAGTCAGATACATTTGTTCGCTCACACACACACGCACTCAGTCAACATTTCTTTTCGTGCGGATGCATAATTTGAGTTCAATTGGAAGAATTAGTGTTTGCCTGTGAACAACAACAACAACAGCAAGAACATCAACAAACACAAAAGAAAATAAATATTTAGTATATGAAATAGAATAACAAAAGCACAGCTAGAATTTAGACTGATATGCCCTGTACCCTCCTCAAAATGAGCATCAAACAAGTGAGTGTCGAGAGTGCACAGCCAGGAGATACCCTTAGCTTAAACACATATACATGTATACAACATACTAATGTTGCAAACACTCCATCTAAAATGTATCTAAGCAAAGTGCATAATTATCGATTTTATCAAATTTTAAAAGTTATCGATTATTGCTTACTTGATCTGTGGCTGCTGTAGCATAGACAATCAATTCTCTGGCTCACATAGTTGCTGAGTTTCCTCATTTGCAGCAGGGTATTCTCTAGTCGACTACTCTTCAACAGAGCATTCTAGATATTTTATTTGTGTGGTAATTGCTGCCGTCTAGCTTGCTCCAGCAAATAAATTCGATGCAGTTGTATCTGAGAAAGTGAGCGTCCACTTAGCACCTTCATTGATGCTGTCTAAATTATGAGCCTTTAGCTTTTTGCCTAAATTAAATATTAACACATATTTTTATTGTGAATGCATAAATAAAGAGCTGCAGGAATTTTTAATAATCAGCTTTAGCTTAGCCTAATTTTATTATTTTATTACTTTATTATTATTATTTTTTCAATAATTTTCACATTTGGGAAGCTTACATCAAAAGTTGCCAGAAAAACGTATTTCAAATGCTAAATATTTGAGCTTTGGCAAATAGACAACAAATTCCAATTAGAACAAAAGTTTTTTTGCTGCGATCAGGGTATCTGCTAGTCAGGCACTTCTGACTAAAGCACTCTTATGTATTTCACTTTCTTTTTACACATTTCTAGTTATATGTGTATGAACTTTCAACTGTTACTTGACAAGTTATCAAATAATTAACTAATGCAGGCATCTGTTGTGATCTTATTGTATTCGTTGACAAAATGATAAGAGTATATTGGCTTTGTGCATACTCCGTTTGTTTGTTCTCTATTCTCAAGTTAGAGAATTTTGTGTAGCAACGCCCCAAAGTAGGCATGTAGAGAGAACAGTCTCACAGCTGGAACAATACAAATTTTACCTGCTCACTTCATTGATTGACTTGAAAATGTTAGATATACGATATTAAAGTGGAATGCATTATCAAATATTAAGATTAACTTAACTGGCTGGCATTAAATTTGCCAATTGAAATGGTTTCGAAAACATCTGAAGGCGTGCTATAAAAAATTGTAATAAGATTTGATTCTCAATTAAAAATTATGATTGTGGGAAAATCAAAGAAACCGGCTTCTGAGGTACTTTACTTTTTAAAGCAAGCTCGATTTTTTCTCCATTTATTTATTTTTATCTACACAAATTACGTAAAGAGTACGAAATAGTTGAATTTTAATGATGCGATGAATGTTGTATGCTCTATAAAGCAGCAACTGGCAATAAATTGAAATTGAAATGAAAACAAGTAGGTGCTAGTCGGGTGTAATCGACTATAAGATGCCCAGAACCCAGAGCTACTATTTCATACACTCTTTCTGTGTGCATTTGTCTAATAATAATACAGATCTGTATCTGTATTATTTGAACTAAAAGGAAGGGAAAGGAAGAAGAGATATCTAAAGTCCGAAAGATTTCAAATCTGCGTACTTAGCCTTGCAAATTTGAAAGCTTTTGTAGCATTCAAGTTATGTTTTAAAAAGTAAATGAAAATATGGATTTTTATGGATAATATGGAAATGGGAAATGGAATAAAAAATAATTATAAACACAGTTGCGGTCAATAAAATAGTAGTGCGCCTCAGCGCTAAATGTTAGTCGTCATAATTTATTGATAAACACAATATTTAGAAAACAATTTGAAAGAAAATTAAGATTACCATATACAGTCGAGTCCCGATAATTCGAAATGGCAAGGGGATCAGTTTTTTTTCGATTTACACAGAAATTCAAATTATCGAGATTTCTATCATATATATATCCCCATCAAGGGGATAGAATTTTTTTCGATTTATTGCGATTTTCGATTTAGCGGGGTACAAATTATCGAGACTCGACTGTATATATATATATATATATATATATATATATATATATATATATATATATATATATATGATATGTATGTATATATATTTCTTTTTGTTTCAAATATTTAACTTTTGTTAAACGACTTTTATGGATTTGCTTAAATTTGCATTTAAAATTCCAATTTATGCAGCTGTTTTTTGTATGTTTGTTTTTTTGCTACTAATATTTAAACTGAGGATTTGTGTATCAGTAAACGGGCTTTGCTTATTTAAAAAATATAGCTAAATTTATTTTTTGGCAAGAATTAGGAATGATATCTGAATAGAAAATAATTTGTGTTATTCTAGTAGTATTAATGGTAAATTAATGAATTTATTTTTATTTTTCAATTATTTTTATTTGCAACTGTCTTTTATGCCATGGAACGAATTGTGCTGTACAATAATTGTAGCTGTTGGTGGTTAAGGTGTAAATTTTAGGTATTATATATTGTGAGTAGCAAAGGGAAAGTCTTGAAGAAATAGTCGGCAGCAGTCTGATATATTGAGAGCCAGATGATTTTAAGGCTTTTCCCGTCAGCTTAAGTGTGCTTTGCTGTGCTTGGACATTTCCTCAAGGACTCTTGGCATGTTTAGGTCTCTGTATATGAATTGAATTGAATGGAAATACCATTACGAGCTCATCTGTTCTCTTAGCAGTATCGAGTGGGACCTTAGTGTTATAGATGTGTTGTGTTTTGCTGTAGATTTCTTTAAGTGTATATCGTGAGCTGAAATTGGTTTTAGAAATATTTTGCATAGTTACAGTTTGTTTTTAAGTGTTCATTTAGAATGCTGTTTTATTAGCCTGAGTTTTTAGCCAGCGGGAAATGTTCAACAAGAATTTCTGAAATAAAATATAATCGCTCAATAATCTATTAACTTAATTGTTTCTTGGTTAAAAAAAGGTTCTTCGATCAAAACTATTCTTATAATAAAAATATTCGAATAGTTTTCAACTGCACAATTTCTCAAAATTTAAATTGAAAATCTTGCGTAGACAATTGACAAGTTTTTTTTTGTTTTATTTTCTATTTTTTATAGAATTGTTCAGAACTCTCATGGTCAGCTCGACTGGAGCTGTTGCAGGGGCGTGTCAAATTGTTTTGGAGGTCAAGAAACCTGATTGGCAATGCACTCAATATTTTTATTGTGCATATTCTTTGTTTGTTGTTTTTTTTTTTCGGCAGTTTTTAAACATTTATGTGGGAAATAAGATTATTTAGCTAAATAATTAGCGGGCATCTAATGAAGCGACGCGTTTGCAACAAATTGGCCAGAGACGACGTCTGCCTTTGATTTCTGATTCAGATTAAAATTCAGATACAGTTTCAGTTTCGGTTTCAGTTTAATTTCATTAAGGTTTATGACTCGCTAAATTGAGTTGCGTCTGCCATGTTGATGCCAACGCTAACTGCCATAGTCCCAGCCTCGGAGTCGTACATCCGATATCGAAACAATGAAATTGTTTTGGGACATTGGGGCATTTGGTCACGTACTCCGACACTCACTTGCAGCTTTCCATTGATGACTTTTTCGAGCTCGAATTCGAATTGAATTTCACCTTCCTTACCTTGGTTTTGTGAAAGTCTATGAAACTGGCAGCAGAAGCTGAAGGAAGACCCCATAAAGTCGATCTATCCATATTCGTGCTTCCTTTCCCTTCTAGCTTCACTTATCTCATATAAACAGAAATTTTTTTATATTCTTTATTATTTATGTAAATCAATATTCCCTGCAAATATTTTACAGACACCCTGTTGCGATAAGTTTTACAAGTGTCGCTTCTGCCACGATGAGAACGAATCGCATCACTTTGATCGCAAGACTCTGACCGAACTCATCTGCTCCGAGTGCAATACGCGGCAGAAGGTGCAGGAGCAATGCGAGAAGTGCGCCGTACGCTTCGGCAAGGTAAGTGTCTAACTCTCTCTCTCTCTCTCTGTGAATACTTGCTTATAGATATTATTCTTTTTAGTATACTTGCCTCATTTGCAATCTATTTGATGATTCGGACAAGCAGCAATATCATTGTCATGGCTGTGGCATTTGCCGCATTGGCGGCGCTCACAATTTCTTTCACTGCGAAGTCTGCAACATGTGTCTGCCGATGCAGCTGAAGATCGATGGACATAGGGTAAGCAGCTGATAGATCAATAAATTGCTAAGATAATGGCTTAACTATCTCACACAAGTACAAATATGTGAACATTCCTACGAATCTATGTAAAAGGCAAAAGAAGATCTCATAAAGTGTACATACAGCCGTGTTCATTAAAATAGTAGCGCAACTGAAATTTTTAACATCGAAATTTTATGTTAGTCTTAATTATCTATTCAAATTGTTTTCAACATATTTTGTTTATTACCAAATTTCATTTTTAAAATCTTAGGGCTTATCTTAAAATGTAGCTGTATAACAATTCAGTCGCACTACTATTTTCATGAACAACGCTGTAAATATTTTTGTTCAGCATCAACAACTAACTTGTCTAGAATTCCCAGATTAAATTGATTTAAAATTGTAGCTAACTTTGCCCATTTCCATGTAATCCATAAAAATGTTTACTAAACTTCAATTATTCAAATATTACGCCATTGACTTCATTCCTATTTATTAGCAATAAGATTATTTGAATCTGGCTTCGAATTTTGCTACCCCTGGACACTGATGGCTAAGTCAAATATGCGCATAAATAGATGTTCGATCATTAGACGAGACATTAGCCTTGAATATTGAACTTTGTGCAGCATCATCAGCAGAACTGGTTTGCTAATGGCTAAAGGTTTTTGAGCTTGATTCGAAATTCAGTTAATGGCATAAATTGTCAAATTTCTTAAGTTGAATAATTGGTAAACACCGCTATAAAGAAAAAACCGGTAATAATTAAAATTGATAAATTATGTTAGGAGAAAGACATCAAAATAACAAGTAAGAGTGCTCGACTAGGGAGATATACTATACAAAAGTGTTCGACTAGAAGACACCCTGTCTTTTTAGACATTTGAGTTTATTTATATGGTATTTGAAACTAATTTCTAGAAATTTATTATGTGTTTTCTTCAGACTGAAACTCAAGATAAGTTGAGATTTCTATACTCAGAATCTGTTTAGATTTGAACTTAACTCTTCCTACAACATTGATCGATATTAGACAATTGCATAAAAATTGGAATTAAAATAAAAAGTTTCCTTTTACGAAAAAATATATTTTTTATATATTTTCAAGTCTCTAGCATTTGCCTCTCTAGACAGTCAGAGAGACATAGCTGACTTCAGCTTTCGCTTAATGTTTGAGCACGCCTCCATTTGCCTTTTACATATATTTGCATAAGATAAATATACCTTTACTATTCATTTATGAGTTGGCAGAAATATAAAACTAATTTGCTGAATTTTGTGTTTCTCCATTTTGAATTGTTTTGCAGTGCGTCGAAAACATTTCGCGTTCGCATTGCCCCGTCTGCCTGGGCGATATACACACCTCGCGCATTCCATGCCACATTCCGGACTGCGGGCATTTGCTGCACAAGATGTGCTTTGATCAGCTGCTGGCATCGGGTCACTACACCTGCCCCACCTGCCAAACGTCACTGATTGACATGACGGCGCTGTGGGAGTATCTGGATGCGCAGGCCTTGCGCATGCCCATTCCGCTCAAGTATGAGAATCAGCGTGTGCACATCTTTTGCAACGATTGTCACAAGGTAAGGAAAGCTCTCAACTCCACATTGTACTCAATATCTAAACACGTTTCGCTTGCAGACTTCTAAAACCAAATTCCATTTCATTGGGCTCAAGTGCGTGCATTGTGGCGCCTATAATACCACACAGGATGTGAAGCGTCGCCTCTCTCTCGTCACCGATGAGCCCAGCACGGCCTGACACTGGCCACGGCCCCAGCGACATCTAACAGGAAATCTCTTGCCATGCTCCACATTTGAAGAAACTAAATCTATGAAACTGAACTCGAAACGCATTGAATTTAGACCAAATTCGAGCTGGTATCGAATATAAATTAAACAACAAAAAAACACAAAAAAAAAGCAATTATAAACTCAACCAAGAAACCTATATAGTTAATGGTTTTAGTATTTTTGATCTTTAGTTAATTTGCATTCACTAGAAGAAATGAAAACACAAATCAAAAATTTATTTACACTCGAATTTTATTATATATTTTGTTTGCATTTGCCAAATCCTATTTACAACTCGAATTTCCCCTTTTCAATTTGCATAGATCAATATCAAACTCAATCTCAATCTGTTGTTGAATATTAAAATCATTTTTAAGCTTGGCAATAAATATATAGAAAATAAAGAAGGACTTTAGTCTGTTAAGCCTGTATTTTAATTTTAAAATATATTGTTTTCAAAAAAATAATTCCGAACTTCTTAAATAAATTTTTATATAAATATGAATGTTTTTTTTTTCAGTGAATATTTTTATAGTTATCTCTAGAATATTTAAGGTAGTTTTCTTTTAATATCATATTATTGGAAAATCCGCTTCAATTATACATGAACACAAATCTTAATGACATTGGCCAGCTTTACAAGGCTTTTATATATCATAGAATCCCTTGATTTTAGTTGAAATATTTTTTATACTAAAAAGAAATTTTATTAAATTTAAAAGGTTATTTTTTGTAATTGTAAAAATATATAACATAGCAGTATTCTTGGATGACCGTAAATTGATTAGGATTAATATATTTTTTTTAAAATTGCCTTACAATCAGCCAATCTTTCTACTATGCTATATGGCCCCTGCCCCTACAGGAACATTTGTTCAATAATTAAGCTTTTGTCTAAAATCGAATTTCAACTACAAGTTAATTCATTTTTTGGCGTGTTTGTTTGTTGTTTTCTGATAACCTCAACCTGTAAATGGGTTCAAATAACAATGGATCTGTGTAACAGAAGACATCTGTGATTGCATAAAGTAAATTTGCATAACACATGCAGCAAAAGCTAATCAATTCTTCTCTATATCAACTATACACAACAAACTTGTTAAATACAGATTACGAATATCTCAACTGTTGTATGCAGCGAAGTATACCACATCTGTCTACTCTACAAGATAATCCAAGAGTTTAGTTTGGTGTATATAGTTTTTACAATTTTTTAGAAATTATTTGACATCATAGTCTCTAAATCCATATTGCTCGATATTACTAAGCATCGGGAAATATATCATAAAACAAATTCATGCTGCGTATGCTAAATAAAATACATATTTAAAATTGCCAAGACTTAGCTTGTTGTCCTCATCAAGAATATATATATACTTTATCGAATAATAGTTTCTGCTCTTGCTAAGTAAACCTTTTTGCTCACTTTTAAACTATCTCGGGCGACCATATTGTAATTCGCTTAGTTTCTTAAGTTTCGTTGTAGCGATATATATAAAAAAGAAAATCATTATGGTGCAGATACATATAGGTCTAGAGTCTAGACATTTGACTAACAATCTATCTATATAGAAATGGAAATTGAACATTTAAATAAATGTGTTCGGCTGCTGAGAGCTGTGGAGTTCTCTTACTGCGCCTTTTGTTTGGCTGCGCTGGGTTCTCCAGCTGGTGCATTGGCATCTGCAGCACGTTTCGCTTTACGCTCCGCCGACTTCTTTAGCTTTGTGAGGTAGAGACCCACGACAACCAGAAGTGCCCAGGTAATGTAGCCAATGTGATAGACGGAACTGTAGAAGCGCCAAATGCTATCGAAGGAGGATAGCAAAAAGGCTGTGCCCAGATAGCTGAAGCCAAACCACTTGCATATCCAAAAGATCACGTCAATAACGCTGCGACGCATGCCAACAGCATCCTTGCGCACCAGCTTGTGCCACATATCCTCCATTATCACATAGAAAGGTGCGCCCATAATGCAGAAATAGTGTCCCGGCCGGAAGCCATGCCAATACGCTGAACATAGGAATATGGCACCCGTTCTGAAATTGTCAACAATATACAATATTATAATTATCTTTGTGGATCAGATCACACTCACCTATATTTCTTGATGGGAAACAGTTTATACACATTCACTGCCAGCCAATATTGCACGCAGACATTCCAATGCTTCATGCCCTCGCGGAAGGTCCAGCAGCGCTCTACATCCAGCACTCGTGTGTTAACAATTGTTGTGAAATTATAGCTATGCTTCTCCGCATCCTTGGTCATATCCTGATACAGTTTTCGAGGTCCCTCGCCATTGTTGGTATCCGCATCATCGGGATACGCACCAAATCCGGCCATTGTACAGACGCATTCGCTCAACGTCAGGCCAGTGTAGATGCGTGCGCGGAAGATAAAGAACGTGGGCCACACGTACAGCAGCCGATAGAGAACGGATCGATCATTGTAGAACTCATCGCTCATTGCATACTGAATTTTAAGGAATTTTAAATTTGTTTTATTAATATCATATAGTTTCTCATGTCTAATGTCATTACTCACGTCTAGTGGCCAAAGGTAATTGGCCAACAGGTAAAGAGTGCAGTAGAAGACGGCTGCCTTAAGCTGCTCGATGGTTGCCGGCACGCAAGGCGCATGATCCTTGAAAGGCGTTTCAAAGTAGTCGCGATATGTGCGATAGCGATAATAAGGACCTGGGGGATAGAAGATGTTATCGTTAGTTATTGTCTTTTGAAAATATTAAAAATATATACTACTAATAAGGAAATGGGTAAGCTATAGCGTTAAGATTATGTAGTTTACGAAGCATTCTGCCTGCGTCTTTAAAGGCATACAAATATACTAGAAATGTTATTAACCCATTAATTTAATAATAATAATATATAATAATTAATTAATAATAATATACAATAATTAATAATAATAATATAATACAATTCATAATATTAGGCACTTCTTTTTAATTTAAAAATTAAATTAAAATAAATTTGTTAGCAAAAATTGCAACGGAATTTGCAGTTTTTTTTGTGTCAAGCAGAGTTAAGTCAGGCTTGCTTGAGAGTAGACTTCTGTTGTGTATCAATCAGCTTTATGTAAGCAAGTAATCTACAAATGCAGTTTAAAATTTTATAGATCAAACTTGCTGCAAATTGCAAATACTTTAAAATAACTCATGTTTTCCAACTCTATTACAAATTTCATTTATAAATAACAAAAAAAGCTGACTTTGCATTTAGATAAGACTTTAAAGCATATGCACAACGATAATTGGCGTCTATAGATAATCACCCGTAACATTTTTACTATCTGTAAAAATTGAAACACCTGGGTAAATGGACTTTGACACCACGCCGACAAGTCGTTCAATTGTGCTGGTTGAAGACACATACTATTTGCATGCATAGAAGGCAACTAATTTATGTGCAACTACAGGGCACGCTCTAATTATGTGCAGCTGTCAGTTGATTGCTAAAAAACAGATATGCATATATTTTATTGATTAGAACTGTGCACTGACCTGTCAGCACGCCAACGTAATTGAAGCTATAAAGCACAATCTCCGTAGCAGTCAGCTGCTGCAAGCTCAGATCGTAGCTGGTGACACTCTGGCTGGGATCGCTATTGGCCTCCTGCTGCTCATTTTTGAGCTGCTCATCGCGTGCTCGAATACGCTTCCAGGCTGCAGTTTTCTCAAATGCAATGCCAGATACCTAAGCAGACAGTTTGGTAGGTTCTCTTGGCCAAGTCAATAATTGTTATGCAACTAACCTTGAGTGTGAGCAACATTTGTATCATATTCGTGGGCCCAGGCACTGCTGGCAGACCGAAGAGGTAGACGAGCCGGAAGAAAACCAAATAGCCAAACATAATAACAAAAGTAATTACATGGCAATTGCTGGAATTATGAATTATGATTAATTTAGAATATCAGATGTACATAGTATATGAACTACACTGACCTGGGATGCACCAAGAGCACACTGGCTGTGCCCAGGCCGACGGAAATGGCGCAGTGCAGACTATGGAAGCCCGAGACGACAACAACAACAATGAGGCCAAGCATGGAGCATACGTATTTGCGTTGCGTCTCATCGCGAAGTTTTCGCACAAAGCTGCCAGCGGCAATGCATGCCAGCAGGCATAATACGTAGATTACGTCGTCTATATTCATTTTATTGATTTGTTTTAGCCGCGAGTGCGGCTTTCTTCACAGAAGGCAATTTGATCTTTGTTATGAATAACACATTCAATGCAATGCAATATCTATCGATACTGTATCGATATGTTGCGGTGCTGCCACCTTGAGTTAGTGCTGCCACACTGACAAAGAAGTAATTGCTGTTGATCCAATGCTGTTTGATATACGACAACAAATTCTATAAATACGTTACTTTTTTGTGGATTTAATACAATTAAAAATTATTTAAATTTAAATACTTTGTGGCACAAATATAAAAATTTAATTTAATAATTTTTGGAATATAAAATTGACAGTTTAATAATCTTAAATTTAAAAATATTAAATATTATATTGTGCTATCGTATTATTTTCTGCGCATATTATATTGTATTATATGTAAGATTATATCAATTAGATAAATTTGAAAGGTTTTTTTTTAGATTTAAAATTTAAAATTTAAAGTAAATTATATTGTAAAATAATAGTTGGTTTAAAATTTTTGTAAAAAAATTTTTTAAAAATAGTAGTTTAATTTTTGTTTAAATTCTTTTTGTTTAAAAGTTTCTTAATAAAAGTTAAAAAAAATAATATTACAAAATAAAAGAATTTTAAAATATTGGAATTGATATTTTTTTTAATTATTCATTTTTTGTAAGCCTAAAAATTATTATGATTATCAAATTATTATTTTTTATCTATATTTTCTTATAAAAATGCATTCATATTTTTTGTTATTTAGTTAGCAAATTAAGAGCTGAAAGCTTTTCTAAACAAAAGTTTTTATTTAATAAGTTCGTGAAGCTCAATAGATTTATGAGGTAGTCAGGTCTAGAAGGAAGAGTTATTTAAAGGAAGAAGAAATATTGCGAGTATTTGCATGGTTTTTTTTATGCATATATTAAAGATAGCAATTACTTGTGAATCTAAAGAGTGAATCAAATGATTATTAAATTGATAATATTAGTAATTAAAAAACAATTAAATATAATAATTATGACAAATCTGGAACTTACATGAATTCAGAAAAAAACCAATTCATTCAAAGACGTAGACAAAGGCATGCGTTTGTTGAGCTAGACTAAATGCCATTTCAGAGTTGTTGAACTCAATCTAAACATTACCTGTTTTACACCTATGCCATTTAGTTAATAGTAGTAATGCATAATGCATAGAGATATTCAGCTGTGATGTAAAACGCCCGAAACCGATTAAAGAAATTCCCATACGTCATCAAATCGAGATTCATTAAAGTTTAAAGTAGTTTGTATGTGTCTATATATATAAATATACACAATATATATATATATATATATATATATATATATATATATATATATATATATATATATATATATATATATAGAACCGGTAGCTAATTGCAAGCTGAGCGTAGCTAGTGGGAAACGCGTGCCATGGGCAATGCCAATCCGTTCGAACGTAGATAGCAAAGCATTCCGACTGCCTGTCTACAGGTTGTGCAGTGGGGAAAATGGCAAAGCTGTTCAGATTGAGTTTGATTAACTCGCTGCTCGTGTCAGTCACCCAGGTATATATAAGAAGCGTGTGAACTGATCGTCAGCAAACAGAGTCTAATAGTCGCTACACTAGTGCAGCAAATCAGATTTAGAGCTGATTGATCTAACATGAATTTGCAATCATTTGTCGTCGCGCTGCTGCTGCTGCTCAGCACAGCTTGTGGTAAGTGGTAACTTAGTTTAGCCACTTGGCAGCAATCCTTAATACTGTGATCTCTTTCGTGACAGCTCAGAGCAGTAATAATATTGCTGGAAGCTATGAGGCTGAGATGACGGAGTTTATGGGCTTGGTGCCTGATCCTGACGAGGTGGACTTTGAGAGCCGCAGCAACTTTGACGAGGCAGAGCCCGATGACTTGCTGGCCACATTGGAGGCGGACGAGTATGAGGGCGCCGAGCATTGTGTGTGGAACAAGTGCGACAACGATCTGAGCGAGCCGCGTGGCATTGGCAGCTTCCTGGACTTGTCGTTCCTCAAGAAAATCGCCGTTAATCTGAATCCCTTTGGCACGCCTCGGCATCGCATGCAGTTCTATTTGTTCAAGCGCGAGTTCCCCGAGTGCGGACGTGAGCTGGACTACCACAACGAACAGAAGTGGCGGCATGCCGGCTTCAACAGCTCGCTGCCCACACGGCTCATCGTGCACGGCTGGATGAGCCAGTCGCGCGGCTCCTTCAACAGGGACGTGAAGAACGCCTACTTGAAGCATGGCGACTACAATGTGATAGTGACCGACTGGAGCGCCAGTTCGGCCAACATCAACTACTTCTCGGTGGTGAAGCTAATCGAGGAGATGGGCGCCCAGCTCGTGCAGTTCACACGTGAGCTGCATCGCCAGTTCAATGCGCGCTACGACGACATCTATCTGATTGGTCACTCTCTGGGCGCACAGATAGCCGGCGCAGCGGGCAAATATCTCAAGCCGGAGCAGTACAATACGATCTTCGCGCTGGACCCGGCTGGACCCAAGTTCCGTCATCGCAGTGCCCAGTTTCGCATCGATGCCAGCGATGCCAAGTATGTGGAGTCTATGCACACCAGCGGCAACTTTGGCTTCCTCAAGCCCACGGGCAGTGCCACCTTCTATCCGAACTATGGACTCTATCAGCGCAACTGCTTCTATCTAGGCTGCTCCCACATACGCGCCTACCAAATGTTTGCCGAGTCCATCAACTCAGCCAGCGGCTTCTGGGGCACGCCCTGCAAGCGTGACGGCCGCAAATGGCAGTGTGACCAGCGCCAGCGACAATCCCATCGCATGGGCGGCGAACCATCTGTGCCTAAGGCGGGCATCTTCTACGTGAAGACCTCCTCTAGCGATCCCTTTGCTCTTGGCAGATAAAGCCATTGATGAACTCCAACCAAATATCAAATATGTTTAATCAAGCTGCCAATTGTAATGAAATTAAGTTTTAATAAAGACCAAAGAACATTTATAAAATTTAATTGTACAATTATATATTTTTCTTTTAGAATTGAATAGTTTCCATTATTCCATGGTGGTAAAAAAACAAATTAAGTCAGTTTGTCAATAATTCAAGTTAGTCAATCGTTTACTCAATAGGTTAGTCAATGAGGCAGTCAGTTAGTTAGTTAATTAGTCAGTCAATCAGACAGTCAATCAGTCAGCCAATTGTGCCAAGTGTGCCATCAGTCGATCAGTCAGTTTGTCACTTATTCAGTCAGTCAGTCAATCAGCTCGTCAATGACAGTCAGTCAGTCGGTCAATCAGTCCGTCAAATAGTCAACTAGTTGGTCTATCAGTGAACCAAATGGCCAGTCAATCACTTAGTGAGTTAATCAGCCAAGCAGTATCAGTCGAGCAGTTGAGTCAGTCGAGCAGGCAGTTAATCGTCAATCAGTCAATCACTCAGACAATATTGCTCCATTAGTTAGTTCATCAAACACCTAATCAATCAGCTAATCAGTGCGTACATCAGTCATCAGTCATTAGTTAATGATATATTTAATCAGTCAATTGATTAGCCAATATCGGTCAATCAGTTAGTCAATCACACAGTCAATCGCCCGTCAGACCATCTTCAATCATG
This sequence comes from Drosophila leonis, assembly GCA_035045365.1. Classification (NCBI taxonomy): domain Eukaryota; kingdom Metazoa; phylum Arthropoda; class Insecta; order Diptera; family Drosophilidae; genus Drosophila; species Drosophila leonis. The sequence continues at coordinate 786,654 of JAWNPC010000389.1, read as the reverse complement.
CCATCTGCCTTATGCATGCGCCGGCGCAGCTGAACACATTCTATGCAGATCTGAAACCTATTCATTAAACCCTGCCAAACAACTATATAGCTAAATTTCGTGACTGATCAATAAAGTTGTGTTACCTTTACGATTGCCTGTTACAATTCTAAATATTGCAAATTTTGTTGTTGTCTTGAGTCAAATTTAATTAAAGACATAAACTTGAGCAGTCGCTGCTGCTGCTGCTGCCTCTGCTGCTAGTGTTCTTAGGGCAGGCAAGCAGGCAAGGATTCAGAGCGCATGCAAATTGGTCTGGGCAATTCAATCTTTGGATCTGTGAAATATATACGCGACTCGTGCACGGCGCTAATTGCAGCAGATAAATACGCCGTGGAGCCCATAATTACGACAGACAGATTACGAGGCGCACTTAATTGTCGACCGTAAAGTGTTTGCCGTATCTGCCAGGCAGCGCCAGCGCCAGTGCGAGCGCCAGCGTAATCCTCCTGCAAGCAACCAGCTCGATTTTAATTATTCGACTAACTGCACCTTCTGCATATTCATTGGCTCCAATGTGGGCTGTAGTCTGTAGGCTGCAGAGCTAGATGGCAACATTTTGATTTCCATTATGGCCAATTTTTTTGACAAAAACTTTTCGCTTGCACTGCGGCCGTGGCGATAAGACGTCCGACTTGGCTAAGAGATGGCCAACAAAATGGACTCATCATTGGAAGATGTTCAACTAGAGTGCATAAGGAAAGAGTTCATTGGAAGATCTGAAAAGAAAAATTTGGAGTTAGAATTGGCAGATAGCTAAGAACTCTTCATAAAGAGTTTTCCATTTTAATGGAAATATAATTCAGAAGATTCTTGGATTCAGAATCAACAGTTAGCTAAGAGTAGTCCATAAAGAGTTTTTCCATTTTCCATTGGAAGATCTTTCAGAATACTCTTGGCTTCAGTATTGGCCGATGATCTAGAACAGTTCATATAGAGTTTTTTCATTTCCAATCAAAAGTTTTTTCAGTACAAACTCATACTCAAATTCTAATCTATTTCCCAGAGAAAAACCTTGTTTTCTATTTCTTGCAAAATTTCCAAATCAAAGTAGCTATGAAATCCAATCGAAGTTGTGTAGGTTCTACGCTCAGCAAATAGATTTCAGTTATAATTCAGGTTTCGGACAGAATAGAGCAAAAAAAAAAATTATATTTTTTTTTAAATTTTTAGCGTCTTCATCAAAATTTCATTTAAATTTTCGGTACTTGAGAAAAAAATAAAAAAATAGTAAAAACACATCAAATAATATAGGAAAAGAAATTAAAAGAATAACAAGTTGAATTATGGATTACGGACAAGGTAACGCCGGCGGTCAATACCAGTCGATGGAGGGCTATGGTATGTCTTGCCCTGACGGACAGGCTCCCGAAATGGGTGAAGACTACATGCAGTCGCGCGGCGCTTATGGCGGTGGAATGCAGCAATACGACGACTCAAGGAGCGGTCAGGGCGGCTCCGCTTCCTTTGGCGGTCCTGGCTACCGCAGCCCACTGCGTTACACAAAAGTTTTGAGAGAAATGAATTCCCGCAACGGACTCTAGTGAGAAATTGAGATCTCTCTTATGAATATTTCTAATTCCTGATCTCAAATATAGTTCGCCTACGGAGCAGCGTTCGGGCCGCGGCAATGGAGACTATTACAACTCGCTGCCTGGCATTGGCGGTCCCGAGGGCCAAATGTATGCTCAGCAGCAGCAGCAGCAAGGTGGCAATCCGTATTACTAGTCCCCTAAAGTGTGGAAGTGACTCAATTGTTAACTTTGACTTTTGCACTTATAATAAATAAACCAAACGCTCAAATGTCAATATAAAAACCAATTTCTGCTTGTTTCATTACAATTTATTTATTTTTAGGCATTTTACAGGGTATTGACTTACCATTAGAATGGGTATCTTATCTATGCAGCTTTTGTATTTTATATATTTATAAAAATTTTCAAAATATCATCAGCTCAGCTTTGCTTTCACAACTCCAGCGCTAGTCTAGGAAATGTTTAGGTTTTTCTTTAGTCTTTGAGTTCTGCTCGACGAAAGCAGAGCTTGAATTTTCAAAATTACATTTTTTTTCGGCCTTCCAATTCTAAATTCAAATATTTGAAATATGTGTAATGGATGCAGAAAGGTGCCGGCGCCGCCGCAATTTTTCATTAGCAACGCATCCTATCGCTACTTCATGCGGGAAAAGCAGCGTGAGAGGGAGAGGCACGCACGCAATGGCTTAAATGAGTACGTCTAGCTATACCAATGTATAGAAAATGGTCAATTTGTTTTAATTACAATATTTTATAATATTTCTACATTCCATAATCCAGTCCACCTTGCTGTAAGCCGGCCTGCGGCTGCTGCTCTTGCAAGCGATGCTGTTGAAGCGAAAGACTGAAATCTGTGTGTGTGTTTTGGGCAGAGTAACTGTAAAGATATGAAGTTGCTTTATCAGTGGTAAAAGTCGAAGCTACATGCTGTGTTTACAGAACTTCCCAAATGAGCTCACATGTCGATCGGCATTCATACTGAAGATAAACTAAGATGTGGCCACGTATAATCTTTATGAGCTGCTGCACCTCAGTTTCAATTGATCTTACCACAACTTAATGCACTTACAACTTGGCAAATTGAAACAATAAAGTATTCATCTATACATTCATCAATAATTTGCTTTGATTTTGTAATATACATATATATATATTTATATATATATATATACAGAGCTGTTAAAAATTCCATTTGAATGGAAATTCAAAATGGGTTTTCAATTGCAGAGGCAATCTTGCCATTTAAGACGGTTTGCAATCGATAGCTATAGCAGACTTATACTCAATAATATTTGACTAGAATCTCAACTAAATTAAGTTTACTGCACTAATTGCATATGAGGAAACTTCTATGAGCAGTTTGCAATTGGCTGGATATCCGTACTGCCATACGATATTACTTGACTAGAATCGGGTTAAGGCTTGGCTTATACTCAGTTTACTGTGCTAATTGCATAGCGTAAAGCTTATGTTTATATAGAATTTATCTAAATATATTTAATGTTTTTTTTTTAGTTTAATTAAATATTTATTTTTTCTATTTAAATTTGTTTCATGTATAAAAAACTCTTTGATTGAATTAAATATTTATTTTTTCTATTTAAATTTGTTTCATGTATTTGTTTGTTGCTTCGATTATGAGTTTCTGCAATCTGTGAAATATTAAAAATAAATTTTTGTGCTTTGGCGTTATTATTGGATATGGAGAAATATCAGCTTATATAATTTATGGCCTAAACGCATTGCAAGTCAAAATTTAGGGTACAATTGTTTTGTGAAAATGTATAAAATAGACAGACGGAAGCGTGGCAGACGCCATAAAGTATAGATATTCTTGATCAGGAGGACGAGCTGAGCCCATCTAGCCATGATTGTGTGGCTGTCTGTTCACCCTGCCAAAAGCTGGAAAATACTGAAAATTTTAATACATATTCCTGGAAACCATACGTAGTGTATGTTTATCATATTTTTAAAAATTTTTTCATATCGATAAATAATAATAATAAATAATAACAATAAATAAAACAATAATTCTATTTTTTAAACGAAGCTTGTATACCATAAAAGCCAGATTTCAGATTTTCTGTGCAGCTAATTGTGATGAATTAACAGATTTAGGATATTTCGAATTTTAGACAGCTCTTTTCCTTCGTGTTTTAATTATTAGAGACTTCTGCTTTGGTAAATTCATAATTCAAATTTGTTTAGGAAAGTGAGACTAGAACACAAGTTATAAGGCAAAGAAAAAGACATTAAGCAGATCATTTATAGAGAGTTTAAGCTGGAAGTTAGTTACTAAAGACGCTTTCATCAGCTCAATTTCTTCAAAAATTATAAGATTGAAGACTAAACAATTTATTATAACTCTTAGACAAATTAAATATCAAGATTGCAAGCAAATATAGACTTCAGTTCAGACAAAAGTCAAGTTCACTTGGTCAAATGTCTTTAGCACTTACTCAACTGCTCTATAGATATAGATATTTATATTTTACTATTTCACATTTCGATACAATTTAAAGCAACAAATTTCAAATCAAGTTGGCTTTGCGCTGGGATTTTTTCCTATGACCCCAAATTTGTACAGATTTCATTCATTCAGAACTTTTTCTTTGACTACAATCTAAAATTTTCTATATTTTGGCAGAGGCGATACTTTTAAACTGTAAATCCCAGTTCAGTTTAGTTATTGTAAAAATGGATTACTTTGAGAATGCACAAATTGGTGGTTATAGTATTCAAATGCCATTTCCCCAGCTCTTTTATCCGGAGGTAAACTCGTGTGTCGTTTTTTTTTCTATTTTAAAATTTTTTTTAATTTTTTTTTTTTTTTTTTTTTTTTTTTTTTTGGTTTTTCCTCAGATGAATTCCATAAACAAAAGCTTTGATCAGACAGCTATGGCAGCTATGAACAGCTGTGGATACCAAAGTGATTTCTATGATAATGGCGTTAAACCGGGTATGGAGCTCCCACAGGCGGATAGGTGCAACATGAACTACCGTCATCGGCATGTCACAAACAACCCTTTTGCCTATCGCTGCATAGAACGCCAAAGTCGAAGAGCTCGGGAGATGCGAGCCCGCAACGGCCTGTAGTAAGTATCCGTCGCACGCATCGATCCAGCTCTAAAGTCTGAACCTCATCACAGCACCCCGAATGATGGCTGCGATAAGCAGAGCGAGTATCCACAATATGGTGGAGGTATGTGCTAGAAGATACCCTCGATCACCCTGACAGCCCAACTAAACTTCTCCATCTTTCAGATCCCATGGGTCAGTCGATTACTGTCAACTCATTGTGGCAGTAATGGAGAAAGGGACATCCAGATGTCACATTCATATACATTTATATAAATATGCTGCGTATTGCTTCTAAGGTATTTTTGTAGTAACAAGTGGTCTTCGCTTAAAAATGTTTGTCAAGGCGAAAACTCCATAATACTTGCTCAATAGAAGAGTGTATGGACTATGTAAATAGAATCAAAATTCTTAACGCATTTCTCTTACTAGCGCCTAAATTGTCAAAAATTTGTTTTTTTTTCTTCAAATTTTAAAATTAATAAATTATAAGAGCTGTAAAAATTGTATTTAATTTGTTAAGGGGATATATATATATATATATATATATATATATATATGTATATATGTATAGGTATATATCTGGATTAACAGATATTTCTGTATTGGTAAGTCTTGGCTTATCATTGGTTCACAATTGCATAAAGCTGGCTAAAATGAATGTTTATCGTATTATAGTTTTTATAAACTGGAATCTGTGTTCAACTGCAGTTTGATCAGGTATGGGTTAAAGGCATTAGGCTATTATCCTTCAATAGGTAAGTCGTGTCGAAGTTCGAAAAGCTTGGAAACTAACAAAAATACAGCTGTGTTCATTAAAATAGTAGTGCGATTGAAATGTTAGACAGCAATATTGTGTGATAAACATAATATTTATGTTTATATATTGTATTTGTATATTGGAATTGTTTTTTTTTCCCAACATTTCAGTCGCACTACTATTTTTATGAACACAGCTGTATGTTCATTAAAATAGTAGTTCGATTGAAGTGTTGGACAGGAAAATTGCGTGATAAACAATATTTATGTTTATATATATATTGGAATTGTTTATTTCCCAACATTTTAGTCTTACTACTATTTTTATGAACACACACTATATATATATTTAATTTATTTAAATATATAATATTTAAGGTGCATTGAGTCTATAGTCTTTGCCTAGGGGTAAGACTTGTATTGAAAAGGGTCCAGTCTCAGAGATCAGTGCTTCAACTCCTTAGTTAGCAGATAAAGTTGAAAGATTATATACTGTAGTCATATCAAAATTGGCTAAGTTATCTAATATCTATAGGAAATCAGTGGAAATCATCATCAGCTACCATCAAACCTTGCTAAGCAATCGCAAACTAGTTTTAATTTTGTTCGCATTTGTTTAAGGTAATATCTAAATGGACTTCTCTAATTTATAGAGTTTATTTAAAATAGAATTTCGGAAATACTTTCGCAGCAAGCACAGCTAAGCCACATGTCTACAAGGGCATATAATCTTCGCCATTTGGGTATTTCCCATTTCGGCTTTTTTTTGTGCCTTTTTTGTGCTCGAAATCAGACGAGTCCTTATGGGGATAGGAGTTCGGGGTTCGAGGCTGGACCTGCTGTGGGGGGTAATTAACGTGTGTTTTATGGCCATTTGCCACAGCATAGAAACTCACGCAGTTGGCAGCCACTGTGGATGGAGCTCAAGGCGCACCACCTCCGCAGCCCCACACCCCCGCACCCCTGCACCCCGTAAAACCCAACAGAATGCAATGAAGGATTAAAATAAGAAAGATGTGCAAATAAAATATTTTACAAACGGACAACGAGGACAAGTTTTGCAGCCGGTAGGCAACAGCACGTGATGTGGGATGGCTTTGTGACCGGTCGGAACACTGCTGGCTCGGGGGTTGGTGATGGTCCGAAATGCGAATGGAACATGTCGATGGGGCACGATGGGGCAACGGGTCTTGGGCGCAAACAATAGCAACCGGACTTGGCCTCCGACTCGCTCTTCGTGTGCAGCTCTGGCACTGCATGGAGCATTGTCAAAATAAATCAATCGGTTTTATGTTGTTTCTGGAATTTTTGTTTGCTGTTTTGTTACTTTGTTGCCGACGTCGACGACGACGCCGACGTCAGGAAGCGGCAGCCCAGGGTTGCAAGTGGTGCAAGTGGTGCAATTGGCTGCCAGCAGCGCCAGCTTGTGGTGGCATAAATCAGTTGGTCGTTGGACGCATTTATGAAAGGATAACAACACACACACACACACACACACAGAACAGACACACATCCCCAACACACACAAACGTAGCTCAAGCTCATAAAAATGCATAAGTTAAAAATGCTGTAAATAAAAATACAACAAAATTGTATAGGAAAAACTCTAAAAGAACTTGCCCCGCCCGCCCACTGATCCGTTGCGAACACTTTGATTTATCTCGAAAGGAATTAAGATGTCTCAAAAGTTGCAGCGGGCAACATTAAAATGCCATTGCTGCCATAGCTACTCATAATCGTTCACGCATCCTTCAGCTGGGCGGGCCTGCAGCGCGCGGGGTCAGAGGTCGGGCAGGCAGAAAGTTTTTGGTGCTTCTCTGCTGCGTTTTCTTTGGCTCGTTTTGCAGAACGTCCAAAGTGATTTCCTTTTAGTATTTTCAAAAACTTTCACCCAAAGGTGTTTACTTACTCACCCACACACACACACACACACACACACACACTCACACATTCACACATTATAGACATGTCCTGCAATGGCACTCCACACTCTAATGAAGCAAACTCCGTAGCGCATTTGCGTCCTTAGCCGCAACTCTTTTAATCCCTAATAACTTTTAAGCAAGTGACTTTGCGCACACAAAATGTCCAAATTCATCATCCTCACGGAGCGTGTGCAGAGTGCCGAGGGCTTTTGCCCTGCATGGCAAAACCTGGACAGAGGGATTTCAGCTTTCATGTTGAGCCCATGGTCTTAGAGCGAAAGTTCACTTCACATATACACACATACAGTCACACACACACACACACACGCTCACATCATTAGCAAATTGAAAATTTTTGACTAAAATGTTTCCAATTTCAGTTCGAAATTTGGGTGCATAGCTGAAATCCATGTGAAGATTTGCATTTGTAGAGAGAAATACTTAATTACTAAAGTCATTAGAGCATCATTATGATGTAAGTAAATTTCTAGCACAGCTAATGGAGCATATAATATAAATAATATAAATAATAAAAATAATTATAATAATAATTATAATAATAATCATAAAAAAATAATAGTAATAATATTAATAATATTGTTAGGCAAGCGAAAATGCCAGGTTGTCCCTCTGAGCGGTGTGTCGGACTGCATTAGCTGCTTACCCTTTGGGCTGAGCTTCGTCTGGGCTTCTTCTGGGCTTCTTCTGGGCTTCTTCTTGGCTTCTTCTGGGCTTCTTCTGGGCTTCTTCTGGGCTTCTTCTGGGCTTCTTCTGGGCTTCTTCTGGGCTTCTTCTGGGCTTCTTCTGGGCTTCTTCTGGGCTGCTTCTGGGCTTCCTTGCAGTCGAGAGCGCTTGCCAAAGCCCAGCTGAGGCTCAGTGCAGCGTGGATCATTGTCGTTTTCAGATGTTTCAGATGTCTATGCTTAGCTGAAAGGCCATGCCAAGGTTGACGTTATTTCATATGGGAATCTATGGCTTTTCAAGCGTGACCGGTTTTTTTAATGGAATGCCGGCAGCTTTAGCATTGACCTAGAAGCCATTTGCAAACGATGTTTCAAGGTCCTGGAATGTTACACCTAACAGTCCTGGTGCAATCAATTCCCAAATCATTAATTTCTTTTCGTAGTCCAATGCCGATCGAATTTATCACCGTATAGAGCTCCATCTAACTATTCTTCTAATAAATTGCTGCATATTTTAGCTTACAATCGGCTGGGTGGCTCAATCGCAATCTACTGACTTAAATGAACCAACTTGAAGAACCAAGGAAAAGAATTTGTAGAACAACAGCAAGTACCTAGACATCCACTAGGCTTGCCTTGTATTTGTAATCTCATTTCACCTCTAATAATAATGCTAATATGAATATCATTAATAGAGCAACAAGCCTAATAAACGTAAAGCTCTCATCCTTTAGCTCCAATGCAAACACTCAGTTTTGTAAAACATATAAATTTGCTTGATCTAGTCAGTTGAGCATTTTCGAAACTTGGGCAAGCCTTGTTCGGGGCTATGGGAGCTCACTTTTATTCTAACGTTTGGGCTTAACACGTTTTCCTAAAAATTTTCAAATTTCTTTTTTCTTTTAAATTTTCAAAATTATGGAGACCTACGGAATGGCAGCACCTATAAATGACACTGCGATTGATGTGAGTTGAGCATTGTTTTGTTTTTTGTTTTTGTTAAACAGTTTTCGGATTTTTTATTTGCCGTGTAGTGCTACCATCAGTATGTCGCTCAGACAGGTTATCGCTGCGAGCGACCCGAGGACGGGGATCATCTGAAGGCGTACACTGACTGTCACGAGCCTGCCCATTATAATAGGCAACACGATTGGTATCCCCAAAGGTCCAGGAACTATCAAGATGATTGTGCACCCTATGGAGATGGAGTTTTTCGCTCCTCAACCAGGAATGAAGGGAATAACAGCCGATACAGTTCCCGCAATGGACTATAGTAAGTGCGAGCTCATATGTGAGGCGAACTGAAATTAATTTGCCCTCTTTTACAGCTCTCCTGCGGACTTACGCAGAGGCAGAGGCGATACATGTAACTCATTGCCAGGTGAGTCTAATCTTATTCCTCCCAAACATTCGCATAATTTTTTTATGCCTGCACAGGTCTGGGTAATTATGATCGCTCTATGTGGCAACGGGTATCGCGAAATCGCTGGTTCTAGTTAAAATCCAATATAGATTTGTGGAAATCGGAAGTGAATACCACTCACGAAGAGTCGACTGCCTAATGCGTCTGATTTCGCACCAATGCTCTTCTAAGTCGTTGGATCTTGATGTTAAATGTACTACTCTATTCTTTTTTGGCAAATGAATCAATAGTTGGAGCGTGTATAAAATATGTATACTGCATTGAAAGTCTATACTACCTACCTATATGTACTATAAGACTGTTTGAAAAGCTCTGAATATTTCCAAACTGATAATAAACAGAAATCGTATGAAGTATAAATTGATTTGTTTGAATTGATTATGGAATTTTAGGCTGAAATATATATATATATAACATAAATATTGTTTATCACGCAATTTTCCTGTCCAACACTTCAATCGAACTACTATTTTAATGAACATACAGCTGTGTTCATAAAAATAGTAGTGCGATTAAAATATTTTGAAAACAATTTCAATATATATATTTATGTATACTCGTTTCATATATATATATTCAAAGTGGTTTCGAAATTATATATATATATGCATATATAGAAATATATTTAAATTGTTTAAAGTATTATATATAAATATATATATATTTTCATTTTGTATTTAAAAAAAATATATATATATTATACATTATATATGCTAGTAATGTATATTATGTTTATTTTAATATACGTTTCAAATTGTTTTCAAAATGTTATATTTATCATAAAATTTTGTTGTGCAACATTTCAGTCGCACTACTATTTTCATGAACACAACTACATACATATGCCGACCACATAAAATTACTACATTTTCCGTTGAACATATTTGAGCAAGTGTTCCAAATTATGAACAAATTCAGCTTTGGTATTATTTAATAAGTTTTGCCATTTGATTATACACTATCTTATGCTTGCTTAATTCATGCAGATCATCAAAAATATATATTTTCGATTTAAAATCAGTTTCAGCAAAACATTCCCTGGGCACAACAGAATTGTTTGGCTTAAATGAACAACGGACAGCATAGAAAGGTGTGAGCGTATTGTAAAGATGAGCTGGACGAGCGCCTCAAGACTAACGACAATAGTTAGATATCCTGTTTAAGGATCTGCCCCAAACCCCAAGCCCATCCTTTGCTCGCTCGCTCGCTCATATTTAGCTTGTCGCCCCGTATAGAAAGTGGCGGTGTCATAAATTAAAACTTAAACTTTTGGAAATGTCAAGTATAAAACGGTAAATCTCCGCACATATATACCGAGAAGCACTCCTCCAAACGAACACACACACACATACATAGAGACGCCCGTCTGTTGGAAATGAATTGCAGCAACAGGATCAGGGTTGGGGGCTGGTCTGTTGGCCCGGATGGAACGGACGCCCATTGAATGCGCATGTTTTAGTTTTTGGGCGGCTGCCACCAGATACCGAGGGAGGGTAGCTGAAAAACTATACAGGGAACCAAGAAAAAGCACAACAACAAGGCCAGCCAACAGCAGCAGCAGCAGTAGCAGCAGCAGCAGCAGAGGAAAACTCCACCCGTTTCACATAAATTTTGGAAAAGCAAACTTACAGATTATCCGCATTTAGTTGTAAAGGTTCCACAAAATGTGTTGTATATCATTTATGCTGCTGGCTGGTCGGTCCGCTGGACTTTTGAAAGATGAAAGTTGGTCCAGGGATCGCTGGCTGCTGTCGATGATTTACATTTGATTTACTTTCACTGCCTCCTTCACTTTTTTTTGTGCATTTCTAATTTTTGGTCAAAAAACTTTTGCTCATTTGCAATAAATTCTAATGTGCATATGCCACGCCCCCACCTCACCTGCCCCCCAAAGTTTAACTAAATTTTCTAATCATCATAAAATCTTGTTATCATTTTCATAACTCGCAAAAAACAAATTCCCTGACACATTAAGCGGCATCCCGGAATGAAATTTACTATTGCCAAAGTGAAAACATTTAAGTAAAATTTATGAAAATTAAAATGCTAAACAACTTTTTGGTCATTCGAAAAATTTAATTGATCGCATAAATTGCTTGAGTGAGAGCCGCTTGGCCGCCCCACCCAGCACCCACCCGCTGCCAGCGACAACAACAATAACAGCAAAAACAATTTATGTCAATTTGCCATGGCACAAATTTAGCGAAAGAGAGAGAGAGAGAGGGAGAGAGGGAGAGAGAGCTGAAGCTGCAGACGAATGAAGTGTAACTGCGAAACATAATCAAATTTCGTTGGTGTCGAGCTCTAGCATAAGTTTCTGGTGCCCCACCTACGCTTGCTGCCTCCCACCGCCCAGCTGGGAGCTGACACCTGACCAGGTCTCTCAGCTTCTGTCTGTTAGGGGATGTATTTTCTGCATCCGTTGGCCGCTGGACGCTAAAAATTGCCATCTTAATTTGAAAACAATTTTGTGGCCTGTGTGTTGAGATTTTTTGCGCCCCCCATTTAGGCATTCATTTCTCTAGGGAAAGTTTTGTACAGCAAAGAAAATCTTAAAAGTTTGCAGCTGAATATTTCTTTTTCCTATAGACAACCAAGCATGAGTTGAAAGCATTTCAAGATTTTGGAAAAAAGTAGTTGAAAAAGTTGCTTTTCAGTTATACGAGTATTGTATGTATGTTATATGATCTATTTAAAATTGTATGTACATACTTGTAGATGAAACAGATCGATCTCATGAAGTCTATAATGTTCTGTAGGCCTTTGATGTGCTGCAGCCAGAATAGTTCTATTCCATGTTTTTCGATACATTTGAGGCTCTGTAAATTACAAAAAAAAAGTATTATTTTATCTAAGAATAATACTTCTATTTCCCAACATTTTTTTAATAATAGAAGTTCAACTTTTTTGTTGCCCAAAAACTGTCTGTTGAAAGAAAAACTTCATTTACTTGGAGAAAATTGTAATATTCCCATATTTGTAGCTTATGTGAGATGTTTTAGAGCAGAATAAAATTTACAAATTATTTATTTATACAAACTTAAGAAAATTTGATTTATGTTATGTGAATTTTTATAGATTATACATATAAAAAATATATAAATATTTTATTAAAATATATTAAAGCTAAAGTTTTATATTTGTAAAAGTAAAATATATTTACAATTTTTTAACACTTAAAAAAAAAGATTTAGAATATTAAAAACCATTTAATATTATTGATTCATTATTTAATAAATAATAAACTTTTTTACTTTGAAAAAAATATCAAATTACAATTTGTTTATTAAATTAATTTTAATTATTGAATTTTACTGTTTTAATATTTCTATATGAGTAATAAATAATTAATTAATATTACATATGAAATTTATTAATTAATTGCATTAAAAAACCAAAATAAATTTAGCTTGTCAAATTAACTAAAACTGTAAAATTTAACAAAACTTTGCGTCCGCCAAAGTTATATAATTTTTATTTAAAACGTATTTTTTTCAGCCTCTGATTTTTTTTTTGAACACTTTGTGGGTAAATGAAGTTCCGCCGTAGACAATATTTACGGGAAAATGAATTTACTTGCGGCGAGCCGAGAAATTTTTGTTGTCTCACGGAATTAAGTGAAGTTTGCCTTTTTATGAAACGATAAATTTGTGTATTTAAAGATTGTGCGGATCGGCCAGCTGGCCAGGCAGTCAGACTGTGCTCTCCCCCTCTCTCGCTTTCTCTCTTCGTCTCTCTCTCTCTGTCTCTGTCTCTGGTTTCGAGGCAGGAAATAGATTAAACTGAGCAACACTTGCGCCATTTGGCTTCCTCTTCCGCAGCCGTTCGTTAAATATTCAGTGTCCCCGCACGGCATACTCCAGTCGAATCCGAATGCGTATCACATGCCCCGTGCCTCGTGCCTCGTGCCTCGTGCTGCTGCCCATTTGCCAACTCTTGACAGCCAACGGCATAAACTTTTTGAATCTTATTTGTTAAAAAAAAAGCAAACAAGTCTCAGTTGTTGTTGTTGTTGGCTTGTTCTTGGCCTGGCCGAGCATCGCGTAACAATTTCCGTAACCTCATAGGCCGCCACCCTGCGGCCTGAACCGTAGCGCGACCTTCTCCGCCTGCATTAAATAACTTTCAATTTGAGCCAAGTATTCGCGACTGGCTGCCTATTAGCCGTATGCCCACGGCCACTGACACTGGGCCCATTCTTTTTCGCTTGGGGTCGCCCCGACTGGGTAATACGATTTGCGCTGCACAACATCGACAATTTGTGGACTCGGCTTCCGGTGTGTTTATTAGTTCATTTCGGACTTCTTGCAAAATGCAAATTACACGCCAGCCACTAGCCATGGCGGCTGCTCACTGCCCCATCCTTTCCTTTCTTCCTCTTACATTAGCTCCAAGCTGGCGCATATAATCAGGAAGAAGGTAGTTCTGAAGCCAAGTACATACAGTAATGTTGTCTATATCACACGCATCTGATTAAGTAAAGAAATATAAAGTAATTACATATAATTACTGAGTGGGAATTAAAGTTTTCTTCAGCGTAAATAATTTTCATAATATATAATTATATTTTTCATGCATTATAAATTGGTTTTGTAGAAATATCTGTATATATTAAAATTTTAATAATAATTGATCTTTTATGAAATATTTTTAAAAATTGTTAAAAAAATTATATTTATATGGGTCAAGTTATTAAAAATTTGTGAAACAAATATATAAACTAATTTTGCATTAAATGTACAAATAATCAAAGCAATTCGTACTTAATTACTGAAGTAATTATTTAGAATTACTGAAGTAATTATTTACAATTACTGAAGTAATTATTTACATTTATTTAAGTAATTGGATAACAATTACAATTACTAAAGAAATTACTAATTAATTACTTCCTTAAGTAATTAATTAGTTATTACTTAAGTAATTTAAATTAAATTAAATTAATAACTGATTATTAAAATTTTAATAATTATGAATTATGATTAATTTTAAAGTTTTATTGCAATCCAACTAACTTTTTGTGATTAGGGTAGATATTTGCTCTGAAGAAAATTAGTTAATAAATTATTTCAATTACCTGTATTATGATTATTCAATTAGAAGCTGCATTTTCATTTGTCTGGTTCTTTAAGCCTGCGCCACTCCATTTAGTGGCAGCTGTAAGTTCGCGAAGGATCTTTATTATGTCGCTTAGCTATTGTGGCACCGCAAATCACATAGCTATAATCGAGATTCCTTCCCTGCGTAGCGCAGTGTTTGCCCGCCCCCCTTGAAAACTACTTTATTTGTTTTGGGAATTTTGCGAATGAATGCGCATTTCAAGTTCCTGTACACAGCCGAGTGCCGCATGCCGAGCAGCACGAACTGAAGATGAAGTTTATTTTATGGCCAACAGGCAGCTGGGGGCAGAGAGAGCTGGAGAGCTGGAGACCTGCAGAGCTGTAGAAGATCGAGTCCTTTGGCTGGCAGCTGCATCAGCGTTCCACACGTGTGTGTAATCAAATAATTTCCACCAAAAATCGAGAAATTATTACGAGCGCATTTTTACGAATTCATTTTCACAGTTTTGGCAAACAACAACGAAATCGTTGAGCAAGTTTCTTGCATTGCATGCAAAGTGGCTGCATCGAAGGATGTGTGGATTTTCCGGCATTTTGGCGCTGCGCCCCTTTTGTTTATTTCTTTGAGATGCGGCGGCACGGCGAACAAATGGCCTGCCATACTTTCTACGCAGTCTCCCGTCCCTCCTCCTACTTTCAGCCACCCACATAGTATTTGATTGTGCAAACTAGTCGACTCCACTCGACTTTGTTTGCATGCACTCGCAGCGCATTGCATTCCACGAGTGGGAGACATGGCCAAAAAGGACACGTGTGCCTCGGCCTGCCTCGGTAGCTCCAGCCCCAGCTCCAGTTGGCTGCCTGCTACTCTGTTGGTCGCTCGTATCAATTGTGTGTGATGGTCAAAAGTCATTTCAACAGCACTAAATTATTATTATCTTCAAGAAGTTTCACATGCTCGACAATCATCCAAATAGTCGGCACTCCTGCACACCCCAACCCTCACCCTTCACCTCTTTATCCACTACACCAATGCTCGCTCTATTGCCCTGCTCGGCTGCAGTCATAAAGGATGCGTTGGATGTGTGTAATGGCATGGAATGTTTTGATGTTTGCCAAAAGTTTATTAGTTTAAAAAACAAATAAAGATTAAAGAATATTCAAATTAATTACAATTTTATAGCAGGCGACAAAGTAATATATATATACATATATTTATATACATATGTATGTATATATAAAGAAAATATTATATAAATATTAGAATTTTTTCTTTATATAGAAAAGTTTGTTTCACAAAAATGAAAAATTGTTTTTCACGTCACAATCAAAATTTGTTAATATTATTTATAAACTTTAATATTTATTTATTTCATTAGTTTATATCATTACATACATACATATAGTACATATGTATCAATTTTTGAGCAACTGAGATTTCTTGTGCAGCTTTAACTTAAATGCAAATCGCTTCAAAGCACAGCTAGTCTATTCAGCTTATCAAAGGTATTCTCAACAAGTAACTGTAATTGCTGTGCTGTATATGTACATATGTATGTACATACACATATATACATACATATGTAGGTAAATATGTAGATAATTGGCAGAGCCGTCGATGCCGACACGTATGCACTCCTCCAACGATAATCAAAGACTAAATGCGCGAGCTACGAGCATCGGCTCAGCTAGATCAAGCCGATGCTCTCAGCGCACGAAGGGGAGAGCGAAAGTGCGCGAATGAGCGCAATCTCTTTACATCGGCTTAGAACTCAAATCTAATGCCGCTCTTACACTCAAATGCTGATCGTGGCGCTGGTTATTACTCAATCGTGCTGGCTACTGAGCCGAACATTAAGTTCTCAATTCTCTTGGTTTCGTAGGCGAAGTTAAGATCGTTGAGTTTAATTAGTTTACTCAATTACTAGGAGTTTAAGAGATCAATTAGCTAAAAATAATAGAGTTTACTTTATAAATAAATGTGATCTATTTAAACGTGTAGAACACAAAGTTGAATAACAAACAAATATTTATTATTAAACTAATATATATTATATTATATTATTAAAAAACCTTTAAGTTTTTTCTGAATAAATATTTATAATTTTTTTGTTTTAATGTTTGTTTTTTTAAAATTTAAAATTTATTATATTTAATTTTTTAAGGTTTTTAGGTTTTTAATTTTTTCTTTTTAGTTTTAATTCATATAAAAATTAAATTTAAGCTTAAATTTATAATTTTTAATATATAATTTTTGTTTTGTTTCGAACTTTATTAATTTTTTAGTTTTATATTTATATTTATATTTATATTTTCTCTGTGTTCAATTTCACTCGCTTTCTTTCTCACACTTTCTCTCTCACTTTCTCTCTCACTCACTCTCTCTCTCTCTCTCACTCTCTCTCTCTCTCTCTCTTGCTCATCAATAATTATGACTTTTTCTATGCCTATTATAAGATTGGAAATCTGAAAGAGCTAATCCCAGAATTAGCTTTAAAAACAGTTTGTTTTTAATTTGCCATTGTTACAGATTAAATAATAAAATTTGCACAATTAGCGGCTAAGCGATTCAATGCTGATTGTGCTGCTGTTGTTTTGTTGGTAATTAAGTTTCAAATAGTTTTAGTTTTTAGTTCATTTTCTATTTTCTATCTTTTTTTTGTTGGTTGTTTTGATTGCGAGCGCGTAAATTGCAATCACTGCGCTGTTTCGGAGTGGTTAACCGAACCATTTGCGATATTCGCAGTTTCAATTTGGCAAATGGTAAGCCAAGCCCCATGTATGAGTACTTAGCGCTGAGTGCTGAGTGCTGAGTGCTGAATGCTTCGTCCTCGAAGCCAATTACGGAGCTCGTGTTGCACAAAAAGATTTGCCTGCTGCTGCTGCTGCTGTTGCAGCAACACACAACACAATTTGCAAAATGAAATTGTTTTTGCCTAATGTAACAGCCGAAAAAGCCAAAAATCTGAGATTCAAGTGTCGCCTTTGACAGCTTCTCCTTTGCCTGCGGTTTGCTTCCCTTTCGCTCTTCTTCCTGGCTAATTTGTTCTCTAATATCGTTTAGTTGTTATTAGATATTTTTTTCTTACTGCGACTTGGGTTGCTTTTTTAGGTAATGGCAGCTGCCGCTAAGTACCGCTAATTGAAATTTCGTTTGTTGCCACTTTTAATTGCGGGTTGACTTCCACTGTCTGCTCTGGCATCTCTGGCTTCTCTGGCTTTTACCCATTACCGGGTTTAATTTCTGCTTATTATTATTCTTTTTTTCCCCCTCTCTGGTGTATACAATTAAAAGCAACTGTGCTCGTGTTTCAAAATGCTAAGTCGAAGATTAGATTTAGAAAAATTTAAAACGAAAATTGCATTTTAGTCTTAGATCAAATCGAAATCAAATCAAATCATAATTTGTTTATCAATTAAATATTGAGATCAATTAAATATTGATATCAATTAAATATTGATAAACAAATTATGATTTGATTTGATTTTGATTTAACCTACGACTAAAATACAATTTAATATAAATACATAAATAAATACATTAAATATAAATACATTTTTTGTTCATTTGTTTATTAATTAAGTTTGCAAACAATGTAAATATATTTCAATATATAAATATTTATTTTATATATGTATATATACATATTTATGTTTTCTTAAATGAAAATACGTATACTTAATATGAATCACTGTCGTAGGGCTAAGAGTGTATTAAATGGGTGCGAGGCTTGAAGTTTTATAAGTATTCCTCTAGATGACTGTTAGAACTGTTAGACTTTTAGCAATAGACCCTTTATTGCTACGCCTATTGGGGGTGTGGCAAATCGAAAAAAACTGTATGCTTTACAGTTGTGCAGCTAAGATCAGCAAGTTTATCTGGTAGATCACTGATAAACAATGTTTAAGTAGATTTTGTATTTGTTTAAATACAATTTTGAAAATTGTATAGAATGCTATAACTTAATAAAGCATATTTATTATTAAGCATAGAAATATTTATTTATTATTTATATGTTGTCAGTCTATAAATCTGTTTCATAATGTGACTGGAATTGTGACTGTTGACTGCATAAAGGAAAGAAATAACTGAATTTTAATTTAAGTTTTACCAGATTCGAACTAATATAAATTAAGAAAATATTGTATGAAAAGAACAATAATCTTTGGTGATCTGAAGATAAGTTTTTAAACAGATAAAATACAAAAAATTAATCACTTGGCCTATTATGCTTTTAAATTATAATTTTTTATACCCTGAACCTATTGAAAATGGGAAACCACGCCCCCTTCCCCCCAAATTTGAAAAAAACGTATTTCAAATACTAGAGACTTGTGCTTTGAAAAATACATACATATGAATGTCATTATTACGCTGTAAAAGTTTGATTACGAAAGTCCATCTAGAAGCAAAGTTATTTAACAAATAAGTTTCCAAAATATAGCCCATACTGCAGCCCAAGCGCTGCCCGCGCGCAGTCGCTGGGTAAACTGCGCAGTAGCAGAGCAAGTGCTTGTGCGTGCGTGTGTATGTGTTGTTTGTGTATATGTACAAGGTGCAATTCAAAAGTTCCAGGACTTTATAAAAAAAATAAAAAATAGATTTTCTTTGGCAAAAATTTTATTGGTCGCCTTCGAAATAGTCCCATTCGGACTGAATACAACGATTTGCACGATCAAGAAGATTATCAAATGACTTTTTTAGGTCATCCTTCGGTATGGCGTATATATAAAAGAAGCGTAAAATGATTTGAATATCGCATCTTCGCAGGGTTCAGGGTATCTCTTAGTCGAGCAATCTCGACTAGAGCACTCTTACTTGTTTTATGCTAGATCTTTGATTGCTGATTTGTCATCTGTGATATTTTAGCTCTGATCTTTTGACTCTGATATCTAACTTTTGATCTTTTATCTCTAATCCATTATCATTTATACCTGATCTTTTGTATGTGATCTTTTATTTCTGATATTTTATATCTGACCTTTTATTTCTGATCTAATTAAAAAACTCTCACCAATTGCATTTACTAATCTGTCTTCAATGGAAAATGTTGTAATATTATTAATGCAATCTTCCAAAATAAAATATATATAAATTGGCAGAATATGAGAACTCTGTTAGTAATAGGCAAGGCAGTACGAAGCTTAATGAACTACCTACGCCTAGGCTGTGGCTAATTTCTCTAATGAATAAATGAGTGAGAAACTGAGCAGAGTCGAAAAAAGCAGGAAAGGAAACAAAAATCATATGCTACGTTGTGAAGGGTAAAAGTGCTTACCTGTTAGCTATACACACACACACATACATATATATATATATAAATATATATATATATATAGATATATATTGTGCATATCCTTTGTCAATATTCATTATAAGAGTGCATACTCGGCTGCTGGGCAGCACGCGCCCAGTCATAAAGTTGGGCAAACGTCTCATAAAACGTGACGATAATCATAATTGATGCTCGAGCCCCTGCCCGAAATTGGCGTGGTCAGGTGGGCTGGCTGCGACTGGGGACTTCAAATTGTAATTTAGTTTGCCAGCTCAACGCACAGCTCAGCTCAGCTCAGCTCAGCTCAGTTTTGGCCTCATTCTTGGTGTCGCCTTTGTTTTTTTTTTCTGCCCAAATTAAGGGTAAAATTGTTAATTGAAATTTGTGTGTGTGTGTGTGTGTGTGTCTAAGGGTGCGTGTGTGTGTGTATGTGAGATCCCATTGGCGAAACCACAGCAAGCGGTAAATTTATTTGGTGTCCAGCTTTGTTGTTGCAACAGCAACAGCAACAGCAGCTGCAACATTTCCATTTAAGCCATGCGTTCTCAGCTCCTGCTCCAAGGATAAATCAATGCAACATATGGCGCTGTTTGGCCAACCTTTGCCTTCAATGTTGTAAATTTTAAATCAATGTTAGCCGCCAGGATGCGCCACTCGGACGCACGGACACACGCACTTTTTCTTGTCGTTTTTTAGGGTCCAGCGCCTAAACGCACTTCTTGGCGCTCGTAAATTCAGTTGGCCTAGGCCAGGTTTCGGTTGTCGTCGTCTTCTTGGCCTGCTCTGCACTTGGACTTACGGAGACTGCACGCAATCCATTATTGTATTAATTAACAGGAACAGGATCACCAATCAGACGCTTGATTAATGATGTCACTCGCCATCGTAAATCTCGATTTGAACATGTGCAAATTTTCAATGCAAATATATGGAGATGCGCCTCGTTGCCTCGTTGCCTCGTTGCCCAATCCCAGGACTTGCCACAGCTCGTTTGGCTGCAGGGCGCCTTGGCCTGTGCCTAGGCACATAATCATGCATTAGGACAAAACACACACAGACAGAGAGAGACAGAGAAAGAGAGAGAGAGAGGGAGAGGGAGAGTTAAGGGCAGCATCCGGCATGCGTATCCTTTCATATACTAAGGAGCAGGAGCAGCAGTGAGAGTCAGTGGAGACTGCAGCTGGACGGATGCATTATGAGGCGATTGTGTTGCAACAGCCGCCTGTTGCTTCCACAGCTGCACAAATGCACAAATGTTGCTGCCTAATTAAAGCTACTGTTCGAGTGCATTCACGCTACGGCAATGATATGTAATTTATACCAAGATTAGATTGTAAATTCGAATGTTGTTTATAAGGCTTCTAATTGTCTGCTCACATTGCTACGCAGTTGAAACAGCTGCAAATGGGTCTGGTTAAGTAGCTCATAAATGGAAGACAATTGTAATGTAGTTAAAGAATACTCTGAAATTGTTGATAAGTAAAAAAAAAAGAAAAGAGCTAGGGTTGCTTGTGACTAAAACAAGTTAAAGTTAAAGTGCTGCATTAGCTAATCAAATTCCATTTACTTCGCTCATATGCTCAATAGATAAACCTCACCCAACATCATCATTTCAGCTTATAAGCTGTAAAAAAACAATGGTAGTTAGCCCTATGCTGGGGCATGCCTGGCAGTAATTGCCATTTTGTGTTATGGACAATGAAAATGTTGAGTTATTTTGAAATTGGTTGATCATAAATTTACGTTAATTGCGAACAGAGGAGTGCTTCAAATGCGAATCCAAATAATGTGGAATTCTGATTTGGCGCATTTTGACTAATAAAGCAAAATGACTGCAGCAATGCGAATTGTAACCACATTTCATGGCAGAGTGAGAGAGAGGGAGAGATGGAGATAGAGAGAGAGATGGGTGGTAGGCATACCGCAGGTACTTCTAATCTTGTTTTGGCCGCGATTATAAATTGTTGCGTACTTCATTTTAGCCAGAATAATAACATGAGTAATTAATTTAATGTGCCAGCGACAGGACATTGCACTGGACACGCACTGAAAGAGAGAGAGAGAGAGAGAGAGCGAGTGAGAGAGAGAGAGTGAGAGAGAGGGAGGTATAGGGATTGCCTGAACTAATGTTTATTGCAATTGTCGCGTAAATAACAATGGCAATGCAGCCGCAGCTGTGCAGCAACCACCCAACCCCCAACTCCACCTCAAATCTGGCAAATGCAAATGTCTGAAATTATTTTGACCGCGCGGCATCCAAAATTTTGCAATTGGAATGCGCAAAAACATGCACATAGATATAGATATAGATATAGATATAGATATATATTTAATTCTGGCACCACTGTAACCACAGCGGTGCAACGTCCTAAACACAGTCGGAGTCGGCCAACGGATGGTGAATAGGTGCATACCTGCAGCCCTCTGGCCCATTAATTTTATTTTATTTTTATTTTTATTGTAGCTTCGACTGAGTGTCCTTTGGTTATAAATTCGTCGTCAGTTTATGGCGCGTGAATAAATGGATGGGTGCAGCAAAACATTCATTTAAAACATTTGATTGTCGCAGCGCTGCAGTCGCATATAGTAAACATGGGCGCAGCCACACTAGATAGATAAATAGAATAAACTCAACATTTATTTAATTCCCTCGCATTCCATTTGCTAACTGAATAATTGTCGCCAATTTCTGTTACCGCGACGAGACAAAATGGCGGCCGGCAAATGAGTTAATTACGTTTGTGGATTTATTTGCAGTCGATAAGCGGAATATTCATTCAGCATCGAGCACTTCACTCTATACTTCAGATTTATAGCCATCAATTGGCCAATTGACAGCGATGCGATGAGGAGAAGCGAGCTGGGGAAGAGAAACAGAGCTTTATAAACTACAATCAATTATAAAGAAAATACAATTCATTTATTGATCAAGAATTCAAGGGAGCAACTTTTAAATGTCATTTATTTTACTGCAAATTAATCTGATGACCACATCAATTTTATTTTTAATTACAAAAAATAATATTGTTACAGTAGCTCATTTAGTTTTATTTTTAAGAGGAATAGGAAAAAGCTTAGTAGTTAAAACTTGTTTAAGTATAGCTCAAATGACTTAGAAAATATTTATAATTATTGGAGGTGATGAAGAATGCGCTCAGTGTATAAATAGACAAATTTCTTTAATAAATTATAAATTAAAATTTATTTAATTCGATTTGAGCAATTGAGCTTTATTCAAACTACATCATCTTTCTACACAATAAGCTGTGGCATTATTTTTTGCTGACTTTTTAGTTATTAATTATTATAAAATGTTCAAAAATATTTTAAAAAATATGTGAGCTTATATTTTATAAGTTAACACATTAGACTAGCAACTGGCATTTAAATTTTCTGAATATCTCTTTTAGTTTAGATTTTATAGATCTCTAAAGTTTCTTTGACGTGCTGGTTGAAATAAGCTGTGAACCACTGTAGCTCAAATGACAGAAAATATTTAACATTATTTAACATAAATAAACAAATTCCGTGTTACAATTATTAATTGAAATGTATTTAATTCGATTTGAGCGATTGAGCTTTATTCAAACAACATCCACTTTCTACACAAATGCAACTTAATATTCCCAATCTCAGTTTCACAGTCCGAAATCATATCTAGCTGTTGCGAGCCCCTATTAACTTACATACATACATGTATGTATATATGTATGTATGTATGTACTGCACTTGGAAATCGGTCTCTGTCTCAGTTTTTGATGTTGCCAGACAATGAATAAAATATTGTATTATATATAAAATAATATAGCAAAAATGATTCTGAATAAAATTGTTCGTATAAGATATGCGAAATAAGTAAATGGGACAAATAATACACATATTACACACATATGTATGTACATATGTCTATAGTCCACAAAATGTAATTTTTTGTTTTATCTCTTCCTTCTACAGTGCTTACCATAATGATAAGACACATACAAAAATTTCTTTATTACTTTCGCCAAATAGTTGTCGTTTGGAATTACACAAAAAGCATCATAGCAAACGAGAGAGCAAAGCACAGGCCTTGGAATAGTATGTACAATAATACATACTACATACTACATATGTGTCTTATTATTATGGTAAGCACTGTATATTTCAGTTGTAGTGTGCTTGAGCGCTAAGCAAAGAAAGGCGAAAAAGTACCGCAAGGTTATGCTAACTGTTGTTTATTTTTAGAAACTAACGTTGAGTTTTGCGAACGAAACTTCCTCTTTTTATTCATTTTCAGTTTTAGTTTGTGCTTAAAATTTAATAACGATTAGACTCAACTGTTGATTCTTATTTAGAATATATAGAATTTATGGAGTTGCTTTCGCCTTCTACTGGCTCTAACAAACATTTTAATTAAAATATTACAATCTGAATTTCCATTTTCAATTTGTGCAAAGTACAAAATATATAATATTCGTTTATAATATATTTTCAAGGTCTTGTACTACATTTTCATTTCATTTGTTTATTTAGTTTAATAAACTTTAAGTTAACTTCGAGCAAGCGAGGTGATCTCCGCCATTATATACATACATACATACATATGTACATGTATGTATGTATGTGTATAAATGTATGTATGTATATTTACATTTATGTATGGATGTATATTTACATATGTATGTACATAAATGTGTGTGGACTGATCTGCACACTATGTATGTACATATGTATATGTCTACATATGTACATACCTGTACATACATATGTATGTATATCAAATATATGTAGACAATTTGCAGAGCTGTCGATGCTGACACGTCTGCACTCCTCCAACGATAATCAAAGACTAAATGCGCGAGCTACGAGCGTCGGCTTAGCTAGATCAAGCCGATGCTCTCAGCGCACGAAGGGGAGAGCGAAAGTGCGCGAATGAGCGCAATCTCTTTACATCGGCTTAGAACTCAAATCTAATGCCGCTCTTACACTCAAATGCTGATCGTGGCGCTGGCGATTACTCAATCGTGCTGGCAGCTGAGCCGAACATTAAGTTGCTGATCGTGGCGCTGGCTATTCGGCGAAACATATTTAATTATTTTATTATTTAATATTTAAATATTTTTTAGAAATATATTTATTCTTAAGTTAATAACAATTCTCAATTTTTGAAATAAATAACTAAGTCTACTTAGTTCCAGCTATACTTATATGCTAGCACTCCGTAGCTAGATTATGCTCAACATATCCGAGTTTGACTTTGACTTTAATATTCTCAGCTACATAGCCCCGATTTACTCAAGTTGTCTGCCCAGCTTGACTAGATATACTCAACTACAAAACTTACTCAAATTGTCTAATCATTTTTAGAATACAAAATTTAGTTTTTAGCTTGCCGAATGTGATTTCAAATGCAAAAACTGAATCAAGCAGTTCAAATTAAATTAGTGAAGTTGAAAATTCTTAGAGTAGCAATTGAAATTGTTAAACTAACAACAGATACTTGTGCTTATCAATTAGTATAAAAGTCCTGTCCTGACCGCCACTTCAGAGTGCCGTGCAGTCGTTGTCAGTTTTATGAGGGAAGTTGTAGTAGGTTGATGGCAAATGCTTTCAGTCAGGTTAATTTACGGACCGATGTTCTGGCAGCTGTGAATGGAGTCGAGTGTTTGGTTGAGGGTCCGTCTGGGGTTTTGTTTATGCTGCTGTTTAATGTCCTTTTGGTCCTTTTTCGTTTGTAACAAATTGCGTCTGCAAATGCGACTCACTTTACCGAGGCCCCATCTTGACTTCTCCCTTCCCTCCCCCTCCCCCACCACACTATGTGGAGCACTTGCTGCCGTCGCTCGTTTACCGCATCGTAATGTCACTTCAACAAATCACACCAACTTGCCCCATAAATTCTATTGTTAATTCCAATTAGGCAGCTCGCCGCTCAGCTGTCCTTGGCCATGGTTGTTTTTTGGCTAAAACGAGAAGCAAGAGTTGTTAATTGATTTTCTATGAAGCAGCAGCTTTCTAGCCTTAAAGTCCTCAATTACTATAAGTAAATTGTACACCAAAAAAGAAAAACTTGAATTGATAAACTGTCAAATATGCAAAAACTCAGTTAAGCTAGCCAAATATATAGACTTTATATATTTTTATAAATTTCTCTCTTTTGGTTGTTAAAAAAGCGAACCTCTGGACAATGCGCTGTATGAATTTCGTGAAATGATTTGTGTATGGCATAAGAGAGCACGCATATAAAATGGCAACAGCTATTTAAGCCCGGCCAATGCAGCTGGTGGACCGAACCAACTGTTGGCCAGAAAGGTGCAGCGAGCGAGGTGGCATTCGCCACTTTAGGGCGACAATTTATGGGTGCTTTTTTCAGGTGCAGGTATGCGCTTTTCCGGCCAAGCACTTAATTGATGTTGTGTCGCGTAAATTATAAACAAAACAAAAATTAAAGTGGACTCCATGCCGTGGCTTGAGCCGAGCCTCACTTGGTGCGGCTGGGCTGGGCTGGGCTTGGCTTGGCTTGGCTCGGAAGCGCTGGCGGATGCGGAAATGCTTTCATCGCAAGTGGTGTCGTCGCTCATAAAAAGCGCACAGCCATTGGCCAGTTCCCACCTCCCCCCTATAGGAGTCACACACACACACACTTGGATATATGACTGTGGTCAAGGGGCTATGCAGGCGGCCGCTGCTGTGCCGCGTCTGTGAGTGAGGTCAAGCGTGAAAGTGGAGCTACTTGCAGCCGGATATACTTCTGACCTGTCCTGTCCTGGCTCTGCCTTCGCAGCTCCCGCTGCGCATAAATTTAGCATTTTTGCATTCGCAAAGTGTCCTCCAAAGGGTCATCTATGCACGCTTTGTTCATGGACTGCCTCCATGTGCGGCGCCCCTTATATTTCTGCTTAATTCTAATATGATTTTATAGGGAAAATTGTCTGTTTAGCTTAACTGATTTGTCCAGCATTTTTATAAAATATTTTATAATCGTTGCTACTTGTGTTGACATCGCAGCTAATTGTCTGCAGCACTTCTCTGAGAGCTACTAAGAAGCAGCGTAAGCTGAGAGAGTGAGGGCGATGGAAAATAAGTACTGTAATGATTCAATTTATGCTTTAGTTTTTACTTCACTATTTTCAGTCATAGTCTAATATGAAATAAACATAGAAATAAGAAATATTATTCTGAAATGCATCTATAATGACAATTTTAAGAACTGATTATAGTTCTTATTGAACCTAAAAGTTTCTGAACATAAATATGTGAATACGGATATTTTTTTTGTACCCTAAACCCATTGAAAATGGGAAATGGTTTGGTTAAACTGTCAAATGTATGTAACAGGCAGAAGGGGGCGTGGCAGGCCCCATAAAGTATATATATTCTTGATTAGGAAGACGAGCTGAGTCGATTTAGCCCTGTCCGTCTGTCTGTCTGTCTCAGACATATATATATACAATATATGATCTCAGAACCTATAAGAGCTAGAGACTTGAATTTTTTTATAAGTCCCTGTATTTCACGCGCATATCGAGTTTGTTTTAAAAAATCGATAACTATTTCCGTTTTAATGTTATCGATTAAAAACCTTATCGAAATCAAGCTATTAAACTATATCTCGTACATCTTTCGAGCTAGAGTCTCCAAATTTTGTATTTAAATTAATTTATATTTTATACAATTTCAGTTTTTGATATATTTTGGACGGCCAAAAAAATTATTATATATATTATTATTATTTTATTATTTATTTATTATTTATTTATTCTTTATTTTTTTATTTATTATTTAATTTTACAAGCTTAAATTTTTTCTGCGTTAATAAATACATAACTGAGTATATTTAAAAGCGCAGATCGGACGGGTTCAGGGGATCTGCTAGTCGGGCACCACCGACTAGAGTTTTTTTACTTAATATATTATATTTGAAAACTATAGTCAAAGTCTGTCAAGACAAGTAGGAACTGTAGAGCTGCATAAAAGTTCGTTTGGGTACAGTAAAAATGATTATAAAATCAAAATTTTTGGCTTTGCCGATCCCCAATGGGCGGATCATATACCTAAGTCTAAGTATTGGGGTGCCTAACAGTAATACAACTGATTGGATTGGGATTGATATAGAGCGTAAAGCATTCAAACATGTCAGTAGCCCAAACTAACGTACCTGAATAGTTTGGGCATATTTATTGGGGTAGTATATGGAAGTATAAATATATATTTCAAATTTCAACCTCTTTTGTTTCAAAAGACATACAAGCAAACATCTCAATCTCAAAGCCACAAATGACTTTGGTATACAAAATCTAAGGCGAAGACATGTCTTTGACTTTACAATATTTTAATATTTAAATAATACAAAAAATAATAGATTTATATAATATATAAACATTAAAATTCTCCTAATATAATCATTAATATTTCTTCTGCCAACAATTGACTTTGTATTGCGTTTTGGCGATTAAATTTAAGAGTCGACGAATTAAACTTTGAAATCAGAAATTATATGCAATACGAGAGACAATTGCTGGCTGGCCACATAAAACAAAGCACTGGCAGTGCCACAGCCATGGCCACAGCAAGTGGCTTGATTGGGTTGACTTGGGGGCGGAGTGGGGTGGGCGCAGGATAACAGAATGCGCAGGACAACGGGCAGAGCAAGTGCTACTCAAAATCTGTGCGTCTGCACGCATTACAAACGAATTACGAGTCTCGCTGGGCAATTGCAGTTCATTGTTATTTAATATGTCGTCGTTGTCCTTGTCGTTGAGGTCGACAACGAGCATGGCTGGAAATTATACTTTATGGAGACTCAACAGCAACAGCAGCAGCAGCAGTTGGAACAACAATCCAGGACGCAGAACGGCATGACACTGATTGCGATATAAACGATTGTCAACGTAAACGTATCCAAGTGGATTATTGCCTCATGCCAATTATCATATCAACGATACACAGCAGTCCGGTCAGATGGCCTGGACACACACGGAGAGGCAGCTGCTGCAGCACTGCCAATTGCCGATGGCCGCCCACAGCCCCGCCCACGCCCATGCCCACGCCCACGCCACTTGACGAGGCGTTGATGCTGTCGTTGCCTGCGCAACCACCACCTCCTCCAGCATCCTCCAGCATTGTGGCCATGTCAGGTGGGTTGAGCTCGAGCCAAATTGCATGTACGATTTTAAATGGATTTTGATTGTTTATGACAATTCGACGAGCTGACTGGCCAGCCCTCTGCTGGCCACTGATAATGCGCCATTTAAATAATAACACCGAAAGCTTTGGCCCATCTATCCAAGTGCCCAAACGTCCATCGGTCCATCGGTCCATCGGTCCATCGGTCCACCTGTTCAGCTGCCCATATCTTCAACTGAGTTTGCCATTGTCGCTCTGCCATTGGATGTGGCATCAATTGATGCAATTTGTGCATTTTAAGCCTGCGACATTTGCATAATGAACAGCGTCACAGTTTTTGGTATTTTAAATCTGTATTTATTTGGTATTTTTCGTGTGATTTTGGTATTTTGCAGAAATTTTCGTTGTTTCTTTAGCATTGATTAAAAGTGATTAGCATAAAGCTAGAATAATCAGCCAAGAATGGTAATAAATTTGAAATTATTTGAAGATTTTAAGAATGTAGATAAATTTGAAATTATTTTAAGATTTTAATAAATATAACTAAGCTTTATATATTTTCACATAAATTACTTACTATGCTAATTTTTTTTCAAATAAAATACTCAATAAATGCAAAAATATTTGGATATGCACAAAAAATGTCTACGCATTAAAAAATTTCACTTGAAAACACAAAAAAAAAACAAATTAAACAAAAAAAATAACAAAACAAATCTCGAAATTGGCTTTTTTCTTCCCTCTAGCAACATTTTATTTTAAGGACTTTGTTTCCGAGTCTGGCTTCTCCTGTTTAATTTCAAGCATTTTGCGCTGATTCTCCTTGAACTGTTCAATGGGATCCTCGAACTGGCGATAATAGTGCAGAACCTCGCGAACATCGTCCATCTAAACAGAGAGATAAAAACAATTATTAATTGAAGAGCAATATATATGAGGTATCTCTGACAACCTTGTGATCGGCAATAAGTCCCAGAAACGCAGCCAGATCGAAGAGCTGCACATCATCGTCGTTGCCCACCCAGCGGGTAATGGCAAAGATGTTGTCCGGATGCAGTGGAACAGCACGGCGATCCCAGTCGACGACAATGACGCGTCGTAGATTGCGATTGAGATGGTTCAGGTTCTTGATGTGCTGCCCGTCCATCAGCTCCGTGGCGCCACGCACCAGACGATAGCGTATATAGCCATTCGGATCGAGTGCATCCAGTATGGGAAATGCCGTCATGCCCTGCTCCGCCGTATAGACGATGATTTCAAAGTGTTTGCTGCACTGGCGCAGAAAGTGATCGACGCCGGGTCGCTTCTTGAAGCGCCAGCCCGTCTGATACGTCCAGTCGGGGTGCACCAGGATGTCGCGCATCTCCAGGACCAGAGTGTAGGGCGGCTGTATGTACGGCGGACAGAGTACGTCTGGCAGCAGCTTGGTGGTCAGCGGCTCCTCCAACATCTTTTGGTAGTAGTGCATCGAGTGCCACATCCGCTGCACATATTGCTGCAGCAGTGGCAGCGCGCTCAGATCATCCTCGATGCTGCGGCCAAACTGATCCTGTTCGGGTTTGCCCAGCTCATAGATGGCCCACAACACGGTGCTGCAGAGGCTGCCCAGAACGATGGTGTAGCCGAGATACCTACGCGTGCGCTTCCTCCCAAACGTAGGCTTGGAGGAATTGGATGAATCCATCAAAGGCTTACGTCTATTGTCGCCCATCGTTCGCTGTGTGATATTCGGCTGGGCATTCAAACGGATCTCACGTCTGTAGTTCGAATCGAATGTTGAGAAGTTGTTGCAATCGTTGCACTTGAGCCACCTCTTGCATGGCCGTGGACAACAGGCTCGGCTGCCCACATGTTGCTGGATCAGTCGCAACCAGGCCTCACAACTAAACATACCTGATGAGAAAAAAATACTGAAATTTTAAAGAATTCCCGTGGGCGTGTGAACATATTTATCAGCTTGTGATGTGAGCTCATTTCTGACTGTGATTTTATATATATCAAATATGTGTATATAAACATATGATTGATATGTGTCAAGCTAAGGCTTGAACTAAAGAGATTAACTAAAGAGATTGAGGCGTGTTTGGCATGTTAAGGGAATTTTAAGAGATTTGCTCTTGTTGATGAGGTAAGAAAGAGAGAAAAAGTAGTCTAAGATTCTTAAGTTAAAAATAAGACAATTTTAATATAATATACCATAATATAGGCTAACTTCATATTAATTGTTTTGATATGCTTAAGGCCCATTGTCCCCAGTGCAGAATTATGATATGCTTATGGTTTGGTATCTTAAAACAAAACCTTATTTCCTAGCGATTATTTCTTTGTCAGAATCTTACGATTACATAGTTCCAATGCTAGTTCTATGATAAAAATATGAAATTCCATAAATAAATCAACCTTAGTAAAAGTTGTCATAGCTTTATTCATCTGTCTGTTGATATTTATCAATAAAATACAGTCATAGTTAAAAGTATGTGCACAACAAACCTTATTCATATGTATTAAATTTACCTTGATTTATGTCGAAGCTAAAAAACTGCACAAAATAATATTAAAAGCAAATTAAATGATGCATATCAGTTGGCAAATGTATTTATACACATCAAAAGTATTTACATAAAGCAAATTTGAATTTAAAATATATATTTGAATTTTTATTCAGTTTCAATAGTTTTTAAATTATTAAGAAAATATGGAAAATGTCAATTGAAATTGAAATCAATTTTAAGAGTTGTTTGTTTGATGTTTGACTCAGCAAGCTTGTATAAAATATTATTTAAAGCGGGGTATATCAGACTAAAAATATGACGTAAATGAAGTTCTGATGAAGGAAACTGAGCTGAGAATCAAGAACTTTTGACTAAGTTTTTTTAGTATAATATAATATTAAATAATAATAATAATAATATAATATTAAAAATATTAATTATCCAATTCCATAAATATAAAGATTTATGTTTCATAGAAATTACTGAGATTTGAGCTGTATAGATATAAACAGCTTGTCTTGGAAAACAACTGCGAGGCATTCACATGTCTGGATCAAATTTTTAAAAGAAAGTTTGGGCTATAAAAGTTTTAGATTTTCTCATTTACTGAACATTTATTTCTGAACAAGTTCGCTAATAGTTTTTGCCTTTTCTCAAATTCAAGTGTTTCTTGATTAATATTAACAACTCACATTACTTGAGAAACAAAACTCTAAGCGATTCGTTTCAAGCACAACTCTGATAGCTTTATGCTTATAGTTAAGTTAAAATTTAGTATGCTTTTCGTCAGACATGGCAGACATGTGTCTTGATGTTTATCAAGATCCAATAGAATTGGATGAAGATCAAAAGCCCTTTGCTGGAATTCCGAAGGTTCGCTGTCAGTTTGTGCCGATAAAGTACCGCAACCTGAAGGGTCATTGGCAGGGCCGCCTACGGCCAAGGCATTCGAGCACTGAAAAGCCCATTTGTGTGACACCAAAATGGCAAACACTGAAGCACAATGGCCCACTCTTTCCCCCTGATCATGAGCGATTGCCGGAGAACGTGCAGTTCTACTATGACAGCTGCCCCATTGAGCTGACCGAACAGGCCGAAGAGGTGGCCACTTTCTACGCGAAGCTTATGAAGACCGCGTACGTACAGCTGGATGATTTCAATCGGAATTTCTTCAATGAGTTTCGCAGCTGCCTGAGCGAGGAGCAGCGCTGCTACATCACATGCTTCAGCCTGTGTAATTTCAAGGAAATCAGTCAGTATTTGGAGTGCCAACAAGGGTGCGAAAAGCGGCGCATAGCTGAGGAAAATAAATTTTATGGCCATTGCCTAGTTGATGGAGAAAGTCGTCGCATCACCCAATTTCGCATCAGTCGGCCAGGATTGCGCTGTCCGCGACATGGCTTTAGTACGACCATGGGAACGATTAGACCGCGTGTGCTGCCCGAAGATGTTGTGATCAATTGTGATGAGCACGACGAGCCGCCGGAGCCGCCATGCGGACATCTTTGGGGTCAGGTGGTGCACGATCGGACTGTTAGATGGGTGTACTCCTGGCATGATATCGCCACGGGCAGCATCCATCATGCGTATCCGCGCAATGACAGCCCACGGCGATCGCGTCCACCTCGTCGCGATCAGTTGGATACAGCGCGTCGTCTCCAGCAGCATCTGCGCCAAATACGCGCTGAATACGATCGCCTTCAGTCCTCGGAGAACTGGCTGGTGCGACAGCGCAGCGTGGCCCTCTACTGCATCGATCTGCTGGCCATGAGTTGTGATCCCGAAGAGGTGCCGGCCGAAACCACCGTGTGTGGCCTGTGTGTGCAGAATGTCAAGCTCTGTCCACGGCTGGGCGTGCAGCGCAACGTGCTGCAGTTGCTGGCCGGCAGCAGAGGCTGCAATCAACGGGAGTACAAAAGGATAAGCATTCACCCCGAGATCTACTACAATCTGAGCGTCTTCGTTGGTGGCAAGCAGCCAAATGAGCTGGTCTTCGATGAGCTCACCAGCCCGATGTTGAATGAACATCTCGACTTTCTGATGGATGGTCTAACCTCGACGGTATTTCGCATCTGCAATGCCTCGCTGATGCTGGAGGAACGCTTGATTACGATTCCACTGCAAGCGACACTCTGCGAGCAGCTGATGGCCTACAACAAAGCCCTCAAAGAGGTTCATTTGTTCTGCAGTGTTCGTAATCGCAGTGTCGATCCTTTGCCAGCCCTGAAGCGGCCCTATCGCCTTCCGCGGGACAGTGCTGCGGAGCAGCGCAAACTGCGAGCCATTCGCCTGCAGACAAAACCTTTGGTTGAAGCAACCCTCTTCTATCTGGATCCACGAATAACCATCTCCTGGTGCCTGAGGCGCAATATTCCACTCAGCTCCATCTACCTGAGCTGTGCGATGCGCAAAAAACTCTTCTGGGCCACGCAATGCACCAGTCAGTATTTTAGTTTTTGAGTTTGGATTTGAATCATAACTTTATATTTTTATATTTTTATATTTCTATTTTTTTTTTATTAAATTGAGTTTTAGTTTTTTTTTTTGGGAAAATTTATGTATTTAAAATGGATTTTTTTTTGTTTATAGTTACCATATGTATCTCCATATAGTGGCCATTGGAATTTACTTGTCTTTAGCTCTTATAATTTTCAGAAATTACTTAAATTTAACAAAATTTATGGATGAATTTGCTTGTTATATTGAAAATGTTTGACTTGCTGCTGCCAGCAAATCTGAAATCGTCTGTTAAAAGAGATTTGCTGAAAGAGAGGCTTTAGATAATGATTTTTGAGGAAAGAAGAAGTTATTGAAAATAAGTTTATCTTGATATTGCAGAAGTATCAGCATATCCGATTGTCATACTTTTAGTTTTAAATATTGGGTAGTCGAAAAAGTCTTTTCGTATTTTTTTTAATATTTTTTTTTTATTTTTCTAATGAACTTTATTGCACCAAATATGTATCATTTTGGTCGACCACCTTTTGCCATTTTTCCGCTAGAGACATTATTCCATCAGTGTAAAACTTTTGCGGTTTCTTGGCGAAAAACTGCGGCAAGTAATGTTCGCAGTCTTCTCTTGTTGGCTTCAATTTACTCCATTAAGGGAGTTCTGCATTGACCGAAACAAATGGTAGTCCGATGATGCAAGGTCAGGGCTATATGGTAGATGCATCAAAACTTCCCAGCCAAGCTCTCCCAGTTTTTGCCGAGTCATCAAAGATGTGTGTGGTCTAGCGTTGTCCTGATGGAAGACGATGCTTTTTCTGTTGATCAGTTCTGGCCGTTTTTTTTTCGATTGGTTGCTTTTCTAGGTTTTCTTTATGAATTTTATTCAGCACATCTAAAAGCTTAGCTAGATGTTATAGAAAGAGGGCAAAGCAATCGAAATTAGTTTGAGTAGCATATTTTACTAATTGCAAGTCAAAGTGATGTGAAAGAAATATATAAATTTATGCCTATCCTTTTCGTCTTTATAGAGAGCATAAAGATACTAAAAATAAAGTAATAATTGCTTAAGAAAAGAAAGTGGAATACATTGCATTCCAATTGAAATTTTTATAAGTCTCAAAGTAAATTGTCAAATAAATATTTACTAAAGATTAAGCACTAAATTGTGGAAGACAAATACTACATATAATTTTTGCCATTATTGAATAATATCTATAACAAACTGTGTTAAATATGGTAGAGTGTAGAGTATATATATATATATATATAATCCTGTATATTGCCTTTTACATCTCAATATCATTTCTATATATTCGCGCCTATTGTGACTTCTTAGCGAGAGCGACACGAATTGAACGCAATTCATGGCGAAAAACATAAAAAAAGAAAGAAGCCCGCACGTTCTGCAGTTGGTGTTGTTGTTGGTCTCAGGGGCGTCGCATGTAAATCTACTTTACGTTAGTCCTTGTTGCCGGAAAGTCAGCGCGAGGTGCGTGAGGCCTGCAGCTAAATCGCCGATGAAAGCCACAAGTGGAATGGCTAAGGGAATGGGAATGGGAATGGGAGTGGGGCATGCCACATGTGCCGGCGAGCTGAGCTGAAAGCGTGTTGCGATTTTAATTTTTAACGAGAAGCAAAAGCAGCAGCAGCAACTTGGCCGTGTTGGGATCATCGTTGAAGCTGTTTTACATTTGCGATAACCAGGCGTGACATTGCGGCCGGCACTTGATGGAAATGATGGCAGCGAAGGCGGCTCAAAACAAAACGCTTTTCATTACCCAAACCCCCGAAGGGCCAGGTGAGCGAGAATTTGTGCGTTGTGGAAAAACTAATTTTGATTTTAATTAAATATTTATGACTGACAGCGGGTCGTAGGTACGGCAGGATAGCAAGACGGCAGGACTTGAACTAAGCCAGCCAAGCGCGGCCAAAAGAAATCCACTAATAAAATAACCAAATAGCTGGCAAATAACTTCTACTTATCACTCAGGGCGCATCAGTGAGAAAATTAAAGTATTATCCCTGGAGACTTGGTTGCGTGCCACAGCTCGAACCCCTTGACCAGCGCCCAAACTACTGACATATTTATATATGGGCCAAGGGTCTTACCTTGCCGCAGAGTGTGAGGTGTGCGTGTGTGTGTGTGTGTGTTTGTGTGTTGCTCGTTTATTCGATC
Source organism: Drosophila leonis (assembly GCA_035045365.1). Classification (NCBI taxonomy): domain Eukaryota; kingdom Metazoa; phylum Arthropoda; class Insecta; order Diptera; family Drosophilidae; genus Drosophila; species Drosophila leonis. Next base: position 750,652 of record JAWNPC010000389.1, on the reverse strand, counting down.
AAAAGTTACGAGCTCATCTTAGATTGGACATTAAATGGACACTAAAATATTTTCCATCTGCACGCAGCATCCGGAGCCATCGAAACCCTCGGCGAGCGAGAAACAAGCGAAATAAATGTCATGAAACAACTCATTGACAGGCACATAAGGACACTGGTTTTATGGTCCACAGATATGACCAAAATATATGATTACCATGTGTCCAGCCACATGCGAGCTCGTAAATAGGCATTTTCTCTGCTTTAGCTCTCGACTCTCGGACAACAGCAATAGCAACAGCAACAACAACCACCAAACCACCCACTCACCTAACCGACTATCCACCCACACATATTGAACCGGACACCCACCCATTCCATAGTTTTACTAGGGGCTTCTGCTGGCCATTTGGTGACTACTTTTTCTTGATTTTTGTTGCCTTTCGCTTGGTTATTTACCAAGTGATCCAGGTGGGACACAAAGAGAGAGAGAGAGAGCACTGTCACAGCCTTGGCCAGTCGTAAAAATCAAAATAAAATGAAACTTATGCGTGATGTTTGCCTTTTTCTCATTGGACTCTGCAATACCGCCTTAAATTCTCTATGGCTTTTTATGCTCGCTCTGCGCTAGAAATGGGCATGGGAAGGCTATGGCTATGGCTATGGCTCACTTGCTCGTATTACCAATAATACAAACCATACTTAAATAGACAGCTTACGAGTGGGTTCATTCTATTGTTGCCTTTTGTCTAAATGTTGCCATAAAAAAGTCAACTCTAATAGCGCACTTTGGTCCTTTCATATTTATTGAAGTAAAATTCAAATTTTTAAGTTTTATTTTTTTAATCCTTTGTTCACTTAGTTTGTTGTGTTTGAATGGGAATTAAAGAAATCAGTTTGTTAGTTTGTAAAAAATTAATAAAAAAAGTTTTAAGCATATTTGATTACATTAACAAGTATTTGAATATTTATCCCTTTAAATTTTGAAAAAAGTATTTATTTACAAATATTTCATCTCAGATCTCTAGCAGCTTCTCTGACAGCTGTCCTATGCCTCAAGCTAGTCAACATATTTAGTCGATGTTTTAGTAAAACATTTGGTTAATTTAGTTATAGAACAACAACAACAATAATGCTCTATTGGAATCTATGGCTATGATTTTATCGCGTGTTGCAGATCAACAAAGCCCTGCTTGAATGATGCGGCAGAGCTAGCGGAATGGGCATGGAAATAGAGCCTGGGCATGAATGGATACATGGACATCCAGTTGAGTATAAATTCGCTATTTATGCAGTCTGAGTGTATGCTGATTTCATCTCATCTCATTCAGTGTTACGTGAGCTGATTACGTTAGTCATGCGCGATTTCCGAGTTTGCCAGAGTCAGGACGATAGAGCTTTGGTTCCGTGACCAGAGCTAACGCACACACACACACACATCTAAATATAGTGTGTGTGTGTGTGTGTGTGTGTGTTTGGGTCTGGGTCATTTTGGCCGTGTTCAGTTGCTTAGCGGCAAATGAAATTGTGCCAACTGGCGACTTGATGAGAATTTCATTTGGTGCGGATTTTTATGACTTTCGAGACAGAGAAAGACAGCGAGAGAGAGAGAGAGAGAGAGTTGCTATGGAAGTTCCACTAAATGATTTCGCATTATTTGTCTCTCTCTTACTCTCTCTTTCTATCTCGCTGTCTCTCTGTTTGCCTGCCATAAAAAGTCAATGCATGCGAAATGCTTTCGTGATACGCTCAAACTAGTCCTCCAATGGTCCTGGCAATAAGTGAAGCCAGGTTAGGTTCTGTTTGGTCTTCGGTTTATTTGTTTATTCATTGAATGGGGTCGAATCGTAAAAATTATGTTGATGAGTCATCAGTAAATGGCATTTATTTTATTGTCACCTATGCGACCCCACACAGATATCTTCAATTATGACCAACTCCGCAGATGATTCGATTCTATTTTATATACCAATGGCAGTAGCAATGCTTGTGGAATATGAAAGAGCCGAACGCTTTGATGCACGGACTACGAATGAGTCTTGTATTTGTATTATTAATGATGTCTCCTCTACCACAATCCATCCGACAGCCTGTCACACATGCTTCGCTTCCCACTGCAGTGTCCTCCAAAATGGACCATTCATTAGATCACTCTCGCAACTCCCATCGTTAATGGCACTAATAAGTGTGGGTGTGTGTATGTTTTTTTTTTTTTAATTTACTACAATTTACTGGTATTTATTTCTGTGTATTCAACGGCGACTCTTTCATTGACATCTCGGCAAATTGGGAGTCAACGAATTCCCATGCTATAAACCACTATTCGACAAGCAGATAAATGCCGAGGTCTGGACACAGCAGCTAATAGGGAAAGCCCATGGGGCACTGTGGAATGGAGTTGGCTCTGCCACTTTATAAAATTATTTCAGTGAAGTCTAGTTTGGGTATGTTTTGAACATGAATTATGTTCAAAAGAGAAATTGATATGTAGAGCTAGTTGTCGTTGGCTAACTACTTAGCTTATAGAAATTTGATAAAACTTAAGCTTTGTTTATAGTTTTCACATATTTCTGAGTGCTATAACAAATCAACATTTATAAAATATTTTATAAATATATTTATATAAATAAATTTTGATAAAAAAATTCAAAATAATTTGTGGAAAATGTGAAATAAAATAAGCTTTTTTTTAATTTTTATTTTATTTGCTTTTTACATTTACTATTTTTTGCTGTTTTTTTCGAAATTTATGAAACTTGAAAAAGAGGTATGTCGAAGCTTTAGATCTGATTAAAATTTTTTTAAAAATATATTTTATTACGTGTGCTGTGAGCAAGTATTTTTAAAATATTTTATATAATTTCGAAATTTTAATTAAATGGGTAAAAAGATCCGTTAAAAAAACATACTTCTTTCAAATTAAAGTGTTCAATAAATCATAGAATTATATTATATTATTATATTATAGAGATTGGCTTTTCAAGAAATTATTAAACATGTTTAGTAAATAGTTTTTAAACAAGCCTTTAAGCCTGCACTGCACTTGCGTAAGATTTCTGTAAACTGTAAATTAATAAATATATTTTATTATAGAGAGACTCTCAAAGTTTGCTTTATTCTAAAGTCCTTGGGACTTAAGTGCAGCAAATAAAAAATATATAAATGTATTTTCTTATACAAAATATATACTATATCTATTTATAAATAAATAAATAAATAAATCATAATAATGAAAAAAAAGATGTAATGAAAACTGTGAATTCGTACAGGAAACTCTTTAGTTGCACGTTGGTTATGCAGAAATGGTTGGAAACTGTTTAAAATTCGAATAAATTCGAAATTTGTGCCACTGTGCAGCTGCGTTGTTGTGCGCTCCCCAAACGAATTGGGTAACAACCGCATTTGAGATTTGTTTGGATTAGAACAAGCTTTTGGCGGCGCACGAATTGTTGATGTGTCCGCTGTGGTTGATTGGAATTGGAGGCCCCAAACCAGCTGGTTCTCATTCCCCCCTTCGGCAACACAGTGTTGACATGCCGCGGTGGTAACAGAGAGGCAACGGCAGACTGAGGAGGAGGCTGTATTCATATTTTTGGCAATCGATGTCCTGCTTGGCTGGCAGGTTGGCAGGCAGGTCCTCAGCCTGGGCTGTTGGGCAATTAGAATCGTTCACTGTTTTGAAATTTTCCAATTTTTCGTGATTGCCCGGGGATGCGGGCGGGCAGGCGGAGCGCTGAGCTGGCTTGGCTACGTTAATTTCTGGTTTGGTTCTGGTTCTGTTCCTGGTTTTCACAGAATTGTTTCTGCGTCGAAGTGATTAGGCTGGACGTGCTAATCTATTGGACATTGCACAGCAGTCTCCAATGGCAAGCCTTCGATCTCTTTGCATATATCACTGAATTGCACTGCAATATCGAGGAGAGATGGAGTCAGTCTATGTGGCAACACTTTGGTAATTTGCGCTTTACTCACTCAGCTTACTGAAATCCAAGGGGACTTTGAAATTGTACAGCTCATGCAGATCCAATTTTTCTGTATTTATCTCTTCAGGTACCGTCATTTGTTTCACGATTTGTGTATTGGCTGCAGATTGAGTTTCGGGCAGAGCGGGTGATATGGCTGCCTTCGTCACCTCCTCCAGTGGTGTTTGCACCTGTTGCGCCCGCAGGCTGCTGAGATGAGCGAATTTCTTATACCTGCGCCTCATGTATTGCTGCCAGTCGAATTTCTTGGCCTTGGCTTTGGTAACGGGTTCCGAGGGGGGTATTCTCGCTGGCACCGTGGTAGTCAGGCTCATGTATTGCACGCGTTTCTCGCGTTGATGCTCGCTGAGTGACTGCTCGTCAATCTGTTTGATTTGCTTCTCCAGTTGATTGGCCTTCTCCATGTCGTTGCAGTCCATGGCCATGTCGCGCTCCATGATGAGGCACACCTTGCGGTAGGCGGCGCTCACGAGCTGCTGGCCACCACGTCGCTTGGTCTGCACCATCAGCTCGACATCGACCTCGGTGAACGCGTAGTTGGTTGCTCTTTCGATATCTTTCTCCTTTTTGGCAATGCTCTTGACGCTGGGCAGGGGCTGGGCATCGCGCTGGCAGGCCTCCAGCCAGAAGTTGAACTCATTGCTTGTCGCCGGCTGATTGGAGACGACATTCATTGGGAAGCTGCGCAGATGGCTGCCATGCTGCAGTTGTAGCTTGAGCTTTGTCCGATGATTGCCCAACAGATACTCCTTCGCAATGGGTTCGACGGCCACGATGCGGCTGAGGCGATAGATGGCTGGCTGGTTGCTGGGTATGCCGCTCAGGCTGATGCGAACAAAGCAGCCGATCACAGTCTGCTCGAAGATGGGCTTGTCGAGAATGCTCTCCAGCTGGGTGCGCGTGAGCAGCGCCCTGCTGAGCTCGCTCAAGGAGCTGACCAACGTCGCTGGCTCGCCGTCCGAACTGTTAGACTCCATCCAGTCCTCATCGTCTGTGCTGGCACTTGAGTAATCAGAGTAAACATCTTTGGCACTCAGCTTTAACTTTTTTCCATCCACTTGCTTGGGCGCGTTGACTCTAGTCTGCTCTGGCTGTTGTAATTGTATCTGTTGCAGCACCTGCTCCTGTATCGGCTGTTGTTGCTTTTGCTGTTGCTGTTCCTGCTCCAACTGATTCAGCTCTTGCTCCTGCTCTTGATCCTGGTCCTCTGCTGTAATGTGGCTGTCATCCTTTGGTTTTTTGCTGTTGCGCTGTGCCACCAGTCGATCGATAGCGCTGCGCCGTTTGTCCGCCGCACGTTGGGCCTCCAGGTTGAGGCGCCGCGTGCTCGAGCGCTCCTTGAAGGACACAGCGATGTCTGACAGAGTACTGGCGCTGTCCTCAGCTTCGACATTCTTATCTTTAGCCAGCAGAAAGCACTTGATGCCCCACCTGTAGAGCATTTCTTCACGCTTCACGCTACGCTCATACAGCTCGCTCTCACGCTCCAGTTCACTGAGGGACTCCAATCTCGCCCGATCCGCGGCGTCGCCCAAAAAGTTGTCATCGTAGCCATCGCTGAAAGTTTGTTTTCCTGGTCGTGTCAGCCCTGCAGGAATTGATCGTAGCTCACGAGCATCCGCATCTGGCAGCTCGCCATCTTCCAGGTCTTCCGTCAAGTCCACATGACGTTTTCGACTCTTCAAACTCAGCATGGAAAACGATTTTATTAACCTGTAAGAGAAGAATTTAATAAATATATTTAAAATTTGTTAAAATATTTTTTAAAATATATAAAATAAAATATTAACCTTCTTTCCGATTTAAGTGAAAAATCAAGCAAATATTGCAAAAAATCGCTTTTTTTTTTGGGTGTTTATTTCTTTCTTCTTTTCTTTTTCGGCAATTTAAAATTTTTAAAAATACTTAAAGAATGTATTTTCGGACACACAATTTTACCAATTGTAAACAAAATACTTTATGGCACTTTGAAACTCAAACCAGCGATCAGACGATTTTCTTGGCATGCAAAAACATAGCACAATAAATGTAAAATTGTTTTTTCATTGATCACTTACTGAGCTGTTTGTTCCACAATGGCAGTCAATCGAATGAGTGAGTAGAAAACGCCAGTTCTCGTACAAAATATACATGTTTCTTACAAAGAAAATGAGAAAATAAAATTATTTAATTTCAAAGCCTACTTAAATCTAAAAATTCAAATTGATTTTATTTTCCTTTTTGACAAAAAACTCTGACAGCACGAAGTTCAGGCTAGTTGAAGCTGATTGAGGAGTCTTTTTTGAGAATATCTAGAAGCCATTCATGCATGGTTAGGGTTTTATAGATATGTAGATATAGATATGATATATATCATATATCCTTCTGTTGAGCTAGTTTTAAGTCAATTGAAACAAATTTTAGATACTAAATGAACACTCTATTGCTCGTATTAATTTTACACAAATTGTTCTAAGCAGGCGACTTTGACTGTCGTGCTGTCCGTTACTATATGCATGTAACATAGTCAATCTAGACAAATTTGCAGAGCTGTCGACGCATGAGCATCTACTTTAATCAAACAATCAATATGCTCGAACTATGAGCGCCAGCATCGCATGATCAAGCCGATGCGCCGTGAGAACGAATAGCCGCAATCTCTTTACGAATCTTTTACAAAGCTCACCTTTTCGGCGGACAATTTCCTCTGTTAAATAGCAATGTTAAACGTAGCATTCCTTGCTGAGCCTAACAAGCAAAAAATTCGAGAGTTGTCTATCAGACATTTCTTACTGAACTATTAATTTTTAACTAATACTTCATTCGAACAAATAGCAAACAGAGTACTTTCAGATATTTATCTAAATTTTCGTATGTTATTTAATTATCTGTAATATACCAATTGCTAAATTGATCAAATTCTATATTGATTTGTTTTTATAATTTCAATATCATTTACTGTTTTTGACAAGTCTGTTAAATTTCAATTTTAAAATATATTTTTCACAAACAAATCAAACACATTTATTTTTATATTATTTATAAACAAATATACATATGAAATATAAAAATATATAAATATATAAATATATAAAAATAAATGTGTATATTATTCATATATTTTAAAATAGAAATTTAAGAAATTTGTCAAAAACAGTAAATGATATGAAAATTATAAAAGAATCAATAGCATATATCAAATCAATAAAAATTAAAATTAATTTTACACAAATTTATTTAAACTCTCGTAGAGCTGTAATGAAACTTTAGCAATCTTTACATTTTTTAGCTGAGGTCAAATCGAATAGTCAGCGAGCTGTAACCCAAGTCGTGACTTAAGAGTGCCTTCTATCCGGGCATTGGGCGTGAGATGAGGCTGGATTGCTGTTAACCATCAGCGTCCGGGAATCAGAGCTAAGCCCGCACAATGATCATTGGATATGAAACTGAAGCTGGATACAAGTTCTCTGTGCTGCGCTGCGCTGCAGCCAGCACGATTTGGCGAAGCCACAATTTCAGGTTTGCCTAGCCGTGAACACGTTCAACATGAACGGCGATTAGTTGCATTTGTTTACGAGTATGGATTTCGGATTTGTCTCCGGCTGCGCCTGTGGCCATTTCCCAGCTGCCCATCTGCCCATCTGCCATTGCCATTGCCATTTGCCGTGACCATGGCGGCGTAATGGCCGCCAGCCGTAACTTATTGCATCGTGGCGTGCGAGTGTCCACTGTATGTGAATGTGCACCAAAGGGGGTTGGTCATCCTGGACAGGACTAGTGTCAGGTGGGCCGTCCGCATGGAGGGGGCGACATGGCTGCTTTCCTCAATATGAATGTGTGATTTCGTTTTCTTGGAGTACAGCCGGTTGGACTTTATCCACATTGTAAAGTAGACATTATGTTGATGCGAATCTCTGGCCGACTATACTGACTACTTTTGTTCACATATCGCGCCTGGGACATCAGCAGCGACCCAACGCCAACACGGCGATAATATCCCTAAAATTATTTTCAGTTACCCCATGTGAGTCCACTGGTGGCGGCCTTTGTTTTATTGTTATTGTTACGTTAGCTGGGCCATTGTCGTGATGTCCTTTCGGACTCTGTGTCTGCGTCTCAGACTCTGGCTCAGCCTCATCCTCAGTCTTGACTCCGGTCGCATTAGTGGTAGATGGACACTTTGCTGTCTGCTGTCCACTTTCCGGTGTCCTTTTTGGGTTATTTTATGTTATATCTCTCACATTTTTCCAAAGCTGCGCACTTGCAATTATACAACGATACAAGTACAGTGGACACATTTTTGGGGGTTGTCCCACGAGTCGGACACGTTTGGGTGTTTGCTTTTGATTTTCGCATATTGGCGCTACAAACTAATGGCTTCACTAACGATTGCAACCGTTGTCCTTAATGGCATCCTTTCGGCCATCACGCGCATCCCGTTTGCTGTCAATTTGTTGTAGTCCCGTCTGTTCCCCATACTCGAACTTCAACTCCAACGCCAACTCCAACTTCAACTCCAAGTCAAACTCTCAACTCCTACTCTCAACTCCCTCTCCCCTGCTCATTCGTTTCGGCTTTGATTTAATATTGAGTTGATGGCAAGACAAGCTTTTTCTCTTCAGATTTCTTTAGCATTTAAGTAATTACAAATTAGCAACGGATTAGTATTGCTTAATAGAGATTGACCAAGTAAAAGCAATAGGTAAAGAAACTGCACTTCAACAAAAATTATTTGAGGTATTACTTGTATCTGGTTATGTTATGAGGCTATATCTATGCCATTGACTTGATATTGTCGCAGTGAAAATATTCGAGGCATCTCAATATGCAAAGAAGTCTTATATATCACATCTGACATAAAGTATATAATATGTTAGTGTAGTTAATTAATTAGTAGTACTGTAAAGTTGTAGTACAGTTTGTAATAAAAGTATACAGATATGTTATGCTCTGTTCAACCTACACTCTTTCTCCCACTTATAAGATATACAAAAAGTATTGCATAGAGCATATGCAAGTTAGCGGAACTTGAATTTCTCCATTCTTATTTATATATAATCTGTAGATCACCTTTGGAATTTCTGCCCCACAGTTTGAAGAGGAGAAGTCCATCTACTTATGGAGCTCTGCTTCCATCACTCACTCAGTTTACTTACAAAGCAAATATAAAGAATTAAAAATTTCATAGCAATCTTTAAATTGTTATTTAATTAATATTAAATATTATTAAAAATTTCTTAAATAATTAAAATAAAATAATTGACTCAATTTTGATTAAATTTCCACTGTCTGCAGAAACTCTACTTAAATTAGATTCCTTCCAACTGCATGACAATTGTCAGACTTCTCATCATAAAAAGTTGATTTTTAATGTTTACCTTGCAGTTAAGCTCCAAGTATGTTAGCCCGAGTTACTTGTGGTCAAATAAAAATCGTACAAATTTATTGTTAATAGAAAAAAAGGATCGACCGGATGAGGCACGCACTTTGGCAACTACCTCTCATGGCTGATTTTGGCAAGCTGAGCCGCGATGCCTATCTGCCGCTGGAAGGAACACCGCACATTCGGGACTGGGCACTGGGCACTCGTAAACATTTCGAATCATACGTTTGCGATATCGAAAAATAATCTCACAGCGGAAATGGCATATTTAAAAGGCGAAAGGATTCCTGCGATTTAACTTATAAAAAGAAGATGGGCCATATGCCGGAGCATGGCGCATGGCGAATGGTGACAATGCTCGATTCCAGAGCGCCTTGAATGGCCAGCACTTTGGGGGATTTTTAGTGTTTATTGCCGTAGATTAGTTTGTTTATTGTAATCCTCGTTATAAATTAAGCGAAACTTGCGCTTAGCAAACTCATTCGGCAAGGGCCAAAGGGCCAAAGGGTTGCCTTGCCAACTTGCTGCTGAGCTGCTTGCGCTCCCTTTGGCTGCTCGGCTCCTTGGCTCTGTAAACTCGTATTAATTCGCCGCATATTTCCCCAAAGGCATCGAATGAACTTTTCCGAGATAATTGCTGCAAATAGTTTACGACCGCAGCCGATAATGCGATAGTCCAATAGAATTTTATGTTATTATAAAAAAAACGTGAATTTCTATTTCTTGTGATTTTTTAAGGGCTTTGAAGAAATGAAATAAATTGTGAATGGGTTTTGTAGTGAGGCTGGGAATATTAAAATAATAATTAAATTAAAACAAAATAATTAATTTTAATTTAAGATTTGGTTTTAGTTAATATGTGAAGCTAATATACAAAATATATAAAAATATGTAATAATATAATAAGGTTTCCATTCTGACCAGGCTGGCAACTGCTTAGACTTTTGTTACCTGTATTAAACATATGTCAAAGAGCTGACCAACTGTAGCTTACAATACGAGGTGTAAATCATTGATTCACAGTTCATTCTCCAGCTTCACTAGTTTCATTTGGTTAGCAGACGAATTCCTAGTACTTCATTAAGCTTCATCCCAACATTGTCATAGCTTTAATTACTATTCACTTTGAAAGAGTTATATATAAACATAGTTGAGCTCACATAGGCCTAATACTAAACATATTCGCAATAAAAATCTTAAATAACTTCAGCAGTTGGCGCTTATTTCGCTTTATGCAATTTGAACATGTGTGAGTCGAGTTTTATGCAAATTGATTTGCCAAAAACCTTTCATTTTGCCTGAGAGTCGAATCTGGTTAGATAAATATGAGCACTCGCTTTGCTAAATAAGAAAATTGCAAAATATGAGTGTGAGTGTGTGTGTAAGTGTATTTTGTAATATGAAAATATGACAGCAGCTGCTCCATGTTTCTATTTCCATTTCTATTTCTATTTCTAGTTTTTGCTTTCGATTCGTTACGCTTGAGTCCAAAAATTCATATTGCATAGCGCAAGGCGCGCGGCTGTTCAATAATTCCCCAACAAAATCGAGAAAAAAACTAATAAGCCAGGTGAGCTGGATAAAGAGTAGGTGTAACAGGCAGCAGCAGCTGGGGGTGTGTGGAGTACTCGCTGTGATGTTTGCATAAAATTTTGGGCACGATGCTGAAATGACAAAACCCCATTAAGAATTACAGTTGTCTGTGCTCGTAACGCTCTTTGTCCTATTTGTATGTTATTTCAATGCCTTTTAATACCCTGTAAATGGTGTGTGGTGTGTGCGGTGTAGTCGAAGCAGTGAGAAAGACGCACTGATTGAAGTCAGTTAACAGCTGAAACAATGATGTCAACTTGTTTTTTTTCACGAGAAATTTGGGGTGAAGTAGTCACTGGAGTCAGTCAGCTAGTCTGAAGTGACAGAAATTTCAGATAAAAATATATTAAATTATTTTTTAAAATATTTAAGAAATAAAAAACAGTATTATAAAAAAATATATATTTTTAAATAAAAATGCATGTAATATATATTTAAATTTTTATAAAATATCTAAGATTCTTATAAAAAAAGTTTTAAGTAAATTTTTGCTCAGTTTTTTAAAAACACAAATTCTAATTTTTCCATGCTTCAAACTTAATAATAAAATGTTTAATGAAAAGTAAAACTAAATACAACTTTTAAGACCTGGATTACAACATATTTCTATAATAGTAACTCTACCATATCTCTAAAATCCATGGATGAAGCGCCTTAGTATAGGGTATTTCAGTGCTTCGACACACAGCCGACTGCTGCTTATATTTGGAGCTGTTTTTGGGAGCTAGTGAGTTTGGCTTTTTCATAGAGTGCGCGTCTAATTGCATTTTAAAATTGCGACACCATAAAATGTGCTTACGGTATAAATAATTATAACGGCATTTGTCGCAACAAACAGCAGAGTCGAACTCCCCAGAGCTGGAGCCATAGCCGTAGCCGAGTGTCGCAATGATTTTCGTTTGTCAGGATGAGAATGAGGCCAGAGGGCAGAGGGCAGAGGCGGCGGCGGCAGTGACTGCGGCAGTGAATGGAAAGGATGCAGCAGTCAGTTGGCTTTCAGTTGTTGTCGCATCTCTTGGATATTGCATGAGCTTTGTTGCCCAGCACTCTGGCCACGCCCTCGCCCTCGCCCCAGACCCCGGCCACGACTCGACTTTCATGTTATTGCAATGGAGCCAGCGCCGCGATTAACGTGAGCTGCATATTTCCAGCTAATTTTCTAATTAAAATGGTATTTATGCATTTTTCAGTTTCGAGTCCGTATTAAACCCTTAGCGCAGCAGCAGACAGCACTAACAACACTTGAAACGAAGCACCTAGATAATGAGACGTAAACTCATAAAACTGTTTGCATATGCAATGCACGAGAAGTAAATATAAGTCAAGAGTTAAGATCAGCTAATGCCTCTATGGGTAGACATAATATAGAAATGATTAGTTCACAAACCCAAGACCATTTTGATAAAGCTGCATCTATTGTATAAAATCACTTTTTTTATAGTCAAGACAAGTTAGTGGGAAATTCGATTGAGACAGCGTTAAATATCCTCCTCGGAGTCTTCCGAATCGAAAAAGTCTTGGTGCTTTAAAGCCCACTCGTTCAGTTCGTTCTCCACTTTAATCTGTTTGGCCAAATCAAAGAGACTATATATCTTATCCATGCGCTTAGTCTCGATGCCCACAATCCAGGAAATGATCAGACTTAGCAGTATAAGTAGCAAATTATGGAGGATTTCTCGGATTTCGTCATCTGCATCGATGTAGTTAATGAGAAGGGTTAAGCAGATCTTCTCTACGTTGGCCCAGAAGATCAGGAGACAAACTTCGCCAAGCCACACAGTTGCCGCGAGCTCCACGAAGAACCTGACACACATGGGAAAATGCCTCCAGCTACAGGGTATCAATTCATCCGAGTATATTAGATCCATCATCGATAGGTAAATGATATAATTGGCGATAATTGACGTATCCGTATTGTTATCCTTAGTCTGGTGTATAAAGATTGTGGTGCGAATGCCCAAATGAAGAATACACGATAACACAATGGCGATGTATCTGGTTTGCATAACGGGGCTCGTTCTTAGAACGCTCACTCCCTCCAACATATATTCGATTAACATTTTGTATCTTAAGACTTAAAATTTTCTTGTGTAAAAAAAGATATAAATAACAAATACTAAAATATAAATGAAGTGAAATAAGTAACTAACTAATAATAAATAATAAAAAGCAACGCACTCTTGATTGTCAGGCGATGATCTATGAAACTTAAGTCAATAAGGTATCAAAATCGAAACTTTGACTCTCTCTATCTCTATATTCTTTGAACTGGAAATTCATGGAACAAACTGTAGCTTAAGATGGATATGGATAAGAGATTAAAGTCAAAGGAACTTAAGTCTGAAGCAACTTAATTCAAGTAGAAATATTTTAAATGACATTCCATTGTATGAAATTCTCTTTGCAAGATATGAATAGAATAAAAAAGTTTTGTTGAACTTTAAAAAAAATCTTTATAGGAGGAATACCCTAAATGTGTTTTATTTTCAATATATATATTCTATCATATCAAAATGCATTAGAGAAAGTCCTTGGACTGCATTTGATGCGCATATTAAAAACTCCGAAAATTGACAGATTCTATAACTTCTCAGTTTTCTTTTACTCAGCAGTTTTCCTTCATTATATGCTAATTCACATAAGAAATAATAAAAAAGAAAATTTTATAAACATTATCAAAAATTAATTTAGCTTATTTTGCAAAAGAAAAAGCTTTGTTAATAAGCCAAGCAATAAACTAAAAGTAATTTTAAGAGTGGTTAATTACTGAATTATATTAAAAACATATTCATCACTTAACTCACATAGAAAGTGTCAATCTTAGCCGTCTTCTGCTTCAATCAACCGTCAATCAGCATAACAATTTGTTCTGTTTAGCTGCTTGGCTCGTTGCATATTCAGCTGCTCCTAGATAAATCTTTTTATCCTTATTAGCCTTTCGATTATTTTATACTTGTGACTCTTGCCATACTTTAGTTACCATATATCCTAAGCAACGTCTAGCTTAGCTGAGCTTTGAGACGCCCCTTGAGGTGGCTGCTGCATGAAGTTTTTCTCTGTTTTTGTGTGGCGACTTTCCGTTGCCACTTGACAGGGCAGACACATGGAGGAGCGGAAAGTGGCTTCACTTCCACTTGATGTCGCATAAATTTGTGTCTCCTTCGGCTGTTGCAGTCTGCGTAATGCAGGCTGAAGCAATGGCTTATGTCCTGTCTCGTCTGCCATCCTGGCACAGTGACAGTTCAAGCAACCCAAGCAGCTCTGCGCTGCGCACGCTCAAATTTATTTACATTCTTATTTATTTTGCCACTTTGCAATGATTTTGAGGTCCTCCAGCTGCCGCTCTTCATCAAGTGGCGTCTTCCAGCATTGTCCAGGACATCAACACAAATGGCATGTTGTTAGTGTGCGACTGCGATTGGCTCTGCTGGGATCTGGGCGGTGATGTTGTGGGACAGTTTATGTATTTCAATATTAGCTCAAGTGTTTTATAAATGTTTGAAATGGAATTTAATAAAAATATTTGTGGAAACTGAGAAAATATATACCTAAAAGATAAGTAAATTAGAGCAGATCAACACAATTTCCAAGCTGCTTTTGATGTGCTCAATGTAAAGTGGTAGCTAGAAGCGCCCTAAGTATTTATATATCAAAAACAAAAATCACAAGTTTTCCTTAAATGTAAAGGTCCTTTAACATCAAGGCAATTTGATGAGTGAAAACATGTTTCGAGGCGGAAATTGTTAGCATTTTTTCCACATAGAATTATTGCACATTTGAGCAAGTTGTGGCCAAATGTATTGCCTTTTGCAGAATTGAACTTGGTATATGGTACAATGCTGTCACATTCAATAAACTAGAGGAGCACATGTTTCACGGACTTGGCTTGGCCAGAGGGCCAGAGGGCGCCTCCTGCTACATCTAGAGCTACAGTCTCGTGCTCCCACTCCAGCTCCATGCCAAATGCAGCTCCCCTTTTGGAGACAACATGCGAGTAATACTCGTATTTTAACGACTTTCAGCTTCGGCGACGTGTGTCCTGTTGGTAGCAGGCGACAGATTTTTCTAATGTCTCCATTCGGAATCCTTTTGGCCATGCAATTAAGCGTACGCCCATTGGCGGGGGCTAACGGCAAAGGATAATTGTTTTTAGCGTGCGCAAATGGCAAATGGCAAATGGCAAATGAAAGAAGAAGTGTCATAAATTCAACGGCAAACACGATACCAAATGAATTATGCCTTATGATTATTAGACAAAAAGGACATCAAGGATGCTGCCATGCAATTATTAACATTTGTGTCTCAACAGGCTGGCAGCGCTACCTCAGCTCAGCACAGCTCAGCTCAGCTCAGTTCCAGGCCAACATCAGTCGAGGTCGTCTTCGGCCGACCTGACACACATAGCACCTTGACAAGGAGGCAGGCAGGGGCGATTGGGGCAAGGGTAGTGTGAAGAACACATGTGCAATTGCCGCTTGCCTTAATGGGTCATAAATAACCAGGACAACAATGAGGCGGCTGCAACGCGTCCTCCGCAGCAGCTTTTTTTCCTCTCTCTTTTTGCCTTTTGCTAGGACACATAAAATTATTGCACGTCGACGTGCAGCCAATCGCTGTGCGTGTGTGTGCGTGTGTGTGTGTGTGTGACTGCATGTCCTTCGTAATTCATCAACGCGCGGCATGCGCTGTGGCTTAGGGGTGGCAACGCGCTGTCCTTGCACGCCAACAGCGCGCGGCTGTCCACAATAGTTTTTGCCCACACACGACATGTTGGAAAATTGTGAAAATTTGTGGAAATGTGAAAATGAAAATGAAAATGCGACGGCCGCTTTTTGATTTATTGTCAAATTGAGAAACACACATAAAATGCTGCCAATAAAATGTTTGACTGCGCTCTCATACCGCCAGGCAGGCAGACGGGCAGTCGAAAAGGATAATGCTTCGCTTTTCGTTTGTTTTTAATTGAAAATAAATCTTGTCAATTTGCGTCGCGACCAGACACAGCCCGCTGCCCGTCTCCTTGCCCAGATCCTGTCACTACTTTATTTGCTTTGCTGTCTGATTTGTTGTTCCTTTTTTTTTGGTTTTGTTGCTCAAATTGTAAATTACTTCCGCGACCTTTGTGAAGTATCCCTTTTGGATGCGGCCAAAGGTGTTTTGCACATTTTATTCAGCATAGTGCGAGTCCTTTTTTATGACAGGAGCTGGCAGCAAAAAAATAAAAAGCACAATAAAATGTGTGCACAGATCCTTTAGCTATGGTCAAACGGCGTCGAATATCCGCCAGCCTTTCGCCGAGTCCTTTTTGCCAAGCCCAAATCTACATATAAATAAACATTAAAATATTTGCCAAGCAACAATAAAAAAACGCTGAATAAAATCATGAAAAACTCTTAGCTGAATATTCGAGTCCATGCTCAATATGAAAAACTACCTCGACAGCCAGCTAAAAAAAACTCGAGTTCTGTAAACAAATTTTTAATATATCAAAGAGAAATATAAAAAAAAATTATAAATAAAATACAAAAATTTACATTTTAATAATATTTTGTAATTAATAAATATTTTTTTTTAAATATATAAAAAGTGTGTCTAAGCTTCGCTGTGGAGTTAGCCAATTTTCAACTCCATTTGTTATTCTTCTTCTTGCGCTTTATTTACCTATTTTTTTCGCGTTCAATAAAGCAACGGAAACTCGAAAAAATTATGTGCATTTCTTTCCGTGTTTCGCTACTCTTTTTTTACTTTTGCTAAAGAATTGTGCTTAATATTAATGTATTATAATACAGCCATTGTTCACTTTTTTTTGAAGGATATAAACAAGTAGGTAAAGGCTCGAATTGATAGAGGTATGTAAATGACTAATAAAATTAAGATGAGAATTTGAATGAGTATAAAAGAAGTTTGTATTAAGTATTGTATTATATATTATATGTAATATATATTATATATAAATAATATATATACAATAGTTTATATAGTAAATGTAGTATATATAATATATATAGTATATATAATGTATTGTATATAGTATATATAATATAAATAGAGTCCGACAGATGAAATGTGTAACCACGATCAGACCGTTGTCGCAGCTGTTAGCTCTTTAGCTGCTGTCTATATAAAATTTAGCTAAATGATAGTTCTGAGAAAGTGTTTAAGTGTATTTTGCCAAAAGTGAACGCAAGAATTGCATTGCAAAGATGTCAACAAGTCACTTTTGGACAGCTGACGAATTATTTGTTAGCCGTCTTAATAAGTGGTCAGATCTAGTCAAACTGTGAATTTATTCTAAATTTTGAAGTACATATGTACTTTGAAATAAATAAAAATCATATTCCTAACTGAATTTATGGGCCTTTGAATAGGCTACACTTCGAGTGCCAGACTCTGTCATAATAATATATAATGGAGTATGAAATATAAAAGAGATATCCTATTATGATATCATAATTTGTGGTAAGAATTAAGTTTTTCATTTTTTCTGATTTATAAAGTATTTGGCCTAGCTAAGTGTGGCCAATTGCAGCAATTGTATTATTCACTGAATTAATAAATAAATATTCTACTACAGGCTTTATATCCATTTACAGCTCTACATAAGGTTCTATTCAGCTTCTTTCGTTACAAATTCTATATACTTATATAGAAACGCAAAGCCATCATCATAGCCTTAATTTTACTATTGGCTTGTTGTTGAGTTGTCAGCTGGTCCATGATATTCTTGCTCTCTATTCTTTGTTCCTTCACAAATAAAATCTAAAATCGTTTCTCTTTGAAAGCTTGTATTATGTAGTCTAAAGTCAGCTCTTCCATTGAAAAAGGCTGACAACAGAGGGCCAACATCATAAGTAGGCTAAAAAGTTGAATTGTTATCCATCTGCCAACCCACCCCTTTGAAGCACCTCCAATTCTTGACCCACTGCTAGTTGCAGTTTTCTATAAAGGTAAATTAAAATACTTTTCTCACTTATATTTTTTCCTAAAATGAACCTAGCACTCTATAGATAATGATTATATTGATCTTATCAGCTGACGGCCTTCGACTTAAATTCCCAGTTCTGATATCCACTCACTAAATACCTTCAACTTATGCAATTCGTAATATGCTTACGTATAACCTTCAACTCACTTCAAACATAATCTAAGCACAGTCCTAACTATCATTAAAAAGCCGTTTTGTTCTCCATTTGAGTTGGGCAAGAAATCAATGTGAGAAATCATTTAAACGATTTCCAAAATTGTCACTTTTGATTTGTTTGTGCTGGATTGGGCAGAAGTTTGAATTTATATCGTTCGGCGATGACTCTGGCTGCTCTGCCAGGCAGATCCTTGCGTATCCTGCCAGCACTTCACTTCGCTCTTTTCTCTGCTTTCGGTTGGGCGTTGCTTGCATTTTCTTTGGCATTTTGTGGCGCAAAATGATTTCATGTGAAGCGGTGATTATTTTCACCTAAAATGCCTGCTCCAACCACCCCAGCGCCGCGCGAAGGAGCCCTGCGTTTGGCCGGAACAGTTGCAACTACAAGCGCTAGGATATTTATGGGCATTGAGCGTGTTCCGCCTCCTTGGACTCTGGTCGCTCGCGCTCGCACTTTTCTGTGTTTCTGGTGTCTTTGGCCGGTCGTTCGTTTCGACTTCGATGGCTCCGTTTGTATTTATGTCTTCGTCTATAAATTCATGTCTTCAGTAGCAGACCGACCAGACCGCCCCCTGCCCCTTTCCCCTCACTCACCCTACTCACTTGCATCTTCATGTCAAAGCGCAGATTTATAATTTTCGGCAGCGTCGCCCCAGCGACGGCCAATGCAATGCACAAAATAATAAAAAAAAGAGAAGTAGAAGAGAAAAGCCACAACTAAAACAGGGAAAGGGCATAGATGGTAAGGACCTTGCAGGGCAAAGCATACAAGCGGGCCGCCTGCAGCTCCACCTCCAGTTTCAGCCTGGCCAAAAACGGGTTCGGCAGCGCTTCGAACTGTCGAAATCCATGAATTATGATTTTTGATTGAAGTTGAGTTATTGCAATTCAATTTATTATAAATGCGGTTGCTACTGCGAACATTGCACTCACCCTCCCTTACCCCTCCTCTTTCTCTCTCTCTCTTACACACTTTCCCTCTGCCTCTGCCTCTCCCTGTCTCTGTCTCTGTCGTCGCCTGCACAGGACATTGAACTATGAGTTCTTGGTGTGGCCAAATTTCCGTGTGTATTTGTATACATGTGTATGTGTGTTTGTGTGTGTGTGTGTGTGTGTGTGTATGAACCGTTTTCGACACTTTTGCTAAATTTATTGCCGATTATTTTTACATTTCTTTTTCAATTTGTATGCCAACGCCTCGCCCCTCAAACAAACGTAGTTCCCCTTCTGCTACTTCTTCCTTTTTTTTTTGGTTTCGCTGCAATTATTTTTAACGTTTTTGTTGATTTTCCATTGATTATTTTATGTTCGTCTTGCCAGGCAAAATATTCTTTGTATGCCCAAGGCCTTGTATAACATTCCTTCAGCCAACTGATTGAGCATATTTCGAAGAGCTCAAGTTTTCTTGCTAAAAAGTCGAATGGAGACACTACCACTTGAGCAAATGTTAAGAATATATATTAATAAAACGGTTATCATGCGGTCAGCCACTATAGGAATATAAGTATGTATGTAGATAAATATGTAGATAAGAATTCGCAGAGCTGTCGACGCAGACGCATTTGCACTGCTCCAACGATAATCTAAGACTAACTGCTCGGACTACGAACATCGCCACTGTATTACTCAATCGTGGAACATCGCGACGCGTCGGCTTGGGAAGATCAAGCCGATGCGCTGAGCGAACGAATGAGCATAGAGAAGATGAGAGCAAAAGTACGCGAATGAGCGCATTCTCTTTACATTGACCTTCAACTCGAGTCCATTAGGCAACTGTCGCTCTTAAATTCAACTGCTGAGCGTGGCGCTGGCTGATGTATATATGTATTATAAGCAGAGCTGTTAAGAATTCCATTTGAATGGAAATTCAAAATGGGTTTTCAGAACAAAAACCCATTTTGAATTTCCATTCAAATGGAATTCTTAACAGCTCTGATTATAAGTATATAATATGTATAAAATAAAAATGTAAATACAATTTTCATTTTTATTTTTATAAAATTTAATTATAATAGTGTATAAAAAATATAAAATATAATTATACAAAATATAAATTAAAATACAATTATTATAATTAATACAAATAAATCTAATATAATTATAATATATTATAAGAAATATAACTTAATAAAATAAAAATTAGAACATATAATTATACAAAATATAAATTAAAATACAGTTTTAATTTTAGTTTGTATTACAAATAATTACAGTAAATTAAAAAAATAAAATGATATAAAATATAAATTTAAAAAACATTTAAACTATAATTTACATTTTATGTGTGCATATTTCATATAAATATGTCAAATATAATATTTAAATGTATCAGAAAATTTGGCTAATTTGGATCATTATATTGGGATTTCGAGACAAAATAATTCCAATGAAATTAAGTTGATATAAACTAAGTTTAACAACAACAACAGCTTAACTACAGTTCACTTTTCTATGATAAACTTAACTTTAGCTGCATTCAGTGAAAATAAATGTGGAAATGTTGAGCTAGCAGAGAGTCGCGGCAGTAACTTTTTTCTATCCATCTCCATTCAATATATCATAATGCAGTTCCATTAGCAGCTGCTGTTTGTGGATTTGTGCCGGGATCCATTTATAATGCTGCATATGCATGACGTCGCCTATTGTCGTCTATCGGCTGTGGGCATAAATCAGAAATGGAGCGAGTGGCCGGGACATTTCTCTTGCGCACACATGACTTGGCTTGCAATTAAGAGAAATATATTAGTCTCGCAGCTGATTTAATTATTTAACAATGAAGTCCAAAGAGCGCCAACGCGAACACCAGGATAACAAACAGGCCACGCCCATAAACAAGCGAAATGACCAGCTCCAGTTCCAGCTCGACCCATCTAAGCGCTTCAGACAACCGCATCACAGTCAGACAAAAGCATCAACTGGCCAAGCCGATGGGGAAGGGGCAGTGGAAGGTGGTAGGTGGAGCGGCGGAGGCTGGGCTGTGTAATTGCAGCAGCGCGCATAATTCATATCAAATGACCATTTTAAAATCCTTTTATTTCGTTGCGTCGTCCTGGGGGGTAGCCCAGGGGCGGGGGCCCGCAGCCCCAAAATATTTGAAATAATAATTCTTCGAGATAAATTACCCAAAAACAGGTGTGTGTGCGCCACTCTAAATTGCCCGGGTCCGGGTCTGAGTCTGGGTTTGGGTACAGGCATGGGTACTGCTGTTGGTCGTAGTTCTGGTTATGGTTATGGTCTTAGTGCCAGCCTCACCGCGCGAGACAATGACACAGAGCCGCAACAACAACAACAACAACAACTAAGGCAGGCTATCACTCCTCTAACCAATCCCAATGCCAGTCCCAGTTCTGCGCCCGGACACCGTTTCCCATTCGAGCTCGTGCACTGGCAGTCGGTCAGTGGACAGTCGTCGAATGGCAGCAGCAGCCCAGCAGCAGCAGTGGCGGATGAGCTTAAGTGCTCGCCTTCTGGCTGCTGGCTGCTCGCCCCTCGCTCCACGCTCTGCGTTTGGCATTTAGCATCAGGAAATTATGCTGACGCTGCCAGCTACGGGCCAAGCTGCGTCCATGGCCAGGGCAATCAGCGGCGTCTGCAGATGTGCATGCACATGTCCATGTCCCTCGTATCTGTCTCATATCTGCTGCTGAGTTGCTCTCTCTCTCTCGCTCTCTCTATCTATCTGCCTCTTTGTCTTGCAACGCCCGCTCTAATGAGTTGCCGTGCCTCACCAGGGCATATGTTGTCCCCAGTGGGACACTGTGGCTGCCGAGCTGCATTTCTCGCTTGATTGCCAGCCCACTGGCCCGCCGGCTGCTCTGTCACACATCTGGGTGCAAATTATGGCACATTTCAAATACATAGCACGAAAATACACTGAGACAAAATTTAAAATAATTAAACATAAAATTGATCTATTAAGAAATAATTATAAAATCACATTATAAAAATTAATTTTGTAATATATATGAAACAAAGTTAAGCATTTTTAAATATCATAAAAACAAATATTAAAAAAAATAATTGTTTAATGTATACGAAATTTTTAAAATATTTTTTAATGCAAAATATTTATGTGAATAAAAATCTTAAAAAATTAAATATTTTAAAATATATTGAATTTTTAAAATAAAACAAAGAAATTAAATTGAAAAAGAAAATCTTGAAAAAGTCTTTTTATTATTCTTTTATATTAAATATTAATAATAGAAATTTGGATAGCCATATCAAAAGCTTTGATAGATAGGCATATTATTATAATTAATTTTTCGTCTATCTCTTTAAAATTATGTCTAACTTTTTCCAGTGTAGTTCGCATTGTAAAATGTGCCGAGCTCTGCAGCAAGAAAGAGAGCGCGATAATCGCATAAAAGTTTACATTTATGAATCTCCGGCTAGGTTCGGATAGGTGCAGAGCTCAACAGCACACACACATGCACACACACACACACACGACCACATGCAGCGAGTGTGGCAGTCACAAACACCTCGGCAGTAAAACATTTGGCTGACGGCAGCATACAAAGACTGACGGACTAAAGGAAGGACGGACAGCTGTTTGCGGATAGAGAAGGCTTGGATATGGGTGGCAGCAGCTCGGACTAGGCGCAAATGCAGCCAAATGTGCAGCCATAAGAGAGAGAGAGAAAGAGAGAGAGAGAGAGAGAGAGAGAGAGAGAGAGGTGGATAGAAAGGGGGGAAAATGAGGCGGAATCTGGCAGGGACGAAAACAAAAAGGCGCGAAAATCCATTCGCACATAAAATGCGCCGCAGTGTGCATTATTTTAATGTCACTGATAAATCATTTTTATGTCGGTGCTAAATCAAAAGATGGACGAGCAAATGCCGTATTTCAAGCGTAGCAGCACGGGCACGAGTCTGCTTCTGGAGCATGGTGTATGACACACACACACACACATATGCAACTGCAAGTGGTGCAAGGCAATAGGTGTGCTGGCAGGCTGGCGGGTCGGTGGGGTCGGGTCGCTGGTGTTGCATTCGTCCATTAAAATGCGCTCCGGTGTCCAAAACACAAGCACAAAGGTGTGCTCAGAGCTCTGTAGCCTGCCAGCCCACCTGCCCGAGCCACGTTTATTTATTATTAACACAAAAAAGACCCCCAGGACGAATTGCAGTTGCGAGTGAGCGAGCCAGCGACCCAGCGATCCAGCGAGTCAGCGAGCGCACAGCCTCCGGGCCTAGGACCCTACCACACCCTACGCCCCACCTCCCATTTGGTACGCGCAAGTGCGCTGAGTGGCTCATAATTCGTCGTAGTCGCTTCTCCACTGCAGAAATTCATCTGTTTGTGGTTCAAACACGTGCCGTGCCAGAAATAATGTGCGCCAGAATCAGCAACGACTAATGGGGCTACATAGAGCGCCCTCCCTCTCTCCAACTGCCTTCACATGCAACTTTTGGCTGCACACAAAAATAGTTTTTTTTTTGGTTAACTTATGTGCTAGATTGCTGGAGTATATGAAATAGCTAATAGGTAAATGCATATTTCAATACATAAAACTGCAAAATTATGTGAATGGAAAGTGAGAGTCAAGTAAAGACAGTTGCCCCCAAATGTATGCTATGAAAACGGAGTTAGTGTTGCATGGCTCGCTAAATGTTTCAGGTATTACAAAATATACATATATCTATATAATATTATAATAACAATATAATAATAATAATAATATTGTAAAATATGAACTTTTATTAATTAATATTAAATTAATTAAGTATGTCTTCTTCTTGACTTCTCTTGGCAGCACATTGCTTTGGATATTCAGCAAAATCA
The DNA here is from genome assembly GCA_035045365.1 of Drosophila leonis. NCBI lineage: Eukaryota > Metazoa > Arthropoda > Insecta > Diptera > Drosophilidae > Drosophila > Drosophila leonis. Next base: position 726,807 of record JAWNPC010000389.1, on the reverse strand, counting down.
TACGATTGCCCAAAAACCAATGATCTGAAAGACTAAAAAATAAATAGAAAATAAAAAGCTATATATATAACCTGTTCACATTATTATAATTACCCTCAAGCCTGTTAAAGCTTAAACATGTTTATGCAAAAACCGAAATAAATTTTACACTTTATAAATATTGTATGTCTACTCTTTGAGGACTTTATAATAATAATAATAATATTGTAAAATATGAACTTTTATTAATTAATATTAAATTAATTAAGTATGTCTTCTTCTTGACTTCTCTTGGCAGCACATTGCTTTGGATATTCAGCAAAATCATACGATTGCCCAAAAACCAATGATCTGAAAGACTAAAAAATAAATAGAAAATAAAAAGCTATATATATAACCTGTTCACATTATTATAATTACCCTCAAGCCTGTTAAAGCTTAAACATGTTTATGCAAAAACCGAAATAAATTTTACACTTTATAAATATTGTATGTCTACTCTTTGAGGACTTTAGAAAGCGCCATCAGGATAACACCCTGCTAACTCTCTTTTTATGTTTGCTAATTTTTTAAAATATTTTTTGGTTTTGCTATACAAATTCTCTATACTTACTCATTTTATTTTTATTGTTTATTTAAAGATTCTGCGTGTCTTTCGGAAGTAATCAGATGTATATACCAAAGATCTTTACATAGTTGTTCGTTCAATACATTCTACTAACTCTTGAGAGTCTTTAAAACAAGGAAATAATGGGTGAAACTTGAAAATTTGTTGTAAAGTTAATGCGCTCTTCAATTTAATTTGCTGGTTAAATTCAAATGGCTTTTCATTAGTTGTTGTGGGTCCTGGTTGGGTGGCTTGTTACGAAGAAGACAGCTTGCGCAGCAGAAATGGAGTTATCCTTATGGCAGCACAGAGCACGGCGAACACTATGAAGCTGGCCCGCACCTCGTCCTTGGCACGCATCTCGACCTGAGCTGGTTCGATTTGCTTAAGGCGCATCATCACAAATGCTTCGATTGGATTGAGAATATATATATATGATTTGTAGTTTATATATGAACATATATGCGCTTACCTTTTTACTCAAAACGTTTATCGCGATCTGGCTTAATTGAAATTTTGAAGATTTCTTTGCGTTATTCAATTCTCAACAAACTGACTCACATTTATTTATGCTCAGACAACAGTTGACACAACATTCTAGGATAACATAACTATGTGCTCTATATGTGTATTTGACATCTGGTCGATGTTTCATGTTCTGTTTGAAGAGTACTTGATTTCGTACAAGGTTTCTTGAGTCGATGAATTCCCAGGCTGCCTAAAAGATGGCAAAATGTGATGGCTGATGGTAGATGACAAGCTCTGAGCCTTAAAGTTACAGAACTTAAGTGAAAATATTCTGATTAAGAGTGTAAGACTATAATATAATCTAATCTGGATGTGATTATACGAACAGCCAGATGGACGTTTAGATGTGGCTGGCTCTAATTGCCAGCTTCATCAAGAATATAGATATACAAATTTATTTGGCATTCATCACGCCTTCTTCTGCCAATTTGCAATGGATTCTACACAACAAAACCCATAAAACTTAGCGCCAAGCATAATATATTAAGTTTCTTTATACGAATCACAGTCTTAATACAGATCTGAGCTCTCTGAACTTAGCTGTTTTTTTTTTAAAATAGGAATCTCCTATTTATATATTGATGCATTGCAAATCTACATTTGCAATTCAGATTCCTTCAACATTAACTGCTTAAAGCTTTAGACTAATTGAATGAACTAACTAGTAACTAAAGAGCTGACCCACAAACAGGTGATGAAATTATGTTTGCGGTTGTTTTCAAAAGCTGCGTTTAACTTCCACTTAAGCGACATTTAGATAAACAACAGCCACATCAACAACAACAACAACAACAGCAACAATAACATCAACTGCTGTAGGAGCTGTCGAGTGTAAAGTTTGCCCCCTAAGCTGCTGAAGGCTGACAAGGGGAATATAAATCAAATAAACAAACCTCATTAACATATTATCAGCATCAAATTGTGACACGGCCCGTCATTTTGGGTTCAAGTGAGAAATCTGTCACGAGGCATTAAATCGCTAAAGGCAGCGAGCAAAGCCGCAAGACCAAGTCGATTTCGAGGAGGCGCTAATGGAGCTGGAATGCCTGGTATCCGGGACACACACACAGAGCGAGGGATAATTATGCGTGTAAACAAGCGTGATGATAGTACGCTGACGTATGATGGCAAAAGGTGACGCTCAAGGGTTGTGATTTAAATGGCAAACCACCTTTCCGGCTGATGAAATGCTCAACTACTGCACAACAAATTGCCGAAAATTCCTGAAGACGCTCAAGACTATCGCACCCTTCCGCCGTCAACAGCAGCCGCTTGTTTTCCGGCTGATTTATTCGTGTTGTGTTTAGCTGTGTGTGTGTGTGTTGGCAACAATTAGAAAAGTTACCGCAGGATGTGCGCACAACACACAGCAACTCAGAGCAACTCAGTCTGAGTCGGAGACAAAGTCCTTTGGCTGCCTGCCCTGTTCTGGGCCGTTGCGCTGTGCGTTTTAATTTGACGAAAGACTGATGACATCTCATTAATATTCATTGCCGCTGCAAGGCGCTGGGATTTGTGGCCATATATCCTGTTTATGCTTGACTTTATTCATGGCGCCGCCAAATAGTTGCTCTAGCCTCACGCTTCTGCTGAATGGCTTGGTCTGGTTGGTCTGGTTGGACTGCTTGGCTCGTGCTGCGTGGGAATGTTGATGACTTTTGATTCTAATGAGCTGTTAAATGCTTTTGGCTTGACTATGAAAGTGGTACTAAATAACTGATGCTGGGAAATGGAATAGAATAGAGAACAGCATGAACTGATTACAGCTGCAATAGCTTACTTAACTCCATATGACTTTGGGTAACTCTCAAGCTTTGGCTATCCGCACTTTAACTATCATTGCAAGCCAACTATGAACAACTTAAGAGGCTTATATAACTGCTGCTGGTTAACACTTAATACAGCTCATCATCATCATTATCGTCATCATCATCATCATACGCAAGACTTGGCCAATCTTGTTTTAGACATACGAATCCCCATATATTTAGCATATTTAAAATCTAACCGTAATCCACTTTTGTTTAGCAGTTTATGGTCCGGCCCGCAATGCCCATAAGTATTTCAAATTAACGACGACACTTCAAAATAATTATGAAGCACATGACGCCAGGCGAGCACAATGGGATGCTGAGGAGGCTGGCGATGCTGGCGATACTGAAGATGTTGAAATGCCTGAGCATTTAGCTCAGGCAGCAAACGGTGTGTGTACTTACCGCTGGCACTTTTAAGATGCTGCCGTGACATATTTATGAAGTTCAATTATCATAAAATGCAAATGAAATCGTCATGCCCGAAAACGTCAACGTAGACCCCACCGTGACCCCTGCCAGCACGCCGTGAACCCAAGCAGCACACGCTGCAACCCCAAGGCGCAATAAAACAAAACAAGTGGCAGGGCCTGAGAGAGGCCAGGTAATGCCCCACCCCCTGCACACTCCCCCGAATGCGCCCAGGGGCTGAGACATGGCCAAAATTAAGCAATTTACTTGCGATATCCGCCAGCCACGCATCCCGCACACCCCTTGACCCCCTGGCCTCTTGCCAGCTGCTCCAACTAGGCGCGAGACATCCACAAAGACGCAGACGTCAGCCAGAGCTGTGCCTGCCTGTGTGTGTTTTGGGTGTGGTGAACTTTATCTGTCGACTGGCGCTATTAAAAGAAATTACGCTCAAAACTAAATTGCGGGCCAGCACAAAAGGTGAGCTGCAGCGGCAGAGGGGAGCTGGTTGCCCCAGCCCCCACCGTCGCCATTGAAATGAGAAACGATTATGTTGGGGGCCTGAGCCAGGCGAAGCATAAAGAAGCGACGAAGAACAACAGCAGAACTTTTTAACTTGTTTGCGTGTTGCTATTTACAAGTCCTGTGGGACATGGCAGAGAACCGGGTTCGGGTACGGGTTCGGGTCTGGGTTTTCGGTTCGGTCACACAGGTAACACCAATGCCGCATTGCTGATGTTTGCGTTTTTCTTTTCTTTTGCTTTGTTTTTGCTTATTTTTAGTTCGGTTTCGGTTTTTTGGCGTTCGTCTCGTCTCGTCTCGTCTCTCACTTGTCGCCTTTTGTTTGGGTTTCTCAACTTGGCGCTAGTTTTTCGCGGGACAGCTGCTTGGGCTGGGTTAGAGAGAGTATCGCTGCCCACGTTATGGTAATTTAGTGGCGCAATTTTGCGGAAATTGATGCTGGACGAGCTGCTCGAGGCTTGTGCTGCTGGATGGGGGTCATGCTGCTGCCCAGGATCTCTCACTCTCTCTCTCTGTGCAGTCTAATTTTGTTGCTTTTAATATGCATTTAAATGTACTACTCAAGTTACATATTGTACATATTTATAAAAAAAACAAAAAAAATATTAAGAATTGTAAAACCCTTTAGTTGATGGAAAGACAAAATAAAAGACATTACGCATACGCCAGGCGGCACACAAAAAGTCGATGAATTTGAACTATACAATATAGAATATAGAAATAATATTGTTTATTATTACAGCTCAAATACAGTTTTAAGAGTTTAAATGGCTGGCGAATGCCTTGATAAATCTATAAAAAATAAATAAATATATATGTAGAAAAATCTTCTGAAGTCTGGAAAGGTATAAATCGTGGCTTGCTCTTACTTCAAAGGCTGCTGACAAAGTACCTATTATATTGATCTCTTTATACATATGCATATATATATAGACAGAGCTGTTAAAAATTCCATTTGAATGGAAATGGAAGCATTTAAAACCCATTAAAAACCCATTTTGCATTTCCATTCAAATGGAATTTTTAACAGCTCTGTATATAGACTTATTAATTTGATAGGAATAAGCATTCATACCCGAATTCTGCTCTCACCACGAGAATTATGTCTTCTATCAGCGTTACAAACAGTTTGATGGCCAAGCTCCAGACGCTTTGCACGATGAGATCTGCGTCTTGTAGCGCAGCCCATATTTCTTTATATAGATAGATGTAAAAGAGAAGAATCTGTTGAGCTAGCTTTAGCAAAAGCGTTGTTGTTACCAAAACGAATAGATCAAGAGGCTGAAATAGGAGATCTCGCAATTGGGCCACAATAATATTGACGGGTTTGCCGAACATTGAATTTAGTTGGTATAATATGGACATTTTTTTTTAAATTTTTAAATTTTTTTATTAAATTTTTATTTTTTTTGTTATTACTTTAAATTATTTGTAGCCTATTATGTTTTACTGAAGTTTCTTTTGATTTTATGAGAGAGAAAGCGGTAATATTTAGTAAAAATAAAATTAAATAAATTATAAAAAATAAAAGTTTTATTTACAAATGATTTAAATTTTTTGAAATAAATTTTAATAAATAAATTTAATAAATTTTAAATTTTTTAAAATTTTATCATAAAAACTTAAAACTTGTGCTGTCGAAACAGTCTGGCAACGCTGAAGCGCTTTGTTATCGAGCATCGATACCCAAGCATGGACATATCGATGCCTAGCATGAGTTTTTTGTGCAAATATCAAAGTTCAATTGCTGTCAAATTCAAATTGGACAATAATAAAAATAAGTAAAATTAGAAAAAAATTCAGGTTTGCACAACATATATAACTAATAATATGACTGCTTTTCTTTTTGCTGTCAGACAATTTTAATTGAATATTCTAAATAATCATCAAAATGACGTCCACAACAAAACATAGACGAAAAACCTCTACGAAGATGGAGTCAAAATCGCAGTGCATAAGCTGGCAGACTATGAAATCGCATGACAAGGATGATAAACTGATTAGGAATGAACGTGATAAAGTGTATATTAAGAAAGAATTACGTATGCAAACACGCGAGCCTCCAGCTCGAGGCCTGTTTGAAGAAGCCTCGCTGCAGCTGCGGCAGCCGTGGCTGAAGGATCTAAAGGATCTGCCTTATGCGCGCAAGAGAAGCAGGCAGACAGTGGAGCTGGAAGATGGCGAACTATCTGGCGAAGATGTTGAGAAGGTGCTGCCCACATGTCGCTTCTATTTGAGCAACAACTGCACTTGGGGCAGAGAATGCCGCCGCAGGCATCCGGGCAGCTCAGATTTGGGAAACTATGTCATGTTTGAGCGGGTCAACTTGCCGCTGCCGCTGCCGCTGCTGCCAATGCCGGACATGCGACGCAACAGCGATAGACTGCCGCCTGTGCCAGGTTGGAAGAACAATTCGAAAAAACATATGAGGCAGCCTGAGAACTCCTTTGATACAAGCTTGAATCGCTTTCGCCAAATGATGCTGCGGGCTAGTTATAAAGTCGGCAATACTTTGGCTAAGCGTAACGCCAAGAATCAGCCTCTGGTGGAATTCAATGATTTGGACACAGATCCCTACTACACGCATGAAAAGCAAGATGAGTTGCTTGATAAGAAACGCTCATCTCTGCTGGCCACACCGCACCAGCGAGGTAGCGGTGCGATCGGTTGGCATTGTCGCCAGCAGTTGGATATGCAATCGAGCAGCAGCAGCAGCAGCAGCTCGCCCGATTACTCATCCACAACGAATTCGATGAGCTCCTCCTCGCCAACATCACAGTGGCCAACAAATCCACTCAAACGCAAGCTCTACCGCAAGCTTAGGGGTCACAGACTATGCAGTTACTCATCCTCAGACAGCGATTCGTCCAGCTATAGCTCCAGCACACATACCTCTGAGCTGAGCCATTCTTCCTTGGATGTGGATATGGATAGGGATAGTTTCAAGTGTTATCAGAATGCAAAGAGAAGATGTGAAACCTATAGAGAACCTCCGCTCAAAAATCGAAAAACTTCCGAAATACATTCACGAAGAAGATGAAAAACATGTGAATCTAAAATTATTATTAGATATTGAAATTGATGCAATACTTCGCAATAATTCTGAGAATAGTTAAGTTAGTTTTCTTTTCTTGTTTAAGTTGTTGAACAACTTTAATTATTTACAACAAATTCGCTAAGTAACTTTATTTGATTCTTAAATATTTATGATTTTTAAATTATATTATTTAACATTTTAGCTTCATTCATTTGACTCTTAAATATTTAATTTTTTTAATTCCATTTTTGATTTATATTTTATATTATATTTTCAATTTATATATAATATTTAAAATTTATTTATTTTGTTCGGTTATATTGTGCTTTAAATATGTTATTTTTCTTTTTAAATTCAATTTATAATGTTTTTACATTTTTGAGTGAAGAGTTCCTTTATTTTATTAATAATAATTCTTAAATATTTATTGTTATTTTATTTTTTTAATCAATAAATATAATCTAAGAATTTTATAATACATATTTTTATACATTTTTATTAAGATTTTTGATTACTAATAGTCTTTATTATTTTAATTTTCAGTTTTATTTAATTTATTTTTTATTTTTCAATTTTATTTAATTTTTTTTAAATTTATATAAGTAAGAAAAAATATTCGCTTTATTTTAGAAATAACCAATAATTAAAGTTAATATTTAAAATCAATAGATTTAGTTTCAAGTCTATTTAAATAACACGTAAATTACTTTTAGACATAAGAAATTCACTCATATTACACAATCTGTAAAGAGGAGCACCTGTACGAGTTGTGATTGATAACAGTTCTTCCATCGTAAGACGCAAGTCTTGTCTTAGCACCCTTGTTAGCTGGAATCCGTATACAAGTAGTTAGTCGTAAGCCCTTCCTGGGCGAAACCACAAAATGTGCACTTCCAGGCAGTCACACACTGATTGCAATAAGTGTACGTGTGTGTGTGTGTGGGTGTGGCTTCTGCTAATATCCTTGTTAATATTATTAAACATTATTTATGGATTTGTTTAATTTGTATTTAGTAACGCTTCGCATGCCAGCACCTTCCTGCCTTAGCCAGCAGCTGCTGCTGCCGTTGCCGTTGCGCAAAACTTAAGATTTGCCTGTGGTCGACTGCCTGGCTGCTTGGTGTAGCCTGCTGCACTGCCGCCAGCTGGGCCAACTGTCCGCATATCCTTGCCTTGGCGTCGCTGCTGTTGTTTGTTTTCCTTTAGCGCACGTCTTAGCCCGCCATCGGTGCTTACTGTCGCGCCTTTGCCGTTGTCCTGGTGGAACAATTACATGGTTTTGCCTAATGAATTTATCTGCTCATCAGCATCTCCACTGCTCTCTGTGTGTGTGTGTGTGTGTGTGTGTGTGTGTGTGTGTGTGTGAATCCTTGCCAGCTGTGGGAGAGGAGCGGAGTCAGAGTACATTTTATGTAGATTTCCTAACACAAATTATGTTCATTTGCCTGGCGTTGCATGTTCCTATCCCAGCTACCCAGCACCAGCAGCAGCAGCAGACACAAAGCTGCCTCCAAACTGAGTGAGAACTTTATGAAAAACCCGTTCTATGTTGACTTCATAGTCTGAGTAGCTGCTCTATACATACATTTATATATAAGTATATCTTTCTCTGTGTATGTGTTAGTAGCCAGATGTTTCCGCTGAAAATTAGTGGCCATAAGTTTTAGAGATGGAAGTGTATTAAAGGATATGAAAACAAGGCTAAAAAACTATTCAAATATTTCAAATAATATTATCTGAATAGTTTGAATGAATTATTAGTGTATTTATATATGTATTATATTATATTTAATATTTTGTATAAGGAAATAATTTAATAAAAATATTTATGTATTGAAAATATTGCTGAAAATTATAATAAATATAAACTTGTAACTAAAATATATAGAATATATTTTAAACTTTTTTTTATAATTTGTAATATTTTATTTTCCACTCCAATTTTATAAGTCAAATATATTTGCTGTTCTCTGTCTCTGTCTCTGTCTCTGTCTCTGCTTTAGCTTCGCATCAGCTTATACTCGAACCTTTTATTTTATAGAGCGTGACACGCTGTTTATACTTGTGCCAGCTTTAGCAGAGACAACACACAAAATTTTAGTTTGATTGGGGAACAATTTTATTAGAAACTTAATCGTGATTTGTGGCCAGCTTTGTTGCTTGGGCAACGAATTAATTTATAGATTAAGTTTTCATATGCAAATAATGAAAATGAGTTCGCTTTCTGGGCAAGCTGAATCGGAACAACATGCTATAATATATATATATACTATATAGATAGTTAGGCTAATATACATTTTTCTATATTATTCATCATCGTCGTTGCTGTCGAAGCGTTCATTGGTCAGCAAAATAGCATCGTTTAGATAATGATATATAACTATCAGAACTATAATCAGAATTTGAAGTAATTGCAGCTGAAAGAGAAGGTTGTTAGATATATATAAAAAATATAAAATATATTATTATTATAAAATATATATTTACCAGAGCAAAATTAGACAAATCAAAGCGCCAAATCGATAAGAATTTAAATCGAAAAGAATTTGCTAAAATATCGCGCATGTTCTTGACAATGCGCCGCATAGGCTTGGCCAGAGCAGTGCTTTGAGCCAGTCTTTCACTCAGACTCGTCCAGAAGCGAAAGCGCTAAAAAGAAGTTATAGCATGAGTAAATATTATCACAATCAGCTCAATACACACCTGTTGCTCCAGCAGCGTTTGAGCCAGCAGCAAGCAGGCATAGTCGCAGCCAATGCAGGCGTAGATGCAGGCATTGCCAGCATAGAAGATGCGCTGCTTGCGATCCTCGAAGAGCACGTGCCAGCTGCTGCTGTAGTAGACATAGCTGTAGCTGCCAAAGAGCAGGCAATTGGCATTGATGGCCAGGAGCAGCAGCAGCGAGTGCTGCATAGACGCAAAAAAGTCGCTGAAGTGGTTGGCCAGCAGCTGCAGCTGCTCGCACTGGCTCAGCAGATTGTCCACATGGGTAGGCGCTGCAGCTGGGTCTGTGGCACTGCTGCCAGCCACCAGCTGCAGCTCGGTGCGCACTTGACTCAGGGTCAGCAGCTCATCCACGTCCGTTTGCAGCTGATCCAAACGCTCGCGCGTTAGCCAGGCGAAGATGCTGTAGAAGCGCAGGGCGCCAGCGAGCACCAGATGAGGCAGGAACAGCGCTGATCCGATCATAATGTCCTTTAACGGCGGTAGCTTGAAGTCCATTTCGTAGCCAATGTACAAGCCGAAGCAGAGCAGCACGACGAGCGTGGAGCCCAGCAAGACATAGGCTATGAGTTCCTTCACAACGCCGCGACGACCGGACGAGTTCGTCATGGGCAATGACACAGTCAATTCGTTAGCCACGCCCACAGCACGCACAGAGGCGTAGAAGGCATAGCTAAACACCTTAACGCTGAGCACCAGCTGGAGGCGCGTGAGCCCATACAGAAACGGTGAGACATCCAGTAACGTCTTTAGCACCGCCGACGGTTGGAAATGCTGCGCGAAGCAGCCAGCATAGATGCAGGCCAGCACGAAGATGTGGACCGCACCAGGCAGCGAGATGCGATAGCGCTGCTGCTTGGAGTCGAACCAGTGCATCTGGTAGCCCGTGAGCAGCAGCAGCACATTGGAGGATTGCAGCACACGCAGATTATTCATGTTAGAGCAGTTCACTGTAACCAAACTAGAGCAGAGCGAACTTCTGACTGAGTTGGTGGTCAGCTTTGGAACAGCTCATGGCCCAATTTCAGGTCTTATCTATGCAGCCAACTGTGACAAATATCCGAAAATGTTCAAATACAACAATACAGCACAAGTCAAGCGTCAAGCGTCAAGCGTTGCTCAAGCTGGCCCACTCGCGGAAGCTCAATTATTACGAGCTGATGATGCACTTGTATATGGGAAATATTGTGGAGTATTTATAGCTATTTATGGGTATTTGTAAATATGAAATATCATCATGACCATGCATTAAACATTTAGTGACGAAAATTATATTTTAAATAGTAAAGCTTTTGCTATTTAAGTAACTTTTTTCTTATGAGCATTATTAATCAAGCGCAAACACATTTAACAAGCAAATGTGTAACGGATTGAAGGCGGATATATGTGCAGAGGGGTTTATATATGGATATACGAGTATATGCCTAGCAAGGCAAATCAAAGCTGCAATTTGGCTTGTCTTCAGATCAGTATTCCCATTCATTTTGTTTACTATTTAGAAAACTCTAATTCGCATCAAAAATACATTTCTTTTGTTTTATATATAAATAACTTAGAACTAATTCAGAGTTTAACACCCAAAAAGAGGCGTGCAGACCATGAATTCGAGAAATTCTTGATCAGGCTCACCAACCTATTCACTTAAGCCCTGTCTTGCTGTCTGCCTGTCTGTCCGTTTACAAAGACTTGTAAATGTTGCTTAGTATCAAAAGCAGAAACTTCAAATTTTATTCGCTGCTAAACTCTTCAGTTACAATTTACAATTTATAAATTATTTGAACTCCTGCTTGATTTTTTTTCTAATATATTTGGCTGAAACTAATTTTAGTCAAATATTAAATATAAAAAATTTAATAAAATTAATAGTCAATAAATAAAAATTTATTAGAATTAAAGTAAAGCTGAGTTCCAAATCTCAAGCCAGCGAATTGGAGCACATCATTAAAATTTTATTTCATATTTTTATTTTTATTTCATATTTTAAGTCATAGTAACCTATATATTCAAATATTTTATTATTTCTATGAAGTCGCTTACAAAATATCGATTATTTAGTTATTATACTATTAAATATCTGATTAAAAATGCTGGAAGCTTTTTTAAAGAGCTCGATTGCAAACATGTCTATTTAGAGACTAATGGCTGATAAAGATAGTAACAAAAATGTATATAAAATTTACTGAGAAGTTTTCATTGCAAAAAAAATCAAATCTGCGATTAAGGCCTGGTAAAAAAAAATAAAGCTATTAGTTATGATTGATAAATAGAGAAAGGTGTTATTAGGAGGCAATCAAAATCAGATACAAATTTAGTTAAAATATGCAAAATTTGCGATCGCGTTTAGAGGAGTGTTGCCATCAAGAGAGCCGTCATTTAGAGGATGTTATTTTTTAAAAATAAACTACCTTTAAGTACCTAATCATCCTATCTTTTATTTCAGCTATATTTGTATTTATTTTTGTATTTTGTTGTATTATGTATTTCTTTTTTTCGCTTATACTTCATAAATGCACGATCTATTGCGCCACACTGTATATTTAAAATTATTTTACTATTACTAAACTATTGTTTTATTTAACATTTTTTTTAAATTTTTATCCACTACAAAGTATACCAAAAATAATAATTTTTTCCACTTATTAACAAACACAAACTGTACTAAATGTGCTAGAAAAAAAGAATAGACAAGACAAATATGATGCGATGCTGATGATTACTTAAGTGAAGAGCTAAATAGCTATAAAGGCGGCGACTTGAATTAGAATTGCGTATAAAATGCCTTTGTTTGGCCGTCGAGTCAACAGGTTAAGCGAATACCCTATGAAAACTCGTAAAGTTTCGGCGAAAAAGCAAAGAATCAACGGCAGTTCCAAAGAGTCGCCGCACGAGGCTGCAACTGCAACTGCGACTGTAGCGGGAGGTTAAAAGTGGAAATTTCACATATTCCTAATTAGAATGTGGATGCAGAGGCATGTCGTGTGCGGCATTTCTCAACATCAAACGCCTCGAGCTGGGCGTCCGTAAGCAAAGCCAAACAGTCGGCTAATGGGAATAGAACGCGTCTCCGCGGGGTCTGTCAACAGCAGATAGCAAACGGCTCTGATACAGCTACCTATTGTGGACTCAGTTTCAGTTTCAGGTGTGGGTGTGGGTGTGGGTGTGGCTGCAGGTGCTGCTCGAGTGTCAACACAGAAATTGGAAACAATTATAAAAGGCAGCGCCGACGTCTTACGTACTCAAATATTTGCCAGTTTGTAAAATCTTAGAAACTGCACCAGATTCCTCCTGCTCCATTGCTCCATGAGCCATGCCTAAGAAGTCAACTTCTTCACAGCGGGCAAACAAACTGAATGTGAAACAAATGAAGATTCAAGACAAAGGCATAATTATATGCATATCTAAGGCCTGATAAGAAAAATCATTTAAGCCGTTACAGAAGAGAATAACTCGAGCAGAACTGAAAGAGCTGAACGCTTTGGCTGATGCAATGATTCAAAGCAAATAGATTTGATTTTCATTTTGCTGTTATGATAGGGGCAGATGAAAGTCTTTTAATTGTTGTTTAATAAACATTGAACAATTTAAGAAGTTGCATCGATTCTACCTAAAATATTAAAAAATTTGATATAAAAAGTTCCTATAAAGCCAGTTTGATTGAAAAATGTATTATAAATGAAATAATAGATTATATGAAAATAGAATAGAAAATAGAATATGAGATAGTCGAAGCAGTAACACAGGAAGTTTTAATACTGCCTGATCATCTGTGGCATCAGCAAAAGCTGAGTCAATTTTTTGTTGCTTAAAAGGCGAATGAAGTCCATTTGGTCGGCAGGTTTACAATTATCAATCAGGATTAAAGCAACGCAGAGGGTCTGGGCGTCCGTTTACAAGCCATAACTCTTGGCTGTATGTGTGGGGGGAGGGTGCGGGGTTCTTTTACCTTTTTGGCTGGCGGCAAAGTCATAATTCAATAAATAAATGCAAGGATGACATGTGGACAGCGCCAACATATCGCATCGAATGCACTCAGATGTGCACGGCGCAAGCTGGGAGGATTGGGCGCTTGAATAGCTCGACGCATCCTACGAATGAATGAAGTAAAATTTACGATCGTCCATTCGTTAAGGAAAACAAAGGGAAAACCCGAAAAGGGGGCGTGGACGTGTGTGTGTGTGTGTGTGGGCTGTGATTATATGCAGTCTCGCGGAAAAGATGCCACAGCAAGTGGCGTATGGAATACGTTAAGCCCCACTCACCCCGAGCATTCCGCGAGCAGAGCCAATGCAAATCTATTAACGTGTGTCCACTCGCACGAGGACATGCGTCAACTGCTGCTGGGGCTGCTCCTGCAGGCGGCGCATGCACTCAACAGCTCAGCCCTTGCACAGTCACGCAGCGCGCTTTGATGGCCATCAGTTCCGCAGGATGTTAACAAAAAATTCGGGTACAGGTAACAGGAACGAATGCAGTAGGGTTACTCAAAGTTTGAAATGAGAAAGTAAAATTTAAAGCTAAAATAAATATAAGATTAGAATTAGAGTGGGAAATAAATACATTTTTGGCATAATTACATGAAAAGTATTTTATCATAAATATTATAAAAATACAAAAGTTAAATTTTAAAATATATATATATATTTTTAAAGAAAATATTTAAGTATTATTAGATTAATATAAGAAAAATATAAAATCATTTTTAACTAGAAATCCTGATTAATTATTATATTTATATTAAAAATATCCCAACCATTGGCCTGACTCTGTATCAGCTATAACACTGGCCTTAGCTATATCAATACAAAAAAAGAATTTGCTTTTCAGCTTGACTACCCCTAATGTAAATATGCACAAGTTTATTGGAAATGAGAACTGGTTTTACCGTTACCCATTTGGCTGTTAAATGCGCTGCTGACGATGATCCAGTTCCAGTTCCAGTTCCCAGTGTCAGTCGCGTGGTAAGAAATTATGATGCATTTTTATGGATTTTCGATGTTTTTGCAGCGTGCACTTTTTTGCCAAGGATTATGTTTCGTCAATGTGTGTGTGTGTGTGTGTGGGTGTCCTGGAGTGGGACTGTTGCGTTTTTTGTCAAATGTGAAGCATCCTGTGTGGGCCTCTAGTTGGTTTATTTTTTGTTGTTGCAGAAACTGATTTATGCTTCTTGACGGACGGTTTTCGCTTTTCGGGTTTGCGGGCAATGCAAGTAGCAGTTGGCACGCCCCCACCGCCGCCCACCCTCACATGGAGTGCAGCAAAAAATCAACGCGAGCCCAGGCAAAAAAATTTATGCATTTTCATTGATATGCAAAGCACTGCAATCGGTCGCATGGGCTCGAGGGGGGCGTGGCAGCCAGCGGCCATCGAAGATGAAGAAGAGGCTGAACTTGTGTGCGCGTTTCCGTTTCCGTTAGCAATGCAACCAAGCGGGCGTATGCGTGTGTGTGTGTGTGTGTGTGTGTGTGGTGCGTACGTAGTTGGACATGTTTGGCGTATTGTCGAATTGCATAATATGCACTTTTTCATCGGGCATCCGCAAAAATTTACAGCCCTACACACATCGATTTATTGCCTGACAATTGTGCCGAATCCCGCATGCAACAATGCGAATGGAAAATGCCATCGAATGCCAATGGATTTGTGTCCTGTTCAGTCGTCCAAATGGCGCCTGCTTCAGCTCCTGGCTGAGGCTCAGCCTGAAGCCTGAAGCCTGCAACTGAAACTGAAACTGAGGCTGAGTTATGAGTGCTGCTGGCCAGTCGATTGAATGGATTCTACATGCAATTGTTGCTGTTGTTGCTGTTATTTTTTGGTCAAATTCCATCAACGAATTTCAATAACAATTTCCCTCGCTGGCAACGATCCGTTGTCCAACATCGCAGATATCCATCCATTGACATTCGCAATTCGCGTGAAAAATAATGTTTTTAATATTGACAAAAACATGAAAAATGTGAAAACAATAATCATAAATTTTTATTAACAACAACAACAGCAAAGAGAAACTTGCCATTGCCAGCTGCAGCTGCCAACTGGTCACAAAAAGTAATCACAATTATGCCACGCCCCCTTTTCAATACTCACTGATGGACATTGATTGTTTATGTTTGTATTTATTGCATCAGAGCTGATAAAAGCATTTGAAATGCATTCGAGTTTTGATAATTGAAAATAATTTATTTATAAATGTTTTCTGTGCTAGCAAAAGAAGATTGTTAAATTTTTACTTTTTCAGTGCTAGCCGAAGCAGATTGAACAGATTAATAATATAGTTAGCGATTTCTTCATTGAAACTTTCTCAATATTAACTTAATGCTTTAAAGTAGCAGATCACTGCGTTATATATTGATATAGCCATATCTATTTATGTGTCTATGCAAACTAGTTTTTGAGTCGAAAGAATGTTGTGTTTTCTTTTGCATACTGTGAATATGTTGATTCCACTACAACTACCACTAATACTACTACAATTAGTACTAATATTATTAATATTACTACTACTAATAATAATACTACTATTGCTACTATTACTAGTAATACTGCTACTAGGTATTACTACTAATACTACTAGTAATAATGCTAATACCAATAATACTACTACTTCTACTATTAATACTTCTACTCTTACTACTACTTCTACTACTAATACTTCTACTCCTACTACTACTTCTACTACTAATACTTCTACTCTTACTACTACTTTTACTACCAATACTTCTACTCTTACTACTAATACTACTAATATTACTACTAATACAGCTACTTCTACTACTAATACTACTACCAGTAATGCTTCAACTTATACTACTAATACTACTACTACTACTATTACTACTACTAATACTACTCCTAATAATACTAATATCAATATTACTCCTACTTCTAGTACTAATACTACTACTCTTACTACTAATACGACTACTCTTACTATCAATATTACTACTAATACTACTACTTTTACTACTATAATGCTACTATTATTACTACTAATATCACTACTCTTACTACTAATACTACTTCAACAAAGATACCACTTCGAACTACTATATCAGATATATTCAAACATTGCCTTGAACATTCCATGAGCTCTAAAATTTATCACAGAAATTAATACATAGAATAACGCAATTTACTATTAACAAGAAAAACTGCTCTAATCAGGATTGACAACATTTGACATTTTAATTGAGGAGCTTCAAAGATTTATATTTTTTTAAGGGAAGATTTTAGTCATTCGTACCGATTATATCTCTCTCTCACATGCTTCGCTCTCTCAGCGCATCAGCTTGATCTTCTGAAGTCAGCGTGTTTAGTTCGAGCTTAATCAGAATTAGGATATTGAACATCGAACATTGAGCATCGAACATCAGAGATATTTGTCAATGAGGTATTGTTTCTCCCATTTTGAGAAACTGTGTAAGCTCACCTAACCATTTAATGAACAACAGCACCATCGCCCGCCGATACCACCCGCTAGACCTTCCACATCGCTGGGCTTGAACCCTTAACCAATATACCCTAGTCTACCTCTAGTCATTAAATATACAAAATGTAAATATTAATATTATAGAAGACAAGGTTTAATTAATTGACCTGAACTCTAAAGTTTTATAAATATATTATTCACAAAACACTGCTATATTACAAAGAGTGAAAATAAAAATAAAATAAATAAAATGTAAATATCAATGTTTAGCTGATTGTCCTATAGAACAGATTACAAATAGAAAATAATAATCCGTCAAAAAATATGAAAGCACATGATTTGCGCCTGTTAACGCCATAAATTTGAGCTGCGCCTGCTTTACCTATGAGACAAACAGATCTAGTTTGATACGCAGGTCTCCAATGCTCGATCAATTCAATTTTCAAGCTCACATACTTTTCGAGATTTCGACAGAGCTAAATGGAGGGGAGTGATTCGTTCTCTTCAAGAATATGCATACTCTATGGAGTCAGATAGGTCTCCCCCTGTTTATTACATAGAAATCATCTACTCTCAATATCTGTTTATAATTATTTTTTTATATTACATATATCTATCGTAGACCCATTTACGGCCCATTAACAATTTGCGAGTTATTAGAGGTGGCAAAAAAAAAGGAGTTGCCATTCAGCTCAGGAATGCGCGTTTGTCGAAATACTATGTAAAAAGCTTGTCAGGGAGAGGCAGATAGAGAGAGACAGAGAGGCAGAGAGAGAGGGAGCGTCTTGCGACTCCTGTTGGAGACGCGTTCCAGAGCACATCATCATCGTAAATCATGGTGGGGCTTTTGGTGGCTCGCACTGGACATTTCGGTTGGTGGACACAGCACACAGTGGAGTCTGGACTCTAAACATAAAAATAAATAAACGCTAGGCTGACAGGCGGTCTTGGGTCCAGGACGTTTTGTTAGTTCGTTTGTTTGTTTGTTGTGCCATAGCGCGAAGCTCGGCGAGAAATGCAGCACACAAAAATTTCATTGGATCGCATTTTTGTTGCTGCTGCTGCTGCTGTTGCTGCTGCTGCTGCAGTCAAGAGTTTGGCCCAGCTCTGAGCAACATGAGGATGTGCTGCTAACAGAAGGGCGCGCGCACTCAAAGTCGGGTGTCGCCCAGCAAAGGATTTCATAAAAATTGCGCAATTTAAAATGTCACAACATAAATTCTGTTTGCGTTTCTTTATGCAGCAGCAGCAGCAGCAACAACAGGAGCGAGGCGCAAAAGGCACAATAAGTATTAAATTTTGTTAGAAGGACCTGCACAGAGAGGGACAGTAAGAGAGAGAGACAGAGACAGAGACAGAGATGTGCGTTCGCAAAATGTCCTTCGACGCAAAGAAAACAACAACAACAACAGAGCCAGGAGTGAGTGGGCCAAGTGGCTGCAGGACAACTGTGGAGGGACGCTGACGCCGCTGACTGGCTGTCGAGCTGAACTCAACTGAACGAAGCGAAACAAAAGAAATCCAAAATGCACACAAAACCGCGCGCACAGCACACAGGACACAGCCCTGGCACAGGACACAGGACATCAGACACAGGACGCAGGACAACGCGGCGTATGCGCAGCGCCTTTGCTCTGTCTGTCCCCATAGCTAAGTGTCTCTCTGTGTGTGTTCAGGGTGCCTCTTTGGTGGAGGCAGCGCTCCAACTGGCGCTTGCAGCACTCCAGCTCCTTCTGGTCACTCTGCTGCTCGTCAGCAGCATCAGCCATGTCGTTTCACTCGTCCTCCGCGTCGCCGGAAACGAGCCGACATTCTCGACATCCTCAACATCGTCGACGTAGTCGTCGTCGTCGTCGTCGCTGCTGTCGTCATCGTAAGTTTTCGTCTGTTTTGTTGTTGTTTCTTATATATATCTTTTATATATATCTCTCGCTTTTTTTTACCTATTTTGTTATATTTTTTTCACGCCACGTAGCTGTTGTTTTGTTTTGTCTTTTTGTTGTTGCACTTATTGGCGTTATCAAACACTGAAAACAAAAGATTTTGATTAGAATTCATTGAGAGAAAAACTGATTTTAGTTGAGCTTGAAAAATGTAGT
This sequence comes from Drosophila leonis, assembly GCA_035045365.1. Taxonomy (NCBI): domain Eukaryota; kingdom Metazoa; phylum Arthropoda; class Insecta; order Diptera; family Drosophilidae; genus Drosophila; species Drosophila leonis. Next base: position 707,663 of record JAWNPC010000389.1, on the reverse strand, counting down.
AAAACTTTTTTTTGGCTAGTTCATTTTTGGCATAGAGTATGAAATTATTAATAGATATTTTTATTAAATATTAAATTAAATTAAAAAAAAAATAAAATAAGATAAAGCTTACGTGGCAGACTTACTTGGAAAATGAAAATTTGTTAATGAGCTCAAGCAAAACTTTCTATAGCTAGGCAAGGCGTGCAAATGTTGATTGATTATGTTGACTCTATGTCTTAAGAAGTTCAAGATGTACTCAAAATAGTCTAGTTAAATATTCTTTTTATCAGAATTCATGAATATATATAGAGTTATCGATTAAGCTGCGCTTGCCATAGAAAGATCAATATCGCTTCTAGCTCTCTTTATGGTTTCAATATACAACCAATCAAACATGCGAACAGAATGTATATAGTAGTATAAGTTCATGAGAACAGCCACGCCTCTTTTTATCCTTAAACAAAAAATGTTGCCCTATTTAAAATGGGCTCTGACCATATAAGTATGAGTAAGTATAATCGGAATTCTATACTGCAAATACTTAAAAAACTTGCATCATTTTAGCAATAATTATTAAAATCTAATTTTAGTTACTAGCATAGCTCTAATAAGTATTATTAAGACATGATTTAAAGCATAGCAAAGCCTATAAAATATTGAAAAAAAATTCAGATTTAACTCACAATTTTTTGTTGCAGTGTATTCGAGCTGTGCTGCGTTCGTCAGTGGCATAAATCAGGACACAGCTTCGTCTCACAAGCGTTGTGTGTGTGTGTGTCTATAAGTGTGTCTATGGCTGTGTGTGTGTGTGTGTGTGTCTATGCCTGTGTATGTGTGTCTCTATAAGTGTGTAGTGTGTGTGTGTGCTTGCTTGGACTTGAAGCAACGCCCATTGTGCAACACTTTCAATTTTTGTTGGTTTTCCTCCGTTTTGTGTCTATTTTGTTTTTATTTTGATTTTTTTTCAGTGTAGATTTGTTGTATTCATCGTGTTTTGTTTGCTTTTAATTTTTGCTGGTTTCTTTTGCGCAGCGATTTGTGTGCGAGGAGTAGCCGTGGTGGCCTTTCGTTCGTCCCGCTGCTGCGACTTTTGCCATCAACTTCAAAACGAGTGCGAAGTTGTCCTTCTGCCTTGGCTCCACTTTTTGGAGCTGTGGCCAACAGCAAACTTCAGCTGCTGCTGCTGCTGTTGCTGCTCCTGGACATAATCGCGTCTGCATTATTGGTTGATGTTTGTTGCTGCCTGCATTTCTTCTTCTTCTACAGCTTCTCTTCGTTTTTTTTTTTTACATAAAAAGGACACAAACGGACCCCAAAAGCGAGCATTTGCAACACTTTTATCGCTGCAGTTGGCGAGGGGTGGCGAAGGGGGCGAGTTGGGGTGGGGCAAAGGGCATAAATATTTTGTTTACTTGGCCAACTCACTCCACCCGCTTGCTCGCTGTGTAACACCTTTTGCTTGTTTTGCTGTGTCGCTTCTATCATCGTGCAGTTGTTTTCCTTTTTGAAGATTATGTGTGTTTTGTTGCCTGACAGGGATCAGCATAAAATGCTGCAAGCTGAGCTTTTTTCCGTTGCCCCTACACACGTTTCTTTTTTTTCCAGTTTTCCCCACTGTTTGCACTGTTGTCCAAAAGGTGTGTGAGTGAGTGTGTGTGTGTGTGTGTGTGTTGCCTCCAAATGGAAATTACACACGTATGTGCGCGTATGTCCCATGCTCGTCCTCATCCTGCCCTCGGCGCAATGCAAACAGCAAAAACGGGTTAAATGCTGTGGCGAATTTGTAATTAGAAATTGTCGCTTGGCGCATTTCATTCTGTTTGCTTGAGTTCTCCTCTCTGCCCTCCTCCTCTGCCCTCCTCATATGCCAACACCTTCGTCTGCTCTCTTGTTCAGTTGTTTCCAGTCACAGATTTCTCCAGCCTTAAATATTTTATTCAAGTTTAGTGCACAACTGTAATTACAACAAACATGGCCATGGTTTCGGGTTAACTGAAATATGGAAAGGATATATATGAATATGTATGTATGTATTTGTAGATGTCTATGCATGCATATGTGGATCAGGGTGTCATAGATATAAACATATAAAATACAGACATAATAGCTAAATGGGCAATGAAAATTATTAAAAATATTCAAGTCTCCAACCTTATCATACTTCAGCAGACTTCATAATACTTCATCAGACTGCATCATACTTCAACAGACTTGTAACCTGTTAAATATTTGCAACAGGCAGAATAAGGTTTTGCCAACTCTATAACTTTATAACTATTGTATTTTAGATCTGCATCAACTGCTGAGTCTATCTGGACTTGTCCCGCTGCCTAGGCAGCTTTTCCTTTGCTTGGCCGTCTGCCCCTTGCTTCGCATGTACATATTTCCATAGTCTCAACTCTACAAATCAAGATTTTCTTTACTTATTAAATTATCGCAAGCTTATTCGATAGTTGTCAAACTCTAGTTAGACTTATTTAATATGATTTATAAATTACAGTTTAGTATATATAGATATCGAGTATTATTTATAGTATTACAAAGTAAATATCTGGAATAGGTAGAATATACAGAATACGTTTTTAGCCACTTCCCCTCGTTTTCGTCCATCTGTATGACTTATTTTAAAAGAAAGTTATACTTGGCACGTAATCTTTATTATGTTATCTGTAAAATGTATAGACTTCGTTGAGGAAATGTCAGTCCTACAATTTATCTTTATTTATCTTATATTATTAAGATCAAAAGTTTTATGCAACAAATTTTTACAAAAATATATATATTTTAGATATATGATCTAAAAATAAATACAGTTTTAATATTAAAATAAATAATATTATTTAAATATATATTTGAATATATGAATACTAACAGATTGATAAATAATAATATTTAAATACTTTTTTTATTAATATTTTTAAAAAAATTATTATTTTTTTTATATTATTATTAATATATAAAATAAAATAAAATATATAAAAAGAAAGTACAATAGAATAAAATATATAAAAACAAAATATACATATAAAAATCAAATCTATAAAAACAAAATATGTAAAACAAAAATATACAAAATGAAATATAAAAAGTTTTTTATATTTACCAGCTTTACTCGAGTAAAATATTTTGATTGTGAATATGAATATTCGTAATTATCTTATGATTTACAGCTGACCAATGAAGAATATGTGTTCTCATTCTCTGCCTCTCTCTCGCTCTCCCCCTCTCTCTCTCCCTCTCTCTCTCTCTCATTCTATCCCTCCCTCTCCCCCTCTCTCTCTCTCTCCCGCACTGACACCTCAGCAGCATGAAGCATCCTTTCAGCGATTTATTACTCATTCACTTGCAGTTTTTCATTTCTCTCTTTTTTTCAATATTTTCATTTAACTATTTGCGTGTTTCTCCCACCGGGACGGAAAAAAAGAAAATTATGTCTTCATATGGTCTGGAAAAATGATTACAGCGCCGCCAGCTGCAATTGCTGAACATTGAGGCAGGTTGTCCTTAATGCATATATATAGACAATATATAATATACACATATATATATATATATATATATCCACATATATATCTGGCTCATATCTGGGCATTCATTCGTCTGGGGCTTTCATTATTCACAGAGTGAATTTATAGCTGGGTCACATTTAATGCTGATTTTTATGCTTCGCTTATAATGTTGTTTTTATTCTCAACTTTACGATCATAAATGTCGAAAAGGGGTTTGATTTATATCGCAAACTTTTGTACTTTCCCCCCTCTGTGGACTGGAAAAAAGAGAAATATTTTAAGCAACTCGCAAATTGTTGACGTTGCGACACCACAGCGAACGCAATTCAATCTACAAACTCCCAAACACAAAATGTATATATCAAATTTGACAGACTATAAAAGCAAAGTTAATCCTGTTTGATTTGAATTCATATACCATTGCTGCCTCATTGAATGTTGCTCTAGCTATCAATATAGCAGCATTACATCATTGTCATTATCATTAGCATTATGGACTCATTCATTGTAGAGTCAGAGGGAGAGGCAGTGCGTACAGTTCTCGCAAACCCATAAAAGTTACTGCTTCAAATAGAAGGAAACAAGTTAGACCTTTGGAAGACCTCTAGAAAGCCAAGTTGAGGAGATGCAAAGGGCAATTCTAGACTCTAGCTAGACTCAGCTTGCACCAAAGTGATGCCTACAGTAGACCTAATACTGACGACCTCTGCATTCAATCTGGACAAAGGACATTTGACATGATGAAAGACAGCAAAAAATGCTGCGATTGAACTGATGCGGGGATTCGGGAAATAATTACTACTATTTTGATGAACACACCTGAACAGATATATATTTGACTTTAATGCTGCCTCTATCACTGATCTAAGCTGTTTCGGCCTGTAGCTGAACCCACTCTTTGAGTTACAGAACACTTAAAGCCCAATCATCTGGTATTCCTTGGCAGCTCAGTGCAGCCCCAGGCAGTGCCTGGTCTGGCGTTGCCTCTTGCAGGATCGCGCGGCGGCTTTGTTTATGGCTGCAACTTGCCGTGCAGGAGCAGAGCAGGCTGAGGGCAGGTCTGTTCGAGTGGTTGGCAGTGTCAGTGTCAGTGGCTGCCAGGTGCCATATATTTACCACGCCCACCCCAGCGTCCCACTCCCCTAGACGCCGCGCGCATCTTGATGATGACGACGACGACGACGACTAGGAGCAGGACATCCTCATCATCGTCTTTGGGCCCCGTCTCAGCCATGCAATGGCTCTGATCTATGGACTCTAGCATGGCAACGTTTTCGTGTTCGACTTGGGATGGATGTGGATGGGGCAAGGGTAGGCTGGGGGCTAGGGGGTTTTTTCTGCTCCTCCAGCTTGCAATTTATGTGCATCCCACATGGAGCTGGCGCTGTCGCTGTCGCTGTCGTTGTCGCCGTCGCTGTCTTTGGCGCTGCGCTCGTCCTTGTCGCGCTTTGCTGGCTGTGGTAGACGACGTTTTTGCTTTGTTTTCGTATTTATGGATTTTCATTGGCGCAGCCAGCGCTCCTGGTGCAGGCGAGCAGCGACGTTGTGTCAAAACGCAAATGATTTATTGAACTGACAGCCAGCAGTGAATTTTGTCGAGTCAAGTCGCAGGACAACGATGCGACGATGCAGCCAGCCAGCCAGCCTGAATGCGACACCGATGAGTACAAGGACGAGCCGGTGACTCGGGCTCGTCCCACAGGTCCTGCCTTACGCCTCGGCTACACTTTCTAGTTTTGCCCGCCATTTCTTGTTTCGATGTTGTGCGCTTTTTTGCTGCAATCCGAGATTGGAAGGCGGAGCTGCTGCTGCTGCTGTTGCCTCGCTCAACTCAACTCAACTGAAAACTGAAAACTGAGCGCAAGAAATGGCACCGATGTGAAATGAAGTTTTGATTTAGTTCAAAATTTTTATCAAAAGAAACGCGTTCCTGCTGCTGTTTTCCTTTACTCTTTACACCTCTCTCTCCCTCTCTCTCTCTCTCTCTCTCTCTCTCACTCTCTCTCACAGTGTTTGCTCTCTTTTCTCTCTCGCTTCATGCAGTTTTTTCTAATAAATCACAGCATGGGTTGTCTCTGATATGGGCGGGACCTTTCGGGCGTAATGGAATTTTGATTTATGCCCCAACCAGCCATAATGCAAAAGTTCTCACAATAACCGTGGCAAACACTTGGAAATTCTCTGAAATAATACCCATACCGATGGACGTATACGTAATGCTTGCACAATATTGATTGCGCTGCCATTCTGATAAAAACTCTTAATTGCCACGGAAATGGATTTATTTTGTACCTTTTTCCCACCTTCGACAATTCGATTTTAAACCCAACATGCAAAGCAACAGAAGTTGATTTGTTGTTGGAATAAAGAGAATAGAGAATATATAAATATAAAAAAAATAAAAACAAAATATTTATATATAAATATTGTTAATTTAAATACCAAAAATTAAATAAACTAAAAAAGTTAGTAACCGCAAATTCAAATTTAAATTATTCGAAATTTTTTAAGATTCCAAACATTTTTGTTCAATTCAAAAATTTTATATGAATAAATAATCACTTATCTTAAATATTTTAAAATTTTCATATTTTTATAATTCAGCAAATAAAATCTTTTGGACAAGCAAAACATAATTTTTAATAAATGTTATAAAATTTTTTCTGATTCTCGAATTTGTGACTCAAATTCAGCACTTGAAAAACTTTCGACAAAAAAAACAAAGTACAAATTTGAATTATTGATGATTGTAAGAAATGCCAAGGAAGATAATACCACAAAATGCTAATATAATTTTCAGTAATTAGTCTGCAAGTCTCTAGCAACTACGCCTGGTATTTGCATCTTAACCAAAGAGTTACCAAATATTTATATATCTGCCTATTTTATAAATATATAAATATGTCTATATATAAGTAAAAATTTGCGATTTGCAACATTTACTACAATTTCTGAAATCTTTATATATTAATTAATAATTCATAAAAAAAAATAATTGACTATAAAAAAAAGTTTCTTGGGAACAAGGAAACCTTTTTGTTAACAATATTTATTTTGTTTTAAATTTCAAGTATAAAATTTATTTTCAAGTATAACATTTATACATAATTAACAGCTTTATTTCTTATAACAAATTTTTAAAATTATTAATTTACATATTTTTAATATTTAATTAAAAGAAAATGTTTTTGTTTTGCATTTTTTTATTTTTTATTTACTGTCACAAGAAAAAATTATTTTTGATCTATATTTATTATGTTTTAAGTCTAATTAAGTTTTTATAATTAATGAAAAGTATAATTAATGAAAAGCGGAATTTATTAGAATTCTCATCAAATATTTTACTTTGACTTTAAATTTTTCAAAAATTATTCAGTTAAAAAAAAAACCAAATATAAATTTCAAAAATTATATGAGGCTGTCAAAAAAGTCTTGCGGTATTTTTATTGAATTTTCAATTGTTCATAAAATTGGTTATAATAATGCGATTTAAGTCAAATATGCGCCGTTTTGTTCGCTGACGAGTTCCCAACGAGATGCCAACTTCATAATGCCCCTCTTATAGAAGCTCGCTTCCCTATTGTCAAAAAACTCGGAGAACCAATTTTCACAGGACTCTCTTGTGGACAACTTCCGACTACCAAGCTCGTTCGCCATGGACAGAAATAGGTGGAAATCACTTGGTGCGAGATCCGGACTATACGGTGGATGCAAAAGAAAAAAAAGATGAATTTTGCTTTCAAATTAAAAAAAAAATATATATTTTAGAATATTTTGCAATTTTTGTATTTTCAAGCTTAATTTTGATTGCCCTTTTTTTTAATAGAAAAATATATTTAAAAATAAATAACAACATAGCTTAAAAATATATTTCAAAATATATAATATAATAAATATTAAATAGATTAAACAACATTTTCAAATATTAATGTCTCAATTGTATTTTTATCTATTGCTTGAGCTTTAGAATAACCTTTTTCAATTGTCATATTTTATGTTGGCAATTCAAATATATATTTTAAGTCCAAAAGATCAATACAAAAATTGTTCTAAAATATTTATCAAATTTCAAGCAGTTGAAATTCATATCAAAAAGCTATCAACAACTAGCAACTGTTGTAGGTTGTAGAACTGTTTTGGACTTTATTTGGTTCATTCATTAAACTATTGTTTAACCCTAATGCCATGAAGAAGAAGATGAGTTGCAAACACATAAAATGCTGCGAGTCAGGCGCTTGCCAATGGATCGGATTGTCCCATTCCTGTTTGTATGTAAAAAAAAGAAAACTTTAGCTCACTCAGCTTCCTCAGCACCCTTTCTCGTGGCACTAAATGAGCATGTGAAAATCTCAGTGTGTGTGTGTGTGTGTGTGTGTGTGTGTGGGTGTGTGTGTGTGTGAGTGGGTGTGTGTGTGTGGGTGTGTGCTCATCAGTGCGCCATACGCTTGCCATATCCTGTGGCATGCATAAAGAAAAGTGTAATAAAATTTGATTTATTGTAGACAAGATTCGAGTTGGATATGCTGCTCGCTCGCTCTCTCCCTGTGTGTGTGTGTGTGTGTGTGTTTGTGTGTGTGTGTGTGCATTTCGCATGCTCATTCGCTGCTGTTGTTGCTGCTGCTGCTGCTGCTGCTTACACGCCTGCGTCCTCTGGCCTGGCCCATCGGATGGCAATGGCAGCCATGTCTTCCTCCTTGCGCCGAGTCTATCCGGCGAATGAAGCGTCGGAATTTACGTAGCCACCCACATGCCACTAAACCACCATGCCACTGTGCCACCATGCCACATGGCAACTGGCAACACATGACAACACGAGCAACTGGCAATGGCGCCTCAGCCGCCCCCTGTGCGACTCATGCATCATTCGTCTAGATATCATCCATCTCGTTGCTGGCGTTTACCTCGGCACATTACCCACACCGGATCCACACACACACACAGAGAGAGAGAGAGAGAGAGAGGCTGTATTCCCCTTCCCTCTCTGCACGCTCTACAATCGCATTCACATTTTCTGACACTTTGCAAAAGTTTTGCTGTTCGCACTGCAGGCGCTTCTCCCACTGCCACGCCCCCCGCCTCCTGTCTGTGTGTTAGTCTCATTAGTCCTCTCTGGTGGTGGCTAATGGAAGGCGTTGCTTTCAGCTGTCTGCGTATGTTTTTTGCTACGAATTACTAAAATATACTTATGTACATTTATCTCAAGCCATTCATTTTTTTCTCTCTCCATCTAATAACCAGTCTTTATCTCCCTCTCTCTCTCTTGCACACTCTTTCGCTCACTCTCTCCATCTCTCGTATCTTAATGATTTCTGTTTGCTGTTTTCAGTGAGCTGCATTCATCCACGTCTAGAAATTAAAGAGTTCACTTTACGAATTAGTCTAATCAGATTTGTTATATTTTCTGATTGGAACAAGTCTGAATATGCAATAAAATGATTTTCTTTACATGAGTTAGAGATATTATTGTGTATCAGAACTATTTCAAGCGTGACATATCTATAAATTGTAATAGACTTATATATGTATATGTATATATATCTCAAAGCAACTATAGTCGAAGCTTTTGGATAGATGAGTGAACCACATTGGAATGATAGTAAAGGAATGTTATCTATGTATATTAATATATATTATTGAACAGAAAATATAATTTGGGATCTTGTATATGCATGTATAAATCAAATACTTGACTTTACAAATATATACTTGTATATATAAAATATAGGTAAAGTAATTGCCAGATAGATATAAGACATACCTAACTGTATCAAATATATAAATAAATACCTTCCGAAAATTTATTTATTTTGCTATGTTGGCAGGGCTGTCCTCAGTTACTATGCCAAAAATAAGCGCCATCTGTCAACCGGAGTACTTACAGCAGCTGCCCAACCCAGTCTACCACAGTAGTGTGTAGTAAGGTGCGCGATTCAGTAGTTATCTAATTCAACGTACTGTCCCAGTTACTTATTTCGCGCACCTTTTATATATCTGCAAATAATAGAATTATTATATTGGGTCGTTCACTATGTAATTTCGTTTTTTTCATTGCAATTCAAACACGATTTTTTTTATTTTATAAAACATTTATAAGCATTATAAAGCATTTATTATAAAATTACTTAGTGAACGACCCAATACATTATATTATTAATTTTATATTTATATTTATTTATTTATTTAAATCTTTCTTTTTTTATTTATATATTTATTTTTTTAATTTAATTATATATTTATTTATTTTTTTTATTTTTATTTTTTATATATTTATTTATATATTTATGTATTAATTTATTTTATTTATTTTTATATTTATTTATTTTTTAATTATTACTTATTTTTTTATTTATTTATTTATTAATCAATTATTTATTTCTTTACTTATTTATTTATTTATTTCTTTATTTATTAGTTATTTATTTCTTTACCTATTTATTTCTTCATTTATTTATTTATTTATTTTTTTTGTTTGATTATATATCAAATATTTTGCCATAATTTTCGATCAAGTTCCCAACTTAGCATAAAATTGAAATTCATATCAAATGCCTATCACAGCAATCAATAACTATCAACTCTTATATATACATATATACTATATATATTTATAAGTAATTTCTCATTAAAATAGTAGTTAATGCAGTGAGTATATAATTATGGCCAGCACTGTTGCTGCCACATTGATAGAACCCACAAAGAGAGCGTCAAATGCATTTTGCTTTGCTTTGTTTTGTTGTTTTTTCCTTTTAGACAAAATTTTGATATTTTGCTTTCAGCGCCTCGAGCGTCTTTTGTCACACACACACAGACGCACACACACACACACACGCACACAGACACACACACACACACACACACATCGAGCTTATCAAGGTGGCAAGAAGCAGCAGCAAACGGAGCACACAGTGAACCGTTATTTGCGATGCATGACACTTTTTAGAATTTATGTGTTTGTATCTCATTAAACGGAACGAAGGCTGTAGCCAGTCAGCCAGCCAGGTGCTAGGGTTGAGTGGGTGGGTGGCTGGGTGGTTGGGTGGTTGGGTGGTTGGCTGAGCCATCAATGTAGCTGAAACAACGGCAAAAAGTTTTCTGAAACATTTTGGCCCAAAAATTATCTCTTAACACAAATGTGACACCAAATGCCACGCCTCCGCCCACGCCTCAGGCGAGATGTGTGTGCGTGTGTGTGTGTGTGTGCGAGATGTGTGTGTGTGTGAAACACATCATAAATTTTAAGTGAAAATGAATCCTTTGGCAATTGAAGTTTTTGTAGGAGATTTCGTTGGCATTTTGGATCGTCATCAGCGTCGCAATAGATACGAGCGAGACACACACACACACACACAGACATCAAGTAGTGTATGTGTGTGTGTGTGGCATCTATGAAGTTCGTATCTGCGCTGCTTGTTGCTGTTGTTGTTGGCGTCGCATCTTAATCCTTTGTTGCCCATAAATCAGCGATTCGCGTTCACATTTTGCGCATGTTCCTGTTCCTGCCACGCATCTCTGCCCCTGCTTTGCCCCCCCACCCCCCACCCCCCTCCACCCTTGACCCTCTCCCCACCTTAGTTACACAACCATGTGCCACATAATTCAGGTTTAATTAACTCGCCGTGTTTATTAGCAAATATTAGTTTACAATTTGATGTGCCATGTTTTGAGATCCACAATTAACTGGGATTTGGCCAGGGGCCGGACTAAGCTCCCCTCCCGCCCCTTGTCACTGGGCAGCAGCAACATGGGGCGACGAAGTACTTTGGCAATGAATTATTCTATATACATATATAGATATAGATATAGATATAGATACATAGATATAGATGTATTGCCCAACTAGTTGCTAAGACTTACTGAAGTGTTTTGACAGATATAAAAATTATAAGATAAAAAAACTTTTTGAACATGAAAATCTTGCATAATTTTTGATTTCTTAATTATAATAATATAATTAAATAAATAAATACATAAATTAAATAAAAGTTATTTCTAAACATTTTAGTAAATATAGAAATAAACAGAAAATATTGAACCAAGAAAACTCAGCTGAAAAATGGAAAGACAAAATATTTAATAAAATATTAAATTATTAAATATTAAAATTTTTAAAAATTTAAATTTAATAATAAAAATAAAAATTTTGGCTTAAAAAGTTGTTTCATTTTCCGATAAGCCATTCCAAGTTTGTTTCACATTTTCTGCTCATCGATTTGCCAATGAGAATTGCATTCCAAATGTTCCTTTGTTGCCTGTTGCCAATTGAATTTCGTGTTCCATTTCGATTGTTCCACAGTTCATTGTCAGCCAATTACATGTTCCATTTTACAGTTGCAATGATGGAATGAAACAGCTGTTTCATTGCCAATTGTTGCCATATTCTGACATTCCATTCCAATACATTCCACTTCACAATTCCTGTTACTTGCCATAATGGAATGAAACACTTACTTAAATTACTTTTGATAATTAATCAAATTTTATAGATATTTCATTTCAGTTGTTCCAGCACTAGCCGTTCCATTCCCATTGTTCCTTTACTTCATATCATTATTTCTGTTGAAGAATATTTACTAAATTAAAAACTTTCAAGCTGAAAATTCTCTTAAATATAAATTAAGATTTTTAAAATAATATTTAATTTATTTTTAAATAAAAAAACCTTTAAATACCCAAAATAAATGTAAGTTTTTTTTCAATTTGAAACATACAACTTTTTATTTTTATTTTTACTTTTAGTTTTTATTTTATCTTTATTTTTTGTTTCTTTTTATTGAATTCATTTTGTGTTCGTTCGCTTCTTGCTCTTTCTCTCTTTTGGAAATACAGAATGGGGCTTCTGATTGGAGTTGCATATACATGATAATGTTCTGATTGGAGTTGAATATAACTGAATTCGGATTGGAATTTGAGCTTTGTTGTTGCTTTTCTCGTTATTTTATTGCATTTCGTTTTACTTACTTAGAAGCTAGGCGAAAAGGGAAGCAAAAGGAGATTTTTTCAAGTTTTAAAAATAATATCACAAAAAACTCAAAGATAAGTCGTATATATATATATAGTTCTAATTAGATCTTTATATATAATTTATAAATTAAATAATTGCTGATGATGTGCTTCTTCTTCTTCTTCTTCTTCTTCTACTTTTTGATGGCTGATGAAATGTTTGACATTTTTTGACATTTTTTTAAGTTTTAAATTTAGTTTTTAAGTTAGTTTTGTTTTGTTTTTTGGAAGTCTTAGGCTTAAACTTAGGTTTTACATATATAGTTGAGATTTGGAGTTTGTAAACTTTTAATATATATTTTTAGTAATATTTTTAAGTGTATATAATTTCAAATAGTTATTTTTTATATATATTTTGTATAATTTATGCGTATACATGGGTTGCCGTGATTACATTTTGATTTGACTTTAATTGTTATTAAACATATTTCATATATAATAATATATATATCTATATATATCTCTAGATATATCTAGATAAATCTAGTTATCTAATTTATCTGGAAGGAAATTGCTAACTTGCTAATATTTACATAAATCTATATAATTATTGCCTCTTGGCTTGGTATACATTGTATTTTTTTTTTATTTGCAAAGGAACAAAATTATATTTAAAATTAATTTTAATTTTAATTTTAATTTTTTTATTTTTTAATTTATTTGGTTTCTCAAAATTGTTAGTTTTTACGTATACTGCGTTGCATTTTTGTATTTGCTTAGTTTTTATTAATTTTTAATTTTAATTTTAGGTTTTTTTGTTTTTTTTTTTTCAATTTATATTTTTGGCACGCGAATTTGTTTTTGCATTTGCATTGAGCCAAAATCTTATATTTCACTCAATAAGTCTCGCTCGCCTACTCACTCTCTCTCTCTCACACACTCTCTTTGGGTCTGCCGGCGCTCAATTTTGCGCTCGGACCTGTTTCGTTTGCACTCAATTGTACCCCCCACCCATTTGACTGTTTGCTATTGTTGTTTTTACTGCTGTGCGGCAACATCCAATCGCATGGGTCAGCTTGAATTTGCTTTGTATTTTGTTTTTGTGTGTGTTTGTTTTTCTTTTTCATTTTGACGAACTGTTGTCGTCGCCTTTCGTCAAACAGCTGCGCACACTACAGCCGTCTCACTCTATAGCACGCCTGCAATTGCATTGCACAGTTAAGCGGTGTAAGTGTCCCTGTTGCTGGGTGTATGTCTATGTGTGTGTGTGTGAGTGCTCTTTGATGGACAGCAGTTCGTCAAAGTGGTGGTAATTGAATTTCAAACGCCTCTCGCGCGTGCGAGTGCGATGGCATGCTGTGCGAATTGGCATACGATAAAACCGAAGCAAAGAGACGTCAGCGATGTGACGTCACACACACACAATACTGACTACCCCAGACAGCGAGCATGGGGCAAAGGCAACTTGGGGAAATATTTACCGCCAATTCAGCAAAGTAGGGGAAATGCGGCTGCAGAGAGCGAACGAGGCACAGAGAGAGAGACAGAGGGAGAGAGAGAGCATGTTTGCAGATACGCTGCGCTCTCTTTGATCAGAAATCAATGCAGAAGAGTCAAAGCGCTGACACCAAGCAACAAAATTGCGAATTGAGTTGATATTGGAATTTGTTGCACAGTGTAAATCTCATCTTCTTGTTGTTGTGCTTTAGGCATTCTTCGAGGACAGCTGCTTGGCCAGCTCCGTGTACTTGAGGAACTTGGACTGCGGACTCTCGTCGTACGGCGACGGCGACGACTGCGGCAGCTGCTGGGCCGGTGTTGCCGGACTGCGCGACGCCGAGCGCTTGGGCGATGCCAGAGGCAGCGATTTCGGTGACTGCGCAGCCGCGGGCGACTTCAGCGGCGGCGTCTCCTCGCCCGCCTCCTTCACGAAGTGCACCTTGGACAGGTGATGCCGATAGGCGCCCTTCGACCCGAACGGCGTATCACAGAAGGAGCACTTGATGATCGAGTCGACGCCGCCGCCTGCGCTCAGCACCGCCTCGTTGCAGGCCCAGCTGAAGGCAACCAAATCGCTGCCATTGCCCAGACCCGGGGCGGAGGAGCCGCAGCCGGAGCCGGACGTGGATGAGCTGCGCGTATTCGAGGCTGGCGGATCTGTTGTCTCGCACAGCTTTTGCAGGGCGGCCAAGGGATGAGCTTTTGGCTTCTTTCCATTGTTGTTGTTGTTGTTGCTATTGTTGTTGTTGTTGTTGTTGTTGTTGTTGAAGCAATGGCCTGAAAGATGGGAAATTTATAAATGAATAAGTGTGAAAAGAGGAATATGAAAGAGAGAGAGAGGCAGAGAGAGAGAGATATTTCATATTCCCAATTGTTCAATTGGAATCTTATTAGATTACAAGCGATTAATATGAAAGTTAGAAAAGTTAGAAAACTAACGGAATAAATTTGAAGATTGAAGTCGTAAAGCTACGATATTTGTAGATATTTGGAGAGTAATAAGAATTTGGAGAACTTTCAATTATCCAGTTAGAAACTTGGAATAAAAAAGAGATTTTTGTAAAAAGTAGAAAAGCTTTAAGAGTTAAAGTTGTGGGCGACAGTTGAGGGAAGAGAAGATTGGAATAGAGCGAAGTCGTAAAATGCTTATAAACAGCTGTGTTCACAAAAATAATAGTGCGACTCAAGTGTTGGTCACAAAAATAGAAGTGCGAATGAAATGTTGATCACGAAAAAAATAGTCCTACTTTAATTAGACCTTT
This sequence comes from Drosophila leonis, assembly GCA_035045365.1. Classification (NCBI taxonomy): domain Eukaryota; kingdom Metazoa; phylum Arthropoda; class Insecta; order Diptera; family Drosophilidae; genus Drosophila; species Drosophila leonis. The sequence continues at coordinate 692,470 of JAWNPC010000389.1, read as the reverse complement.
AATATATATGTATATATATATATATATATATATATATATATATATATATATATATATATCATATATATATATATATATATATATATATATATATATATATATATATATATATATATATATATATATATATATATATATTTTAATTTTAATATTTGTTTCAAATTGTTTTCATAATATTTTATCACAATTTTTTACACAAAATTTTGCTGACAAACATTTCAGTTGCACTACTATTTTTGTGAACAACATTTCAATCGCACTACTATTCTTGTGAACAGCCTTTCATTTAATTTCAAGACTTTCAACGGATCCAGCAATATATCCCTATAAGATCCCATTGCTTTGGAACTCTCCCAAGTATAATTATATATCAATTGATCCTCATCCTTAATAGCTAATCTTTCGCTCCACCCACTCTAGAGCCGCCTGCTGCCCCACTCACCTGTGTTGTTGTTGTTGGCCTCGACGCTGCTCAGCTGATCGAACATGGAGTTGAGAGCTAAGAGGCTGCCGCTCTCCTGGACAGGCGCAGCAGCTGGCGAGGTGTTGGAGCGTTCGCTGCTGGCGCCTGGACTCTCGCGAGGATTGCCTGTGGCCTGATGATCCATGCTGAATTCCTTCTTCACATGGATCAGGTGCCTGCTGCTGGGCTCAACTTCCAGGGCGTCTGGCTCCACGGGCTCCGACTTGATGATGGTGGTGCTGGTGGTGGTGGTGCTGCAGCTGGACGCAGCTGGTGGGGGCAGCGAAGGCGTCGCCATTGCCATCGAGGCTGGCGTGTCGGGCGTGCGCCGTGGCGTCGCCTGCTGCCGATCCGGCGTATAGGCGGACTCCACGCGGCTAGCCGAGCTCGACTCGCTGGCGCTGCGATCTCGCACTGGGTAGGAGGAGCGCAGCAGCTGCATCTGCATGGCCTGCGCATCCATCAGCGGCTTCGTGTAGTCGCTGCTGTCGTCGATGCCCAAACGCTTCAGGATGCTGGCGCCCAACGGCGTGCCCGACTCCGGATAGCCGGGCGCCAGACGCCCCACGCGCGACTCGAAGCTCTTCTCGATGAGCTGCTCCAGCGCATTCAGCACGGAAGGAGCAGCCGAGCTACCGCCTGGCTTCTCCGCGTGCAGGCTGGGACTGGGCAGACGCAGCTGCTGCTCCTGGGCGGGCGGACGCCTGGGCGGTATGGGTATGCTGTCGCCGAGGCACTTGCGTATGTGCTCCACGAACAGAGCCGTCTCGATCTTGCTGCCGCACTTCTCGCAGGTGATTTTGGTGGCGGCGGCAAAGTCGCGCAGCGGCTTCAGGGCCGAGTCCAAGCCGGAGCCGCTGCCCGAGCGCTCCAGCTCGAGCAACTTGCGCACCGGCAGCGACTTCTTCCGCTTCTCGTTGCGCGTCTGCCGGCCACGCTTTGACCCAGCTCCAGCTGCGGCGGGCGGCGCTGGCGGCGACACCGACGAGGAGCAGCTGGAGCCGCCGGCCTCCTTGTAGTGCGACTGCTGCGCCATGTGCGTGCTGAGCTCCTTGAGCGTGGCGAATGCCTGGTCGCACACCTTGCACGTCAGCACGGCGCTGACACTGGGCGCCGTGGGCGTGGCACTGCTGGAGGAGGCGCCACCGGCCTGGCTGGCATTCGAGGGTCGCTCGTCGCCGGACTTCCAGGAGATGATCTGCTCCTGCGATATGATGTTGGTGTAGTGCTGCGTCTCCTGCATGTGGCTGGTCATCTCGGCCAGCGAGCGGAAGCTCTGGCCGCACCACATGCACTTGAGGATCTGGCGCGTCTGCTCGGCGCCCTTGCCCAGCCAGACGTCCTGGCCGCGCACCAGCTTGCGGGGCAGCGGCATCGTCTCCTTGATCAACATATTCAGCTCGGACTTGGAGGAGCTGGAGGAGTTGGAGCTGCTGCTGCTCGAGCAGTTGGAGTTGCTCGTGGATGTGGCATGGGCGGAGCGCGTCGTCGTCGTTGTCGCCTGCCCGGCGAGCGTCGAGGGCGACGGCACTTGGACGCCGCAGTGCTGCGTCTCCTTCATGTGGGTGGTGAGCAGCGCCAGCGTCGCGAAGCTCTGCTTGCACCAGACGCACTTGAAGACGTCCTTGGCGGCATCGGCGCCTTTGTTTAGCCAATGCGATTGCCAGGCGCTGTGACGTCCTCCTCCCCCTCCCCCTCCTCCTGCTCCTCCTCCTCCTGCTGCTGCCCTGCTGCTGGGTGGCGGCGGCGTCTCCAGGCGACTCATCTCACTCATCTTCTCCAGCGCCTTGCTGGCCTCGCTGGGCGCCATCTTGGCGCCACCCAGCCCCGACTTGGCCGCCACAGCAGCCAGGTAGGGATTTATGGGCGGCACCCAGCTGCCCGGTGGCAAGGGAGATTTGTAGTCGGTGCTGCGTGGCAGCTTGCGCGCCGGCGTCTCCTGCTCCAGGCCGGGCGTCTGGCGCTTGCGCGTGCTTACCGAGAGATCCAATGGCGTCGATTCCTGCTCCGTCTGCTCCTGCTCCAGCTCCGGCTCCGGCTCCTCATCGCTGGCCGCGGCTTCGCTGTCGCTGGGCGTGCGCTTCCGGCTGAAGTCCAGAGCGGGCGCCTCCTCCTCATGCCGATGAGCCTGTGGCGAGGCGGCCTGCTGCGTGGCCTGCTGCACCAGCGAAGCGGCCGCTGCCAGCGGATTGGTCAGCAGCAGGTGATTCTGTTGTGCCGCCGCCAGGTAGGCGGCCATTGCGGCCGACTGTGGCGGCAGCAGCGCAGCGGCCGCCGAAGGCGCCAGCGTCGCTGCCAACGGCAGGCCCACGGGCGAGGCAGCTGTGGGCGTGGGCGTCGGCGCCGGCGTCAAGCAATCATTGGCCGAGCAGTGCGACTCGTTCGACGGGCAGCGCGCATCGCCAGCTGCCGCGGAGGCATTCGACTCCCGCGACTGGCAACGCGGACTCGCCAGCTCGCTGCAAGATTTCATTTCGATATGTTAGTTGAGGCTAAGTTGAGGCTAAGTACAGTGATCACTCGCATAGAACGAGTCTGGCATGCAGAAGACTCGATTTCGGATTTTCTTATTCTAGTGCTTTGATTGCAGTTTTGAGTATTTTCGAAATTTAATAATTAAAATATTTTCATTTAAAATTCAGAATGTTAATTATTAAATATATAATAAATTGCGACTTCAGATTCAGAATGATATAGTAAAAGAAAATGTAATTGATAAACTATTGTTTAATTGCCTAGAATTATACATTTTATCAGCTGTGTTCATAAAAATAGTAGTGCGACTGCAATTTTTAGGTAAATTTTGTGATAAACATAATATTTTGAGAACAATTTAAAATAAGTATCAAGATAAAAGAAAATATATTTAAATTGTTTTCAAAATATTATGTTTATAAATTATAAATTATAATTGTTTTAATGCTCAGTATCACTACTATTTTCATGACCACAGCTGTATATATCATATAGATGTAGTACTTCCATATATATATTTATACGTATATATTTTAGTATTTATAGATATAACAACTTTTCGGTTATTTAGAATTTAGAAATATATAGATCCATATACATATGCTAAGTATTCTACAAAACTTAATGAAAATCAAGAGATCAAATATAATAAATATTTTTATTATTTTTATTTGCTATATTCACATTTTCTATCTATAACCATTCTCAGCTTTTACTCTTAATTAATGAGCCAATTAGCTCTATTTTATATGATCTTATAGTGCAACCTTCAGACTTCATATAAACCATCTTACTCAGCTAATTATAAGATCAAAGCTCTTGATCAAAGAGGAAAAATTATTAGACTAAGTAAATTCTTGGCTTGATCAAATGTTTTAATAAGATATATAATATATAAATATATAAAAATGTTTTTAGTATTCAATCAATCAATCAATATCATTTTAATAATATAACAAATACTTGAACTTAAATATTTTATATTTAAATATTGAAATATTTTATATTCATTTTCTTAGCTTTCCCTATCGGTTCGGACAGCAAAGCCATAAATGACTAACAAATAATTTTAAAATAGTAAAATTAAAAATAAATAGTAATAATAATAAATAAATAATAATAAAAATAAATCAATAATAATAATACAAATGAATAAATAAATATTAAGTAAAGAATATGCATAAATGTAAACTATATTTACTTTGTCCTTAATATAATAATAAATAGTAATTATAATAAATAAATAGTAATACAAATAAATAAACTATAATATTAATAAAAAAATAATCTTTACAATTGAAAATTATATTTACTTTATTCTTAATATAATTATAATAAATAAATAATAATAACTAAACAAAAATTAATAATTTATAATAATAATAAATAAAGAATTTGCACAATAGTAATTTATAATTCTTTTATCATTAATAAATACAAATAAAAATGTGCATTGTTTTATTTATTTCTGATTAAAAGAAAAAACTTTCTATGTTGTCTTTAGCAATGTCAATATATCAAGAAAGTACAAAACTTTGGCTGCTGTTCAGAATATAATAAATATATATGTATATAGTACATATATATGTATTTATAAACATACATATGTAAATAAATATATACAAATCAATATGTTTCTAAAATATATTATATTCTATTTAGTTTTGTATAATATAAAATATATATAATATAATACAATTCGTATCACCCTCAACATATTTCGACAAGTGCCAACAGAAACTTTGATGAACTTGCCAAAAACTTAGATAAGGATAAGGAAAGTATGTCAAAATATAAATATATATACATATGTATGTATGTATGTATGAACATAAATATATAGTCATATAAGACTTATGCATATTTTCATTTTATTTTCAGACAAACACAAGACAAAAACTGTATTTAAATAAATTGTTAGTAAAAAACTAGCTCAATCCCAACTAAAATTATGAATGTGCACGAACTAGTTTCAAAAGTTCATTTGAACATTTTTATTTATATAAATAAAAATAAAAGAGAAATAAACAAACTATATACAATATTTATAACACTAAGCCTAACCGAAATCTTAAGTCTTAATTTAAACAAAAAACAATTAAAAACCGCATTTAAATTTAGTTAAGATTCAACATTAATTTTATATATATAAATATAATAATTATTTTCCATATATATCATTCAAATATATAAAACTCACTAATAAAAGCTTCAATTCTATTTCTCACTAAGCACTGCATAACGGTTAAAAATACAATATTCACCTTGCACTCAGCGCCTGGCGATAGATCTCCAGCATCACAGCCTCGTGTAGCATCATTTTGTCAATAGTTTTTGTTTTTATGTTTGGCTTGTGTCTCTGCTGCTAAATACCGTTATTAATTTCGCACATCGATTGGCGAATTGTTGTTGTTGTTGTCGGGCACAGTGTGAGGCGAACGCGAACGCGAACGCACTTAACTAAACCAAATACACGAGTTCGAATACAAATACAAATACAAATGCAAACACACACACAAACACAGACAAATTAAATGTATTTCATTTTATTTTCGTTTCACGTTCGAAATTCTTGAGAGCGGCGCCGTCGACGCTGCGTCTGCTGCTCTTTATATGTGTGTGTGTGCGTGTGCGTGTATGTGTGAACGTGTCAGTTTCGTGTTGAGCTTCTATCAAAAACACACACGTCAAATAAATCAAATGTCACAATGGGCCAACGGGACGGAACGCGGCGCCTTCCCGCCTCCTGCTGCCTGATGATGACGAACTCTCGCTTACTCAATGCGTGCGACTGTATGTGTGTGTGTGTGTGCCTGTGCGCCTGTGTGTGTGTGCTGCATGCGACGTCGTCTTCGACGCTGCGGTCAACTGCCGCCAATTTCCAAGGCGCTAGCAGAAGGCAGCGCTTGCTCTCTTCCTCTTCCACTTCCACTTCCTTCACACACAAATACGCTCAACAGCTGTGCCGTTGCGTATGTGTATGTGTGCCTGTGCGTGTGCCTGTGTGCGTGTGTGTGGGGCTATTAATTTAATGATTTACTGACGCTTGCCACAGAATTTATTATTATTCTTTTGCTGCTGCTGCTGCTGCTTCTGCTACTTCTTCTTCCGCTGCTGCTGCGTATTTTGTTGTTTTTATTTTTATTTTTATTTTCTTTTTTTTGTTGGGCGACTAGAAAAACGCGCGCGACTCGCACTAAATTGAGAAACGGTTGTTAGGTTTACCGTTAACCGGGCCAGGCGACTTATTAACGTCGACTGATTGACACGCGCACGCACTGCAATTGTATTTGTTGGCGCTGCCGGCAGCGACGTCGCTGCATTTGACATTAACGTTACTGCGCTGCTGCTACTGCTGCTGCTGCTGCGGTTGTCACTGTTGAATTTCTAGCGAAAAATTCAACAATGAAAATATGCGACATGATTTCGTTCAGCGCTGCCGTTGTCGACTAAAACATCTTTTTGACACTGACAACGTTGAGAGCTGACAGCAACGGCAATAGCAGCGCCGCAGCAGCGCTGGCGACGCGTCGCAGCGAGAGCGAAAGAAACACGCGCGCGAAGGCTATCAAAATGAATTGTGGCGTGCACAAGCGAGAGAGAGCCGACGACGTTTTCCCCATTAAATTGATATATGCCGGCAGCAGACAGAAAGAGAGCGTAACGTGCTCAGAGAGCAAGTTCGCTGCTGGTGCTGGTGCTGCCGCTGCTGCTGCTGCTACTGACTGAGTGAGGTCTGCGCATGCGGCGTCGTCGCCAGCTGGCAGCGGCTGCAGTTTTGTTTTGATTTATAGCCGTCGCTTAACTACTTTGGCTTGGAATGAGGAGAAAGCTTGAAGTGAAACGCTTGAATTGAAATTGAAACGAATGGCTGGCGAAACAGCAACTGCAATGGCCGTGAGAGAGCCCAAGCTGAGAGAGCTACACAGTGAGCGTGAGCGTGAGAGAGAGAGAGAGGGAGAGCAAGCAGTGCTGTGCAGTGCGACAATGTGCAGTGTGACAGGTGTTTGTGTGTGGGGGCCGGTCTCCCTCTCTCTCTCTCTCTCTCTCTCTCACTCACTGGCTCTCGCTCTCGCGCTCTGTATGTTTGTATTTGTATTGCAGCTGGTCAAACGAACGTGGGGGTGGGTGCTGCCGACGCCGACGTCGCCGCCGCCGTCGCCGTCGCTTAAATCAAGGTTATTTATTGAAATTGAAAATGAAGCAAAGCAGCGGAAATAAATGCTGCTGCTGCGCTGCATCAAAACGCAAATTTGAAGAGTTACGTGTGGCTAACTCTTAGTTCTTTTTCATTCCTGTTTGTTTTTCCTTTTCTGAATACTAAATCAAGCCGTGTGTCCAGACTCTCCAGGCGCAATTACTGCACGCTGCGGCAGCAGCCCAATTGTTGAATGCGCTGCGCTGCGTCGGCAGCGGAACAGTGGAATGGGCACGGGTTAGCCAGCACGTGGCTTGATTTGCAATTTCTACTCAATATTCGTAAGCAATTCTTGTTTCAATTCCGATCATTCCAGCTGATTTTCGCCTGGCTATAATTATTTTCCGATATTTGTGCGCAGCCGGCCATTACGCAGCTTTATGAGCTCGTGTTGCTTGTTCAGCGTTTCTAAGGCGCTAAAAGTTCTTTGTGTGCTTCTTTCCAGTTAACTGTTCTTAACTATGTACTATGGCTTTCCAGGCAGCTGACTAACTGTATTGAACAGGGTTTGCTTGTATATTAAGCATACGCACTGTTGCACACGTTTCTTTTGTGAGGTTATGTTAGCTTTTAGGATCATCAGTGCTATTTGGCCTGAGATCTATAAGAATTCACTCAATGCAAAACATTTTTCTACATATGGAAACTCTCAACTGGCATTGCAACTCTTTGTTTGAAGCTTATGTTAAAGCTGTTGCATTCATAGAAGCAGAAAGGAAAAAAAATAACAGAGCAGAGCAGAGCAGAGTTATGGTTCCCCTTGTCTCTGGCATTATGCGCTCAAATATCTGAAATCGGATTGACAGGTCCTCGAATATCGCGGCACCTGACAATTGCGGCCAAAATGCAACGCCAACCGCTGTCACACGTCAAAAGTTGGATTCGCTATTTGCTTTTGTTTTGTTTTGTTTTGTTTTTTGTTTTTTTGCTGTTGATTTTTTGTATTTGTGGGCTAGAAATGTGACATAACGGTATGTTGCCATGCCTACCCCACATCCCGCCCATTGCAACATGCTTCACTCGCTCAATGCAACAAATTTTGTTGTTGTTGTTGTTGCTATCTTCCATCAAGGGGGAGGGAAAATCTGGTAATGGGAGATCTGCGAATTGTTGAAATATGTATAATAATTTATAGAGCTTAAAAGAGTTCTTAATGGGAATTAATTTGATATTGATAAATCAAATATTGATTAAAATAAGAAAGGAATTTTTTGTTTCATTTCAATGTTTTTGAAAGATAAACAAGAATTGAAATATTTGCAGAAATGCGTTAAGAGCTGAAATTTAATATGTAATGGAGGCTTGTCTCAGACTGAAATGGAATTGGAACACCAACTATTATAAGTAATGTTAAGATTTGCATATTAATCTAAAATAATTAAAATACATTTGTTTATATAAAATGTTTCAAAATAGTAGGTCCAAAATGGAATTGGAACACTGGTACATAATGAAAATTAGATAGAAAGCGAATACACAATTTTTTAAAATTTATTTGAAGATCTGAAACAGTTGTTCACATTAGTTTAGATTTAAGAAACAGTTGAAAATGGAACACATATATATTTAGAGCTTTAGTTCTTAGCTTATATTTGTCTTTTTTCTATACAAAACATAACTATCTCATTTTCAGCTAATTAAATTTGATTTGGAAGAAAATGGAATAGAACACACTTAAGCTTATGTTTTCCATTTTTCATATTAGACAAATTAGTGAAATTTTAATAACCAAATATATGACAATTATTTTGCAAAATACGTGGTACAAAATGGAATTGAAACACGAATTCCTTATGGACTTAGCTTTTAAAATTTTCTTTTCTATTTTGTAAATTACAAAAAAAAAACATATTTAATTTTTAAATTTTAAAAGGAAACAAAGTGGCATTGAAACACGCATGAGCTACCTTTGATAGATGAAATCTGCTCTAATTTTCTCATAGTGTACCTAATTGAATTGCTTGGCACTTTGTCTTCACACTTGCCTCTTACCGCCAGCGCGTCTGGCAGGGTTGTCGCTCAGGGTTGTCATCCCGAGCTGATGACCAAACGAACCGGTTAACATTTACTTCAGCTCGCCCACATCGCCGGCCTCAACGAGTCTTTGGTTGTTGCAGGTTGCTGCTGCTGCTGCTGTTGCTGCTGGCTGTTGCTGCTGCCAATTCACTGCCACAGATGTCATGTAGCGCGTCCGTTGCTATTGCAACAAACCGTGGCAGCAACAGCACCCAATTCCAATTCCAATTCCATTTCTAGGTAATAAAAAAAAGTTGTCGCTGTTGCTGTTGTTGCTGTTGTTGTTGTTGGTGTTGTTTAGGCGGCGGTTAACGTCAAAAATCGAATTGACACACGATTTTATCACACGCTGTTCCACTCGCCTCGCTTCCACTCCACTCCCACTCCCACTTCCAGTGCCATTCCGTTCCGTTCCCTTCCACATGTATTCCATTCCGTTTCGTCTGTCAAATGGCTGCAAATTTCTGCTGCATGCAATTTTCTGACACCTTTGCGGTGATGGACGCATCAGACGCTGATGTCGATGTGGACGCCGTCGCGGCGTTGCCGCGTCATAAAAACTGCAAATGCTTGGCGCCAGCCACGCCTCCCGCACTCGCACCCCAGCCGCCCTCGCTTTAAGCGCAAAATGCGTCAAAAACATTTGTTTTGCGAGCAACTTTTGTTGCTGTTGCTGCTGTTGTTGTTGCTGTTGTTAAATTTAGATGCCACCCATTGCAGCAGCAACATTGTGGCACAGCAACAGCAACAACTTCATATTTGAATGGCATTTGCGAGCAGCCCCAGCCCCAGCCCCAGCCCCAGCCCCAGCCCCAGTCTCCCGCTCCAATCGAACGATTAAAGGGGCTAAATTACAATTGCATAAACCAAAAAAGTTGAAATAAAATCTATATTCGAGCCAACAGCAACAATTGCCGAAAACAACAAATTGTGCAAATGTTTATGAGTTGTGGTTAAAGCGTCTGTCCGTATTTTTTGGCTACAAATATTTTTCGAGCCGCGGGTTGTTTTTGTTTTACGTTTTACTAACAATTAATTTACTGTAAGATAGAGAAAAGGGGTAGGGGCAGGGGGAGAGATTAAGGTGGGGGCAGCTTTGATTAAGTTGAACTTTAAAGCTGTAAAGGTAGAATTTCAAAAGGTATTTAAGAGTGCTGAAATAGGTAATAGCATGGGCTGAGTATGTGCTGGAATGGCTGAGATATATTATATAAGGTAGTTAGAGAAGACCAGAAGACTTAGTGCAGTGGGAAGGGTGTGCAGGAAATATACAAGCTTTTAGTTAGCAGAAGCTTAAAGCTAAAGGAATATATTGAATTTTGGAAATCAGTGAGAATTGTGGAATGTCTAGGAACTAAAAATTTAAATTTCTATTATTTCAATTAAATTAAATTATTAAAAATTAAATTATTAAAAAATAATAAAACATAAATTTATATTTTATTATTTTTCTTTTAATACTTTTTCTATAGAAGACATAATATTAATTATATAGAGAGTGCTACAGTCGGGCGTGCTCGACTTGAATATACCCTGAGCTTACCAAAGAGCTGCTGTTTCAATCATGCAAGACTATTTATATACCCAGAAGGTCTTTAATGGGAATATAAATATATCGATGCTTAGATTGATAATAATTAATATGAATACATTATCGGCAAAAATATATAAACAAGAATATATATTCCAAATTTGAAGCCTCTACTTTCTATAGTTGATAAGATCGTAGGATAAGATTGACGAAAAGACAGGCAGACAGACAGACATAGCCGTAGCCATAAACATAGCTTCAGCTGCCCCCTCTCTCTCTCTCTGATCAGATATTTATATATACATATATACTTTATGGGTGCGGCCACGCCTCTTTACGCCTGCCATTAAAGCTTAAGTTCGCATTTTCAAATACATAAAAAGTGTATTAAAGTGAAATAAAATATTAAAATATATAATATGTAGTATATAGTTAGTCTTAATCATATAAGTCCTATCTTTGTATTCAAAACCCAAACTAGTAAATTATGTATATAATATATTATATATATAAAGTATATTTTATAGTTTATTATATTTATATATATTATTATATTTATATATTTCCAATAATTAGATAGCCTTAAAAGCCACAGCTCTGCTCATAAGCTAATCAATCCTGAATAACTAACTTTTTCACACTTTCAACTCTCTCTCTCTCTCTCTCTCTCTCTCTGTCTCCCTCTCTCTTAACATTTCATTCAAAAAGTTTGTCTGCGTCGCTGGATCGATATGCAGACAGAGAATTTGAATTCGTATTGTTTTGGTCACAACTTAGAGTCACATTATGAAAAGCTTAGCAAACATTTGCTACGCATTCATCAAACGGCAAAAAAGGACCTCGTAGCTGCACTACTTAGACAAGCCACATACGCCCACACACACACTCTCACTCGCCCTATCTCTCTCTCTCTCTCTCTCCCTCTCAGTGTCTGTCTCGCTGGCATATTGAGCCATAGCCACAGCCAGACAAAAACACAACTCAAAATACAATTCATCTGCATAAACATTTGTGGAGCAATTGAAAAACAAACAACAAACCGAGCAACAACAACAAGAACAACAGCAACAAACAGTGTGGCAAATACACCAAAAACAGTGCTGAAAATGCAGGCAAATGAATGAGCAGAGCTCCCCGCTCAGCTGACGCAAATTAACAGGCAGTCAGCATAGAGGGTGCTAGGAGAGACATAGAGTTTGGGCATCGACTAGAAGATACCCTGCTGTTGGGCTGACAACACAGGGTATTGCTTGATGTTGCTTGGATAATCGATAAATATCGATTACATGCAATGTAGAAAGTTAACGCAAATCAAAGCCTTTTTTTACTTTCAAATTTAATTTCTATTTTATAAAATATGTGCTAATTCATGATGAAATGGCAAATCGTATTGATTATTGCAACAGCTAAAAGTTATCGATAACCTTAACAGCTGCTGGCATGTAGTTATTAAAAATAGTATTACTCTTGCGTGGTCACCCATTCATATTCAATTTTAAGTATGGCAGAACCTGTTCCAGCACCTCTAATAAATACAGGGTATACGAGTATGTATATTGAGCATGAGCATGACGAGTGAGAAGCCTGACGACTATGACTATGAAGGAGCATCCATCAAGACATAATATCACACAAGGCCCACAAGGTCTCGCAGCAGCTGGATGATTGGGTTTGGGTTGGACTGAGCACAGGGTGTATCAAGTGCTGACAATAGTTGCGGCTACATTTACTATGCCAGCGACAGTGCTAGATAACTGGAGTGGCTCAGCTCAGAGTAGGAGTTTCGCGTTTGGGCTCAAATTGTGTGATGAAATGCAGAGTGGAAGACAGCGCCAAGCTGGTCACACAAAGGGAGGGGATGGGTGCGGTGGGTGCAGGGAGGGAGGAAGGGTTCTTCTGGTAACGAGCCCAAAAACACTAAACTCTAAAACTGAATGAATGAGTGTCAAGTGTGATATATCACCACAAAAACAAGACCATAAGCATGAGTGATAAACGCTGTTGAGCAACAACAACAACAACAATAGTGTGTGTGTGTGTGCAGTCATAGACATGTCAACATGTTGATGATGGTAACTAACTAGAGCAGCGCGATAAAACGTTGGCAAACGGGCGAGCAGCGAGGACAGCGGCGAGGTGGCATGTGGCATGTGGCATGTGGATGGACTGCGAATGTGGTTGGCTGTGCTGGCTGCTGCCTCGGTGGCATGCAACAGGGATATGAAGTTGCAGGCAGCAGACCGAGCCAAACTCTAAACACATTCAAAGCACTGCACAGTGGTTGCAAATGCAATTGTCTTTTCGGATGAACTAAAAAGTGAAAATTAATTGGTTAATTTATGAGAATTCTATATGTGTTGGAGAGTTGGAAAATGAACACAGGATTAATTTGATTGAACTGAAACTATATATTAAAATATAATATTATAAGTATGAAAAAATATAGATAAATGTATTGACCCATCTCTTTCTAACTAATTATTTTTATTTGAATGCATTACTGCCAACAATAAGTTCTGTTTAGCTGCCTCTCCAACTCAGTCTTTCCAAGCTTACATTAATATATTTATTTATCTATCTATAAATGATCTATTTTTAAATTTGTATCAATCAATATTGTTTTCTCAATATACAGATGTTTCTTATCTTTATAATACTGTATTTGAATATCCAACTATCTGTCTAATTTATGTATTTATCTTATGTCTATTATCTGTATTTCTTCACATAAGTGTTCATAAAAATAGTAGTGCAACTAAAATGTTGGACAGCAAAATTGTGTGATAATCATACCATCAGCAATTGAATATCTTATATATACATACATAAATTTTACTGTCCAATATTTCAGTCGCACTACTATTTTCATGAACACAGCTTTATATAAATATATAAATATAATTATCGATTTTTATCGATCTGTTTAACAAGTTATATATTTATCTATTATCTATATTTCTTTATATCTAAATACTTATCAATAAATTAATCTATATATATATATATATATATATATATATATATATCTAGTCTATTTGTATTTATCTCTTATATAAGTTAAAATAAGAAAACATTTAATTATTTAATTTTTTTAATTTAATTATTTTAATTTTATTAAAAATCCCGACTCTCTAAGCATCTAATATTTATTAATTAAAATTGATACATTTTAACTACATTTAAAAAGTTTGTTTACCATATTTCGCTCATATCTGGCACCACTGTGCAGCATCGCAATGCTTTCAAATGCTTGCAACATACTGCGGCAATCACGTGTGATGAACTGTAGCGGCGCACAGGATTAGGATACGCAGGAGGGGCAAAGGATTTAACGCGCTGTGGCCGCTGTTTGTATGTTTTCCATTTTTGTTGCTGTTGTTGTTGTTGTTGTTGTTGCTGTTGTTGCTGTTGTTGTTGGCGAAAAGGCGTCAAGGCGTTTAAGCCGAAAACAAAAACTGGCAACTAGGAATTCATTGGCCAAAAACAATGCAATTAATTTCACTTACCCGTCGCCGTTGCTGCCGTGAATGATGATGCTGCTGCTGCTGTTGCTGTTGCTGTTGCTGTTGCTGCCGGGTAACGTTGACTGTATGTTGCTGATGGTGCGACAGCGACAACTGCCTGATGCTGATGCTGATCCAGTGACTCCAGCTTCAGCATGTGGCGGAAGTGTCAACGAGCGGCTTTCACTGAGCGGCTGTTGCCGGTGATGAATTTCATAGTTGTTGATTTTATGATTGCCGTTGCTGTTGTTGCTGTTGTTTGTGTTGCTGTTGCTGCTGGTATTGCTGTTGTTTGTTGCTGCTAACATTTCAGTTGTTCGCCTGGCACAGGAGGCTGCTGGGGGGCAGCTGGGTGTCTCTCTGGCTCACATGTGAGTAGCTTTTTACAATTGTCAACTTCAAGTTTATTGCCGCTGTTGTTGGCGACATTGTAGTTGTTGCTGTTGCTGTTGCTGTTGCTATTGCTATTGCTGTTGTCCTTGTTGCTGTCGCTGTCAACAGCAGTTTGAGCTCTCTTTGCAAGGTGTGTGTGTGTGAGAGTGAGTGTTTAGTTTTTGTCTCGCTGTAGCTGCTGCTGTTGGTGCCTCCATCAGCAACATTCAACCCGCCTGGCAGCAACATTATGCCGCATGTCAAAGGACGGACACTGTCACATCGTGAATCCTTCAACACCAGTCGCGCTGATGGCTGCTGCCTGTTTGGCTGACTGGTGGCTGACTGCCTGGCTGCCTGGTCAGGTGTCCGACCATGTCGGGACGCTTTGTGGTCCAACGCAAATCTAAGCAATTTGCATTGTTGCCGTCGTTGTTGACGATTTGGCCACACGACTCCGCAAATTTGTGCGACCACAAAACGCAGCCTTTCCGTTCCGATTCCATGTTCCCTCTCCATGCGGGCCAAGGCCGCTGCCTGTCGAGGCCAATATCCACTTTTGCAACAGTTTTCGTGCTGTCACATCGACAATTGTTGCTGATGTGCGCTGCGGATGGGCATGCTGTTGACTTTCCATATTTGTCTGAGGTTGGAAATTGACTTGAGTTTGATGTGACATAAGTGAGCATTGATTTCAGTCAGGGTTTGGCTAAAATTAAATAGAGCGCTTGCCTAATTAAGGCTGCAGTTGAAGGCCATTGCCGATGGGGTTAAATTGAATGGCAATTCATTTATAGAATACCTTTTTAGTAGGCGTGCTATGGGCAAATGAAATTTACTCTTTGCTAAGCAGACTAAGTTTATTTTATTTCCAATATTTTAATTGATCTTAACATTAGAGTTGAAGTCTTGATTTGGGTTTACTCAAAGGGAGTGCGAACTTAATTGAAGCTTTAGTTTGTAACCTCTGACAATTGGGCTAATAATCTTCTATCTTCTATCTTCTATTTTCTATTTTCTATTTTCCATCTTCTATCTTCTATCTTCTATCTTCTAACTTCAATCTTCCATCTTCTATCTTCTATTTTCTCTCAAGTTCAAGTATTCCATATAGGAGTAGCTGATGCTTGTCGTTTATCAAGTTGAAGAAAAACTGACTCCTTTTGTAGCTACTGCAGTAGAGCCTTTGCCTCTCAGGTTAAGTTGGGCTGATGTCTTGCGGCTTATCGTAGGCCGCCATCGTGATGGCCTCATCATATTTGCGCAACATTTTTCAACACCACAATTGCGAGGATCGTTTATCAAGTGGTGCGGCGTGAAGGATCTGGATGCAGATGCTCCAGTCGGCCAGGCCAAGGGCAGATAGAAAAGAGAGAAACGCGAATAAATTACGCACATCTGTCAACTCTTGAATTAGCCATTAAGGCACAAAATGTGCAACATTAATAACTGACACGATCAACGATTTGATTCACAGAGAGAGAGAGAGAGAGAGAGAGAGAGAGAGAGAGAGAGAGAGAGGGAGAGAGAGAGTGTTGCACATGCGCGCTATGTCAATGTCAGCGGCAACAAAAGTGGTTGCAACGGCCGCTGCGGATCTCGGACAGCGCATGCGCAGCATCCTAATTGAAAGAAATTACTTTGAGTCGAGCTTGTCATTTGTCAACTTTTTGTTGTGGACTTAGGATGACAGCGACAGGGCAGGCTGCCAGAGGGTGAGAGGGGCAGCAGCTCTGTGCTGATATTATGATTGAAATTAATACCCAGCCCACAACATGGCCAATTGTCAAGGATTACATTATAACCATAAAGTGCAGTTGGCCAAACTAATGATTGGCTCAGAAAAGCAACAAAAAGGGAGAGCCAGAGAAATAAGAGGATTCTCTCTGGGAGATATTTTTGTGGTATTCAGTTACAGAGGTTTCTCATGTGAAGTGGAAGAAAAAGAGTTGTTAGAGGTATGTAAAATTGGGCAAAAAATAGATTGTCCTTGCATACGCAGGAGTGTTCATAAAAATAGTAGTGCGATTCATAAAAATAGTAGTGCAATTGAAATGTTAGTTTTAATACTCGTTTCAAATTGTTTTTAAAATATTATGTTTATTCCAAAATTTTGCTGTCATTTCAGTCGCACTACTATTTTTATGAACACAGCTGCATACATAGATTCCCTATATCGAAATCTATTATAGATATATATTGACTTTTTCAGTTCTTCGTCTTCTTCTCATTAATGTTAAATTTCTATAAAATTTAAAATTTAATTTGAATTTAAATTTTCAGTTATTTTTTCAATTCTATCAAATACTTTGCCGCACACAAAATAAAACTGTGAAAATGCTAATGATCCTATCCGGGGCAGTTAAGGCGCACAAACACACACACAGAGAGAGAGGGAGCCAACGGACACACTCGAAATTAAAAGCCGAATATACAAGTTAAATTAAGACACTCAAAAATGATTAAGAAATGCAAAAACAAAAGCCAAAATGAAAAGAAATGCGTTGAAGAGGGAGAAGGAGTGAGAGAGCAGCGAGGGTAGCCACAAACGAAAGAAACGAGAGCCCCCAACTGATAGAGCAGATGATATGCCCGCGGGAATCGTTGCTTGAGATGAAGCAACAGCAGCAGCAGCAGCAGCAGCAGCAGAAGAATGGAAAAATGCGAAAAGGCAAACTTCAAGAAAAATCCAAGCCAAGCAAATGAGGCAACATGGCAAAGCGAGAAAAGCATTTTGTAATAATTTCATTTTGCAAATGACGTGCGAGTAACGAAACAAAAGAAATTAAATTTAACATACAAAGGGCGCCCAGCCAGCCAGCTAGGAGGAGGGAGGAGGAGGCGAAGTCTGGTGGGGGCAAAATAGGAATTGCCTTATGTATTATGAAAGTGATGTCTTCTTAGTTGGCAAAGCCGGACAAACAAACTATTCAACAGCGCGAATTGCGTTTTCATTCACGTTCTCCCTTTCTCTCTCTTTCTCGCTGTCTCTCGTTTTTTTTTAATGTCACTGAGAATTATATTAGAGTCTGAAAACAGAGGTGCAATAAAATTGTGCTCACTAATGTGCGCTCGGTCTGTGTTGAGGCAGCTGCGATAGCCCCAGACAGACGTTGATAAAAACTCATTTCAACTGATGGCCAACTCCCACTTTCCACTCCTCACTCACAACTCTCTGTCTCTGCTCCACTTCCTCGTGCAAATGGTGTCCAATGGAGCGTTATGGCGCCCAGTTGCAAAGACTCCTTTCTGTTTGACGTACAAATGCTGCACGTTTTTGACGACTCCTGACATGACGAGTGCAAATGCTGCCAGCCAGCACAGAGAAAGAGAGAGAGGGAGAGCGAGATCCCCACCAAGGCTCCATCCTCTGCTGACGTTGGCAACATTCAGCTGCTGTTGCTGCTGCTGCTGCTGGTAGTCGTCGCCATCGTTGCGTTATATTTTAATATATTTGATACAGACCATTACTTTTAACGATTATTTTCTAAAGTAATTACGTTTCAAGTACGAAATATGAAGAGGCAACGGGCAGCTCGTCTCACATGGCTAGTGTGGGGTCGACTGGGGTGTGGGGTGTGTGGGGGACCTTTGGGGTTACGGTTAGTCGCCACATTAAAATGAAATGTTCACACAGTCAGCTCGTAGCGGCGCATTACGTTCCAACTAACGACAACGTCTAGGCCCAACATCATCCTCTCTCTCTCTCTCACTCTCTTAACCCTTTGATGAGCCATGAATTTCACTGTTTGAGTGCATGAAAAGAATTAAAAGAGAAAAAAAGAGAAAAAAAATGTTTGGGCACTTTTTATAGCCACTTTAATGAATATTGCTTTTTGGCTTTTAATATTTGTTGGCCTGCCAAGAAGCTGACCCAACCCAAGCCAAGCAAATCTCAACTATGGTGATTAGTTCATGCCAGGAAGGTAAGTTGATGCCAACTGGGGATTTGCTTTAACTGGATACTAAGCCATCCCAGCCATTGCTTGATATAGTATTATTAGAAAAGGAGCTTGGGACTGCATGTCAAAAAGGCTAAAATGATCCTCTTCATCAAAAGTAAATATAAATAGATGTGAAAAGGGTTTTCAAATGAGATCTCTAAGCTGCCTAAGTATTATAGTTGTATATTAACATATTCCAAATATTTTTGCTAACTTCATAAAGAAATTCTTGTTAGTAAACATAAGTGTAAAACAAGCGTAAAAATTGCTTAATATTTCATTTGACTAAATTTATTATAAAATTAATATTTAAAATTAATATTAATATATTTATATAATTCATAGATTTACCTCTGAGGCGGATCGACAGTAATGCAGCTGCAAGACTTGGTGATTCTAGTTCTAAGAGAGAATGAGAGAAAGGAATTGTTTTTTTTCATTTTCCCAAGCTCTTTATGAAAGTAGATATACAAAATTAAAACATTCAACTTTAAGTTTTTAAATGGCTTACTATATCCGAGCATAGATATCATAATCCAAATCTCCATTAGCTTCAATAGCAGCATTAATAAAAGTGCTAATTCTTTAAGAAATATATTAAATACTAATTAGTCACGCCCATAAATCACTTTTTAAGGTAATGATATCATATGACTACCATCTGTTTGGTAAAGCATCTACATTTATAGGAACCATATTTGTCATCATAGAAGTTGTGAAAGGGAAAGCGGCCAGCGTGCTGAGTTGACTCAAGGATTCCTTCAGCACTGTGGGGAACAAGGAGAGCTATGCATGGAGCATTGTGGACATTAAGGAGAGCTAGCAGAGCAGTCACAATCAATCTCATATTTGAACACCTTTCTGCGAAGTGTGAAGTAATTCACTCATATTGCCATCGAGACCAAATCCATATAAAGGATCCTGCTTTTCTATAAATTTTTTATGATCTTCGGATAATAGCATATCAGGATAATAATGGCAGAAGTCTTTTGACTTTTTCTGTTGAGAGTCGTAGTTGGAGTTCCCTGCTTTTCTTCTCTGCTCTTCTGAATATCAAATACATTTTAAACAATTAAATTATTTCTTAGCAGTAGCTGTTCCACTTAGAGTCATCTTCAGACATCATATCAATATATATATATTTTTTTCTGCTCAACTGTAATTTATGTTTATTTGGAACTTAACTCATGTATACATATGCATATCAAAAGCTTCGTCATTCGATCTTAGTCCAGTTTATCAATTGAATGCGATCTATGCAATTTCATGACTCAGATACAACAAATGTTTTCTCTCACTCCAAAGGGAAAGTCCTAAACAGAAGCGAAATAATAGTTGCTTGTCACAGTATTTGATGCAAAAGGGATATCAAAAGCTCTGCTACAGAGAATACCAACAACAGCAACAACAACAACAAGTGAGCAACTAAATTATACCTTTGAGAGTAATTTACGTGCTTTCCTTCTTTATTAGATGCATAGCTGTGTGTGTGTGGGGTTCATGGGATAGATACATAGGAAAGTCAAAGCAGAAACCAAAAAAAGAAGAAGTGAAAAATAACAAAAAATAGAAGAGGTGAGACAGCCCTCACAGGTCCAATGCGCCAGCTGTAGCTACCCCGGACTTGTCGTGATGTATTTGTTGTTCTGTGTCCGGTGGTTCGGACTCACATCAAGCTCAACCTCAACCTCAACCTCAATGTGAATTTCAGCCCCAGCTTCAGCCTGGTTTTGTTTTACGTTTGCTCTTTATTTCGGTGTGTTTTTGTTGTGGGTGATTTACAGACACTTTGACGTCCGTCCGAGTTGACGGTTGACCCATTAGTGGAATGCCCAGAGAAGCCTCCCAGGGGTCGCGTCGAGCCCGTGTGTCCAGTGTACGAATGAAGTTGGCGTTGGAGTTGGAGTTGGAGTTCGGAGAGTGCCAAGAACACAACAGAATCATGAAATCATTGTTCATGATGATGTGCAATACATTATCCATACCCATTCAACATCGACGTACCTCAAAGGACGAATCCTTTCGTGCGGCTCTTTGTCTCTCACTTTATTTGTTGTGTTCGTGTTTTTTTGTTGGATTTTTTTGACCATGAGTGATTTGAGCTGGACTCAATCCAGTTGGGACGTATTCATCAATAATTCAAGCACACTTTCAACCAGCTCGATTTCTGCATAAAAATTGCATTCGTTGCGGTCAAGTGCTTAGGCAAGGCACAAGTCGCATTAAAGAGCTGCTACTTCAGGCGCCCAAAACAAAAACTCATTCCACTGCAATGCCTTTGGAAAGTGAAGCCGAGCAAGCAGCTCGCATGCAATCATCTCAATTGTTGTGGTCCTGTCGACGGCACCACATCACGTCCACGTTCCACGTTCGAGCTCACGAGTTCACATACACGTCGTGTGGTGTCACAACCCTCGGTTCAAAGCACCAGACAGACGTTCCACATATAACAATTGGCCGATAGCCGGACTAGGAGCAGAAGTAGCAGCTGCTTGGACTTGGGCTTGGTCTTGGGCATCTTCGAGAGCAATTGGCTAATTGATTTCGATTCTTTTGGCTGTCCGATGGTTCACACGTTCGCACAGCCAGCAGTTGGGGCCTCTGGTTATCATTAGGTGGAAAGCAAACGTTAGCAGAACCTTTGCCGACATTATTGTCCTTGTCGAACTGTGATTTCTATTTGCCATGGCTAATTTCCAGCAAGATGCACACACACACACACACACATGCTCAAAACTTATTCGTCTTCTTTGACTTCACGGGCCAAGGCAAGAGGCAGAATCCTACACACATTGATTAAAATGCTGTCCCCCTGGTAGAAATGTGCTGTAACCAGTTTTCTTTTAACTGAAATTGTCATCAAGTGTCTGCGCAATTTCGATGTGTGCAAACAAGTGCTCTCATACCACACCACGCCACACCACACACATCCCTCCGCTCTTGAGCTGTTTAGTGCATTGCTTTTAATTACAAGTCGACAAGAACTCGAATCTGCCCCACCCCTTGACAAAGCCAAAGCGAGTGCCAAGACAACCCATCAGCGTCATCCTTGCATCATCAGCAGCAGTCGAAGACGAAACCGAAGCTGAAGCAGCAGCAGCTGGAACAGCTATAAAAGTTGTTAGCCTGAGAGAGCGTAGCGTAGTTTGAGGGATTCTAACTTTACAATTTACTATTTATTAAACTGTGAATATGAAAAAAATTATTAAATATATTTAAAATAATAAAAATAACCATAAGAGGTAAGTATGTTCTAGTCGGGAGTGCCTGACTAAGAAATACTCTTAACCGTGCCTATTCTCTATGCTTCTGTTATCAATTCCATATGATTCAACTATAAATTGTATAAAACAGTCTAAATTACAGAATGATTTCAAATATATTTCAAGCTTAAGACAATCTTAGAGATCTCTAAAGGCCAAGGCCATGTCAAGCCCCTTTGGTAGACGCCACTGTGCAGCGAAATGCCAAATACAAACATTCGATTTTCAATTTTATTTTCAGTGCATTTCTGTTGTTGGTCGCTTTGGCGACTTTTGATGCGCAGCTAAAAGCGATTTTTGTGGCTAGTTTTAAATGCTGTGCTCGTAGTCTCAAGTTGCCAAAATGTCTTGGCAGAGTCAGTGGGGGCGGCCAGCCAGTTGCAGTCGGAGTTGGAGTTGGGCTAGAAGTTGTCATTTCAGTTCACACAATGCCCACGAAAATTGATTCGGTTGCATGTGACATGTGTACGGAATTGTCTTGTCGCGAGCTGGGGTCGAGAATGTGGCGTAATTATTGGTGGAAATGCAATGGCAGCGCTTTGGAGCTCTTTTTAAGGATTGCGCAAATCTTTTACAAATCAAAAGCATGCCAGAGCAGGCGGCATACCAAATTGTGGCTGCTTGCTTTGAGGCTAATTAGTGCGGTCACTCGGCTCTCCTCTACTTCTCCTTGTTTTTTTTATTTTTTATTTTTAATTAGAGACGATGCGAAAGGACAAAGATGCGTCAGGACAGCGTCGGCAGTGACAACAAACAAAAGATATCAAGAATTTCATTTCTTGGCACCAGCCAAGGCGAAGGCGAAGGCGGAGGCGATGCCAGTGAAAATAAAAGGAAACGCAACGAAAAGACGACAAGGGCTATCACAAAACGGACGCATTTGGCTAAAATAAAGAAAATGCCAGCGAATTAGCCAAGACAGCGCGCCACTCGAACCACGAGCCACGAACCACAGACGGACCACAGTTCGAGCCAGCGATGAATTGCCCATGTCCATGTCCACATTTCTTCTTTTTTCTTCTACTTCTTCTTCTTCTTCTGCTGTTCCTGGTTTCGGCAGTAGGCGCAAGATGCGCTTTAAAATTCCACTGATAACAGCCCGCTCCAGACCCGTATAGCCACTGGCGCTCTAAGCAGGCGTCAGTGTCAGCGACAGGCATAAGAAATGTGTCCCAAGCAATTACTATCGCCAGCTCGTGCTGCTCCTGGACCAGGCTGTTCCCGGTCAGTCGTTGAAACGTCTGTTTGGATTTCGAATTGAGCAGCGGAAGTTGGGACTGAAGTTCCGAATGGTAACAGATGGAATCTGCAACACTTTGAGAGGATTAGCTGGGGAGTTTGCTAAAGAGAAA
This sequence comes from Drosophila leonis, assembly GCA_035045365.1. Taxonomy (NCBI): domain Eukaryota; kingdom Metazoa; phylum Arthropoda; class Insecta; order Diptera; family Drosophilidae; genus Drosophila; species Drosophila leonis. Next base: position 669,353 of record JAWNPC010000389.1, on the reverse strand, counting down.
AATGGCAGAGAAAGAAGATCTATAGGGACAGTAAAAGAGGCCTTTAAAAAAATGAAAATATATTTTATAGATTTGGCAAAGGAAATAATACTGAAATGGGAACAGGCGATTAGCATTGAGCATGCTCAGCGGGGCCTTTGTTCCTTTTTCGTTGCAACTATCATAAGTTCTGAGCTAAGCGAGATATTTTTAAAATTTCAATGGCTTATGAAAAGTTATTCTTCATGCTTTCTATTATCAAATAAAATTATATTATATTCAAATTTCTATTTAATTTAATTTTTTATAGTTTAAAAAACATTTTGGAGATCGTTTCACTGATGAATTCTCTATTAGATTCAATAATCAAAATTTTAGTTTTTGCGATGATCACAGCTTGACTTGAAACTGGGTAGCAGATCAGTTGAGATATTTCAGCTTGGAGAAAAATGTTGTTAATGTAGATTATACAGATTCCGACAGTCGAAATTTGACCAACTTCAGAGCGTTGTCGCAGTGGAGTTCATGGTAAATAGTCAATGCAAAAGCTGGGCATAATGTTCCACATTATATCAGATTATATTATTATATTTTGATTTGTATTAGAACATTTAAAAACTAAACCAATTTATGCAGAATATATTCATTCTCTTTGTTCAGAGTCTAAAATAATTATAAATAAATTTTTATTTTTATTTTATTTATTTATTTATGATATACAACTTCTTTTTCATTCAATCTATATATACCTACAAAGCTGGTTTACTATTTTAAAATAAATATGGGCATTTTCTAATTAGGAATAATCAAGAAAAACAAAATTTTAAAAATTAATTTACGTACATATATACACTCATATAAATATATATATATATATATTTTTATAAGAATTAATTTTTAAAATTTGATTTATTTATATATATAATATTATATATATATTATTATATATATATATATATATATATATATATATATATATGATATATTTATTTTTATACTTATATATATTTTTTTGTTCTCTCTTTTTTAATATATATTGCTTTCACATCTGGTAAATTACGCCAGTTAAGATCGGCAAATTTTGGTATTTTCGCCACATATGATGCGTGTCCATCAACAGTTCGAAATGATTGATAAACTGAAAAGCCAAGAGAAAAATGTTCTGAACTCAACTCGAATTATGTGCAAACATTCCAGAGCTATGATCAATTTAATTGCTGTTATATATCAAAATGTTGTGGAAATTTGCTGCATGAATGAAATATGGCCTTAAAACTCACACACAGTCAAACCTAAGAAGATGAAGCACAAGAAGAAGAACAAATAAATTATAATTCATAAATTAAAAACAATACTCGGTTCGCACTGGGGGTGGCTGATCCAAATTATTTTATACAAACTCATGAGTTCTATTGGCAAAAATTGATACCCTGCCAGAAGGCGACGTCGACTGCGACTGCGACTGCGACGGCAACTGCGACTGCGATTGTTGCTGGTGTGAAGAGATTGCCCATATCAAAATAAACAAATCATCAATCAAGCGATCCGCACGCAACACAACAAGCAGCCCCAAGCCGATCGGGTTGGCGCTGGGGTTGCGGTCGGGCCGAACGGTGGGGCGCGCCAACAAGCTGGGATATCTTTGACAGTTTGCCCAACTTGAACAAGCTCCGAGCAGCTGGCATACTCATATGCACTCGAGCAATCAACAGGCGCGAGAAATGAAGCCAACGCTTTCCACTGCTCTCTCAGAGGAGGCTGTGTGTGTATGTGTGGTGCTATTGTGGCTGTGGTTTTGTGGTTCCGCTGTGCTCTTGGTGGGTGTCTTCTGCACAGCAGTTGGCATTCTTGCCAGCTTGACAGACACTGCCACAGCGCGTACACCTCGGACCAGAAATGATAATCCAAAGAAGAATTTAATCAATTAATTGAAATTAATTTTGTATCAAAAATATTTATTTTAGATATTTTTTATCAGACATTTTTTTATACTCTTTTCTTTGTCATCCCTTTTCTTTTCTTTCAACAAATCATAGCCCTAAAAATATGAAACGTGCTGTAGCATAGAGCAAGAGATCGTTCGATATGCTCTGGCTATTCAAAACATTTGCTCCAACTGCCTCTCCCTCTCCTGCTCTCTACCTCTCTCGAGCTCTTTCTAGCACAACTCGTTGCACTTTTTGCCATAGAAGACATGCAATTATGAGAGAACTGAAATCAAGTGGCTCGACAGCTCACAGTTGGGCACTGCAGTTGGTTTTTGTGGGCACGGGTGGGTTGGGATTGGATTGGATTGGATTGTATTGGATGGATATTCAGCTAGTGGCGGGCCGTGACAGGCAGCGCGATCGAATCAATATCGCATCGTGTGCGGGTGGCCAGCAGCAGCAGCAGCCGGAATGTGTGTGTCTGTGCGAATGTTTGTCTGGGCATCAACAGCTACGAGGCGAGATGATTTGTTTATTATTTCTTATGGAGTGTTTTTGTTTGGTATGCGATTACGTTCTGACAGCCAACGACGATGATGACGACGGCGACGGCGACGACCGCCACGTCGAGGTGAGTCCATATAGGGAGAGCAGCGGGCAGACGACGACGATCGGCATAAACAATGGCAGCCAGCGGAGTCCACCAATGAGCGGCTACCGGGCTGCACCCGGACATCTCGAGACGTTGACATCTGGGCACGGCCCCAAGCCTGCGCTTGATCTTCCACACAATGGCCACTTTGTTACTCCACCAATGGTAGCAGCCGGCTTTTGTGCCGAAGGTGGCTCCCGTTTACCCCCAGGTTGACATTGATACATGGCCCAGCTGTAAGTTTGATAGCTGTTCCCATTGTTACAATTTTTTGTTTTTGCTTTGCCGCCAAACGGGTTTTTCTCAATTGGCTTCCTTTTTGCTCGTGCTCTTGGCTTTGCTCATGCTCATTGGCTGACCGATCCGAGTGGACATCAATTACCTGCGCAACTGCCTCTTGGCCTGAGCATAACTAGTGAAGCATATACCAAACCTTTGTCTATGTTTAATATCAGTTTAAACTATATCAGAGTTGGCAAAACTCTAAGGTCAAAAGCCAAAGCAGAAAAACTATTCTCTAAGTTTTTCGCTTATTATCAAATCAATTTGCAATATTTCTATCAAATTTCATTTGAAATGTGTTTGAAAATTTCAATTTGTTTAGATGAAAGCACAACTGATTTCTCTAATTGTGCCTGACCAGTAGATACCCTCTCCTTATACCGAACAGCTGAGAGGTATATAAAATATGAAGAGCTCATAATATGTGTTTACTTCATATGACTCCATAAATATTATTATAGTGGTTAGTTGCTAACACGTAAGAGCTAAGCTTCTACTCTTTTAGGCATTTGAATTACTGTAAGAAATTAATATAAATTATTAAACTCCAATGGAATTACAAGTTACAAATTAAAATTCTTAACCACTAAACACAATTATTAATATTAAAAACTCTCAAACTATTTACAGACTTCGATCAGAATACTTGCAAGCTATTAAGATTAAGTTACTTTCGCATTTAGCTGGCTTTTGGCATGCGAATCGCTGTGTTTATCATAAGTAGGCAAATGAAATGCTGTGAAGCATATTTACATTTTGTTATATCAGATGGCCAGGTCTGCGAGTGGCAACGGCGCGGCGTCAGAGCCATTGCTTGATTACTTCGCGCCTCGGATGCCAGCAGATTTGAGACGGATGCAGAGATGCGATGCAGAGGAAAAGATACAGATACATATGCAGATATGTAGATGCAGATACGTGGCAATCCTGGCGATATGCATGTGTCTGTCAAAATAAATTTCAGGCAAACGAGCGCAGCCCCGTGAATAAATCAGTTTGTAAACATAAATAAAACAACAGAAATAATTTTTCGCACAATTCGTGGCGGTGGCTGTGGCTATGGCTGTGGCAGCGGCTGCGGCTGCGGCTGTAGCTGTAGCTGCGGCTGAGTAGTTGTCGGCACCGCCGTGCATGGAAAATCTCAGACAACAGTCAGTCGCTTTCGCATTGGTATTGTATCTTGCGAATTCCATCAACGGCAGCAGCAACTGCATCATCGTCCAAGACACCAGGCGGCCCTGGATGCCATGACTATGCCAATTTATGAGTCCAACTGCTTTATGGCCATAGCGAAGCGCACAAAATTAACGCATTATAAATAATAATTTTTATTATTTGCAAAATAGATGCGATTTATTGCCCAAAAGTGCTCGCTCAACTCGAGACACAACAACACACACATGGAACAGGCAAATCCATCCATTCGACATATATATTTCAAATTTCTAATGGGATAAATTTAGATATTTAATTGTTCAGCTCAAAGGTCAGTTTGATGTGCATGCATAAATAAATACATATATATACATACCTATAATATATATATGCATACATAGATGCAAAATCTCCTGCTATGCAGATTTATATTTTTTTATTACTATGAACATCTTTAGATTCAAGAATTAATAGCTTAATTTATGTTAATAACAAAGCAGAACTATATTTAAAAATAGTTTTCAGAAAGTGCGCAGGTCAGGGCCATCAATGAATATAGACTGGGAAAGAAAGTTTACATTACATTACAATGGCATCAAATTCTGTATTACAATAAGGATGCAAGGCTTTGCTGTTTATATAAGTTGTTTGTGCTGCTTAAAGCTATAAATAATAATAATAATTTGCAATTCTATTTCAATTCAGATCATGGATATATATCATAGCAAGCATATCCTTCTTTCTTTAGCTTAAGCTATGATCATGATCTCAGTCAGTCAGTCAAATATTTATTATATATTTAATTAACAACTTAAAATTAAAATAATATTTAATTCCAACTCTTACACTTTACCAAAACTTGTTGAGGTTTAAAAATAATTTAATTTATTAGCTGCAGCAGCTACAGCGCTAAAGTGCGGACGATTCATTTGTCTGTTGTCGATGCTTCAAATCCGTCACAAGTTTCGCACTCGAAGCGAGCAACACAAATAATCAAACGATGGAGATGCATTTGTGTAGCTATAGCTGTATCTCTATCTGTATCTGTATCTGTATCTTTCGTATGCGAGCGAGCGAGCGGTTTGTGGTGTGCATTTGTTTATCGATATTTGAATTATTTCCATCGCCACTTGCAACGAAGGCGAGAGTGCGACGGGGCGAGGGCAAGGGCGAGGGCGGGTAGCAATTGCTGCCGGCCACTTTTGGCCACAAAATGTGGCCAGAGCTGTGCACCCGCAACTCTCGATTCATCGCATTCAATTGTCCGCCTGCTTATGCTGAGTGCCTAATGTGCTGTCGATGGGTTTACAATCCGTCAAAACATTCGCCACGACGAGTGCATCATCATTGCCACTAGGGTCCCATTAGACGAGCACTACAAATAAACAAAACAGTTTCTGAATAGCTCGCACAATGGCATCGAGTTCTACTTAGTTGGAATTTAGATAATTACCATTTGATACATGAATATCTATATATATGTGTGTATATTAATTTGTGAGTGTGTGTCGGTGTGTGAGTGCATTGTGTTAGGGAAATAATAGGAACTTTGAAACATTTCATTATGATATTTGAATTGATTGAATGGTTAGAAATAGCTGTTGTGATATGTAATACAGAATGATGATAGTTATATAACTTTGATTATAAGTGATATAAGAATATGTATATATATGATATATAGATACTTTGAAGCTGATACCTAAGCTGTAGCATGAGTCTAACTTGAAGTTTTCTAGCATTTTGGTTCAGTTATTTGAGAGTTATTATAACTACTGCTACAGGTGTGTCTCTTCCTCTCTCTATTTTGCCATTCTGTCCCACATTACCTTATCATATAAGTATTTCTACCAGCTACAGCTGCATCACTCCTTCACGCTTAGGAAACATAACTTAAATACATATTAGCATCACGACAGAGTTACAATGGGATTTGAAGAAAGCATTTCGCAAGATTTTCTATTGTATTTGTGGCGAATGTGCTTAGATACTCCTTATTTATCTATGCATCTCGTTAGGCGTATTGTAATCTGAACTTGCTGGGCCCACGACAACAATGGCCATGGCGCATGCAATTGCAATTGCCGAATTTTGCTTTTCTTTTTTTTCTGTTTTTTTTTTGTCGTTGGCAACGATCCATTAAAAGTGAACCATCATAAAGTCAACGCGCGGCAGTGAGTGGCCAGCGGCTGCAACAATGGACAATGAGCACATAAATCAGTGTAATTAATAGAAAACTAGCCAAAGGCCAAAAAGTCCACGCATGCGCAACGCCAACAACAAAAGCAGCAACAACAGCAACAGCAACAGGTTTTGGCCACGTGCAATGGAATGGATATTGAAAGCCCAGTGGCCAAATGGCGACCAGGCAGATCCATTTACGGCTCATTGCTGAAATGCCAGCAGTCTGCCAAATCTAGCGCCTAATTACAATTGAAGACGGCAGCAGCAGCAGCAATAAATGAGTTGAGTATTTGAACTACGCAACGAACTAACAAAAGTATTTATCAATATTTATACCCTACAGTAGCAGCTCACACACTCAGACCTACTCAAGTGTAAACATTTGTTGTATTTTTTCTTGTGGTTTCATTGGCGGCAATTTATCTCACAGTTTGATGCAAACGCATAAATCTCTCAACGCGCGCCCAATGCGATATTTCAATTTCAAATTTAAATAAATATTTAAACGCTTCGGTTTTTTAAGCTCGTCGGCAAATTAAATTTATTATCAATAAAGCAAATTTATCAGGCGCACCCAACACACCAGCAGTTGGATGTGGCTGTGGCTGAGGCTGTAGCTGTGCCTGTGGGTGGGGGAGGAATAATACAACGATCCATCAGCTCACAAAAATCTGGGCCCTCGGCTACTCTCCAAGGAACTAATTCATTCATTTTGGCCCACCAAATCGCTGGCCATTCATTTGGCCAAATGTCCGGCCAGCGGACAAATGGCCACAAAAATCCTAAAAAGCGAAAGGGCTGCTGCTGCCGCTGCTGCTGCTGCTGGCGTCGGCAACGGCTCTTTTTTGGTATCACCTGCAATATGTCTGGCCAGCGGAGCGAGGCATCTTTGTTGATGCCTCAGCTATCACTCGCTCTGCCCTTCAAATTACCAACTGATTAGACTCGTGGGACAAGCTCCGCTCTCTAACCAGAGTCATCTGTTGTGGCTGACATCTGTGGAGCAACATGACAACAACAGCAACAACAACAGCTTCAGAATTGATGCGGTCTGTGGGCATCTAATAGCTCAACCGGCGCAGAGGCTAACAAATATGTTTGGCCATGTGTCAACAGTGAATCAAAGTTTTGCTCTATGCTAACTACAGACAGCTCAGACACCACTCAACTCAAAGTCACACAATTTACTACAGTTTTTGCAACTAAATGTGGTTAAGCGGATATAACTAATGCTTAATCTTTAATGTCTGTTTTGATTGGAATTTAAAATATTTTGGTTTGTTTTGTTTAAATATTTATGAGAGAAAGAGAGAGAAGTTGAAAATTTTATTTAAAAACTTTTAATTCTAATAGAAAATGTTTTATTAGAATTTAGATGAAATTATTATGTATCTGTATTCATAATATATTTTCCGTGTTTGTATTAGCAAAGAGAAAAATGTTTACTAAAAATTGAATAAGAGCCTAATGACATTTATATTACATTATATAATTAAAACATATTATACAAATTTTCTAACATTAATGAAATTGGGACTTGAACAATGTAGAAGAAGAATCTAAAATTAAATTAAAAAATAAATGTCTTAAAGAACACAAAAAATACGAATTTTTCTGAGGAGTTTCAGGTTGTGTAACATTTTAGCTCCAGTTAAAAATATGTTATAATTCTAAGCCTTAGAAATTTGTAGCGTGATCAACTGATCTGCAATAACCAAATCACAAACTAGACTTAGAGCTCTATAAATAAATAAAAATATATAAATATAAGTAAAGGAATGTTGTTGCAGAATGCTGCTGGGCTGCATTTGCTAGTCAAAGTTTAAGCGTTGGGCATAAATTTGACTTTGGTCACCGATCGTGTGACACAGGGAAAGGTGACAACCCTAAAACTTATTGACAACGGGCAAAGCATAAATTATGGCAATGCCAGAGCGTTAATCGCACATTTTACTTCCAGCAACAGCAGCAGCAGCAACATGGCAATTGAAGGGGGAAATGGAAGCTTAAACGATTGGCAAATCGCAACGAGAACGACTCAGCAACAACAGCAACAGCAGCAACAACAACAACAATATTGTTGCTGCGATAACAATCACGAATGCAGCAGCAACAGCAGCAATCGACTGAGAGCTAAGCCAATGGCAATGACTGCTCCTGGATCGCAGATCCGAGCCAGAGCCTACGGCCACTGGGAGAGTGAGTGTGAGAGATGCAACAGGCTCGAACATAAGCAGCAACACAAATAATTCGCTTTAATGAGATCGCAATCTGGCGATTTGCGACAAAAACACACGCGGTTTGTGTCTCAGTGCGTGCGATCAGTCCAAAGATGAAGATGAGCACAGACACTGCCCCGAATCGCAAGCCCCAAACCCAAATCCAATGTCGATGCCGATGCTGAGATGCCGAGATGCCGATCTCAATCCCAATCATTGAGCGCAGCATCGACTATCGTTCAGCTCTTGTTTGTTATTGCTGCTGCTGCTGCTGTTGCTGCAGTTGCTGTTGCGCTCATGTTGCTGTCAGCGCGCGTTGACTTGTTTGCTGTGGCCGTTGGCAGCTCCAGGTTCGAGTCGAGCTTGTTGACATGCCCAGCATGCTTAGGCATACAGCCAAACAAGCAGCAGCTCTCCAAGTTGGACTCAGACGTCAACGTGTCGTTGTCATTGCCCTCCTGCCCTCTCTTGCTCCAGCATCTCTTATTCGCTCTCTCTCTCTGTCTTGTTCTCATTGCCCTCCCATGGATCCAGCAATATGACATCGAACAGTGGAACAGCGCACTGGATTTTTTTGTTTGTTTTTCTTGTGATTTGATGCAATAGTTTTTCTAGATTGCACGACTGTCGTCACTTAAGGCCCACGCCCATATCGCATCACAGTTTAATCAATTCGACATAAGAAAGTTCTCATTGTGCTCCCTTCCTCCCTCTCTCTCAATCTCACTCTCCAATAAAAGAAAAAAAAAAACATATTTTGGACAATTAATTGCTTCAATTAGTGCGACATGACGCGAACGGAATGATTAAAGTCGCTTCCATACAAAAGCGACACGAAACTGGCAAAATGGGCGTTGGACCAAGTTTTAGCTTCACATTTGTCAACAGAACTCTAATGTCCTAAACGTGGGAGTATCAGTGTGGCTGTCTGTGTGTACGTTTGTAGACTTATCGAATCTGTTGAATATATTAAAGTAAAAACTATATATTTGATAAACATATTTATCTATATATTCTTATATATAGTAAAAATATAAACTTTACATACCAAGCCTCTTTGGGAATAATAAATATTATCATAAATAAGCTTCTACAAATTTACCGATAGTTTAAATATCGATAAGTGACTTTTGATGCCAGAAAAGTGTTGTGAAACGATTAATATTATCTTGACAGCTGTTCTATATACTCCGATAGAAAGCTTTCTAACTTCAGCCGAAAAAGTATTTCAGTCAGTATAATTATATTCAAAAATATAAAACTATTTTGTATTTTCTAAACTCTAATCTTTATAGGCAAAATGTTGTCAATGGGCATATTGCGTCGCGCTCGTTTGGGCTCTTTGCTAAACACTTCGTTTATTCGCAAGCAGAAGACCATGCACAATGTGGACAAGTGTGGCATGCCGGCCAGAAAGGGCTACTCGCCATTTGGCCGGAAGCAACCGAAATGGGGTGAGTGGGCAGTGACCCGGTTGGACGATTTACTCAACTGGGGTCGCAAAGGCTCCGTTTGGCCCATGACCTTTGGGTTGGCCTGCTGTGCTGTGGAGATGATGCACATTGCAGGTCCGCGCTACGATATGGATCGCTTTGGCGTCGTCTTTCGCGCCTCGCCACGCCAAACGGATCTCATCATTGTCGCTGGCACCTTGACCAACAAAATGGCACCAGCTCTGCGCAAGGTCTACGACCAAATGCCCGAACCGCGCTGGGTCATATCGATGGGCAGCTGTGCCAACGGCGGCGGCTACTATCACTACTCGTATGCAGTGGTTCGCGGCTGTGATCGCATTATACCCGTCGACATCTACGTGCCCGGCTGCCCGCCCACAGCTGAGGCTCTACTCTACGGCATCTTGCAGTTGCAAAAGAAGATCAAGCGTATGCGCACCCTGCAAATGTGGTACAGGAAATAGGAACTTTACTGGAGAAGAAATTTTGTAAAATGTATAAGAATTATTTTAGTTTAGTTTTATACAATTTCTACTCTGACGGGCAAACACTTGCAAAATGTACATTTGACAAATCTTCAATTAAATCTGAGAACAAGTAAGAGTTGATTGATTTGGCAATACAAATAAATGCGCTTAAAGAACCTAAAATATATGTATTTATTTGTTTTATTATAAATATACATACTTCTCATTAATATTTTGTTTCTTAAGCCATGTTAATGGTTGATAAGTGATATTCATGACTGATGTAAAGCTAGCAATATATATATATATATATATATATATATATATATATATATATATATATATATATATATATATATATATATATATATATATCTATATATCTATATATATAAAATATATATAAGTATATGTATATTGCAATTGAGTCTTAGATAGCTTTCTATAATATTATACAATACATAACATATGTTTGTGTGTATATACAACATCAGTGTCCAAGCAAACCTATAGCTTCTGATTGAATCCGCTACTTGCGGCACCACAAGTAAAACACGACCGGTCGCCACTGGCTTCAATCGCAAAGTGAAGTGAAGAAGAGCATGCTGAGAGATTCATAATTCACTCAAATACAAATGCAGCTCGTTTCACTCAAATGCCTCAACAATCAGTATGAAGAATTTGCGACAGAACATGTTGGGTCCCCGTTGCAATTTCTGCAAGCGAAATTATATAAAAATAATTTCAATAACAAATTGACTGGAAACATTTAAAATTTTAATTTTGAATATACCTAAACTAAAAATGTTAAATTATATATTTGAAAATGTATAAAGAACCATAGTTAGAGTAGAAACTTGCTCTCTCGAATGCTAAGAGCTTGGCATATGAACATTTTTCCAATCGTTATAAAAAAGCTATTTTTAATGAATTTATAAGTTTTATACATAATATATATACAATACATATATACAAAATACAAATATATATGTATATAGATATGTATAAAATACAATTTTTTCTGATATGTGAAGTTAAATTAAATTTATTTATTTTACTAAATAGGATTATTATTATAATAAATTAATTTTCATATTAATTCTTAGATTTTTTCTCTATTAGAGAACATTTTTCCTCTGTCATAAAGAATATATTAAAAATATTTTTAAACTTGAATCTATAATAAATTTAACTCTGTAAAAATCATAAATAAAACTTTCTTAGCTGAGAGATAAACTCCCGTTCGTTTTTCATGTGCAGCCTGCTCTTCGTGGAAGACTAAGCCTCTTAAGGATGAAGTGCAGCGTGTGCGGCAGTAAATCGAATGTTTAATCGATTGAATTTAATTAGAAAACAGCAACCATCAAATGTGGCATGTAGCAGCAGTTGCTGCTGTTGCTATTGCTGCTGCTGTTGCTGCTGCTGTTTCCCGCCTTGTTGTCCACTCTGTCTGCAATCGCATGCTAGTCAGTGCCTGGAGATTAAAGCTCAATACGATCGCTGCGCATGCGATTCGCGGGCGAATGAGATCGAGGGGTAAGAAATACTGCCCACTGCCACTGGGCCAGTTGGTAGCGATTGCTGTGAGTGTGAGTGTGCGTTGTGTAATGTGGCTGCCGTCTGTGCCGCAGCATGTGCCCAGGCCCAGAATGCAGATGTGGCTGCAGCAGTTGTGGCTGTGTAAACCAGCGGCGCAGCTTGTTCTGGTATCGAGGCAGTGCGATCGAAAATGGATTTGTATCAATATCGACTCACTAACATGATTCCAATAAATTAATATGCATACAAGGCAGACTCCAGGCAACTTCAGCTTCAGCTTTAGCCTCAACTCCAACTCCAACTCCAACTGCGACTGCAACAGTGACGACGCCTGTCGCCGTCTGGGTGCCCGGCCTTTGGGTCTCGATCTCGATCGACATCGCGTACACACGATGATGCATGTGCAGTGTCTCTGAGTTGTGATCGTGTTAATGTAAATAATTGCCAGCGCCCCAGCTACGTACGCCATAATGCGGATCTCCAATCCCCAACCCAATCCGAATCCGAATCCCAGTCGCAGTCGCAGTTGCCGACCATTGCAGATGTAATTAAAATCTCGCTCTCTGCGGCTTCTCACTTTCTGTCCGATTGCCTGTCCTGCTGTCTGGCTTGGTGTTTGTCTGCTTGTTCGCCGGCCCAGAGAGATTCGTCTTGACTGATATGAGCCAAGCGACATACACGCAAACCTCGCTCCAACTCTAACTCCAACTCCAACTCCAGCTACGACTCCAGCTCAGATGTTGACAGTTCACGAGTTTTGTTTGGCATCTTGCGATATTTCTTTTGCTAGCAGACACTGGGCTGGCGATACGATTTCGGCTTGGGATTTGGGATTGGGATTGGGGTTCGAATTGGGATTTGTTTATAAGAGCACTGCCAATAGCACTGGCACTGGCACTGGGCATCTGTTAACGAGTTGTCTAATTGGCATTGTTATTTGTATTAGTTGTATTGAAAGTTGCCTTTGCAGCCTCGACTTGTTAGCAGGCAGGTCTAACACTTTTTGTGTAAATATTTAAGAGAAAGTCTTAGTCGAGTTGCTTAAGATCTATTTATAATATATTTATATTTATTGAAATATGTTTATTGAAGTGAGTTCTTCTTAAACATCTAAATAGAGATTACTCAAGTAGACTTTCAGGCTTAAGTTAAATATATTTGAAATGTAATTTAGGTATCTTAATTTAAGTGTTCAAGTAGTTTGCATGCGCTCCTTAAGTACTCAACTTCAAGAAACCTTTGCCAATCTGCCATCGACAGTGCGAAATGCTTCGCCTGCGATCGAGGGCGAGAGAGGGAGGTACGAGCTGTTGCCTACTTGGTTACTTCGTATGTCAGGGCTTAGCCGGAGCCCTTGCAAGCAAAGCATTCGACTGTCTGCGCTTATTTATGGCCACAGATGGTAAAGATATAGCGCCAGACGACGACAGATCAAAGGGAGAGAGAGAGAGAGAGAAACAGAGAGAGAAAGAGAGAGCAAGTGTGAGTCTGAGCCAGACGATTGGCAGACACAGCTTGGGATTACTTAGCTTGGCCATATCTGCAGCATCAGCTGACGGCAGTTTCACAGAAACTGAAGCTTCAACTTTTATATCGATGCATTGTTGATTAGTCTGTCCAGGCTACAGATTCGGATGCAGCTTTTGGCATGCAAAATATTTGGGTTAGTTAAGACGCAACAGTCACGCACCGAACCTATCTCTCTTTCTGTGCCTCTCTCTCTCTCTCTCTCCCTCTCTTGAAGCTGTCAATCAGGCTGCGAAGCTTCACTGTGTGGATGTCAATTTTTGTGCGTGCCAGGGAGAATATCGCAATGTCATTATTTGTGGGAACCAATACAGAAAATTTGTATATCACGCTCAGTTCGAGTTCCAGTTGGAGGCGCAGAGCGCGCAAAAATCAAAAATCAAAAATCAAAAATCATTACTTCAAACAAACGGCGCACCGCGTCAAGCAATCAATCAATCAAGCCAGCAAATCAAACAACATCGACTCGAGCCGAGCACTGAAAATGAGCTCGAAACGAGTTCAGTTTCAGCTTCACACAATGGCGCACACACAAATGACAGATCGACAATACGAATCAAGTCCGATCGGTCTACAATTCTCTCTCCCTCTCTTTCACTCTCTTTCTCTTTCTCTCTATATATACGCTTGTGTTTTATAAGTATTTGTGTTGCGCACTTGAGTTGTTACCTTCATTGGTTTCTTTTCTTTAGATCTCGTGATTCAAGTGCACAAATAGTCGAACGTAGACAAATAAAGGTTAATGAGCTTTTTCTTAATATTTATTTTTCAGTTACTTTTTTCGAACTACATATAAATATTTTTTTTCTTTTTTATTTTATTCAATTTTAAAATTGATTGCTGTCGTGAAATGTAATGAGCTGTTTATGTAAATAAAATTTGTACGCTCCATTAGAGGTTTATAGATACTTATATATAGCACATTTAAGTGTGTTTCATGCTGTTTTCAAAAGGTAGTTGTATAGCTAGTATAGCAGTATTAACAAGACTAGATATCTCATATATGGGCTATTCTCTTTTTTGCAGTCGGAAGTCAAGTGTCAACATTTTTATTGGCTTTTTATAACATGGACCAAAATTGATATCGCAATTTAATTAATATTAATATATCTAACACTACTTATAAATATTATACTCTAAATTTTCATTTGCAATTTGCAAAACTAAACTCTCTGAAACAACAGCAGGTCATGAGATGCGAAGCATCTCCTCGTTTGTCATTTTCAGCTAGACCAATTTTGTTTATATTTTCTTATTTTAATTATATTTTCATTTAATTTTATTTAAACTCTTATTTCATGTATGCAAGGTATTCAAGCTAAATTTAAAAGCAAATAAATTTTAAATAAATTTTATTAAAATATTTTAACTGCAGTTTGCCAGTTCATAAAATTTGCTTTATTTACATATTAAATTTGGAATTTAGAATCAATTAACTTTGTTAGCTAAATATCTACTATAAACAAAAATATTTTAATTTCTTTACATTCAACTCAACATGCAAGGCAGCCAAGAAAGCAAAACTAAATTATGCAACACAGTCAAGGACATACGAATCGATTAGAATTTTCACTTGAAATGCGTCAAAGAAGTCCAATTACTGATTAGTTTAGATAAAGAAGATAACTTTAGCTAGAAGCTCATCATCGCACTCGACTACGCACTCACAATATTTGCTTTTCACCGAACTCTTTGCCCATTTGGCCCAAGCCCCACGATCTGCGCGTTCTTTGCTGGTTTAATGTTTGTGCTCTGCAATTAAATTCGTATTCTCTTACAATTGAGGCGCTCAAGTGGAACTTCCACGAATATCATGGATATAGATACGCTGACAAGCAGATTGAGATGCAGCTGCAATCATCAGCGGCAGCCACGTTGGACCCTCTGCTGGTTGGGCATCTAGGCAGCTAGGCAGCTAGGCAGCTAGGCAGCTAGGCCTGGCTTGCTGCGCCTCTTGTTGTTATAGGCCAGAGCCCAAGTAAATACTTGTAGCTCTCTCAGCAAGCGCTGCAAGTGTTGGCTCTGGCAGTTTGGTTGCTTTATCAATGGGCGAGCGGGGGCAGGTTTGGGCAGCGGCGTCTGAAGTACCTCCATATCAAAATAATCAAAATTTTGATTGAGTGCAGTTTTTGGTGCGTCTTTGGTGTGTTTACACGATGACGACGCGCCGAGAAGAAGATCGATTCATAGGGAGCCTGCTGGAGGGGTTTTTGTGTCCAATCACGTTGTTGATATTGATAATGACATTGATGGCATCGAGTTCGCCTGAGTGACTATGTGACTTGGCTACAAGATCTCGAGTGCGAATGCAGTCGTCGCCGTCGAAACGATTGTTTGCGCGGATTTTGATTTGGATTTCGAGCTGACACTGAGACTGAGACTGAGTATGAGACCGAGACTGAGGCTGAGACTGAGGCTGGGTGCCTGTCAATCGGTGAAATCCGGCACAGTTCGAGGGAATTGAAATTGGTATTGAAAACGCAGTCAGGTTGATGCTTCAAGTTGAATGATGATATTGACATCATCGAGAGACACTTTAAAATTGTACAACAGACTAAGGCATTTCATGTAAATGATAATGCTCGACACTCAATACACTCGCTCACACACTGTAATTGTTTTCGTATCTTTCTATCTCTAGCGAGCTACACTTACACTTGGCCCTTTGCTGCTTTCAATGCTTCGGCCTGCTCTGCCTGCTCTCAATTGGTTTGATTGATTCGCTGCACTCGAACAGATAAGCAGCCATAAGACCCGTCACTCGGCCTGGTGAAAGCAAGTGGGAATTTATTAGTAATACTTTGCAATGCTCGCAATACACTTAATATCTGTAGCCACTGTGGCGCCGCTCACACAGTTGACTGAGTCGAGTATAGTGACTTTGATAATGGATTATTGATTGCTGCAGCTGTAAAACAATAACTTTGCTTAATTTGATTATTTCTAACCAATTTCACATATTTTACATTTGACAGATATTCAGATTGGACAGTTAGTAATATATTAAATAACTGAGGCAGCTTTAGCTTACTGTATTTGACAGCATGTACAGATGGAAGCATATATCAATAAACATGTTAATTGATCAGATGTTTGAGCCTGAGTCTCAGTGAGCCAGGAAATGTTCAGCAGCTGTCGGATGCTTCTCATTTCCGCTTTTTGTGTTCAATTGAAACTTGATGAGAAATTAATAAAAATCACTCAGTGGCAACTGTTACTTAGTAAGGCTGTTAGCCAGCTGTCTGTGGGCTGAGACTGCTGACAAGGTAACATTCTGCGTATATTCCAAAAGAATCCTTTAGCGGCATTAAGTCTAATTATGTTCTATATATTTTCTGCTTATAATTCAGATCAAAAATAAATTATACAAACTTAAAGACTAAGCCTAAATGATCTATAGCAAAAATAAATTTCTAAAAAATCACAAAAGCTAATTTTATTTGAGTATCTTTCCAATAGGATCACTTAAATCCCATTTCAATTTATTCATATGGCTAAAAACCACCCCAGTTTATTATCTTGCGACCTTCAGACATCAGCTGCATTCGCTATGGTCACACAGAGTAGGTTAATGTGCGCAATTCACTAAGCTAACACAGATGGAAATGGTTCATAATGTTCTTTAAAGATTTGCACACCTAATGGCCAAGAATCATAGGGCGAGAGAGAGAGAGAGAGAGAGATACAGAGTGGGGGAGAGGGAGAGGGTAAGGCAACAATTGGAGCAATTAAGAGCGGCCCACAACAAAACAATTTGCCGCTGACAACGACAATTGTCAATGCACAATTCGGCGTGTAATTCATCAAAACTCAATTCAAGGGGGAGAGAGAGAGGCTGCAGAGGTAAACAGTCGAAGAACAGAGAAGCGAAACATTTCATTGTTTTTGGCACATGGCCCATGGAGTTGAATCAGCGAATGTTGATTTTGATGTTGATGTCAAATGCAACGTGACTTGGAACTCTTTGCGGTTCCTTTGATTGGCAATTTTTCAAAATCGTCAACAGCAATCGACAGGGTATGACCGAGAGAGAGAGAGAGAGAGAGAGCAAGAGAGAGAGCATGTTGCTTGGGTCAGACGGAGTTGGAACGTCACGTCGTTGGTTATTTATAATTCGATGCGATTGATTGATGGAATCGCCGCAAAGTCGGTGACACTTGGCAGTGCGCAAAAATAAATAGCCGCTCGTAGCATTGACAGCTGATTGCGAAAGTCCATTAGGGCCAAGTCCGGACCGTAAATGGGGCAGTGCGGCAGAGGCATTGAGGTGCCACTGTAGCTGCTGTTGACGCATGTAACATGCCCGCTGTCCCCTGTCCATAGGCTACTCAAAGTTAGCAACTGTCCAGGATCTGGCATGGAGTTGCATCTGCATTGTAGCCTTGTTGCTCCAACTCCAGCTCCGGCCGTCCCATCAAAAGTGCAGTCAATCAAGTGAACAAAATTTGATAATTTTACCAAAAAAAAAAAAAAGGAGTAGAAAATATGTATTACGTATGTTCTCGGACAGGCTGTCAGGGGGTGGTATCTTTCGAGCCAGACCAACTATTTATCTGTACATAAGCCAAATGCAAACTGATGTCTGGAGCAGACAGCAAGCTGTGTAAAGAGTTTAACAATAGACATTGGCCTCGATGTTGGCCGAACGGTTTTGTGCCTCTTGAATATTGTAAAATAAATAACAGAGCTGCTTAGGCATGGGACGACAGGTTTTCACCTCAGAAACTTGATTAAATTCAATTTGAGTTTCATATTTTTTCGATTTAAAAATACTTTTTTTTTATTTTGTCTGAATTTTGGATAAAATACTATTTTGTTTATGTATAAATGTATGTATTTATATATTCTTATAGAATGATTTATACTTGATATATGTATATAGTTAAAGAGAGTGAGATATTTATAGATAGATGGAGATAGTTAGAGGGAAAGGAAAAAATTATGATTTTGTGCAAAAGTCTGTATATTTTCCTAGATGCAAATATCTCTTATTGAAAAAAACACCTTTAACAAAAAAATCGTACTTATTACAGCATGGAAACCTATAATTGAACTCGTTAGCTGAAATAACAAACTTTACATTTATTCTTAAAAATAGGATTAAAGTTGACTTAGAACATTATATTTCCCCTTTTTTATCCCACATAAGTAGTAGAAAGAGCTAATTATATTGTTTCTATATATGCCTCCACTGCATTTGTCTTATATGGGAAAAGCGAATCAGCTATTAATCAATATAACATAAATCTATAATAAATAATATAAATAAATATAATAATTTATAAATTGAAGCTTCCCCCCTTCCCTCATCTGCAGCAGCTCAACTGATTGTTTTGTCCACTTAAGTAAACTTTCCAAAAACGTAGTTTTTTCGGGCAGCTTAAAGTAAGCAGCATGAAATATTAATCAGAACAGGCACAGCTTTTTTATAATTTCCTCTTTAAATGCTGCAGTTGAATTGAGGTAGTGCAATTCTATAATAATAATTAAACTTTGCATATTTTATTTGGTATACATTTCTTAAGAAATCAATGCCTTTAGCAGCACTGAGTGAGTGAGTAGGAAACCAGCTTTTGATTACAGGTTTACGTGTTGCGCTTTGGCATGAAAGTATTATTTGTTTTCTTTATTTTTAGCACTCGTATCAGAGGAACTGTCAATATTGTGACATGACATGATTTGTTTGATGCAACTGCTCTCCAGGCCCAGCCCAATGGGGCAGCTTCACTTGGCGCATCGCATGATGATCGGCAATAAATTGATGGCCGTCCCTGACACCAACAGACAGAGAGAGAGAAAGAGAGAGCGAGAGAGAGGGGGTGAGTGGAAGTGGGGCCTGAAAGCTCACTGAGTCAGCTAAAAGCAGTTGCTGACTGATTTGTGCAGCAAATCGTTGCAACTGGCACCTGGCGGATGCAGTCACCAGCAATTTGTAAGCTTATAAAGGAAATATTTATATACACATACTCGTATACACATATACAATGAAAAAAAACTCATTTAATTATTGTGCGATGATTAATTTATGGTTATTATTTAGCTGGAAAATAGCCAAACTTTTTCAGCTAAATGCGGCTACTGGCTGTAATTGCAGCTGAAGACATTTACTGTTCTGGTGAACACGCGCTTCTGACATTTACGACCTTCCACAGTGGTGCCATGAGCTGCAGCTGGAGTAGGAGTCTGAGGGGAGGTCGCTTGTCTCTGTGACATGAACACACTCGGACAATGGCAGTTAATGGTCATGCCGGCGAGCTGCAGCCACCGAAAAATAAACCAACTCACCAGCGCTACATAAATTTCAAAACTAGCCTCGGCACAGACGCTGCCCTTTATGTGCCACACACATTTCACGCAGTGACGACATGAATCCGCCAACATAAACACTCGTCCAGGACACACTAATACACTCACACACACACACACGCGCGTACACAGAGCACACTCATAGAGATACAAAATATTAGAGCTGCTGAAAAAACATGGCCAAATGGACAACAGCAGGCCATGTACAGTGGGAAAAAAGTTAAATTTATAGAAATAAAATTTGTATTTGAAAATTCATTCAAGACTAAAGCTGGTGAAGCAATAAAGAATTTAAAATTCATTTTAATAATAATTAATAATAATGATATTAAATATATTCGTAAATTATATACAATATTTAGTTGCTCTTGCTTACAGATATAAATATTTGGATTAAATATATAAGAGTAATCGAGTCTCCATTTAAAGAAATTAATATTTCAATCAGAGGTTCATAGATTGAGCTAAATTGTAATAAAATAGTAATTGATATACATACATCTATGTTTGAATTATTATTTATTTCTTTCACAAAAGAATAATTACATTAAATATTATATAAATAAATATCTATCATATATAATAAATAAAATATTTACAAATAATTTAAATATAGGTTTTATATCACAGTTTTTTATATTTTATATTTTTTAAATAAAATAATGCCTCTTTGCTCCACTGTACGTTGTCGGCTCGTTCTAGTGCTCTGTAAGAGCATAAAAAAGCGGGAGTCAGACGAAAAATGTTTAGTGGGTGCGTGGACAAATGCAGCAGCAGCAACAACTACAACTACAACAATAGCAACAGCAACAGCAATAACAACAACACTGAGAGGGGCACCTACCATTTGACCATTCTAACATCCTCGTCATGCTGGAGCCCGCCATGATATGGCATTCAGTAGCACTCACATGTCAGAAGTGGGCTGAACTGTGGCCGCTCTTGCTAGCACAGTGGATGGAGCAGGAAGCGGACAATAACGCAGGACACAGGACTTCGGACAGAGGGACAGTTGGGACAGTTGGGACCCAGGGGCTATGGTCCGGCGTGCAGCCGTGGCCAAATTGGTTGATAGCTTGAAAAACTGTTTTTGCACAGCTCCGTCAAATTGCATTTTGTGTGACAGACCGCAAAATGCATCATCACCAACATGAGCGATGAGCGCTGTTGTTGTTGTTGTTGCTGCTGTTGCTGTTGCGTTGATGTTTATATTTGCCAGCAGGCTACAGCCCCATCTCCGATGCTGCAGCAGCGTCGTGCAGCACCCAAACATTGTCCAGTAATTTACGAGCTTTTCTCTTTTGTTGTTTTTTTGTTTTTGGAGCAACGCATGTGTTGGTTGCATCGTGTCGCAATATTACAGTAGATCCATGGGTTAGGCATCCATCGTTGGGAAAGTGTTTTGAGGTTAAAAGTTTTCAGACCGCCCGCCTATTTGAGTGCACAGTGGTTAAAAATGGTCCATCTAAAATGAGACGTAATTGAATTTTGTTGCAATTTATGTTTATGAATCTTGACTCAACTTGCAAACAGAAGAATGTTTGGATTTGGATTTCAATATCAACTGTAATATTATACATATTGATGGCATAGTTGATAGTCTTTACCTATTTCCTATTTTCGATCTATCATAAAAATAAATTGGGTTTTGACTTTCATTTATATTTTTTATTAAGTTCTATTCATCAGAAAATTTGATAATAAAATTTTTGCTGTAAATAAACATCAATATACACATTAAACTATTTATTTTGAAAAAACTCTCTTTCATCTATAAATTATACAGATTTATAAATCTTTGTTTTCATAAATATTTTAATATACTGCTGTTATTATATTGTATAAAACATATATGACATTCACCCTGATCAACTAAATATATTTATAGACTCCAGCAATATTTATAATTCAGAATATATATTTTTACGTGCATTTACTTTGCATTTTGCGCCACTGTGCGCTGCCAACAACTTCATTCAGTTCGCATTAATGCAGCGTGAATTAAGTGTCAAGGACATTTTTTGGTTGCAGCCAGTTGCTGTTGTTGACGACGCAACATGCTTCAGTCAGGCCTTATCCAGGACTCGCCCTGGCCCATGCTCTCTTCCATTCACATGCCCAGCGCTGTCCTTGCGTGTGCGGCAAAGTGAGGCTACGTCTGTTTGTCTGTGTGTGTGTGTGCGTGTGGCCGAAATTGCGTTGCAACATTCAAGTAAGTGACGTAAATGCATCAGAAACACAACACACACAAACAGACAGACAGATAGACAGACGGACAGACGGACAGAGGAGTAAATCATGATGACCAGACCGGGGGGATGCAGCAGGCATCAGGCGGCAGTTATGGCTGTCAAGATGAATGCCATATCATCGCACCGAAAATGGTGTCAAAATGTCAGCAGCGCTAGCGGGCGCTGCCCCAGGCCTGAACAACATCAGCTCCAGCTTCAGGTCCAGTTCCAGCATCAGCATCAGCTCCAGCGTGTTGTTATCCATTTGAATTATGAGTTGTGCAGCGCCATCAGCAACAGGACCAACAACGCATGCCTGTCGTCGGTGCCCGCCTCCTTGTCGGTCATTCCGTGCAATCCGTCACAGGGCAAATGTGACCAGGCCGAGCAGTGCACTGAGAACTCGGCCTTCGTCGGCTCTGTATGGAAAAACTCTTGGAATACGAGTAATTTATACGTGAATGACCGCAGTTAAATTAAATGCTAAACGAAGACATTAACAATGCAGGACATGCAGGACATGCGGCATACAGACGACAGCACATGCAACACGCATGCCACACTGACTGCTTTCAGTCAATGCAGTGCGTCATCAGCTGTTAAGATTGAGGTTAATTTCATTTTAAGACAGGAATTGATGGGTGAATGGTGAAGAGTGAACGAGACAGGGGGAACTGAGAGAGAAAGAGGTGGGAGGAAAACAGAGGGGAGAGACAGACAGAGATTACTTGCCGATTATATAACTTACAGATACTTGACATCTTTTTGTCTAAGAAAGCAGACCTACTTGTCTAGAAATTGATTTCAGAATTAGAGATTGTAAAAGCAAACAAACACAAATTTTTGTATAATTTTGAAATATACTTAAGGAGTTACTTAAGTGAAGTATTGGCTTTATACTCTATGTAGCTTACGATCATAATTCTTGCATTTTGCATAATAATATATTTTAGATAGATAAAGTATTGCCTGACCCAAAGGTCAGCAACATCTCAATCATTAGTTGGATCATTATATAAATATACTCCATACTAAAATATTAATTATAATAATAATTCTAAGTAATAAACATCTTTAGTATTCAACTAGATCAAATTTGTTTTTATAGCAAAAAGATTCCTATAAGAATGCTGTTCAATCTTCTTATCTTCTTATAGAAAAGCTCTTAAGATCTGCACATTATTGGCACGAACTTAGTATACCACTTTTCAGTGTCTGTCTGGCATCTGTTGGTAGATTATATAGTCGATGATTCATGCTGTTGACTTTCTTAATGCTCTTGGCTGCATTTTGTCGCTCTTCGGCTTCGTCTTGGGCCAAGGCGCGCACTGCACAAATGCGAGGCTGAAACTCGATACAACATCGAAACCCACATCCACATGCCACAATTTACGGCTCGTTCATCAATTGTGACAACGGCTCAAGTAATTCCCTTGGACATTTCACGCCAAACTGCACGCAGACGACACCCAATCAAAGTGGAATCGAGTCCACGAAAGGAAAGAAAAGGTGCAACGAAATAGTTCGAAAAGAAAAGGGAAACCGAGAAACTGAAACGGGCTAAAAGTGAAGCGCGGAAGCTGCCACAGCAGAAGCAGCACATGAGCGTGTGTGTTGTATGTGTGTGTGTGTGGGAGCAGACAGTCGTGCCTCCTTCTACGCCTTCAATTTGCTGACATTTATTAATTTCCGATTAGCGACATGGAATTTATGCGCTACTGAAATTTTGCTTATTTCATTTTTGGTAGTCTCGACCCTTTGCCCCGATCAGTTCTGTGGCTCAAATTACCTGGCCCGGCCGGCAGCTGAGACGACGGCTTCTAATGCCGCCTGACACTTGCTGCCAAGTGTAAACGACGCCACTTTACGGCACATTTGGCGCCCAAGAAAAGAAACCAAAACAAAAACTTTGGCCATAGCCTAAACGATCTTTAGCTATGCCCGATTTCGCCATATGATTTATTGGCCATGTGGCCATAAATCACCAAAGTCTGATCTAAATGTGCGTTAAATGGTGCAAGGGGAACGCTGTCTCTCTGTCTGTCTGTCCCTCTGTCTTGCTGATCGCTTAATCGGCACTGCAATCGAGCAGCGATACAATTAACCCCAGGGGGGCCTTCATAAACGTGATATCGTTGGTGGTAATCAACCTGGTAACAACTTTTCTGTAATGCTGCCACAGCCCACGCGATGTTGTTGCTGTTGCTGTTTGCTGTTGCTGTTGGGGCAACTTGTTGCTGCTATTGCCATTGTTGGTTAATTGGAATGTCAAAAGTGACTAAAATCACGACTTTGATATTACTTCGGGATCATGTGAACAGTAGCGAAAAACTATTTTAAAACTGTTTGCTAATTTAATGATGCAAATAGCTGGCGGCAAAAACGATGTGTCCAATCAATAGAGTGACTTGAATGATTATTATTATTTTTTATAATTTTAATAATCACTAATACTACACTATTATTATTATATATATAGTTGAGTTGCTAATGTTATTGCTGTCGACTGAACTACGGTGAATAAGGAAAGATTCATTCAGAGAAACATTCATTCAACCAGGCATATCTTAAAGAAAATGTGTTTATATATGCTCTTTGTTCTTTGATTAAAAAAATATTACTTAAACATAAATGTCTGCATATGAATGTATTCTTATTGTATAATTCACAAAAGCAAATATTCCACATTCATAAATTTATGTGAAGGCTTACCTCACTGCTCTATGCAGGCGACATATCTGCATAACTTAATAATATAAAATTTATTATAAAATCATTTAAGCCTGTACTTCAATTGATGAGAATCCTATAGAGCAATATACCCATAAACATTCACAAATACTCGTACACACACATATACAAATAGTCTTAGCTTGTAAAATACCTCAATAAATAAATGTATTTTATTGGAAATATTTGTTTATCCAAATTTGACTTAAAAATATGCTCTCAATGGCTAAAAAAAACTCGCAATATATTATTAGAAGTCTATTATCATATAGTTGATAGAGTTTGGCTGTCAGTCTAATTTAAAATATAATAATATATGATAAGGCAACATTTAAGCATATTTTAGAGCCAAGAATAAATAATATTTGGCTATTGGCTATGAGAGTATATCCATATATTCATGAGTTCTTACATGCTTTCATACAGTGCTTACAGACAAAGAGTTAGATGACGGATGACATACATATATAATTAACCAGGCAAAGACTCTACATTTCAGTTTTATTAAAAATTTTGTTTTAATTGGGATTTGTATCTAAGCTTAATTTTTATTGAAGAGAAAAATGTATTTTAAATTAACAGACATTTTTCTACTCCTCAACCTCCTAATAAAGTCATATTATTATAGTTCAGATAAATTCAATTTCAAATTGCTTAAATGCTGGAAAGATTGTTTGGCACAGCATTTAACAGCAGTGGCTCACATCTTCAATGAACCGCTCAATTTAAAAAAATGTAAGTCATTCTAAGTGTTATATAACACTCTTCTAAATATTTCAGTTAAAACAATGTCATTGCCCCAAAACTCGCAAACGTTAAACGCGCAAAATGTGAACAGGTAATAAATACTCGATGAGCAACAAATTGCAACATTATAAAATTACAGAGTTTAGCGTGTGATAAGCTTTGACAAAGATAAACACGTTCAATCATGCCACCTGATTGACGAGCAAACACACACACACAGAGAGATATATAGAGAGGGAGACAGGCAGGCAGACAGACAGAAAGCTAAGCTGAACCTTAACCAAAACCGGGGCACAGATCAATTGAAGCAGCCTGCAACAATGTGAAATGAATTTGATGGAGGACAGACAACGACAGCAACACGAACTGATGGGGCCACGGGGGCAGCAGAGGGGGGCTCGGATGACGATAAGTGCGTTTTGTGGCGGGACTACGAGGCGTATGCGTTTCATGGCCCTTTTGATTGATTGATGACGCATCGGGCGTCGTAATTCATGTTGAGAGGCGAACAATTTGCTTTCCTGTCCTGTCCTGCCCCGAAAGGTGAGACAATAAAACGGCAAACGGTTTTTCATCTCTTCAGGCTAGAGCTGCTGCTGTTGCTGTTGCTGTTGCGTGCTTGAAGGCAGAATCTGTGAGGCCGTGAGAAACTCGCTTAGCTATGCCTACGCCTACGTGTTGCCCAGACAGGCAGACACACACACACACCCGCTCACACATACACTTATACAATTTGAGGCAGACAGAGTCAAGTGGGACTAGGGCAAGGCCGCAGCAAAATCGAGGAATTAAATTCGCATGCCACGCCGTATGGCAAGAGCCAAAGGCAATAGCAAAGCCAAAGGCCACGCAAACGTGCCGTAGTCAATGGGTGCGGGCGACGGTTGGCAGAAAGACAAAAGCAAAAAGTTCAGGAAAAATTGTTTTTCTAGCAGTTCGGTTTCAGTTTCCTTTTGGCGAGCGGGCGCATAAAATGGCACAAAAACCCCAAATAGCTAGCGATTTTTTTCACGTTTTAATGTTGCCTGACTTCCCAATCCCATTCCGATTCCCAGCTACTGCTCCAGCTACTGCTCCTGCTACAGCTACTGCTCCTGCTCATGCTCGTGCTCCCTATTACCCAAACTCATCCTGCACAACGTCGACATTCTCGACAGTCACACACACACACACTCTTGACGGTTTTCGTGTGCGTGTTGTGTGTGTGTGGGGTCTGGGGGACTTGCCAAGCGTCTGCCTGCCGTCTGCTGGCTTCGCCCGAGTTCAAGTGCGCCTCGCCTCCCTCCACGCCACAGCTCGCGACCCTGCTGGCTCCACTGCTGGTTGGTTCCATTCATCGAACCGATGGCAACTTGTTGATTTTGTGTGAAATTCACATGCAAAAACCAAACCAATTTCGCCCTTCATTTGCGGGCGCCACAGTTGCCGGTCGGCAGGCATTTCCTTTTTTTCCTCCTCCATTTCATTTCGTTTTTTTTTTCTCTTTTCTCGTTTTTCGCTGAGTTTGTTTTGTGTCCTTTTTTCCGCTTTTCCCTTTTTGCACCGAACTAGGCTGCCGCCGTGAAAAAGAGAAATCAATAATCGATTTCGGCGTAATGGCTCTGCCTTTAAAGTATGCTTTATGTGCGTATTAAAGAGTTGCCTCAGCCGGGTTCATGGCTCCACTTTTGCGCTAATAAAAGGTCGTATAATAAGAGACTTGGTAGTAAAGTATATTCTAAAATGTTATATTCTTCTTTTCACTTTTACAATAATCCAATTATAAATCTAGACTGTTAATTTTACTTTTAATTTATATATAAAAAATCATTTAGTAATGCTTGGAAATATTCATATAATACAATAAGGCCTCGTTAAAATTTTATTTAATACACTTTTTCTGAATTGAAATGCTGTATAATATTTTAAGTAATGACAGAAAAGCAAATTTAATGCATGTCACTTCTTGCTTCTTATGTTTGGTAATGAAGATGACGACAAACGAATGCAAGTATTCTGAAGACTTAATGTCAAGCGAGTTCTAGTTGCATATTAAATATTTTTTAAAGATATTTATATTCAGAATATGCTTAAGCCTTATCAGTCTCATCAAAATTATTCAAATATTTCTATATGCAATTTGTATTTTACATAACATATAGAACTATTATTGATGATGCTTATACATCATTATTATTATCATTATTCAATAGAAACGATTGGAACGAAAAGACGCACGTAGTTGCATTCCGAATGCCATATTTAGTCAAGTTATTTATAGAGATCAACATGTGCTAGCATTTGCATTTGGAACGACAAATCATATTATCTGCGGCGTGACACATTCGTCATGACGCGCACACAGACCGGACATAGGAGACGTGCAAGGTTCGAGTCTGATGCCCTCGCCTGTTGCCACTAGCCTCCTCCATATGCTGCTGCTGCTCTCTCATCTCCTGGCTGCTGTGGTCATCGGCGCAATGTGCGCGTATTGGCCTCGATGTCGGCCACAGTCACAACCATCCGTCATGTCTGGTGACGTTGAAGACATGGCCGGTACTCGTCGTCGTCTGCGTTGTTCGAGTGCGCTGGCATCGGATTTGAACAGTTTGATGGATCAACTTGCGCACGTCCTCGTCATAACTCACAACACTTTCAGCTCTGCAACGCTTTGGTTCGACTATGGCTCGTCTGTCTAGTCCGTCCCTGAGCACGACGCCGATTTGACGTTTGACGTGAGCGCACGTTTGATGGAAGATCTGTCAGGGCAGGCATTGAGCTTGTTCCAATTCGCTTGGAGCTTTGCGCTGTCTGTTTCAATGTTGGCCAATTTGGGCACTGAATGATTGGCGGCGGCTTTTGTTCTCACAGCACAAGGCGCAAATTCTTCGCTCTTTATTATCGCCATGCCCTGATTTATTGCCAATTAATATGATTGAAGTGTCATAATTCATAAGCGGCTTTCGTAGCCCCAACTCCCCCTTCTCCCCAGCTCCCCAGTCCCCCAGTCAATTGTGAATAAGCATCTAAATAGCCGTTTCCCAGCAATGAGTGTGCACTTGGGAACCTTTTGGAGCATAGCATTTCAAGAGATATGCCATAATGAGCAGACACAATGTGAACTTTGATCAAACAATTGAGGCTGATTCTAATATATTGAACGGTATTTCTATGTATAGAATTCTTGGAATTCATTGGCAATTATTTAATGTCTCGATTCCATTTAATATGCCAAATACATATAATGTGGACAGCAGTGCTAGGTAGGCAATCAAAAAAACTTTCTGATTTCTTTACATCTTTAACAAGCGAAAGCTTAAGAATATAGCTTTAATCAAGTCTAAGTACAAAACTATTAAACTTGATTGGCAGACTGCTAAGCAGTCTGTTTGACTGACTAGCTGACAATTGATGCAATAACTGTTTGACTGTCTGGCTGAGTTGCTGAATGACTGACTGACAGTCTCGTTGACTGGTTGACTCACTGACACCGACTGCTGACTGCCCAAATAATTTACTACTTAGCTAAACATGCCATAGAACATATATAATTTAGTTCTAGTTCTTGTCTTTTGAGGCTCATTTATACGATTAGAAGAATATTTATGTTATAAATTTCGTAATATTAATATTATATTTATATTATAAATTTAAAAAAATTTATTTTTGATCACATTCACCTCAACAAAGTAAATATTAAAGTAAATAATTTATTGCAAGACTTTATATTTCATCTATGGGACTTTACCCATTTTGAAAATATTTGTAATTTATTTTATTTATATTTTAAATATATTACGTTATCTTTATTTATATATATTTTTTTCTTATGTAGTTTTGTTAATTATTATTATGTTCAAAAATAAGTCAAGGCGCTTGATTGATTATTAGAAATTCGTTCTTTGTGATGAGATTTCAGTTGTGGCTTAAGGCTTTCAAAATCTGGACAACCTTATGCATTTCAAATATGTGAAACTCTTTCTAGCCTCTTATGGATATCATTCTCATTACGCCATCTACATCTACATCAATTTGCTTTGGCTTCTCAGCTGAGTTCAAGCCAAAAAACAACAGCAAAGCTAACCGCAAAACATACGTAAAGAGTCAGGGCCAAGGCAAAGGTTGTATTTGATGGGCGTGGCATGGAAGCCTTCAGTTTGACGCTTTCTTTAATTTTGACAAGACGTAAAGTCTATTAAGAAAGTCAATCAATGTCTCTCAGGCGAGTTGGCTTCGACTTTGGCTGCGGGGTCCTTCAACTTCAACTTCAGTGTGCTCGCGCGCTTCTGGCGCTGGATGAGCGCCAAAGTTCTGAAGTGACAGACAGACAGACAGGCAGACGGACAGACAGGAAGACAGACAGTTAGTCAGTCAGTGGGAGTGACGTGTGGATGCGTCGATGCGGGAGGCCCCGGTCTACAGTTGAGTGTCGGGCACTTGACTGACAGCTGGACGCGGTGGACGTGAAGGTGGACTTGAACGTGAACGTGAACGTGAACGGGGCCACGGATGATGATTATTGTGCGAGTCCTGGGAGGCGAGCTGCTTGATTGAAAGTACGAATTCAATGTGTGCACACAGCGAAATTATGAGGAGAACAAAAAATTGAGTGCGCAGCTGAAAAGTTGACAAAACGGCGACGGCGAGGTCATCGAAGCTGACAAGGACCAAGGGAAGTGTTGTTCAAACGGACGAACAGGTAAAACTTTATCCGGCGACATTAATTTGTAAAAGTGTTTTTCATCAAACAGGAATTAATTAAGATGCGCCCCCCAAAGTTTGCAGCAAGTCAGAACAAAATAAAAAAAAATTGAAGAAATTCGATGAGCAGGAGGACAGGGAACGAACAATTCTTTGGAAAAGTTGAGTGGCTATCGAGCAGCCCACACTCCCGAGGCAAGTGGGAACTGGGAAATGGGGAAAGTGGGAGTGGCGTCAATAATAATTGAAAATCATCACTCGAGATTTGCTAATTATGTGGAATTATCATCTCAATTATTTATTTTTCGATTTTCATGCGTTTTTCCTTTGCTCACTTTCGTCTAATTACTTTTTTCTCTCTCTTCTAGTGTCTCTCCCTCTCTCTCTCTGTATCTGTGCTGCTCAGGTGCGATTATAATCAAAGCTTCGAGGATTTGCCGTCAAAGTCTCGAACTTCTCAATTAAACGAATGCATAAATCATTGGCCGGCACGTCTGCAGATAATTCCCAAAAGTCCCAAACGAGGCGCATTAGAGTGCGAAAATACACACACCACACACACACACACAGGGCATCAAAGACGTTCAGCAAAGGACACTCATAAATCTGTAGAAATGTTGCTAATTAAAAAAATACGCATATTCCATCATCATTGGGCGAACATTTTTCTAGGGCCACCACTTTTGGGTGTGTGTTTGTTTCTGATAAAACTCTGCTCAGATTTATGCCCTCATAATCCATAAATATGCTTTTACCACATGCACACACACACACACACACACACATAGATATATGTATAAATATATGTGTGTGTATATACATCTTAATAAATTTGCTCGGCTGCTTGGGTGTGTCATTCCATGACGCATTAATTAATAGCCACATCAACAACTAACGCCAACAACAACAACAACAATAATACATAATAAGGTCTCACGTAAACACACCCATACACCCACACACATACTAACGCACACACTCAAAGATTTTAACGTTTCATGACTCTGACGAGTCCTTTGGGTATTTCAAGCTTTGGCTTACGTCTCGCGGTCTGTCAATTGCTTTGCTGGCTTCATATTGATTGCTTGGTTAGAGATAGTTTTTTTTTTTTTTGGCAAATAGAAGATGTTGTCTAAATCGAAAATATTTATAAATAAAAACCTTGTCTTATATATAAGGCTGTTTAATAATTTAATAAATGTGCGATATGTATAGGCTAGTAAGAAAAATATTCAAAGCTAAGATCAAAATATAAAAGAATTATTACATTTTAGTTTGCTTTTTAAGTTTGTTGTATTTCTTTTATTTTTTTAAGTTTTGTTTTATAATTATATAATAATAGCTTGAGCTAGCAATAACATAAATATAGAATTTACTATTAGACAAATAGGACACTAAGAGTAATTGATGTGACATAGCATACTTCAAGGCGCCGCAAACTATTTATATAAAATTTTTAAATATAATAATTTAGCTACCAAAAATATGAAAGTGCAGGCTGGCGGAGTGAAGAATATGTGCAGATCAACTTAGCATTTTTTGTTATATTTTGTAATATTTCCAAAAGTTAATTTTTATACCCTGAACCCATTGAAAATGGGAAATCAGGGTATAATGGTTTTGTTAAATGTATGTAACAGGGAGAAGGAGGCGTGGCGGACCCCATAAAGTATATATATTCTTGATCAGGGTGACGAACTGAGTGGATTTAGCTCTGTCCGTCGGTCTGTCTGTCCGTCCGTCCGTCCGTCCGTCCGTCCGTCCGTCCGTCTGTCCGTATGTATGAACGCGTCGATCTCAGAACATATAAGAGCTAGAGACTTGAAATATTTTTTGGAAGTCCCTGTATAGCAGGCGCAGATCAAGTTTGTTTCAAACAATCGATAACTATTACCGTTTTTATGTTATCGATTAAAAACCTTATCGAAAGACAGTATTTTAATTCTATCTCGTACATCTTTGGAGCTAGAGCCTCCAAATTTTGCATTTAGTTTCATTTATATTTTATACAATTTCGGTTTTTGTTGCATTTTGGATATTAGTTAAAAATTTTAAAAAAAATTTCAATCTGAAGTTTAGTTGCAAATATAGCCGAAATGTGAATGAGTTTGCGATTTTAAACAACTGACAAATATTCAATATAATATGTAAATCATATGCTGAAAACTTCATTGAATTCAATTGAGTATCACAGAAGTAATTAAACAAAACGTTTTGTTAATTGCAACATGTGACCAGAAACCCACCCCGTTTTCATTTTTTCTATACATGTGCACACATACATTGAGACATTCGAATGCGAGCATTCTTGTCTGAGAATCACAACAATAACAGCTGACTGCGTGAATTTTGGTATAATTCTTACCTGCCTTTAGTCTCAAATTTGCTACTGCTAGTCTAAGCAGTGCAATGGCGGTGTTAATAGAAGCGAGGGACGAAGTGCCTCGAGGGTCTGGGTTCAAACCTCGCCGAAGTCAAAACTTTTTTATTGTTTTTTGTTTTCACACACACAATGGTTGTGTCGCGGTAGAGGTGATGCGCTTTGATCAGTAGATGTTGGTTCGATTCCAGGTGGAGAAATGTCAGATTTTCTTAATTTTTTATTTTTTTCTTTTATTAAATTATTATTACTATTATTTAAAAAAAAAACTACCTTTTTGACAAAAATGCTATTTGATTGTGAAAGTGCAAGATTGGCAATTTAATTAAATTTTGTATAAGTTTGTGATGTATACAAGATACGGAATATATTTAAAAACGCAGATCGGACGGGGTTCAGGGGATCTCCTAGTCGGGCACCCCCGACTAGAGTTTTGTCACTTGTTTTTTATATACTCGTATATTCAATATTTTTTTTTACTAAATATAAAAGATATTCTTAGCTTTTAACTGTACATATTAGCATGCCCCAACATTAAAGTTTCAATACATATATTCTTCAATTAAACTCAGTAATTTTCACTATGCTCAACTTCTTCTAAATTTGCACATAAACTACTTAGCATATGGTCATTCGGCATATTAAATGAATTGGACTTGGACAAGCAGAAAGGTCTTACAGCTGAGGCACACAAATGGGGCGCCTTACAAATGCTGCGAGATAAATAACAGATAACCAAATGATAAATAATAATTTCGGCAAATACATCAGAGGGCTGGCCTGCTAATTGGAATTGATTAGGCTGGCAAACGCCCACATCTCTACGACTCTACGACTCCCAGCACTCGGCGCTTGCCCAAATGCACGTTTCACAAATTTATCTGCATCTAGAGTCACATATGCGACGAGTCGCCACCCACTGCCCACTCCGGCTCCAAGTGGAGTAGTTGGCAAAAGTTTTTGTCTGGAAATAGTTGGGTGTTTTGGAAATAACAAATGTGCTTAATATTTGTGATCGATGGAAAGTGCTTTGTTTTATTTTCGGTTATGGGAAAAATATCTGAGCATAGCACAGCCAGACTCCTTGGCTAATGAGTAATATTGCATGGAGAGGCGTTGCACTAATCACTTCATTAGCTGTGCCCCAAGCAGACCCAGCTCCAGGCTTAGCCTTAGCGCCTCAGCTCAGTTCAGCCGGGACCAGACATATTTATTTAACCTGCAAATCACAAATTCATCCATCATCCTTTATGCCCAGCCCGTCGCTGTGTGAGTGACAAGCTTCGGGCTGCCTGGCCTCCAATTCAGCTGCTTCCTTCATTTCTTGGCGACGATGTCGCTCTTTGACTGACATTTGACTTCGACGCTGACGAGCTTGGCGACGATGAAAGCGACAAGTTCATTGTCCTTGCACTGCCAAGAAGACGTTGCCAACGACCGTTCGTAATAAACACGCCCTCTGCCTCAGAAGGACCTCCATACCATGGCCAGAGCCCAGACCTCAGACCCCGACTCAGTCCCAGAGCGAAGGACGCACTTTGTTCGCAATTTGTTTTGTTTGCTTCGCGCTCTACGCTCCCAGCGTCTCGAGCTGCACTGCACTTGGTCTGGCAATGCCAGCAGAGGGTGGTTCCATGTCTGCCCGGTTAGTACAACTAAATCTCTATGGGTGTGCGTGTGTGTGTGTGTATTCCTTACTGTTCCTTTGGCTGGAAATGTGTGTCGTGCTGAAATATGCTTTCAATTTGGGTTAAAACTTAAAGCTCTTCATCGGTCTCCTTCTCTCTCACTCTCTTTCTCTCATTCATTAAATAAATCAGTAGCTGATCTTGGTAAATGGGGCTTATCTCATGATTTAATTTGATATTATGACACAATATATTGTAAATAAATGTAAATAATGCTATTGGATTTGATATGCATCATAAGTTGAGTTCTTGTTTATTGTATGTCAAAAAAATCTGTGCTCATAGAAAGGTTATAGAAATCATATATGTATATGATGAGTATTCTTAGTTTTGATATAGATTTCTCTAAAATATAATAAACAATTGTGCAAGATAATAAGAATATATGAAGATATGTATTGCATCAGAAGAAGATACCCAAAGCAGATTGTTATCAATTGCTATTAAACAAGGCGCAAACTTTGCATATATTTATTTAGCTGTTATTATTGCATTTATTAATTAAGTAGGAACTCAATCCAAACACAAATATAATATGTCTACATAGAAGAATTTATTTATATAAGAAATATATTTACAGTCAGCTTACTTAATGCCCAAATTTCGATTGTTCAAGTTATCCAAATGAATGCTTTAAGATGCGTTGCTTTGTTAGTTAAACCCTTAAGATGCGCACAACTGTGTTGCAATGCAAACTTGTAATGAATCAATTGCTTGTTTACGCACCAGAACCAAAACAGTTCACACAACAAGCACACACACACACACACACACACACACACATGCGTACACATATGAAATGCAATAACAGGGCCCAGTCATAATTAGCTGCTCATGTGTCACGCAGCAAGTGCAGCAACAGCCAAGGCGCGAAGGCAAACGGGCAGACGGACGGTCCTTTTGGTTGACTGAGAATGTGAGATTTGGCGTCAACAGCCAATTTGGTGCATTAGCGAAAACCGTTGGGCAATTACTGTCAAGTGTGTGCGCGCCCACGTCCGCCCAGGGACGTTTGTAGGTTCGTGAGATTACTCAAAAGCCAAGGCAAGTTTGCTAATCAAACGCTTCTACGCCAGAGCCTAGGGGTATTGAAAAACCAGTTGTCAGTACATAGCACAAAGCGGCCGAGGACATCTTTAATCACACACACACATAGGAATATAGCTTGGCTTGGTCCATGTCCCAACTCAATAAATGTCATCATTGGGCTAAAATGTTAATTAGCTCCAGTTGGCACCTCTGGGCATTTTGAAGGAGTTGCGTTTGCGTGTCGGAGGCGTATTGCAAGGGCTTGCAATACGTGCGACACTAATTACGCTGAAAGCTGCGATTGTCAGCTGCGATTGCGATTGCGGCTATCGGAAAAGTCCTTTTGTTTTCAGTTTGAAGCGAATTAATCAGCGGCAAGCATTCGACATTGTTATCGGACGTCATCAGCAGCCCCAGCGACAGCAACAACAATGGGTCCGAGAGCCAAAGCCAAGAGCCATAACCATAACAATGACAGCAACCATCACCAGCTATAGGCAAAGGTGCCCAAAACCCACCCACACACACACACACACACACACTCAGACACAGACTCAACCGCTAAACAACAAACGGGCGCCTTCTCCATATCTGTCGCCTGCCTTTGATGTGCGCCTTTGACAAGTGAGTTGACAATGTCAACGTCAACAGCTGACAGCCTTATTATGGCATTATGTCTGCCCCTGGATATGTTTGTGCCTCCTGCCACGTATATCGTGTTGACTGCAGATAAAGACTGGATGAAGACCTCTTTATGGGCGACCCTTACAGCATGAGTAACCAGCACTGGCTCAGAGCGTTGATGTTAATCAAGCAAACGTTTTGCAACACTGAGGCAGACCTCAGACTTTGGTTTGGTCTGGCTAATATCAGCATGATCCAAACACAACACCTACATTCGTCGTTCTCTTCATCTGAAACCCAATTTAAAGTAACTTAATCTTAACTATATTCACTCTCTTTTCCACCGCTGCCATTCATAAGAGAGAGAGAGAGAGAGAGAGACCTGACTTTAATATGCTTTAGTGCTGCCTGAACATTCCACAATGACCACATCGTTACCGAAACACACTCCCCACCTTGGCACAACTACTTCATGCTTCCGCTGCAGACATTCAGTTTGACAGCTAAATCAATTATTTTGGACAATATTCTCGTCAGGCCGAGGCAGGACGTCAACTGCCAGACTAATTACATAAGCCAAATATTTTTATATTTCGATATTTTTCGTTAGAAATCAATGATTTTTACACACACATTGGGCACATTGGGCATTGTCATTCAAATGTTGGCCAGATGAAATGCGTCATTTCATCATTTCATATTTTCAATGACAATAAAAAAAAACTCTGCACATATATTATTTGTGAGGCTCACCAGGAACTGGAACAGGACCAGGACCAGGACCAGGACATGGACCAGATCTGTATCCTCATCAACACGCTGCCCTGTCAGCGACCATTGAGACTTCAAGTGTAAGACATGTCAGCTCCACTCAATGACAATGCAACCCCTCTACTCGCTACCCCCCTGTACCTCAACCTCTACCTCTGCCTGTCCCATGGTCAATCCCACTTGCACGAGTGCGTAACACTTGTCCGTCACATCAAAAGCATCAAAAGTTTTGTCATGTGAATAAAAGTTTTTGCACCTGCCTTTAATACAAAAACATTGACATAAGTATTAATCCCAAATAGAAATTTCATCGGCAGGCAACAACAATGATAGCCACAGGAACCAGGATATACATAAATATATATACCATATATATATATATATATAAAAGTATATATATTGGTAAATGGTTTATATATATGTATATGACAACTGCTTTGACGGCTACTCGGACTCTGACTCGCTCTATATGTCTGAGCTGACGAAAAGACTGACAGACTGTCAGCATGTCTGTTGAGGGGAGCTGGACTTCGAGCTGTGGGCGCGTGGGCGTTCAGGGTTTGATTTATTTTTAGTTCCAGCTGCAAAAAAAAAGGTAAATAAACGTATATTCGTTTATATTGGGCAGCATTTTTCTACAATGGATTTTATGATAAGAATGTCATTAGGTGCGACCTTCAATCAAATTGTTATATTTTTAATAATTATATAAGAATATATGGTCAAGAAATTGTCTTAAAATTATTCAAAAAATATCTAAACATTTATAAAAAAAGGATCAAAGAAAACATATTTGTATCTTATCTTAAATCTGAAGTCAAATCATGAACAAATTTACTACAAGTACATTCCTCATTCATTGTCCATTTGAAACTAAAATGCATATAAATATCATATTTTATATTATGTATTTGTTTTTTAAATACATAACTCCACCCAAAAAAAAAAAGAGTGTAAGTTAACTGCACATTTAATGAACTCAACGACCACGCGTGTGATGCATTGTTCGATTTTGAGCATTTGACTGGTCGATGGTCGATGGTCGATTGCTGGCCCCTTTCGTCGCCTCGTCTGCTCGAGTGGGGTCAAACGGATGTCGAAGGTTCGACTGCCGGTTCGAACTCATTTGTCGCAGTGAAATCCGATTGACAAACTGTCAGGCGACGCATTTTGTTGTTTTCATTTTCATTTTGGCGGCTTGGCAGATGCAAAAAAAAAGCCCGAAATTAATTGAACAATTTAAACAGGAATTTTTTTGGAGGCAACGGGCATTGCCTGTCGGTGTCAAAAAGGACATGACCGAGCATTTGGCCGGGCACAGATGCACCCAAATGACTGAGTGAGAGATTGTATTATTGATTTTGCATAATAAAAATGTCACACACACAACATCAGCTATTATATTTATATATGTGTGTGTGTTTGCGAGTGTATGTGAGAGTTGACAATACAGCAACAATAAATTAATTAAGCCGATGAGACAGTTTAATGTCATTTAATAAAATATTGACGTGTCACTGACACAGACACACACACACACAGATACACACACGCACACACATGAAATGAATGACGCCATTTTGTTTTTTGGCTTTGACATCTGATGGGTGTTAAAATCAATTGACGGAATCAATTGGAATTGGCGGTCAGTTGGCGTCGAGAGTCCAAAGCGCAAGTTGATTGATGGACAGCCGACATATTGGGTAGCCCACAAGATTGATGGCTTCATCAGCAAAAACACAGAGAGAATGTGTGAGAGAGAGAGAGAGGGAGGCTGGCAGAGAGAGAGAAGGCAAACTATCTCTATGCACTTTTAGTACTCACTGTGTGTAGGCAAATGCATTTAATAGTCAAACTCTTACTCTGCCTTCTCACATAAATTTCACATAATGAAATGTTAATTTTGACACGTCATTAATATATTTTGTCTACCTGCCCAAATGCCACGCCCCCCACTGCCCCTCGATAGGTACGTCGAGCATTCGTTCAATTGACAGCGGCCGCGACGTTGTAATTAGTTTTGACGTTTCTCGTTGCACAAATTAATTTATTTGACATGTCAGACGACCGTCGGATCGGCCATTGACAACTGGCCACTAGCCGCTGCCGCAGTCGCCGCCACAGCCGCCATTTGCCACAGAGACTCTGTGAATTGTTTCTTTTTTTTTTTTTTGCTTTCCAAATGTGACATTTATTGGAAGAGCGACAAAACATGCACACGT
Source organism: Drosophila leonis (assembly GCA_035045365.1). Taxonomy (NCBI): domain Eukaryota; kingdom Metazoa; phylum Arthropoda; class Insecta; order Diptera; family Drosophilidae; genus Drosophila; species Drosophila leonis. The sequence goes on along the minus strand of JAWNPC010000389.1, from coordinate 630,559 downwards.
CTATATAAAATACCTGTCATACCATCATATTCCAGGCAAAAAGCAACATCAATTCATATATAGAGATTTTTGTGTGCTTACTGAATTTATAAGCAGGAAAATGTATTTAGATTAGAGTTTAAAATCAAATTATATATTATTATTTTATATAATTAGGCTAATGATTTAATTTTAATTAGAGTTGCAAGTCTCGCGTAATACGAACGTAAGGAATGCTAACTATTTAAAGTTTAAAAGTCTGAAACTAAATATTAAATAAGAAAATTACTCAGGTGATATATTTTTATATTCATCATCATTTCACATTTCAAGTCAATTTCAATAGCTGATTCAATCTTGTTCAGAAAAAATGTTTCCACCGGAAAATTTTAAAATTAATTTCTAAATTGTATAATAAATTTAAAAAATTAATATTTTGAAAATATATTATTTCTTTAAAAAAATATTGATAATAATATTATAATAATAATAATATTATACAAAAATATTTACAATAAATTATTCTATTATTTTCTTAATTTTTGCAGCTGCAAATGTTAAAGAAAACAAATAAAAGAAATTTCGAGTCAACATTTTTGCTAAACACTGTTGAAATAGTTTTCAAATATTCACTTCGGCACAGTTTTCTCATAGACTTCTAGCTCAGACCGAACTGAACAGAACAGTGCACAGAATGAGGACTACAGGATAATTAACTATTTCCACGCCTTCAAGCATCTCAAACCTATTTGCACTTTAATCAATGGTCACTCCCAATTCGTAATTTTCTTTTCGCTTCTCTGTCTCTTCTGCATTTTTTTGACTCGATCCTTTTTGTCTCGCTCCATTTGAATATATATTCAATATATGGGTGTTTCGGGGGGTGGCGGTGGGTCAGCAGTTGACACTTTGCATCTTGTGCAATCACCAAATATTGTCAGAGGATGTCAACGTCGTTTTCCACGCAGTCGACGTCGTCGCCGGCATCGGCGTCGTCGTCAGCTTCAACTTTGTATCGAAGTTTGCACACAATCAGTAAAATATTTTGGCCATCCTTCGGGGACGACCTCATTTCGTCTTTGTCGTTGTCAGTTGGACGACGACGAGGACGAGTCGACGCTTCGTCGCCTGCTCTGGGCTCTTCAATGTTTTTCTTTAGCCATGCACATTTTTCCGTTTTTTAATCTTTTGCCTTTGCCTGCTCGTTGCTTTCTTAGCCTTGCTGCCCCGTACCCCTTCCCCTTGCCTCTGCGTTGTCCTGGTCTAGCTGAGGGCAAACTTTTTGGCGTTTCATCTGCAGCACATCAATTTTTGTTGCTGACGAGCAAAAGTTGCAATAGTCTAAGTCCAGGCAATGCCAAAAATCCCCACACTCACACCCACACCCACACCCATACATACTCCTTGGCAATGTGAATGTTATTCTACTATTGGGTCGCAGGCTGTCCTTCCGGCTGTCTGCTGATTGACGGCGACTGACAAGTTTCTCTTCGACTGCGCATTGACTTTTTCTTTGCAGTCGTTGCATTTTACGAGTATGTTCCAACTTTCGACTTGGCTCGGCTTCTGCCGAGCAACATTTCACTAAATTTCTAATCCCTAAGTATATGGCAGCCGGCAGAGCAGCAGCTGCCTGATGTGTCTGTGTATGTTTCTGTCCTGGCTCTGTGCGCTTCTGTCGCTTCGTTGCATAACATGCTGTCTACCAGACTCTCTCCCCCACGAAGCAGTGGCTGGGCTGCCTGTTATTTGCTGGTCATTTTGTCAGGCAGCTAAAAGCGGCACGAAGCTGAGACCAACACAGACAAGTTCTTATTACATCTTGGCGACAAGCTCCTTGACCGTGTTTTCTTCTCTTGCTCTAAAGATTTTGCATGTTTCACTAATAAGTTACAAGCACAAGTTGCAAGCACATTTTTCGTTTTTCCTATTGACTACGCCTGCAACTATTTGAACTTTGATCAAAAAATTAACTAGACTTGTCTAGGAATTTTCAAAAACTATTTAAGTCTTTGCATCTCACATTCACATTCAAAATGTCCTGAGTTAGCGCTCATCAACAGTCTAAAGCACTGGAAGCATTCGCATCAATCAATATGTAGAAGCAATGAAAAATACATAGCCGAATGCATCACGATAAGAGAAATTGTAAAACAGACCGAGACAGAGAAAGAGAGACAGAGAGAGGTGGGAAGAAGGAAACTATGCTGGCTACTTTGTGTGTTGGAGCAGAGTTCAAACCTCAAGCTCATTGCTTAAACTTTTCAACCGAGCAAAACTCAAACTACAACTCGAACGTGCAAGTGGACGTCCAACATATAGCGCATCAGTCAAAAATTGTTCTTGCTTGTCATCAGAGACATGCCACGTCCGCGCGCACCCTGCCAAGGGGCAGCAGTTGCTAAAAGATGAGGAAATGTTGCGAAAAGCAAGGCAAGAAACTTTGATGCTGACCACAAGATAGGCAAATCAAGAAAAATGTTGAGCGATGCGAGAATACCCTTACTAAATATGGTAATGCTAAGAGTGAAATTTGAAAATTAGGAGAACAGCTTGATTCAATAATTATCAGTCCAATGTATTAAGATTCAATCATCATTAAACCTCTGAACTGATAGGTGATTGAATTATGATGTATTTTCTGAGTTGCGTAAAGTAAATAATCATGAGCTGATTCAATCATGATTAATTGATGAGGATCTCAAAGATCTTTTATTCAGCTTAGACAATACATCAACGAGTATATATATTGTACAAAGATTCTTCTCTTCTCCTATTCTCCGATTCAGCGAAGAACAGCATTAGCAATATATCTATGATTGATACAAAGCAAAGATTTTCCAAATGAAAATGAGACAATGCAGCATGATTGACTCACTATCAAGAAACAAAATATATATATGATAGACTATGCTGTGTCCATCTTCAAGCAGCTCAAACAATACAAAATGATTGAAGTTCTTGTTGAGATAAGGGTATACAGCATCGAGCACACATACATATGTACATATATAGCCAGCACATAGGAAGTCCATATGGGTTGCTTCTGGTTCGTTTCGTAGTGGACGCCGCATTGATGAGGGCCACGTCAATAAAATTGCGTGGGTGCGGGTTGATGGGGCATTTTGGCGAGATGGAAGCTCGACATGAAACAAAATGTCTAGCTAAGAAGTATAAAAGAAATGCGCCACGTCAGACTAATCCTTGCGCCATCATATTACAGCATCGTTGGGACGGCTGTTCGACTGCTCCGGCAGAGCCAAGAAAACTTGTGAATATTGTGCAGAAGGAGTACGCCTGCTCGTTTCATCTTCGTCTTGCCCTCTGCGGCCCTCCCCCGTCGCCCAGTGTGTCATGGAAGCCATCAATCGTTTTGTTGAAATGTGCAATAAAAGAAAAGTCATGAAAACTTTCTGCGCTGCTCGCAGATTTCTCCAAGTAGGGGTCGAGTTGGGTTGAATTGGGCTGGGTCAGGTTGGGTTTAGGGTTGAGGTTGGAGCTTGCTGTTAGTTGCCTAATGCCAGCGACAACATGGCACGGCTACGACTTCGCATCCGCATCCGCATCCGTTCGCCTGTCCATCTGTATGTCTGCCCGTCATTTTCCTGCATTTGACAGCGTCTTGGCGACATTTGACGATTGACGAGGACGTCGAAGACGTTGACTCTCCTTGCCTTGGTAGTGGTAGTGGTAGTAGTAGTAGCTGTAATGGCCAAGACGTTGCCCATTCCTCGTTGAGCCCCAGCATCCTGATGCTGATGCTGAAGCTGTGCCACCCAAAAATGTCTCGGGTCAAACTGTCGTTCGCACGTTGAATTGCGGTTCGCTTGGGAATGGGGCAGGCAAACTGGGCTTGTGTATTGGATTTGCGCCTGACTGGGACTTCAGCTGGAAGGGGCTGGCGTCTTAGTGTCAGCGTCCGAGTCCATGACTGCGGCATCAGATTCTAGTATTCCCTTTCTCGCTCTCGCCTTCCAGCAACTGCAAGCGACAAGTGCAGCGATTGTCCCTTTTTCTCCCTTCGGGCCACGTCTTGGCTCGAGTCACTCGGGCTCGGCTCGCTCTATCAATCCGCACAGCACATTGAACGACAGCGTCAGGATTTTTGCAATTTGAGAAGTTGCTACGTGACATTTCAATAATTTTTGAAAAGTTTCTTCGCCTCCCTGCGCCCCTCTCTCAACCGAATCCTGCTTATTTTTGCTTCTGCACTTTTTTCATCCTACTTTTTTTTTAGTATTTTGCGCCATCGTCTTCTTTATTTTATATATTTTTATAGTGTATTTTTGGGCGGCGTCCTTGGACGAAAATCGAAGCGAGGCAGGCGGATGTGCATGTGGTTTTGGTGCTGGGTCTATCGCATCGGGCGTCGCCGGAACTAGGAATTTTATATTCTGCAATTTTCGTGACAACGTCATTTTGTCCACGACATTCTGCCTGATGCGTCGTTGTCGTTGTCGTTGTCTTCTTCTTCTTCGTCGACGTCCAGCCGCTGCTCTACACTCCTCTATCTTCATCTCACTATGTAAGAAATTTGTTGTGTGCATTAGGAACTTTGACGCTTGACTGGATAGCTGTCAGTGGGCTGGCTGACTGGCTGACTTGGCTGACTTGGCTGAGTTGGCTGAGTTGGGTGTTGGGCAAGGGTTGCTAGCTGATGGTTTCGCCTCCTTTTGACGTTTGAATTTTGATGCTCCGACAGAGTTTATTCGATTGTTTTTCTCGCTTTCTCGGCAAAATTACGGAAGTGCAGCAGTTGCCACTCCCCCTACCAGAGTCCACCCACCCACTGCCTCATCTGGTCGGTCCTGGGGCTTATGTAAGAACAGAAAATTGCTGGCTCAAATGGCGCCCCGGCCGTGTCCTGTTGCTGGTCCATGGCTGCGCCATGCTGTCCGGCCATCTTCATTAGAATTTATTTTTATTGTTTTGCGCAACTTTCAACTTTTACAACTTTATCAATATATGAATATAGATGCGCATAGCCCGCTTCCGTAGATGCCTTTAATTATGGAAATGCTACGGAACGATAAAGATGACGATGACGATGACAAGGACTAGGGCTAGGGCTAGCAATGACGACCATTTCGCTTTCAGCTAGGTGAATTTTTGAATTGTTGCAGCGCATTCGAAAGGTCTTCTTCAAGTAGCATTAAATACAATTATGTTTGTCTAATACTGAGTTGTATTACGCAGATCTTAAAAGTAATTGTGAAAGTCATTAAATTTAAGAGAAGATAACAGAAAACTCGATATAAGTATATAATAAACGAAAGAGTACGAGTAAAGTATATACATATGTACATAGTATGTACATCTGTACATCTCTCTTTGCCTTTAAGTCTCTGGAAATCTTACATACAGTCATGATAGGTATTATGTATAGTTAGTTGTGATGATAATTTCATGCACTTTTTATGTCGTGGTGTTGATTAGCAAAAGAGAATGCTACGTGAGAGCATCAAATAGAAAATCCTCTTTGCCTTTCATCATGAAAGCGTTGGCTTACGCTTGGCTTCTCTTTTGTAGAATACTTTTCTATCACAGTGTGTCCTGTAGGCAGAGCTCTCTGTTATTGTGACTATGGTATGAAGCGAAAGAAATAGTATTTAATATAAATATATAATAATAGTACTTAGCTCGGCTAGCACTTGAAAGGGGAGTTCCAAAATATATGTCCACGCACGATCCAGCGGAAATGTGACACGGCAGTCAGTCTTGGTGCATGTTAACAGCATGTCAGATTGTCCGACATGCATACATATGTACATACATATGTATGTATGTATATGTACTTATCGAAGTATAAACATGCATAAATATATACAGTAGAGTCCCGATAATTCGAAATATCAAGTTTCTTTTCGATTTACACAGAAATTCAAATTATCGAGATTTCCATCATATCCCCATCAAGGGGATAGAATTTTTATCGATTTATCGCGATTTTCGATTTAGCGGGGTACAAATTATCGAGACTCGACTGTACAAATATTTTATGAAATAAAAGATATTTCCCATCTATTTTATATATTAATTTCTAAATGATATATAGCAGCAAATCGAATTGAAATTAAATTAATATCAATGTGAGACTATCGGCAATTAACATTTGCTAATAAGCAATCCCTAAAGCACTGTTAAAAACTTACTCGTGCCTTAGAATAACCAACGTGCAGAGTGCCTTAACTATCGATACAATATAAGCATTTTGCAACACTTTACGCAACGTGGCAGTGCCAAAGCACATTCAAGTGAAAATCCTACCATTCATTTGACGCAGCTCGAACGAAAGTCGACACATAACCTCACTTAACTGAAATTTATTTCGATTTTCAACTTATTGAAATCATGTTTATGCATAAAGTGGATCGCGTTGCTATTTACACGGTGCTCTTCCGCTCGGGAGTTATGTTTGCTGAGCGTGCGCCGCAGAAGATGCACCGGGAGGAGGAGCTGAAGCACTTGACTAATTTGCAGGTCATAAAGACGCTGCAGTCGCTGAAGTCACGCGGCTACGTCTCGGAGCAGTCGGCCTGGCGCCACTTTTACTGGTGCTTGAACAACGAGGGCATCGAGTACCTCAGGGGCTATCTGCACATGCCCACCGAGGTGGTGCCCTCCACTCTGCAGCGCCGCAACGAGCCCGTGCGCATGTCGCGCACCTCTGAAGATCCTCGCTCCCGTGGACCACGTGAGGGCAAGGAGCGCGATCGCGACGATCGCGCCATGTACCGTCGCACCGACCGTCCCAACGACTACGACAAAACGGGCAATGTGGGCGCTGGCACCGCTTCGGTGGAGTTTCGCGGTGGCTTCGGACGTGGCCGGAAGTAAAGTCAAATTACTTTTAATTCTAAATTGAAATAAAGCATTTGCTATGTAATTTTGTCAGTTGACTAGTGGAACTCCAGGTAGACAAACGCCCAGCATGTAAGGCTGCCACCTTGCTGTTGTAACATTTGTAACTACAACTGACAAACAGAGAGAAAAAGGAAAAAGATTTGCATTTGAATTGAGTACAAGTGTTGGAGGCGATGGCGGGTTACGGCTTTAGGGGCATAGATCAGCGCCACACGCTGGCAACAAGTGTTCCAGGTGGTAGTCACTGGAGTCTGAAGTCTGGAGTGTGGAGTCGTGGGCGCTGGGCTGGGGTCTTTTGCATATCGCGACATGGTCGTGTCTTTGTCGCTGTCTTCGCTGCGAGGCGACAAATAGACTTGTTTGCCCAATTCCCAGCTGCTAATGATGCATTTTCGATGACGTTCCGTGCGCATGCAAATTTTCTGTTTGGTCTGGAGCCGCCAAGCGCGACATACACAACATTGGCATGAGCCAACGAGTGGGGAGTGGACGGGGGCATGCGGCATAATCACAGCCATCAGTAACGTGGCGTGCGACATTTATGACACGCTCAGCTCCAAGCTCTGAGGCAGGCAGCGCGACAGCGTAACATAATATGGCTCATCATCTCCAGCATCGCTGTTAACCTCATCAGTTTCAGCCTCCGCGCTGAGATTGTCACCATCAGTTGCAGTGCCTGTCCTTGTCGCAGTATCATAGCCCGTCTCCAGCCTCGCCCGCTCGTAATCATGCTCATCAACCTCGTCCTCGACTTTGGCTGAACACAGTCAACGACATCAGCACCAGCACCAGCAGCAGCAGCAGCATCAGCATCAACCTCATCATCTGAGGCATCAGCTTCAGCACAACATATCACATCATCACACTGGGAATGCATTTTGCATCGCTTCATGTCACATCTTTGCATTCGGCTGCATTCCGCCGTCGCCGCTGCCTGCTTGGTCGTGTCGCTGGCAGCCAACGTTGACTGCGGTCCCCAGGAGTTATTTGCATGCAAGTCAAGGATTTTGGCGAGCTGCGACTCGTGTGGACCAATTTACAAATAAATGCACATAAATGTTGGCATTCTCTTAATTTTTCTACTCCCTAGAGATTTTTTATATGCAGTTAAGGTGAAGCGTAGGCATGGCCTAAATCGACATTTGTTTTAGTTTGGTTTGGATTGAGGGTAATATGTGTTTGATAAGCTATTAGCTTTGGTAGCTTTGGCTAATAAAAATATATTTTGTAGATAGTAGACATTAAAAATATAATATATTGTTTCGTTCAGTAAGTAGTTTCGTTATATTATTAATTATATTATATTATAATTAAAATATTAATTTTTTTAAATTTAGAAATTGATTATAAAATTTTCTGAACAAGATTGAATCAGCTATTGAAATTGGCTTGGGATATAAAATGATGATGAAGGGCTTTTAAACTTTAAATACTGTACATAGAAATCGCAGGGGAGATCTTAGACTTCAATTACTTAACATGCTTGACCAGATGCATTAGATGTTAGAAATCTGTTAGTTATTTCAAAGTTCAAATATAAAACATAAAAGTAAAGAGGCATTTGAGTGAATTATCAATAAGAGCGGCATTTGTATTTGAGTGAATTTGTAAGAGCGGGCATGTTAGCTCACAGTCCACTCTCCACTCTCATCATGCTCTCCATTTATGTCACGATTGAACACTTGGAAATAGAAGGCAGAGGCGATCGGACGTGTTTTACTTGTGCTGCCAGAGAGAAGAAGTCGCAAGTTGCAAATTCAATCACAAGCCAATTGTTTGCTTAGACATTATGAATGTCTTTTCAAATGCTCAACTAGGAGATACCCCGCACATTGTACCGAGCTGCTTTCCATCTACTAAAATGTGTAGGGCAGTGAGCAGAGGTATCCAAAATGTGGAGTATTTGAGTAGCTTTATATGATATCATATCATCAGGATTTAATAACTAAATTTATTTTCTTATAACTAGAGCCAACAAATTAACAGATATGCTCAACTAACTAAAGAAACCTATTGATTTCATGAAAACGTAAAAACAGTTCGGTTATTTCTAACAAACTTTGATCTGAGCGTATTATTTTTCTGAAGATAACTTACCCTAACATAAGCTGTTTCTTATGGTAAGCAATAATCTTCCATGCTTCTTAATATGGAAAAATTAACCTATTAAATATGAATATATTTACATTGATCTTGCTCAAATGTCTGATATTTTATAAACTCATATCTTAATCCATAAAAATCCTTTAAAATTCGCCATAAAATCAAATAAGACAATTTAAGACATTTTTAATAAACAAATGCAGCTATTCATGCCATGAATGCTTGAAAAACTCAGACAAGTTAGATCTTAACTAAAGTTTCTTTCCCGTGAACTTTGTTTTCATTTAATGACATATTTTGCATAGTTTAACAAAAGAAGACAAAGATACAAAAATAAACGCCTAAATGAGCTTGAATCCCTCCTCGAGCGTTCCTCTTTGGAAAGTGTCGCTCGCTCGGTTCAGTGTTTGCCCAGTTCTTTGTGAAATTTCGCAGTCCAATTTGTCAGGCGTTGACAAAGACGCTTTGTTGGCTTTTTGGTTGCGAATCGTTCGCTGGCTGCTGGAAAATTGCGCCTAGTGGCTGCTGCGTTGGCTTGGCAAGTGGAAAACATTTCCGGATGAGTAACCCATCAGTCAGCGTGCCGAGAGCTGTTGACACCACTTTGGGGGCCAGCGTCATGAGAAGATGCAAAAGTTGCAAAGTGATTTTCAGCTGCTGCAACGTTTAGTCTTCATCTCGTTGCTGTTGTTGTTGCTGATGTTGTTGTTGTGGCGCAACAAGTGCGTAGTAAATCATGGCATGCAACATGGGAGTAGGAGGCAGGAGCAGGAACGACGATGGGGCGTTGCAATTCAGCGCGTGATTGAAAACTGATGGCGTGTTGGCGGCGCATTCGAAATGCATTGGCATTAAATAAACAGAAATTGCGCATTTCTCACGCGGAAATGTATCGCACTTGACGACAGACTGACTGACAGAGACAGAGACAGACAGAGATAGAGAGAGAGAAAGAGAGAGTCTGATAGACTGACTGCAACATACACATGCAGATGCATCAGTTGCAACTACAGCGCCTGTCGCCGCACATCTTCACAGCTTTCGTCTCACAGTTGGAGTCATTCCGTTGCAATAGCTAGCGGCACCCACTTAATTTGCCAGCTCGTTGCAGCGCCCGGATGCAGATGCAGATGCAGCCAGTTGCCTGCCTGCCTAGCTGGCTGGCTGACTGGGCGCAGAGTCGGCATCTATTCACGTCACTCTCGCCTGACAAAATGTATCTGTTTGCAATTAAATGTCACCCATTGTGCATAACGGCACTCGGCGTCATCCCAACCAAATTCCAGAACATTGCTCGAAACATTATCGAGGATATGTGCCGGGAAATGTCACCGACATTTGTCAATGCCATAATCATAACGTTGCTATGATTAAATATTAAATTATTAAGAGATAAACTGAAAACCTTAACGACTTTAAATTACAACATCGAGAGATATTCTACTAGAATGTAAAAGTAGTAAAATTTTATGAAAGTATTTTAAATATAAATTAATTCCCATAAAATTCAACAGATTCTTCGTGCAAAACCTTAATACCTTCGGCAATAAGAAATAAGCCAAAGTCAAGTTTTACAATATAAAGAAAAAACTTTTAGCATATCTGAGGACATGCAGCGTGTAGGGGAGACATACTTCATATGGATACGCCTGCTAATTGGCTCAGCAGCTAAATATACAACAAGAGCAGGAGAGACAGATATATAGAAAGAGAGAGAGAGAGAGAGAAGGAGAGGTGGAAATTGACTATCTCACGGCTGCCATTGAGCTGAGCTGCTTGCGTATTGCAATTCAAACAATTACCATAAATGACGATAAATGGCCAGAGTTTAATCAGAGTTGAGCCGAGATGCAGCAGCGGCAGCAGCAGCCAATGGACAACTGTGCTGGCGCGCAGGCGCAACCTCCTGGGCTACTTTACGATGGCAGTTGGCGGATTTAGCCGCATGTCAAACGTCAACCTACTCCGAGTACGAGTTGAACATGCGCCTCGCAGTGCTCGCAAAGACTTTGACTTTCCCAAGCGCTGCCAGAGGCAACGGCACCCATTTGCCATGAAATATAACCTCAATCAACATTCGCTCATTACCAAGCAGCCAGCAACAAGCGGCGGCGGCGGCGTCGGCGTCGGTGTCGGAGGAGCCTGGATGACATTTTATTTATGAATACCAAATTGTAAATTATTAACATGTTTCACGCAAGTTATGGCCGGACCGAGTGCGAGCTCTGACAGCGAATGTCCATGTCCACGTTCACGTCCAAGTCCAACTGCAGCGGGTCGCCAGATACAGAGAGAGAGCGAGAGAGTGAGAGAGAGATGGAATGAAGCGACTGGCGCGATGGATCGCTGACTGGTCGGTTGGCAAGTCCATTGGACAATCTCCATCTGGTCTCTGTGCCCGGCTGTTGCCGGCTGCTGGCTGCTGGCTGCCTGCATTTGCTCAATGCAACATTTTCGCGTGGCAAATGAAAAGTTAATGGCCCGCTTGGACATACAAATGAGGTTATTAGCGCTTGATTATGGCGTCCATTTAGAAATGCCATGCCACGGCCATATTGTACTGCACCCAGGAAACGACATCAATCGAGCGACCGAGCCACCAAAATATAAAAAATGCAAATGACACCAACAAGGCGGGGAATATTAAATGTAAGTTTATTAGGGCCACAAGCTGTTGACTGCGGCTAGTTAGTAAACGGAATTATGCGAATAATAGAATAATATATAATATATAATCGCAATTATGTTCATAATACAATATACTTTATTTTATTTTATTAATAATACAATAAAATAATTCACAATAAATTAAGTTTTAATACATTTTTTGAATACTTTGTAGATGCTTTAGCATATGCTGGGAATGGGTTGAATACGATAGACAGGATTATGGCACAAGAATGAAAATACAATATATGATAAGGATTTTCTGACGGCGTATTAATGGAAAAATGCAGGCGAAACTCCAGAAAAACTGAGAAATCTTTTTAAGCTCCATAAGAAAAGTGTGAAGGGTCCATAACTTTATGCTTATAAATATGAGACCTTCATACATAAATTGTGTTTGAGATACAACTCTTTATGCTGCACTGCAGATTAGTGAGCTACTGCGATCTATGCTGCACTGATCGTTGATCCGAAGAACGACGCGTATGATTTAAAATTCTTATTTTCTTATGGAATTCTTCAAGCTTCAACACATTGATAAGATATGTGTCAAATGTAAAATGAGAATATATATTATATTCCAGTTCTAAAAATAATGATGTATTTTATAGAATGATTGAAAAATTCTCAAACATATTCCTATATCTGTCCAGTAGGAATGGAACTCCTTTGTAAGTAAAAGAAATCTTGTTGCTATTACTACTAAAGTAAAAGTAACTCATTTACAATCTATATCTTTCTCTGCGCTCTCTCTCTCTCTCTCTTTCTTTCCCCCGCCCTCCCTCTCTCTCTCTCTCTCTCTCTGCAAATAAGGACTTTTTGGCACTTTCTTCTTTTCACAACTCGAACTTCTTTCCCATGCATATGCAGCCGTTGCTGTGCTAGTTGTGCTGCGACGACCTCAAAACTTAGTGTTAATAAATTAACACTCAGTGCTAAGATCCAAAGATCGAAATCAACCACAACACACTTGAATACGCATGCGAATACGTGAGAGCAGGCGGCAAATACATATATATCATTTACTTAAAACACAAATCAAAGCGCTGTAAAATCTCGGACACTTCCTGATGCAGCAGATCCAATGGAGCGACTGCCTCACGGCAGACGGCACACGGCTCACGGTTCATGGCTTATGGCTCACAGCTAATGGCTGATGCCTTGTGGCGACCGTTCGCATCGTTAGGGACGTTTCAATAATTTACCTGAGAAATTACATGGCGGCCAGGTGACGAATGAAAGCAGCCGCCGCTGCGGACAGCAGTAAAAGTTGCCAAGTGAAAATCGCCAACTGATTGCGATTTGGCCAGTCGGCGCGACGCTGGTCGAGGAGGCGACTTGGCTGCGAGCAGCATCAATTTATCTTTCTCATATTTTTGCCAGATAAACACGAAAAGTAGACGGACTGCAAACAAATCATGCGACTGACTGCATAAATCACACAACACATTTGACACTTTTGGGATGCGACTGCAGCAATTCAGCAATCGACCCACCGAATCCAAATCCTCCATTCCAGCCAAATGGCACACAGCAGTGCTCGTCTCATTGATGACTGCTGAAAGAAGGCAGAGGAAAGTGTGAATGTGTGTTGAGATCAATCTAATTGCCCATAAAGGATCTCTGTGTTATTGTAGCATTAGGCATTGAATCGGGATGAACAGCCAAGTATCTAAGCTTTCTCTTAAGATATATTAAATATATATATATATATATATAATATAAATATATGCATACCAAATTATAAAATAAAGTTCTAAAATATTTAAATAATTTTCGAAGCACGAATTTGATTATTTATAATATTGTACATTTTAATATAAAGCTTAAATATTGAAATTGAAATGTAAAATGTATCTTAAGTAAAAGTTCACAAAAATTTAAGTTTAAAAAAATTCTGACAAACGTTTCTCTTAATGGAATTCTGTCCGCGTAAAAGTCATCTAAATGTTTTTTGTTACCTCTTTCGTATCAAATATCAAGCCAATCTATGGCAGAGTCTCTCACTTTCGACATGCCGCTGCAAAATTTGTTCCTCGTTGCTGTTTTTGTTTGATTTTATTGTAATTTTTTGTTTTTGCTTAATGAGGCTAAAGAGTTAGGGCTTGTTTGAAGGTTGGGGAGTTGTGGGTAAAGGGAAGTGTGGGGCAAGCGCTTTACATGCCACCCATAAAGGTGATCTGGGTGTCTTCCCACTGGCGCTGCTACCAGGAGTGGTCTGTGCCTGCGCTGTGCTCTGCTGTGCTGTGCTGTCCCAGCCGCAACAGTCTTTGCCGCTCGACACGAAGTTGATTACACTGATGGCGTTGCCGTGTAGCTGTCAGCATCGTTGCCTGATGATGACGATGACGAGCTCGAGGACGCGAGACCCCGATGCAGCGCTGCAGTTGCTTCAGCTGCCGCTGTTGTTGTTGTTGCTGCTGCTGTTGTTGTTGTAGTCGTATCTGCTTGTTGTCAAAGCGAAAGCGTCTGGCTGGCTGGCCAGGGGCTGCCCCTGGCTCGACTCGCCTCGACTCTGCCCGGCTCGCTGGCTGTGTAATAAATCTGTCAGTAGGTGATTTTTATAGTCCCGCTCGACACTCGCCGCTGCTCGCCTTCTCGCCAGCTCACAGCTCACAGCTCGCAGCTCGCTGCTGTTTATAATCAAATAATAAATGCGCTTCCAGGTCTTCCCAGCCATCCTGTCCCGAACCAAGTCCAAAACCAGGTCTCGCCCTGGCCTGCGTTGGCGTGGCCAACAGTGCAACGTCAAGCTGTGGATTTATTGTCGTTATCCGAGTCGGAGCGAATTGTTTATCATAATGTAGACACATATTTTAGTGGGTATTTAAGTAAACAATAAACATGCAGTTGATTGAGCAAAAGCCCTAAGACCCGGCCAAATGATTGACTCGATAAACCGGATGCAGCAAGCATTTTGTAAACTTTATTTACTAGCACATGCCCATTAAATACGAAATAATGGCCATTCTACAGTCGATTAAAAGTTTATAAAATAAATCTCATTTTGTGTTTAACTGTATGCTTATTTGAGTTTTATCTGGAATAGATCTATTTCATTCCTAAATACATTAGAATGAGCAATAGTACCATACATACATATGTAATAGAAGAAGAATAGATTCAGCCTTAGTCTTAAACAAAATAAATTTGAATATTTGAAGCATGAATAGTTGAAGGTTACTGCAGGAGAAATCTAACCAGCACTTCATGGTCACCTGAAAATAATGCGAGCCTGAGTGGAATCTCCAGTCGTCCACTCGGAGAAGACAGACAATACTAAATATAAATTTAAAAAAAGAATAATAAATAAGAATAAAGTTTCTACTATGCAATAATATCTTTAAGCCTTCGTATAAAAGTCACTTTAAAATTCCGACATAAGCAAATATTACATCGACATAATCAAATTACAATTTGTATTATAAATTATAAATATTTGAAGTATTTGTTAATTGAAAGCCTCGTCATCAATTGCACATCTTTACTTCCGGCCACGTCCGAAGCCACCACGAAACTCCACTGATGCGGTGCCAGCGCCCACATTGCCCGTTTTGTCGTAGTCGTTGGGGCGGTCGGTGCGACGGTACATGGCGCGATCGTCGCGATCGCGCTCCTTGCCCTCACGTGGTCCACGGGAGCGAGGATCTTCAGAGGTGCGCGACATGCGCACGGGCTCGTTGCGGCGCTGCAGAGTGCTGGGCACCACCTCGGTGGGCATGTGCAGGTAGCCCCTGAGGTACTCGATGCCCTCGTTGTTCAAGCACCAGTAAAAGTGGCGCCAGGCCGACTGCTCCGACACGTAGCCACGCGACTTCAGCGACTGCAGCGTCTTGATGACCTGCAAATTAGTCAAGTGCTTCAGCTCCTCCTCCCGGTGCATCTTCTGCGGCGCACGCTCAGCAAACATAACTCCCGAGCGGAAGAGCACCGTGTAAATAGCAACGCGATCCACTTTATGCATAAACATGATTTCAAATAGTTGAAAATCGAAATAAATTTCAGTTAAGTGAGGTTATATCATATGTTGACTTTCGTTCCAGTTGCGTCAAATTAATCGGAGGATTTTTTACTTGATTTGTGCTTTGACATTGCCACGTTACGTAAAGTGTTGCAAAATGCTTGTATTGTATCGATAGATAAGGTTTTCTTTGCGATGATTTAACTTGCAAGGCAATTGAAAAAATGGCATGCAGTGTTGAATAAAGCTTTTATAGCAGTGTTGCTTACTTCGAAAAAATCAGGTAATGGAAACTTGTATTTAAAGTTTAATTTGCATTTTCTTAATAATTGAATCAGTAATTATAATAAGCGTCTCTAAGCAACTAAAACTTCTTTGTCTATGAGATTATGTGCACATACATGTGCCAATTGTTGACGAATGTGTGTGTGTGTGTGTGTGCACATGTCTTCCTCGCATCAACAGCATCTCAATCGTACGCATCCATGTTGGCCAAAAATATGTCAAAGCAGAGGCGCCGCGACAACTTTGTTAAGTGCAAATGCACTCGACGGTATCGGACCCAATTCATATGGGCATATGTACATACATACATACATATGTATATATGTAAATATACATATGTATGTATATCTTTCCCATCAGTTGATGTTGTCACTTGCAACGCGTTGCTGCAAATTGTCGTCGTGTCTGTCACAACAACAAAAAACCCCAGCCAAGACGGACAGCGCGCATCGAAGGAATGTTTCATATCTGGCGAACGACCACAAAATGCCAAATGTTCTTATTCTTATTGTTGTTGTTGCTTACTGATTGAGTGACGGACGTTGGGGCAATGTTTGCCAAGTCGACAGCCAAACATATTATGCATTAGATCACCTAACTAAACCAACTGCGCGGAACGTGCTTTGGGTCTCTTGCATGACTGATGCGTGTCTTTGTGAAAAAGTTTTTTCACTTTGAGTTTCTAATATAGAAAAACGTAATCTGTACTATTAATATATGCAGTGTTTAGACCAAGCTAAGAATACGTTTTTATTTTGTAATAAATCTAAGCTAACAATATTTTAATTTGAAATGTGAAAACAGAGTAAATAATATTATATATTATGTTGAAAGATTTTTGTCTTATATACATATGTATGTACATATATTTTTCTTTGCTAAAATTATTTTGTAAATATGAAAATCAAATCAACTTTATAGCTTAAATAAATATAGACAGAGATCTGGAAATTTATTTTTATCATTTTTATTTTGAAGGGTTGATTGATATATGTATGTAAGCATATGGCTATATACATTTTTATTTTATTTTTTTTGACAGACCATAACACAATTCAAGCTCCAAAAGTTAATTCTGGAGTCTTGAAGTATAAGTAATTTGTTGACATACAATGTTGCATGATCATATCAGCATTTGGTCCATGGAAAATGCCATAAACATGAATGTATGCAAAAAATCATGGTCCATAGACTAAAATAAAACATAAATTCATAAATGAGTGCAACATTTGGCGCTCTGATGGCCAACAACTTTTATGGCCCACGAACACACACAGGCAACTGACGGACTGACTAACTGACTGACTGATTGTCAGGCTGGCTGGCATAAGATTTCACGACATAAATTGTCAGCTGAAGCGTTTCGTCTACTTCGTCATTCTGGCGCATGAATGAATGTCATATTCTTGGCTGAAAATGACGAACTGCTGACAGGTGGCAACGTCTAATTGGGCTTCTTAATTTTTTGACACTCGCGCATAAAGTGATTTACATACATCCGCCTCACCTCGGCTCGTTTGCTCACTATTTCAGTTGATTTCAGTGAGTGTTGCCCAGAAGATACCGACAGACAGACAATTGCTTGGCTGCAGAGTAAATTCCTCGGAATTGCCACAGTTCTTCAACGTGGTCGTCGTCGCGGCTGTCATGTTGACAATCCGCGATTCCCACTGTCTCTGCCAAACGGTCAAGGGGGCGGCGGCGGGCGGATGGGCCTGCAATTGGCAAGAGGCGACCAAGCATATCGGACAACCACGCGTTCATCATCATAATCATCATAATTCCCTGCCAAAAAAAAGGCCACAGCAAATACTGTCACCATGAGCCATGTCGCTCTCTGCAATTGGCACAGTGGAATGCAATGCCAAATATATGAGTAGATTGATCGATTACTATTAATTTTTAAAGAAAAAATTAAACAACAAATTAATTATTAAATATATAAAAATTTAAATTTAAATTTTAATTGAAAACATTTTCATGTTTTGCTTTTATATAATACATAGAAAGCCAAATGAAAAAGGTGGATAGTTTTCATGCATTGGCATTGACTTTTTTCAGGGCTGACTTAGCAGAAGCTCTTTCAATTATTCAGATTAATTTCTCTAAATAAACTTAAAATATTTACAAAAATAATAAAATACAATAAGAATGTGTTTATCGATAATTGGTATTTAATTATATTGCATCTGGCCACATTTCTAACAGCACTGAATTTTTTATGGTCAAACAGCAATGAGGGAATGGCAAATCTTACTTCGACGATTTCGATAACTTAAAGTTTGTGAAATGTAGTTATCGAAAAAAGTAAATATACATACATATAACTACATAATTCCAATTAAAGGTTGTCAGTAGATAAATCAGTAAACAACAACTATTTCTGGTCGAATGCTTGGCTAGTGTATAGACGTTTGGTTGGTGTCTTAGCCGGAGGTCATACATAATAATAATAGAACAAATTACAAAAGTTCTTATTGGTATTCGTTTGTATATAAATTTTTCAGTAATGTAATGAGACTAATTTAATTTTTCTTTTAAATTTTAGTATACTCAGCAGCCTTTAATTGAGGTACCACTGTGCGGTTGCTCAGGCCACGCAGCTAAGAGGAGACCGCAGCATCATCCACAGCAAAGAAGACGACAACGACAACGACGCCGAAGACGACGTTGACGCTGACGCTGAGGCTTGTCACTTGTCAGTTGTTTGTCATCTGACATACATGTGAGTGATATATAAACACACACGGTCGGCGATGCGACTCGACTTGAGTTGGCCATGTCCACATTCACGTCCACATCCACGTCGCCGCACTACAGCTGGGGGTATTATCCACGTCCACATTCAGGCACTTAGTCTAAATTTCCGCGTACTTAGTGGCATATACTCAGAGAGAGAGTGATAGAGGGAGAGAGAAGAGAGAGAGAAATACTCACTCATATATGCATTTGCTTGTTTTTTGTCAGCAAAATTTATTGCTTCATTTGTTTCACAAAATCCACTGGCAAAACCTGGCACGAATCGCCGCCTCGGCCACAGCATTCGCAACATGGCCATAGGCCTCCTCTTTAGAAGGGGTGAGAAGGGTGGCGCGGTTTGGGGCTTACAGTTTAGTTTTTCATATGTCAGTGATATATCATCGGGCAATTGGCCACAGCGCGCAAAAAACAGCAGCGGCATATGAATATAAATTTGAATAACTAACCATTAGCATTGGATCAAGTGCCACTTCCGTTCAGCTGCCTATAAAGTGAAAGCTAGTATCTATCAATCAATCTGTCATTGCTGATTTTATATTATTATATATCAAAGTATATATACAATATATATACATATAAATGTATTATGTGAGCTATGCATAAGTATCAAAACATAATGCTTTAATAAATAAGTATAAACTTAAGTTCGTCTAGTTTAAAGATTAAATATTGATTCAATCTTTACAAACTTAACTAGTTTTTATACTCCTTTTTTTAACTAGATCCTATTAATAACTGAAATTATAGCTGAACTTTTCATCAACTAAATCTAGCTATTGCTTAAGGCTCAAACAAAAGTTATCTGACTTGTAAACTGAAATTAACCACAGCCGAAAATTGGCTCGACTCACATGCCTGGCCCAGCCGCTCAGTAGCTTACAACGTATGTATATACATATATCTATACATATAATATATAATGTCTAGTATATAACGTATATATAGTATTTACAGCCTTAGCGTAAGACATTTATGACGTCTATTGTATGACGGACGGAATGCAAAACGTCACGTAGTTTTGATTGACGAAACAAGCGCACAAAGTTCCTACCTGACAAATCGCCGGACAGACAACGAAACAGACGTACGGGCGGATGGATAGACGCGTCGCCGTGGCTAGAACAAAGCGCCCAAAAGGCGGACGAAAAAGTTTTGCAATGCATTTCGCATGGCGTTTTATGCTCTCCCACAGCGCAGCAAGGGAGCCCAATTCATTTGTACGTGCGTTCGTATATGTATGTCTATATCAAGTAGATATGTATATATATAAACCTCTACAAGTTATTTAATCTCATCTGTCTATCAATCTGTCCATCAATTTGCCAGTCAGTCAGTCAGTCCGTCAGGCTGGCGCTTAGCTTAGTGCAGTTCCGTTTGCTTTCGTGTGTTTCAAAAGGCACCCAAAGTCGTAACAATGTATGTCCATCTACCATCTACCAGTCACACACACACATACAAACATTGTGAAGGATTGTGCAGTAACTACGATGGCTGTCCATCATTTTGTCTGCTCTATAAATTTTCTATTTTAAATTGACAGCGCTTCCTCCAAAACTGAAGCTAAACGGAACCGAGGCACTCAACCTCAGTTTCGCTCGCCTCAAAATTGAACATTGGAATTGAATGGATTGAGTGAGTGACTGACGGACAGACGGATGGACGGAGCGACAGACGGACAAACTGACGTCCTGTCTGGGCAAATGAGCGAACGGGTCGAGGCAGTTGACAGATTGACGTCGTCCTCGTTGGCTCCCCTGCTTTGCCCCCTCTCCCACCTTGCAGCCCCTGCAACCTATTCTATTTAGTGTTGAACTTGAGTTGCAAGCGTATTTTCAATTGGCATGTTGCATTAAATTGTACTCAAGGACGACGCTTCAAATTAAATGGCATATTGCATTTAGCTTCAGGCAGGTCATATATCGAAATTATACTCTAATTGCACGGGAATAAAAATTTGATGAATTCACTAATTAATCGAAATTGAAAATAAGCGATTTGTTATAGATCAAAATGTATAGTTTTTCATTCAAGTATTTTAAGTATTGTACTTAGTATTAATTTATTGGCCTTGATTATTTAGTGTAGTATTTTAGTCTATAATAAATATTTATAATAAATATTTATTTTGTATAAAATAAGCAAATAAAATCTACTAAGCACATCAATCAAATTTATGTTTAGGTCCTTAAAGTTAATAAATATTTTAAATTTTTATTTAGTTATTAGTTATTTTTACTTTTTTTTTATTCTTTCTGAATTTAGCTTTTATTTTTAAGCTGTTTGACACTGTTTTTTGTCAGACATAATTTTTTTATATTATTATTTTTAGTCAGTTTTTAACTTTAAACATTTGTTTTCTATGCTTTAATTAAATTCTTAACTATATTTTATTTTTGTATGTTATTTATTTCTTTTTGTATTTTTATGTTACAAAATTTGTTCATTATTTGTCTAAAAAAATCTATTCTGTATTAAATCTTATTAAGTCAATTCAGCATTTTGGTAGCAAAGATTCTACATTAGAGTCGCTTCTATTCAAAAAGTTTTTTAAGCCACAGTTGCATAGAAGTGTGTAATTTGATATATGACTGCATAATTATATGGTCTGATTACATAGAAGACCCCTTCTCAGCCTCTACTACTTGGCTAACTCAATTTTACTGTGGTCTATGCCACTTGTAGTTGTTATAGAAGTTAGTCAACTGACACTTGTCCAGTCATAAGTCTGCCCAGCACTTTCATAAGAAGTCCAATTATTTGGTCAGCTCAAAGCTTATAACCCTAAAAACACACACATACACACACAAGCAGACATACATACGAAACTGTTTATTGTTCGTCGCGTCGTGCACAAAATTTATGCACGTCGTGTATGACAACAACAATAACAACAAAGGAAGTAAAATTGTCTGTTTACTTTAAAAATTATTTTCACTTGAGTGAAAAATCATTATCCCTAAGGTAACACAGTGCGCGTTTGTTTTCTACGTTCCGGTGGCAAAGGAAAAGTTCAGGACCCCTCGTCCGATGTCCGTCAACTGTTTGGCCTGGCTGGACATGCGTTTGCCCAGCCTTTTTCCTACAGACTCTTGCTCTTCTTCACTCTTGCTCCCTTGCTCACTCTCTCTTTCTCTCTCTCTCTCTCTCTCTCTCTCTCTCTCTCTTTGCCTGACTCTAACGCCCACTGTTGATTGTGTGGCCGTTGGACACTTTGTAAGGACGACTGGGTTGGGCTGCACTGGGCTGGGCACATTATGTGTGTATGAAAGGATAGAAACCTGTCTCTGACAAGTCATCGTCAGCTGTCAACTTATTCTTTTGAAGTGTATTTAGTTGTGTTGTTGTTGAACTGGGTGGTTGGGCCATTCCATCCGTTTGGTCATTCATTTGAAACCGCCCTCCTGTCCCTTTGACCCTGTCTCACAAGCCACTGACTAAAAGATTGAATGAAGCGTGTGCCGCTGAGTTCGTCAGCTTGTCAACTTTGGTTCGTTTTGCTTTTGGCCTTCAGTTGTTTAGTTGTTCAGTTTGGTCTGATGCTGTTGACACTGCCGCATAATATAAAGTAACGGCACAGTTAATGTCCAGCACTGGACAAACTGTCAACCGTGTCCAATAAACACAGACAAAGCCACACACATGCTGTCAGTGTGCGTGTGCGTCTGTGTAACAAATATGTGAGGGCAGACAATTTTATGTGTGCTATAAAAAATTGAAGATGATTTTCAAATATCTTGAAAGATTCCAAGAAAGCGTACTATTATAAATATTACAGGTGAAGCGAATGATTATAGAGATTTGCTATAAAATATATAGCATATAACATATACAAATGTGTAATATAAACTATTATATATATAAATATAGATTTATATATATGGTAGATTATATAGCGTTATTTAAAGCTTATAAATATTATACAGCTTTTATTTATATTATTGCCTGATAGAGCTGTGATGTTTTTGTGAAAGCTATACAGCTATTTGCTAGCCTAATATATACATGTATTGTAGATATACCTAATACTCATAGAGTCTCTTCTATGCCTTACACATTTCAAATTTTGCAAAAGTATAGTGAATGAGAATTTATCTAGCATATTCATTTTAAGCTTTACATAGCTACATACAACCTCGTATTTAGTCAAAGCTCTCTGAGATAATGTCAAAATGAGCATACACATATTTTTTTTCTGCAACTTGTTCTTATATGATTTCTCCCATGCATTTTGAAAGCAAAAATCAAATGGGTAAACAAACTGCTTAGTTGTGGGTAAAACACAAACCAAATGCAGTTTTCAATTGATAAATAGACGGCTGTGGGTAATGGCTTTTGTGTCCTTGCCTCGCAACTAAAAATCAACGTTTCAATTAACAGGAATTTTACAAAACTTTTCTGTTGGAGAATAAAAATGAAAAGAAAAGAAAAAGCTTCAGAAGCAGCAGCAGCAGCAGCAGCAGCTAGTCAAATTTCTATTTAATTTCTGGCAACAAGCGGACGAAGTTCGTCAAACCAAAACTCAGAAGTGACGAACTCTGTCCTGACGTTGGGGCGGGGTGACCCTTCATCAGACAGAAACAACAAAAATTTGCACGAACTGAAGCGGGCGGAGGGAGCGGCAAATCCAAAGGACACAAGCCAAGAGGCCAAAAGGATGCAGCGGGCGCTGACGAAGTATAAGCAGAAGATGGACAAATGAAAAGCATAAGGAAAAAGGACAATATTGGACAAGTTGGCACACATGCGACAGCGATAGAGAAAGGGATAGAGAGTTAGCTATGAAGAGAGAGAGAGAGAGAGAGAGAGAGGCGTGAGACGTGGGCAATGGTTGGGTCAGAAACATCCTGACGAGATGTAAAGCGACAGCAGAGCAGCAAAGGCAACAGCCGTTGGTTTGACTTGAGATTGAGTTGATGACGAAAAAGATGACAAGTTGAAAATTTTTCTAATGAAGGACCTTTTGTAGCACAAAGGACACCCACACACACACACACACATACACCAAGACATGCAAACCGATGGCCAGACATGCGCTTGTACTTGTATTTGTATGTATATTTATATATAGATATTTTTAGCTAAATATATAACAGCAGGTTTCATTTATAGCTTTGGGCAGACACTCCGACAGCTAACCGAAGCTGTATACTCTAAGAGTGAGACTCTAATTGAACAGGTGTTAAATAAATTAATTCAAATTGAATCTATTAGATTGCTTACATATTAATTGATAATAGGTATAGATAGAGTACAATAATTTATTTAAGACTCTGAATGATTGATGTCCATAAGGCATATATTAATAATCACTTGGAAAAAGCTTTTGGGAGTTCGATTGACAATTTAAATCAATAATCATAGAGCTCACTTTATTTTGCTAATTTAGTATAATTTATTAAGGATCGTTAGCTAATTCAACTCTCAAATTCCGATCATTTCCAATTAAGATAATTTTTCATAAAAGTCTTACCTGACGTTTTGACGTGGCTGTGCTTCATAAATATTCGATAACTCGTTGCTGATTAATTGCGTTTGATTGCAAATCTGACATGAATTGAACTGATTTTTATCGTCATCTTTTCGTTTTGATAATGAGGTTTCTAAACTGTTGATAAGGCCGGCATGCTCAACTCTTAAGTATTCTTTTCCAAAGAGCGCATCAAAATGGTTCTTAAAAAATAAGGAGAAATTGAAGTGTGCTTGTTGGTGGCGTCAGCAACTCGACTTTGAAGCATGAGAAATTACAAAGTTACTCGCCTCCAGTTGTCAATCCTTGAAGGATCTTTGTTATCTGCTCCAATGCACATGCGGGTGGCGGCTGTCGGCTGATGGCTGTTGGCTGTTGGCTGTTGGCTGTCGACTGCCGACTGTGTACGGGACCCGGTCCACGGCCAAGACGTTTGCCCTGCTACGAAGATGTTGTTGTGAAGATGATGTCCCTGAGTGGATAGATAAAGGATTTGTGATAAATGAAAAGCAAGTGGCGTATGAAAGCAAAAAACGTAAAGAAAAGGAAAAATATGTGTGTCGCACTGAGCCAGGACTGGCTGACTGGCTGACGGACAGGTCCTCTAACACATTGACGGTCCGACGTTGTTATCCTGTCGTCGACTACTACTGGGCTGACATCTTCGTCAACGACAATGCTCTTAACTTTGATGTACACGCATTTGTGTTCTGCTACCCCCTCTCTTCACCCCTTCTACGCAACGTCCTCTGTCCAGCTTGTCCCAGTTCGAGTGCAACAGCACAGCTGCTGGTTAGTTTGACCGAAGCTTAAATTGATTATCGATTGAAAATATATTTTAATGACTGGAATTGAATCTTCTAGAACAAACAGGCTTCGCAAATATAGATATATTTAGGAGTGCTCAAAATTGTCTTCCTTCTACATTCTCTCTCTTCGTCTTCTAAGTCCAGCCAGCATTAGTTTGTATGAAGCTTAGTTTGATTCTCGATTGGTGAGTTTTTTCTAGTACAAAACAATCTTTATCCGATATAAATCTATTTGTTAAATCTCAAATTTGTCTAACTAATGGAACATCTTTACTCAACTATTTCTAGTGAGGCAGTTGGAATAAATTGCAAAAATAAATTGAAAATATGAAATATCGAAGGTTGACATCGTGTTGCCTTCCTCTATAAACAGCTAGCGAATGATTTATCCTTCCGCCTCGGTCTCTGTACGTGTGAATGTGTGTGTGACGATTTGTACGTTGCTTGTCAGCGTTGTCCATTGTCAATTCGTTTGTTGTCACATGCGTATCCTGCGGGGTTGTTTCATCATCTTCGGCATCAGCCAAGGCAGCATCGGGGGGAGAAGAAAAATGAGCTGATGCACAGCTTTTGGTTTGATTGAAGGTTGTGATATTTGACAGATTCGATTGAAAATCCTTTGGGCAAGCACAAGACGGACTCTCGGACTCGATTGAGTGACAGACTGACCGGCCAACTGACAGCCAATCCAACCGAACGTCGAACACCGAACACCAGAGCCAGACTGGACCCATCAAGCCGGATGGGTGTTTGCAGATTGTGACAGCGGCAAAAGGGTAAATAACAGCTGTAGTAGGAGAGCAGACTCTGGAAATAAATTGAAAGTGTGCTGTGAACGAAAATTGACGAGCTGCCACTGGACCAAAGGGGCGTGGTATTTGAGGGATCCTTCCGCTACAGTTTGTCTGATTGACTGAAAGGTGATTGAACTTATTTGCATAAAATAGCCAAACGTAGACAATTTCTTCTCTAGTTTTTCCCTGTCAGTTCACTCTCCCTCCCTCGCTCTCTCTCACTCTCTTTAAAATGGTAGGACTTTAATTTTGTGGTGTGGAATGGGACTTGTGAGTGCCAGACAATTGCGTCTTGCGGTTTGACAAAAATACAGAAAAAGACATTTCCCAAAGACAATTGCAATGTTCGGGTAGCTGACTGAGTGCTTGCTAGAATGAGCATAACACATCTGTTTCGTACAAATTCATTCAGTCGATTGTTCCCAGCCAGACAGGAAGACCAAGTCAGAGATGGTGGGGGCGACACTCAATTCCGTCAACAGAAAAGTTCAATCAGAAATTAAGAAAACAGCCTCCGCGAAAAATTGTCGCGCGAAAAACTTTGCACCCCGCCAGGCCAATCGCAAATGGGTAAATGGGTAAAATGGAAAATGGTAAATGAAAAGAAAAGAAAATGGCATTAGACAATGAACGAGCCCAAGGAAACACTGCGCCCAGTCTATAGCAACGCGGCACATTTCATCGCGTGTCGAAGACGCATTTGATGGCCCGACGACACTTCAGACATTTCCGCAGACTTCGAAAGCGGCTGTTAAATAACCAGCAATTGAATGAGGTGGAGTTTTCATAAAGTAAATTAGTAAAGACATAAAAATATATATTTTTCCTATAGATAAGTAGCTTTAAAGTGCTCAATGCCACAGGCAATTGGCTTTTCTCTTGTTTTTTTAAGACTTTTTTTTATATATATGTAGTATGTATATTTTTTTTCTAATTAAAAATATTTTTAAAAATAATTTTTCATATTTTTAATCTATAGTATAAACTCGTTACGATACCATAGCAATGGGTTTATAATCTTAGATAAAAATCTCCCAAGCTGATTTTGGTGCAGAGATAGTTTGATTCACATTAATTTCATCTTTTAGGAATGCTTAGATCTCTGTGTCAAAGTTACTGCTGCTGCCAAATTTTACCTGTGAACGGAATTGTAAGAAAAGAATTTGTATTCTATATTATATCAGAATACTTAATAATCAATAGATATGTATAGCTGAAACTAGATTTTCTCTGTTAAAACTTTTCCATTCTCTACTCTTTTTCGTACTCTCCTACCCTTTATAAACGTATCTTTATTTTCACTTTCGATATTTATCAACTATCAAGACTCCCTCTGTTTAGTCAATTATTCCAGGTGAATTATATATGTTTTGAAATCCATTTTTCAGCCGTTGTAAGTTTGCGTTGATTGAAAAAATATACGAAGCGTGCATAAATTGTTGCGACTGGCCAAATGCCACAAATTCAATTTACGATGAACAATCAATTTTGTATCGAACGATCGCAGGTTGACTCTTGGCCCCCATTCGTTAGAGTTGCCCAGCCCCAGTGGGATCTCACTAAACAACACACAACACCCGCCACACTCACACACACAGACACTCTCGTAACACATTCACTTACATATTTCATTTTGTTTATTTGCATTCCGTCGCATGTTGCTTTGGCATTGCCGGACTTCAACTTCTTGACGTTACGTTAGAGTTTTGGTTCCCAGAGCTGGAATAGGAGCGGAGCCAAAACCTGGCTGCGGAAATTGAAATTTGCGCTGGGCAAAGTGAAGGCGGATCGATTGCAGGCACTGATCAAAGTCAACAACTCGCAAAGCCTACTCAACTGCAGATACAAAAGATACAGATACATTGCTTGTGGCGTATCTTAAGCTCTCTCTCTCTCTCACTCTGTCTCTCTATCTCTGTCGACTGCAACTTGCTGTTGTTGCTGTTGGCAGTTGAAGCCTCGGTGCAATTTTTATTGTTGGCATTATTATCGTCACATGTCGCTCACTAATTGATTTTTCTTGTCGCCTGCCTCGTCGCTCGTTCGTTGCCTTTCGATCGACTCGCGGATCGTTGCTCGATCTGAATGATTGGCTGCAGTTGCTGTTGTTGTTGCTGCTGTTGCTGTTGTTGTTAATTTGGTTGCTGTTGTCGCAGTTGCTTGCAAATTTTGTGCGCACATGACACTTGCCGGGACAGGCAACATCAGCGCTGCCAGTGCTGCCAAATGTGTCAAAGTCGCGGTTGCATTAATAAATTTTGCGTACATCACACAGGCAACTGTCTACTATCTCTCTCTCTCTCTCTCTGTGTCTCTCTGTCTCTCTTTAAACAGAGACCAACTGAGCTTCCACAATTCATTGCAGTTGTCTATTGCACACAAATTGAAGAAATTTTAAATTTAAATTTAAAAAATAAAAACAAATAAAATAAAATAAAAATGTGGAAAATTAAAAAAAAAATATTTACTTATTTCTTTAATTTAGTAAACCATTTTTATAGAGCTTTAATTTATATTTAATTAAAATATTTTTGTAAATAAATAAAAAATATGTTTTATTCTAGATCATATATTATACAATATATTATATATATAAATTATATTTATTTTAGATTATATTATACCCTGATATGATCTGCCATATATTTCAAGGAGAGTATCTGCCAAATGGGAAAGAGTTCTTCAGTTTGTTTCTTCTGCAGACTGAAGAGAGAGAATCGATGATCGAAGTTGCGATTTGGAAGCTTGGCTGTTGGGAACTGTTTGGCTCTGTGTTCGCATTGACATTTTGTCACTTAATTTGTTGTTTTTGCAGCGGGCTGCTGCAGGTTGGTTGGTTGGCTTGGCTGGTTGGCTTGCTTGCTTAGTCGGCTAGGTTGGCCAGGCAACTGGTTTGGCTGAGGCAGCTGGCAGTGGCTGCTGCTGCTGCCGCTAGTCGGCAATTGCCTCAGCTGCATGGGGCAGCAATTTGTTGGCCGATCGCAGATAGGGCAATTTTAATTGGACTTAACGGAAACTAGCAAAGAAATGCATGCAAAGCATACAAATGAAAGGTGAAACCGCAAACAGGGTAATGCTGGTGAGGAGAGGACGGGCGGGCGCGCAGCATGTCAAAGTCTTGACTAAGAGCTGGTAAATGTGTTGACTCTGGCTGTGAATTGAGCTATCTAAGAGTGATCATAGCAGCAGTGATCGCAGCTTGATTGCGCCAGTTGGGATCCTGAGACCGAATCATTCTTTGACAGCAGCAGCAGCAGCAGCATCAGCACAGATCGTGAGAAATTCACTCTGTGAATGCCAATTGCCAACTGATTTTCACAGCAAGTTAACATTCCGAGCGTACTGCAACTTTCAAGATGGCTCAATTGTGATTTACTCATTATCGATGATCAGAGAGTTTATAAAAGGAAGAGGAATCTGGCAAGGTTTGTTCTAACTTGTTCCAATTAAATAAACTTTAATTTTGATTTAAATAAAAATAAAATTTCCTAACTACAATCAATTTTTAAGCAGAATTTTAAATTCATCTATCATTTTAGTATTTGCTATAGAGTTCGACTATCTAAAACAATTTCGTTGGACCTTAGACAAATGTGAATGCATTCACAGTGCTGTGCTTTGTTCTCGCCGTCCAGTTGGTTAGGAGCAGGAAAGCAACCTGCCTGAGAGCTAGCTGCTAGCTAGTTATGATTGATTTGACTGAGCAACGTAATCTAAACTCTTTCGTCATCAGCTCCATTGGAAACGGCGGCGTTGGCGGCGACAGCGGCGGAGTCTAGTGAAACACCTGCGCCATTATTTTACGTTATTGTCGCACATAGCGAAGCCAATATATCATTGATAGCCGATGACGACGATGCTGCTCCTGCTGCTGCCGTTGCTGCCAACTACTCATATGTGTATGTGTGTGTTGTTGCTTGAAGTGTTCCACGTCGTGGATGTTGCACATTTCTCAGACGTCACAAAGACTCCGTGCCCTTCCCTGCTCTGCCCTACCCGATGGCAGCGACCAGCCTGACCGTAGTGGGAATTGGGCTGGGCTGCGGCTGGGTCGTCGCACTGGTCTGGCCCGGCCCGGCCCGGTCGTGTGACTTATGTTAGCTGCCGCTGCAGCCGGCACATCCATCATCTATCAAAGACGAATTCATCTCCGTCAAATCGCAGGGCCTGCGCTTTGAATGTGGGCTACAACATTTATGAATAAATTGCACGTACGACGACACCTCATGGCTGCTGCACTTGCAGCAGCTCCTCCTCATGGCCGCAGCCACGTCCCATGTCAACCCACTTGCTCGGCCTAGCCGCGCAATGCCAAATGAGTGCACAGGACAGAAACTAGCCCAGAGGGGGACACACAGACGAAGGCGAAGACGATGACGATGACGATCATTTGGTGCCGCCAGGAAATTTCAAATTTATTATCGCATTTGCCATTATTTATGATTTGTGCAAAATCTTGTCGTATATCAAAGTCAATGGTGTGACATAAACTATCGATGGCTATCGATAATTTACGTCAACTCTTTCCAACTAATAACAACAACAGCAACAGAAACTAAAATAATGATGAGACTGCGAATGATGCCGTTGACATTGTGCTTCTGCTGCTGCTGCTGCTTCTTCTTCTGCCTCTGCCATATTGAATTCGGTTCGAGGGAACATATTTCGCGAATTGCATCCGCTTGAGCTGGCACCTTCGATGCGAACGTGCTCAGCTCGTTTCGTTGGGCATGGGTATAATCCAATTGAAAGCATTTATCATTAATCTTCGGGCTAGTTTCATTTAATCTTGATCCCACGCTCTACAAATATTTGTATTTGAAATTTATCAGAAAACTGGTTGAAAATCTTATTTACATATATTATATTTGATAGTCTATTCAAATCATTAAGGCTAGATATTTTCAGTATTTACTATTTCCATTTTAGAAAATTTCAATTCAAATTGAAATAAATATACTAAATAAATGAATTCTTTACTATATATTTATCATTTAAAAAAGCATTTATAATACTTGAAAAACTTATTTATATTAGATTTCATCGATAAGCATAGGTAAATATGCTGATAAAAGGAAAAAGAAATTAATTTAAAATTCAACGAATCTCTGCACCTGTAGACCTTAAAAGTTTCTCCATATGCTTTCTGGCAGCTCCGTCAGAGCCACTCATGACTTTAGTGCTCACTAACATCCCACTGAAAGAAATTATACAGCACTGATATAAGTATCGATAGGACGCGCTTTGCCAATAGTAATTATATCTCCGATATACATCTATAGGCGTACCTGCAGCTTTTTAATACCTAAGCTCATAAAAATACCAGCAAGAAGAAGAATCTGGTTGAATGGTAAATTCAGATGTCACTTTTGAAGCATCAGCGTCAGCACGTGGTTCCGTCTACAGAACATTCTCGTTTCTTTCAAAGTAAGTTTTGCTTCTGCCATCAAATCAAATTTCGTTTGCGCAAAAATAAAGATTGAAGTCACCGACTACAAAACGTCTCTGCTCTCGTAGAACAATAAAGTTGCACTCTAAAAATATAGTTTCATAAATAATATAACCTGTTCACTTCTTTGTTAAAGCACTTTGAAAAATACTTAACCAAAAACCATCGCAATGGAGTACAATAAGCAAATGCCCAAAACTGTGTTGTCGACGAGCGAGTCAGCAGGGGAAGTGAATGCTACCAAACACGTGGGCGAGGCAGGCAAGTCGACTGCAATGGATAATGGCCAAGGTCAAAACGTAGGGAAGAAATGTAACGAGACATCGGCAACTGAGACTGCCGGTAGCAAGGTAGAGATCGCAATTCTTAATAGTTTTTTTATTTTTAATTGTTTTTACATGTGTAGATATATAATCGCCGAAATAATTTTCATTTATAGGTCAAGGGGCCGTGCACCCACAGACAGGAACCGTTTTTCGGTCCGGTCGATCTGCTCAAGCCGTCCACTCAAGTCGAGGCTCTGGGCAGGAAGAGGACATGGACATCCATAACTGATTCACCCATGTCCAAGCTGCTCTTCCTCCCGAGTAGACCATTGGCTAAGGATGTAAATGAGCCCATGCCTGATTTGGAGGTCGCTCTGATCGATAGGAGCAATGCTGCCGGCAAGATAACCCCAGGTCAATGGCATCTGTTGGAGACTATACTGATCGATGCCATGCTTCGTGCTATGAATTTCCCTCGCATGAAGCCCGTTAGGTACACTGATGGTGGTTGGCAATCAGGGGTCAAGCTTATTAATTGCGGCGATGTACACTCTCTGCAGTGGCTTTCCGGAACAGTGGCGTCATTGAAGGCGCCCTGGCCCGGTTCAATGCTGTCAGTTGTCAATAGGAATTGGCGACAGTCGCAGATTAAAGCAAAGTTGAATCTACCGCTGTCTATACCGACAGAGCTGGCCATGAAGCTACTCAAATGGCAAAATCCAGATGTGCCCACCGCTGATTGGCAGGTGATTAATGTGCAGCGCGAGACCAACGGGCAGAGAATGGGGCTGAGAATCAGCAAAGAGGCCAATGATCTGCTTCTTCCGCGGCGTGGCAGAATGTCCTGGGGCATGGGCAGTGTGCGCGTTCACGCTAAGAAGCAAGCTGAAGAAGGCGGCAAGATTGAAGGCAACGAGATGAAAAATGACGTGGCTATGCAAACTGACGACGTGCCATCTCCTCCTTCCGACGACCATGCAGTTGACTAAACAGTGGAGTTGCCTGATCGCTGTGCACCAGATCACCTATAGCTGGTGTAAGAAACCGATTATACATCGACATCAATCTATTTCCTGAAGGACAGAAAATGCCATCATCAAGGATATTCATATGAAGTACGTAAATCTCCTGGTTCAAAAACGTGCAAAAAATGAAGTTCTTTCAGTCTGTCTTTCAATCTTAATATAATATAACGAACATTACAAAAATTAATATTTCGGATATTTACTTGAACATATTTATTATTTCAAATTGTCCATGCTTAGTTGTTATTAAGCTGATGCAAGTTTTGGAAACTCGTTCAGGAACGAGTTCCATTAGGGCCTAAACTTTGGCAAATAATTCCATTCAAATCGCCAATTATTGGGACATCGAAGTCGGAACAAACATCAAAGTGGCTTCAATTGCACTGCTGTAACGACTTGAGCGAACAGAATTTACAGTTGCATTATACACACTCAGGCACACTTGCACACACATACACACACACACACACACTTGCAGCTGGCTTGGAAGTTGTGCCGGAAAAATCTCTCGCATAATCATAAAATGACTTGGGAAAAAGGAAATTCTAGCGACAGATTTATGCACTCGAGAAAGCTTTTGCGCCGTTGAATGCATGCACTTCTCTCTCTTGCTCACTCCTTCGATCTCTCCCCTCTCACTCTCTCTCTCTCTCTCTCTCTCTCTCTCTGTTTCGTGGAACTGCTGCACTATGGCTGCGATAGTCCTGCCCAGGGACTGGCAGCAATTGCTACGCTAAAATGTGAAGGCGGCGCAATCGCTTGGATTTAGTTGCAATTATTTTTAATGTTGTTTACTTACACTCCCAATTGATGATGCCAATAACTGTTCCAGAACTTTTCGCTCAAATCGATGTGCATACATATATACATTTTCCAGTGTTGGTAAATGTGCAAAATATCGTAAATATGAATTGAAAGAGGAGAAAGAGTTGGATTGAAAATTATTTGGAATTCAAAATAGATTCGTGGCAGCATAATTCTTAGCCGCAGAGCAGACTGGGTATGTATAACAAAGGATTATCTCTATCATTTTAACAAGTTCAATGTTTTGTAGACTCGAGGACTCAACATATTTGCTGGACTACTGGAAAAATCTATGGCACATCATTCTTAGCTTTGGCTAACTGCTCTGGTGGGCTGGGTAATGGGAGTCGAATGCAAAAGTATTCATAAATAATCCCATGAAATTACCACACGCATCAGACATTCAAGAGTTTTCCGCTTTCGTACCTATTTTTGTAGGCAATGTCAATTACGAGAACAACACGCAGCTAGACAGAAGTCGATCTACGAAAAACTAATCAAATGCCGCTGCCCAAAAAGAGAGAGAGACGGAAAAAAAACACAGATGAGTCCACGCCGCGAGTGGCACGTGGTTCGCTTGGAGTATGAAACATTCATTTGACGCATGCGACATGCCACATCAGAGTCGGAGTTGGAGTTGGAGTCGGAGACGAAGGCCGGGAGTGATGCGCGAATTTGATATTATTGTATATGGCTGTGCGTGACGTTGCATCACGGATGAAATGGATGGAAATCGTGATGGAAGCGCGTCGAGCATAACAAGAGCTGCCAACTGACGCCTGATGTGCTGCATCGGCATCAGCATCAGCATCAGCATCAGCTTCAACATCGGCATCAATGAAAGTGGCGCCAAGAAGCAACCAAGTCAACTCAGCTCTGGCAGCATTTGGAGATGCCATTCACACGTACCGCTCATACATATCCGAGACACACAAGACTTGAGTTTAACCTTGTGCCAGGAACGAAGGACGCATTAGGGGAACACTGCGCATAAGCACACACTTACATTAGGCCAAGAACCGTTTGAGTTGGAGCACATATGAAGTTCGAATGTTCAAGAACTGAATGCTAGCCAAATTACCTTCGCAGCGTACAGAATTGGGTGTTTTAGTATTTGCAGTTTTATATCTACTCTCCAAGATTTGCTGTAGCTTAGATATTAAAAGTACTGTTGCATCGGTAAAGTTTCAAGTTTTCACTGATCGAGTGTTAACTTCAAGGCATATTCTATTTTGATATCAATATTCATTCATTATCTTACTTAATTGCTTTCGAGCTCCTTTTCAATTTCATTTATTATCGAATGACTTTGCAGCCTTTGTTACTAGTTAGCTCACCACTAAAGCAGAGCTTTATATTTATAGAACAATCAAAACATGTATAATAATATTTGTATAATTTTAAAGAGTACTAAAGCTGTTTTAAATGCGTCTGAGGAGCTCTTATTAGTTCTCAGAAATATTTATAAAAAGATTAGAATTTCGAATGCAGTTACATATAAACTTGTGGCGTTGCTTCACATTATACAGTAGCCATGCAGTAGCTGTATGAAACCACAGCACTGTGTTGAACCTAAACCAAAAATATGGTTCTACAGTGCATTCCGAGGCTTTCAGAGAGACAGAGAGAGAGAGAGAGCGCGAGAGCATGCCGAAAAATGAAGGAGATGTGAGTAGCAGGCGGCTGCTGTGTTTTGTTGCATAGCTGCCGTCGCATCGGTCGCATCACATCCCACAGACATAAACAAGGCAAAGTTATGGACGCAGCTTATGTCCTGCCAAGCTGCTCCACATCTCAGCCACAGCGAGACAAACTTTCGTGCAATTGGGAAATGATTTGTGCAGTTCGTGCCAGCTGCCTGGCTGCCTGGCTGCCTGGCTGGTAAGGAGCATAGCGAATGGTAGGACTGCTGATAAACGTTGTCCTGGCACTCGTGGCCGTGCTTGTTTCGCACCTGTCTGTGCCGCGGCGCAGGAGTACGCAGCGGGGCAATCATCCGGCCAAGCCATAAATAGAAAGCGAGTCAAGAGACCCTGCGGCATCATTGCCAATGGAAAATATGGCAACGCGTTGTCGGTAATTTGCGCAAATTATGTGCAGCCGACGACGCCGACGCAGACGCCGACGCTGAGGCTGACGTCGACTACCACTTGCCATTGCTGTTGGTCCAATCTTTGGAATGTGTGCACGTGCTAATGGCCGCTGGAGCCAACGAAAATCGCCAACATCAACATAACCCAGTCTCTCGTCGAGTGCCGACTGCCGACTGCTCTCCAACTCAAATCTCGGCCTGCCAGTTGGGGCTGCGCACCATTAGCATTGCCAATGGAATTTACGCGTCACACACGTGCCCGAGACTGCGCTGGATATTGACACGATTCCGTCATCATCAAGTGGCAGCTGGCAGTTGGCAGCTGCCACCAGAGAGCATCGCCTTTTATCAGATTATTTGCAAAATGTTGCGCCAAATATCAAATTGTAATTTTCCTAATCTGATGCCAGAGATTTCGATTGCAAAAGGTGGCTTAAATGGAGAAGAGATACTTCATATCATATCATATCAGAGAAGACTCTCGCTAAACTACAACACCCCATATCACGTAGCAAATTAAACTTCAACTAAAACTAGACAAGCAACTAAATCAACTCCATTCGCAAAAGTGCCAGCTGGTTAGCTACACTCGCAGAGCGGGCTGGCATTGCTTGGTGGAGAGGGGTGTTAAAGTTTATGGTCACATGCGGTGCTATTTATGACACGTTTCCGTCAAAATATTCGCGATTTGTGAGCGACACGACTGCAAATGCAAAACCTAAAAACAGCAAGGGCAACACTGCCTCTCCCAAGTGCAATCACTTGTGAAAATCAAGAAATGGGGGCAGAGCGAGATAGGGGGAGGGGAAGAGAGAGCGCGTCAGGTTGTTGGTTGCATTGTGGACCTGCTGCCTGCCTGCGATTGTTGCCGCTAGTCGTACGTACGTAGTACGTTGAGCACTTGAAACTTCAAAGGAAATGCCTATCGCTGTCAAGGACATAAATTGCGCTGACAGGGCGTAAAAATGTATAGAGCCAGAGTTGTTGCTGTGCATTTCAGCGGTGTCCCAGCCCGAAAAAAACAGGAGCAACTGCAGAACCCAACCCCCG
Source organism: Drosophila leonis (assembly GCA_035045365.1). NCBI lineage: Eukaryota > Metazoa > Arthropoda > Insecta > Diptera > Drosophilidae > Drosophila > Drosophila leonis. Next base: position 594,184 of record JAWNPC010000389.1, on the reverse strand, counting down.
ACCCGCGACCCGCGACCCGCGCTGTAATGTATGCAGCAAAATATTTTTTAGCAATTGCATAAGGCAGGGACATCAATAAAATAAATAACAATAATTCTGCAAAATGCCCATAAATCCATGAGGCGACGTCATAACTTTCGTTTTTATGACTCCCCTAGACTAGACAGACAGACAGACAGGCTGACGTGGCCAGAGCTCTGAGGGCATACGGGTGGCACTGGGGAGGGCTTGGAGGGGGTTCCACCTGCGTGGCAGACCGTGGGTCGCGGGCCACGTCAGTCAGCAATAAATAAATGCAAGCTGGCAGTCAGTTGGTCGTCACACAGGACATGCAGGACACACGGGGCAGCACAAAATTGCAGTTGAAATTATTGCATTTAAACAGGACATTATCACACACACACACACACAGAGAGAGACGCAGACGGGGCAAAAATTGCAGCAGTTCGCTTTTTCCAGTTGTTGTCCTTGCTGTATGTGTGTGTGTGTGTGTGCGGGGCAGGAGCAGGAGCAGGTCCTGTCATTGTTGCTGCGACTCATAAATTAAGTCCTCATAACGGCAAAGTTATTGAAGTAATAAAATTTTACACTGACATTTGACAATCGATGCGTCGCCATTGCCATCGACAGCGACGGCGACATCGCCATCGCCATCGCCATCGCCTGGACACGGCCAGGACAACGCGTTCGTGTTCGTGTTGCCAACGTTGTCAAAAAATGAAAAGAAAAACGCATGATAATCAAATGAAAGTTGCAATTGCAGCAGACGGCGCAGCAACAGCGTTAATTTGATTTACTAAAATGAAATTGAAGAGAAAACAAACAGATTTCGCAAGGGTCTACGATAGAAGATGAAAGTTTGAAAGGCTACAAAATATAATTAATTAAAGGTTTCAGAAGATAAATATTCAAGATAATTTAAACATGGAGCAAAGTGATGAAACTTGTTTAAATGTTATGTTAACACTTTACACTAGTGGCAATAAAAAGAGGCTATGTTGTGGAGCAGTGTAATCAAGTAGAGTTATTTTATGGTATATATATATATATATATATATATATAGCAGTAAAGTAGTATATATATATATAGTAGATATATAAAAATTTGCTAGAAATATCTTCAACTAAAAGTATTTGACATATTTTTCCTATAAAGAAAGTTTTTTATAAGCGAAAGACTATTTGGTATATGATTTGGTCCAAGTAGAGATATATGATAGATAGACATACTTATGAAAAGTTTACTGTAAAGCTCTAAAAACAAGACTAGATGAAGAGCTTGAGGTTCACGTTTAGGATCAGAAGTAAAAGTTTTCGAGATTAAAAAGAGATTAAAAAGGTGGCACTAATAAATATAAATATATTAAATATTTATATTATCTAGTTTGAAGACTCTCAACACAAGCTCTTATATAAATTCTGTTACTTCAATCAAAAATAATAAAAATTTAATTTTTATATAATTTTTGTAGTAACACTTAAAGACTTCACGTTTAGCCAGTTGGATTATATGCTCCACTAGATTTAAGCCCTTCAGCTTTCATGTTGATAATCCAGGCAAAGCTTTAATCATATAAATATTTTGCTGTGATCTTTTGATGCAATGTTTTGCCAGTTAATTTGCATTTCATACACTTTTTGTGTGTGTGGAAGTTTTGTTTGCCTTCACGGCATGGACAGAAAGTCGACGAAAGGGACGCACGTCTCTTTGCATATTGCCCGACATTTATTTACCGTAATTCACCCACACCGATGTCTAATTAAATTTACCGGCGATTAACCAACTTGCTGGCTAAACTCAAAACAGAAGCTAACCCACACACCCATACACACACACACGCACAGTCGCACACATATATGTAGAGAGACCAACGAACCGAAGAGACGACAGTAATTCGTTTATAATGCGTAGGACATGTTGACAATGCCACAGGACATTCGTAATGAGGAGGCAAATGTGACAAGGGGCGAGAGGTGTGTACTGGGGATGCTGCGGGAGTGTGCGTGCATCAAAAGCGAAGAAACTTCCCGCTTTGCCAACTTGAAAGCCGCCCACAGACTTTGACAGACGCGACTGGCACAAGGAAGATGAGCAGCAGCAGCAGCAGCAGTAGCAGCAGCCGTTGCAGCGGGGCGAGGAAACTGAGACGGCGGCTGGTCAGACAGGGGTTGGACCCGCTGACAGTTTGGTGCTTCAAAGGTTCGCCGGGCTTGACGCATGTAAATGTGGTTGAAGTAATGACGAAATGGGCACTAGACATATACACACACATATAGACAGGCAGGCAGACAGACAGACAGACCCCTAATGCTTCACCCTTGGCCCAATCCTTTTGACTTTGAGCCGTGGTCTGCCTGTTGTTGATGTTTGCCCTCATTATTGTTGTTGTTGTTGTTGTTGCGGTTGACATCGTTTTGTTTGCCTAAAGGACGAGCGCATATTATTGCAGCGGAAAGGGCTTTGGGTGGGTGGTTGGCTGGCAGGTGCTGGCGACTCTACGTCTTTTTAGTACGAACATTTGTTAGCCGCGCATAAACCCTTAAATCCGAGCCCATGCACCCAACAACGCCAACTCCTTGCGCTAATCCCTGATGTGTCTGTGACGTTTGCACTGACAGTGACAACACTTTGATGGGCACAGCCAGAAGCAGCTACAGCCGCAGATCTCGAGTCTGCGATGACAATGACAATGACAATGACGCGACATTTCCATGCGCCTTGCCCCCAAGCGTCCTTGCGCTTTGTTCCTCCGCCTGCTCGCCGTGAGTCTCCCTTGGCTTTGCTTATTACATGAAAGCCTTTTCAAGTGGCGGGCCAGCTCAATCATTTGGGGCTTAATTCGCTGGCCAACGTATGGCTGTGAACTCAATTAAAAAGGTGTTTCCGAACTGGCTTTCTCTGCACTTGGCAAAGTCTCCCACGCCGCAGTCTCGCCACTTCGTAAATGTTAGCTAATCGCATTGAGGGATCTTCGAAATGGTTTTATTTTTTTTTGCCAGCTGCCGTGTGACGGCTTCTGCCACAGCCTGTTGCAAGTCTTCTGTTGCAGCAACAACATCAGCTGCAGCAGTAACTTTTGTCACCCGCATTTTGCTGCCAAGTGGCTAGCAGGCAACTGGCGCAACAAATTGCTAAGATCTGCACAAAGCCCGGCACAGGACGTAGGCGTTGCATTACAAACACAACAACAACAACTTGCCACAGTCAACACTCGACAGCAGCAAATTCGTCGCTTGTTTTGAAAAATTGTTAACAAATTCGGGAAGCTGTCGCCGTTGGTAGAAAGACAAAACAGCCAACACAACGAGATAGATATCTCTATTAGAAGAGAAATGACAGAGAACTTGAGTGCTACGAACAGAAAATATAAGTAGACGCAATAGCTTACTGGGGGATTAGGGCTTGTTATAGATTTTATGAATGATATTTACTTGAGCAAGCATGAAACAAAGGTTTGGTTATGTGGCTTTGACATATGTGAGAGTATAATTTGGTTTGTGAAAGAAATGGAATTGCAATTGTAAATAAAATATTGATAAAATTTAATAATATGTAAACATAGAACAACAGAAAATTCTTAAAGTAATATAATTTTCTGTTATAGTATTTGGTATAGAACACGATCTATAGAAATTTTCATTTAGATTTTAAGCTTTAAAACTAGTTTGCATAAAGTTAGCTAGAAGAGGCATGTAAATATCTCAGGATAAGAGAAGAATTATCTTTTTATGAGTAAAGCTAAAACTCACAGATATATGCAACTATTTTTAATTTTTATTATCTTTAGTTATTTTTAATATTTTATTACTCGCCAGACTTGAAGCTAGGCAAAACAAAGAAATAAGACCGCAAAGTGCATATTCACTGGTCAGGCAGAGTATATATTGTCAAGGTAATTAGAAAGTTGTTTTCGTTCCACAATTAGTCACAATTAGTCAACTTAATTTAGTCAATATGCCATCTTACAAGCTGTTGCCTAAAGCTGATATGCTACTATTTCAATGAACGTAGGCAAGGTCAAAGCTAGAACAGAATTAAAACTTTTCCCAATTCACAGATTATGAAGAAATCAACGATTGCAGCTACTCTTGACACCACTTCAATATTGATAGAATTACAGAAATATATTTCTGATATTCACATTCACATATTTAACCAAAAACTTATTGAGCGATAAATATGAACTGGAAGGACTAGCGGAGATCGCATAAATTAGTTTGTAAATGGCTATGAAAATACATAACTTTTCTTTTAACTGTCTCAAATAGCAGCAAGTTCCAATTGTAAGTTTCTGCCAAAAATAAAAGAAAACTAATCGAGCAGCAAAGAGAAAAAAAACGAGAAGAAAAAGAAAAACGTTCTGCCAGAGCTTTGTTTTTTCATCTTCGTATGGAAGTGTCTTTAGCTTTTTGTGGATCTGCTTTGTTATTTGATGTGCATGTGTGTGTGGGTGTGTGTGTGTGTGTCGAAATGGAACATTGACAGGCGAGCCAATAAAATTCAAATGTGTGGCGATTGTCGCAACGCGCGGACTGTCGCTTCATCTTACGAATGTCAAGCGTAGCGAGAGCAAAAAAAAACCAAATGATGGGGTGAGGGGGCTAAAAAAAAGGCAGGAGGGGACATCAAGCGAATGAACTAGAAACGCCAAACAATAAGACAATGCGAGGAGCTGGACGAGGCAGAGCAGCAGCGGTTGTGCTGTCAAAGCGAGGACATCAGAAGCGAGGATGAAACGAAACTAACACGACAACATGCAAAATATCGCTTGGACAGCTGGGCAAAAAGGGTTGAGAACGGGAGTGCGGGAGAGCGGACGGGTCGAACACAACATTAGGGAACATGAGCCCCACATATCGCAGCGACACAACGACTGAAACTGCTGCTCCACTCTCCTCCACCTCCTACGAGTGACATCTTGGCCACATATTTTGCTTGTCGAGCGACGGCGAATGAGGACACAATACTGTCAGCCGAAGGAATGCCCGCACATTCATTTCAATGGAGCCCCAACCGCCCCAACCGCCCCCTCCCGCCCGCTCGACACATCACATCAGCAGCAGCATCAGTGTCGATTGACCGAAATAGAGAAATTCTATAGTTGACTTCGCGCCACGGACCCAACATCATTTATCAGTCGCCAGTTATTGCCAACTCGTCCAGATTTCTGCATACCACGAACCCTCAGAGCAAAACATCCAAATGTGTCAAAGCTAACTTCGAATCTTGCCCCCAAATCTGCTGTCGCAGCTCCAGTGGCAGCTTCCCAATTTTTCCTTGCCCTAAGCTGATGGTTTTTGATTTTTAGTCAACTGCAATTTGTTATCCATCAGATAGTTTTTCTTTCCTGCAGCTTTACTTCGCAAGATTTATATTTTACTAAGTTTGGGAAACACTCTATTGAAAGGTATATATGAAATTTTAAGTAAATACTTATATAAAGCATCGCCAGCTAAAAATGTAAATAGTTGTATAACTATGCCAAACGTGGCAACTTGAATGTAGACCGTATCTGTCTCATCTTTGAAGCCAGTTATCCCAAGTTTTGCATGTGGATCACTATTGACCTTCTATATATGTATACATACATATATATGTATACATACATATATTTATATTTGTAATATTAAAATCTTTATATAAAATCGAGCTGTTTTTAGACAGTGAATCAGTATTTATTATTCACTCGCTTGCATTTCACGATTTCAGCTGTTAAATATATATTGTTCCAATCCTGAATACATGCCTCATAAACATGAATAGAAACAATAATTAAAAGTGAAACCTGGTATACAACATAGATAAAAGTTAATGTCTTCCATAATTTCAGACATTTTATTACTGATCGTGAATAGCCTATGACTTAGATGTTTTCTTACCGCGACCAAGAACAATTTTGAATTCGCCAACAAAATATGTGAGTAAACACTTTGGCGTTTATTGTTTCAATTATTGTGTGCAAGTGACTGGGCTGCCTTGAATGCAGTTATTGGATCTCATCATCATCATCATCATCATAATCATCATCATAATCATAATAAGCCACCCACCAGACAGGCGCAACCTTGGCGTATTTGGAATCGTAGTGCAAGGCACTTAAACCTTTCAACTGTGGCCAATAATTTCAGCGAATGTTGTAGCACAAAGGCGTATTTATGACATGGGAATCGCACATGGAATAACATTTGAGTCATAATTTTATCAACTAGTTCAAAGAACGGAGAGGAATATATATGTATATAGCTGTATATATCAGGAATATTATTTGGGGGCAGTTGCAGTCACAGCCCGTAACAGAGCACGTAATCAGTCGAAATAAACACTTGCGCCTCTAAAATAGATAAAAATATCTACACTTCAATAAACATGAAAATCAGCGACGCCCAGCCAGAGCCAGCGGCAGCGGCAGAGGCGAGCGCGAAATGTGTTGAAAATTGCGCAGCAATGCGATCATAAAGCATTCGCCATTAATGACACTACCCGACAGATACATCCCATTGTCAATAACTTTTACGCGCCGCAGATTGCCGAGCAGCTCGCCCGCCAGCGAGGCCCGTTCCAAAATCAAATTCAAATTTCCCAAACGAGCTGGGCTGCACATGCATTCAGTTCAGTTGTATGTGAATGGCGAATGACGTTACAATTCAGTGCAAGAGACGGGAGACGGTGCTGCGCGAATGATGGCATCCGCCAAGCGAATAGCGAGATTCGCGAGATGCGCGTCTAGCGACTCGCACAAGATACTCGCACATCCGCAAAATTTATCGACAAACATTTGGACAGGCGACTGGCGGCGGCGTCGACTAGACAAACTGCGCGAGAGGCGCAACAAGCGGTGGCGACACGAAAGAGACACGAGACGAGGCGTCGCGACGCGGCCTGGAAGCAGCGATGCGAACTGGCGGATCGTTGCTTCCTTTTCAATTATTAAGTGTTGCCAACTATGCGCGAATGGGCGATAAACGAGTCGACTGTGTGCGAGTGTGTGGGGCACTCATAATTCGCGACACGTTGCCGCACCTCGACTGTTCGCTGCTCTCTGTGTGTGTGTCTTCAATCTTGTGCAATGGATCTGTAACTGCAACCATGTAGCCATTTATTTCGCATTGCCTGGCAGATAACTGCCAATGGGCTTGTGGCTCTTGTGGCGCCTCCTTGTTGTGCCGCCAACAACAACTGCAGTATATTGCCTCAGGCATTCGCTTTGCTATTTGATAGTTAATTTACGGCATTTATAGGCCCCTTTAGATGAGCTTTTTTGCATTTTGAAATCAATGTACAATTAATATTAACATTTGACTAATATTTGAATTGAATGTTGTTCTTTAGAGAAAATATCAGTTATAGTTGATATTCAGAGTAATTCATAATTTTCGGATTTAGATTCAGATAAAATGAAGCTATAAACGAAAACTGAACTTAAAACAGAAATCAAATTAAATGTAATTTTTTATTATAAATAGACTTTAATTAGTCTGAAGACAAAGAAGATCTATTTAATTATGATAAAAGTCGCAATATACTTGGATTTTTCTTATTGAAATAAGAATCATGTATTCTTATCTATTTATGGCTCAAATTCATTTCATACCATAAAAAGCAAAAATAAAATTCTTTGAAGACAAAATCGTTTAGCTTTTTGTGCGTATTCATAAGTTAGTTGGGCTAGGGCAGGGCAAGAGCGCAGCTAGAGGGGTTTTTTAGCTTTGATATGATTGGGTAATGTGTACTAATGTAATGGATTCAAGTTATGAGTTATGCATTGCACAAAGGCTCAAGGACTTCAACAGCAAAGTCCACTCATAAAAGTGCACAAAGACGGCGCACAAATATTGAAATAAAGAAGGATTTGCTTGGCCAAAAAAGGATGCAAAACCAAAGGATTAACCTAAATAAATACAAAACAGATGTAAAAATTGTGCCAGTAGCCAAAAAAATAAAAAGTACAGAAAGAGAAAGAGAAAGAGAAGAAAAAGAAAAGCAAAAAGAGAAACAGCTTGAAAAGCCCGAGAGCAAATGCCATTTTGAATGAGCTGCTGCTGTTGTTGCTGCTGCTGTAGTTTCAACTTCAGCTTCAGCTGTTTGCTGCCAGGGTTAGGACTCTGACTCTTCATTACTCTGGACAAATGGAGCAGGACATAACCCGGCCAGCGGAGGCGGCTGCTCGGCCGACCGCAATGATCCATCGCCTCTGACGACCGCCAACGCAGCGAATGGATGACGGAGAAATAAAAATACAGCGGAAAATAAAGAGCAAACGCCAAGTGAAATAATAAAAGACGACAAAGAAACAGAAGAGCAAATGATGAGAAAAACAAATGCGCGTAAAGGGATATTCTGGCTAAATGCAGGCTGGAAGGGGGGAATGGAGAGTGGGAGAGCAGAGCATGGTGGCCACTTCATTATGTCGGCAATGCATGAAGTGTTGAAAAATGATTCCCTCAGCATCAACAGCAGTGGGAGCAGGAGTCGCAGAGTGCATTTGACTTTTATGCTTACTGAACGCCCACGGGGACTGGCGAGGGCGTTGAAACGAATCCGCTTTTGCACAAAGCGCCGCAGGATTTCAAATAGTTTCCAATGCAACAGACAAAAGCGTTGACCGACCGAGCATGGAAAGTGTTTGCCAGTTGCCAGCGTTAAGTGCAGCGGACACTGCAAAGCTCAGCTGCTGTGTCTTGGCGCATGTTGCCGCTTCTTCTGCTGCTGCCCCACACTTTGGCATCATCATCAGCGCCCAGTCGACGTCATCATCAGCGTTGTCGTAAATTGTTTACTTGATGCCAGCAAAAGTTACTTCAAACAAAGTCATGTGGACACTGAGCAGCAGCAGCAACAGCAGCAGCAGCAGCAGGAACGGCATCCTGGACAGAATGAGCAGCGCAGAAAAGGGAGCTGTGTGCCAGCAGCCATCAGACATCCAGGCAGCGAGGCAACCATCAAGTGCAAAATGTTTTGGTATCGGGCACATAATGTGAGTTCTTTAAAAGTTTTATATGCACATGCCCCGCTCATAGACCCCTGCTCGCTTCTAGTTGAGCATCGCCTCAGCCCCAGCTGCATATATTGCATATTAAAGTAATAATGAGATGAGCCAAAGTGCCAGCTGAGTTCACATTTCTGCCACATCTGGACACTGCCAGTTGAGGTAAATGCAAAATTTATGCAATCAGCTGCAGGGGATCGGTAACTCTATTGGGCCTGGCACATTAACACTTGACAGGGCCACAGTATGAGCCAAAATAGGTCATTTATCAAAGAGAAAACATTAAAAAAATATTAAATACCAAAAATTGTTTTTGAAGTTGAGCTTAAATGAGTATATAGCTTTTTTTTCAACAAAAGAGTTTGTAGAACTTCAGATAGAAAACATGGAAGTCTGCATTCTAAAAAGCATTGGCAATGGATTTTTATCTAAAGTTGTTTAATGATCTGATTTTATAATGGAAATGGTATGCAAATATTGAAGGTTTTTGTTTGGTTGAAAGATTTAAAAAAATAATAGATATTCCTAGATAATTTTTTATATAAACTAATTGTATATCTATTGTTAAAAAGTCACCTTAAAATAATAAATAAATAAATTAATAAAAAATAAATAATAATCTGTTGATAACAGTTTGGATTATAATAATCCGTTTCTGACAATTCGCTTTACACTTTTTTGATTTTCCTTGAGATTATATATATTATACATATATAAAGTTTATGTAGTTTTATTTTAAATATCGCCCAGTTAACTTGTTGAGCGCAGCAATCAGCGCTACGCTTAGTATTTTAATTTAATTAAGTTGTAAAGAGACTGCGGTCAGCTGTACCGTTTTCTCTCTCAATTCCTTACATACGTGTTCGTTCACACAGCGCATCGGCTTGATCATGCTAAGCCAGCGCTCGTGGGTCGAGCATTAGTAAGAAACTAACCATCGATGAGTGCAGATGCTCGTGAGTCGACAGCTCTGCAAATTGTGTACAAAGTATGTATATGTATAGTTTGCATAAGGTATGTATATGATATATAAAGTATGTATTACATACATATACCAGCGGACAGCATGGAAACCATTGTAGAATAGCTTGCTAGCGTTTAGCATAAACTTCGTAAGATTAGAAATTGATTATCGTTTTAATATTACAGCTGCTTATGCTTCGCAAATTACATGCACACATGTGTACATACCTATGTATGTTCATATACTCGTTTGCTCACTACTATTTTGTATACAATCGAAGCACTAGCTGCTAATGAAATAATTAAAACCATTTATGGACTGTGTAACCATTGACAATATTTATTTTATTTAAATATAATAATAGTATTTTCTATTTTCTTTACTCATTTATATTACAAATTAAAACATATATGTTAAATAAACTTGAATATTGCATAACTATTAAATTATAAGTAAATAAAACTAAATAAAATATAAATAAATTAAAAATACAGAGTGGTAATTCCTAAATTAGTGTAAATAGTACAAAATAGTAAAGAACTATTATTTGACTATCACATGCTCATACTAATCATACATAGGCTAAATATACAGGCTCTATTATCACATATCAATCACATTCAGCCTTCAACAATTTTAATATCTGCATTTTTAGTCTTTTATGAATTGTTTTAGTTTTTTTTTTGGCATTTTTTTAATAACACAACTACCTAAATATTTCCCAACACTACGCTACATCATTCCATCAGATTGTTTTCCTAAACTTATACATGATTATGAATGAGTTAATATAATATTAACTTACCTCGGTACAAGCGCAACCAAGGATAGAAAAAAATAAACGTAATATACTGAGAATTATTTCATGTCAAGTTCCTGTAAGCTGAAATGAAGAAAGCGAAAAAAAGTGGATAAAGGGTTGTCCGTGAGAATGAGGCAGCTCTCTCTGACAGTGACATGGACGTCACTTACAAAAGTGGAAGTCCAATGACCATCTACCTCCAACCAACGCCCACCACCCACCGCCCACCGCTCACTTCCCAATGCCCAGCAGCTGCATTGCTCTCAAAGTGTCCCTCAGACATGCATCCCTTCACGTATGTCTCTCTCTCTCTCTATGTGTGTGTGTGTGTGTGCTGGACACTCTATTTGTATTTCCTCTGAAAATTTATTGTAAAACTTAAAAGTTTTGATGGAAAAATGAAATAAATAGTGACATCACTAAAAGTAAAGAAATTATAAAGTGTCACCGGGGATGATAAGTGGGCTACAGCAGCAACAACAACAACACCAACAACAACGAGTACGTCGGCAACAGCATCAACAGCAGGAGTGACATTGCCAACAACAACAACAACAAGAAGCACGACGACGAGCACAAGTTGAGGCAGGACCGCCAGGACTTTAATAAGGACATTGGACAAGCAACAGCAGCAGCAGCAGCAGCGCCAGCGCAGCCATCAGGACAGCTGGACAGACGCCCGCAGGACAATGCGGTGGCACGTGCAGAGGCCAACGAGCGGGTTGATTTAAACCAAAACACGCAAACCCAGCATATAGAAAATAGCAAAACAAAACTGCATCAATTGACGTGATCGTAAGAGCGAAAATAAGAAAATTATCGTGACTGAACGGGATTATGAAGAAACTATATTATAATATAATACATAAACACAATATTTGGAATATAAGCATCTGATATAGAAATATAAAAAATACTAACAACTTTTTTTATTTAATAAAAAAAGTTCATTATTATCAGAAAAGGTAAAAAAAAAAAATTAAATTTATAAAAATTTAAAAACTTTTTCGAATCAAAAAGTTCTTAAATATATATTAATATTAAATGATCGCTATATATATTTTTTTTTATATATGAGAAGTTCAAGAAAGATACTCAAAAAACATATTGTCTAAAATATAAATATATTTAATGTAATGAAAACATAATTCTATAATATACGAAACTTTAATCTCCAATGATTTTATTGTCTTCTTCATCTGGAATTGTTTCTATGGACATTTGAAGTCAGTCTCGCCCATTTGAAGGTTGTCCAGTGTTGCCACACACACAGACACTGGCGCAGAGACACTCACATGGGGCAACTCGTGAAAGGCAGCAAATTGACAGGTTCAACGAACAGAACGTCAAAAAACTTAAGAACTATTTAAGTTATCTTTATTTTTGCCGCTTGCTAGCTCTGTGTGTTGTGTTGTATCTATATATTTTATTTTTTGTTATTTTGTTTTTTTTTTTTTGGAAGTTTAATTCCAGCAACATTTCAACTTTCACATATTCTCCGAGGACAAAAAAATAAAATGCAGGACATTCACTTAAAGTTCGCCTGTCAGCTGGACGGTTGCCCTCACTTCATTCAGGCGGCGTTTAAGTTTCCATCATTATTTAGCACAAAGAGACGAGGCAACTACTGCCCACAGGAGGGACCACGGCTGCTGACCACGACCCAAGCCCGAGCTGAGCCCAAGCCCAAGGCCCCAAAACGCCTGAACTCCGACAGCGATGGTGCTGCTGGAATATTTGAATGCTTTGCCCCGCTCTTAACACTTTGATGTTGATGTTTTTTTTTAGTTTTTTTTTGTTTTTGTTATTTTGAGTTATTATTCTTTATTTACTGCAGCATAAGAAAACAGAGGATGAGCGCAGCTAAAATAGATTTAAGATGCAATAACTGAATTGCTATTAAGTTATGGGAAAATTTAAAATCGAAATCAAAATTAATTTAGTTATGAAAAGTCGATCAATCGAAGAGGCATTAGATTATTAATTTAAAATAAAGCTTCCTTTCGTATCTATCTATCTCTTTTTTATACTATATACTCTATATTATAATTTATACATATATAATATATACATACACTTTAATAACAATATAGACAGCAGTTAATACGATAGAAGAAAATATAAGATGTTTTCAATCAAACTCTTGCAGCTCAGCTCATTTCCCTCTCACTCTCTGCTCTGTCTCTCATCCACTTTTTTCTCTCTTTTCTATCTATCTCAATTCTTTTGTGTTGCCTGCATAACAAACTTTATGACTAAATTTTGCCCGCACCAATTTAAGACATGTCCACTCCGTTGACTAGTTGGGGCTGCAGTGGGGCTCGGTGTGGGCTTTCAGGCAGGTTGACATATCAAAAGTATAAAATATTTTAAAAGAAATGTTTTTGGTGGAAAAGTTTTCAATTACAACATTATAAAGATCGACAAGCTGTCTACGGCAATATAGCTGGACAGGGTCCGAGGCACACACCAACACACACACCTACACCGACCATGTGCCAGAAATTATTATTTATATGTGCTGCGAACGAAATTCATGTTCGACACACGTCTCTAAGGATTAACAGGAGTGACCACAAAATCATCATCAGCACAAAAAGGCCAAAAGTGTTACAGCCAAAGCAGAGACGATGATGGCCAGAAGAGAGAGCGAGAGAGAGGGGTGGAGAAAGAGAGCACCAGGCCGATAGAACGGACTGGGGAACTTGTGGGCATCGAGCTGGCTGCAACGAAGTTTGACGTCTGTCTGAACGGAAGCTGTTCGCAGTGAAGTTTTCTAAACTACAGAAATTTTGTATAAAAATTGTCCGATGACTCAATTGACGAGTTGAGCAGAGGAAAAGCATGAAAAAAACCCAAAAAAAAGTCGGACTGAAATATAGTATGTAGAAAAATGCTCCCAAGACAGGAGATGGCCGCTGGGTTGCTAGATCTGTGGAATATGCGCCAAGTAGTAAAAACTGTCCATCAATTCTGAGGGGGTGGCAGCACACAGTATGGCGAAGTGTGTCCGAGCTGTCAAAAGCCACTATAAACTTGTGACGTGTCAAGCGTCACAACATTCCCCAAATGGCCCAACCTCTAACTCCGGCCCAACTCCCTTCCCTCACCAAGGACACCTCGGCTGCATGTGAAACTTTTGAATTTATTTCTCTTTCGCTTTTCATTTTTTCCTTTCTTTTGCCGTAAGTATGTAATTTTTTAATAACGGTAAACGGCATGCCATGCATGACAGTTGAGCGAGCGACCCCACTTAGGTGGGGAGGCGATTGGGTGTTTGCTGTACATAACTGTCAGCTTAAGTGAAAAATGTCATACGCGCGTCTGCTCGAAAGCTTCGTCCTGTCTGGCCTCAAGAACTCACCGTGCTGAACAACAGCGCCCCCTGGCGGTCGGTCAGCCAGCGCGAAACTTTGCACATCAAAATCACACGGCATGTCAACGTCATTTGCCAACTGACCAAAAGAATACGTTAACGTGGATGAGGACGGCAGCGTCACAGCCAGCTGGATGAGGAAGAGCGGCGAGTGGAGGCAGAGAGAGAGAGAGAGAGAGAGAGAGAGAGAGAGAGACTAGGAGAAAGAGTGGGTGGGCGGAATACATCAAGTACCATTTTGGTGGCTTGCCAGCTGTCATCTGCTGACGCTTGGTGTCACAAATCTCTCAGACAGCTTTATGAGTGTTCACATAATAATTATGATATTATTCATTATACCAGACTATAATACATATAATGTTTTTATAAGCTTTGAAACTTAAGTTTACACTTAAAAGAGAAGAAAATAAAATCTCCACATTGGGAGAAACCGATAATAATTGTAAATAGGCTAAGTAAACCTTAGAGTTTTATTATTTATTTGATATGCTTTATCGTATTTTAAGTTGATATTTTGTAATTATAATGAGTATTAAGTTTATATCTTATATATATATATATATATATATATATATATATATATATGTCTAACTCTTTCTCTTCTTATCTATATCTCTTCTCCGTCACATCAGCTCATCCTTGCTTGCTTTTAAAGTAGCATTGCAATGAATATCGTGAAATGACTTTGCTTTTGAGTCTCATCAGAAATAAGAACAATTCATTTAATGGATATGCTTCCCTTTTTCTATTTTATGTATATATATGAGTCGATAAACATTTATTTTCGAAATGTGTGTGTTGTTGGAAAAAGGCCACTGACATTTTACAATCGGACTTGTGACTGAGCCTGAGAGACACTTGCACAAATGAACATTTGCAGAAAGACTTCTACTTCGACTGAGTGACAGTCGGCAAGACAGCCGACAATGTTCAGTTTTCACAAATACTCACAACACTAAGATGGCAATGCTGGCTATAGACACATGCACTCACACACTCAGTGCTAACTAAACAAACACGTACATACTTGTATGTCAAAAGTATTTCGAGATTTTTAGCTACAAAAACTGCCAATAACAAAACTCGAAGCATCCTCAACGTACATGTGGAACAGCCTCAGCCCGCTCACATGCCATCAACCCGTTGGCGGATGCAGTTTGGACAAATGACAGCAGACACAGCCTCATCTCGTCTCATCCTTGTTCTTATCCTACATCCTACATCGTACATCCTTCATCCTTCATTCTCCATCTATCGTTGTTCTCCATCACGCACCACCCACACGGCGACAGGGTAAGACAAGCAAATGATGAACCGGCATATAGAAGACTTTAGATTTTCATTTCGCCTTTGAACCAGGAGAGAGTAGAAGAGCAGCAGCAGCAGCAGCAGCCAATACTGATGTAAAGGATGAGCATAGGATGCTCATCAATGGGAGGCAAGTGAAATGAGCAAAAAAAGGTCTGGCGGTTGACAACTAACAAAGTTTTTTGTCATGTACATAAAATATTTTATTTCATTTGTGATTCTCAAGTGAACACAACTCGTCGGTCGCACTCAATGCTAGGTACTCCTTGCAGTTCCTCCAAAATATGCAGAAATCTTTTTACTTCACAAAATAGTTGACATTTTGAGTATTATTTTAGATTTTTAGTACGCCTGATGACACCGACAGGCATGCAAATGCATTTAATTGGATTGGTTTATGGGCTGGTCCATTTGTCTCTCCAACGACTCAGACTGTCTGAAATACTTGGAGAGTGTCTCACTTATAGCTATTGACTGCTGTTTGGCTGACAATTAAATAGAAAGAAAAGAATGCGCTTGAGTTGACTCTAGTTGAGCTGCTCAGATTTGCAGTCGCAAGGCGATTTTGGTTTGTTTTGTATTCTCTCACTGACTCAGTGTCAGTCAATCAGACAGCAACTTACGTATGTCTCGGGCAAATCAAACTGTTTTCGTACATTGCAATTACTTGTCTAACTATCAACCCATCCATCCAACTGGTCATTCATCCATCCATCCATCCATCCATCTATCTATCTATCTGGCACAAACGCTCAGCTGTCCAAACTGTCTATTCAACTGGCCATCTAATTGCAGCAGTCAGCTCACCCGGATGGCCAACTCCTACTCTACTCTGTCCAGCGAATGTCCTTTGCTGCTGCATCCGTTGTGTGTGTGTGTGTGTTTTGGCTCTTCTCTATCGCCTTTGTCTTTAGTTGTAAATTTTAGTGTTTAGTCCTTTATTATTTTCACATTTTGCAGTCATTTACACTGCTCAGCGGGGATAATACAGCTGCACTTGGGCGTCCAGCAACTCCAGCTGAACCGAACTGAGCTGAACCGAACTGAACTGAGTGCTCATCGGTCAGAAGTCCGGTTGATGTTGTCCTTCAGCTTTCGTTTACACCAATGGAATTTATTTCGTATATCCTTCAGTTTAAGTTGCAGTAAATATATTTGAAGTGAAAGCCAGCAGCGTGGACGATACCAACTAGTCGATTGTAGTATATTAAAAGTGAAATGAGTTCTTAATAAGTATTTATAACCAATAAAGGTCATTAATGAATTAAAAGTAAAAGCTTTAATAATGCCCTAACTATATCTAGTCAGAGCCAACTAGAAGAGTCATTGAGTTAAGTATGCCCCAATGGAAGATCTTCGTCTTCAAATCGCCTTTTATATATGTCAGCTAGAATAATAAATGTCAAACTTGATTGAGTTTATCTAAACTTATTAATATTGATTATAAGTATATGACAGAGTAAATTATATAAACTTAAGTAGAAGTCTGCTAGAAGTAGATACATGTTGTTAGAAGAGGTTTATTTACGGGAAGTACAGAAGAAACACATAATAAAAAGCTTTTTAAGCCGACAGCAATGAGTCTACGCCCAAGAAATTGGTTCAAGGACTAAAGTCTTTTTGTATATTATTAATCTATGACCGGGGCCCATTAAATGAGTGACAAGTTGGACGGCATCATTAGACTGGCATTAATATATCACATGGCCAAAAGTCAGCCACGGCCAAACAGCGAATTTCACAGGGATGTCGTAATTGTGGTTGTGTCTGTGAGTGTGTGTGTGTGTGTGGATCGAGCGTGTTTTTTTTTGTCGCGCCGCCCAGCCCATTATTGGCAAAAATTAATTAAATATTTTCCAAATGAATGATTCAACGTAACAATTGGATGGCCGACGCGTCGGCAGGTCAATCCGGAATCCCAACCAGAGCCAGGTGGAGTGAATGGGGAGGGGATTTGGGGGGCAAAGTGGAAAGGTGGACAGCACTCATGCACTTCTGCATTTGAATTATGTCAAATCCATTTTGTTTTAATGAAACGTTGATTGTTTCGCAATTAATTTTCTATTGTTTGACAGTAATTATTATTATATTATAATTTATATATGCATTGTTTTGAAGCACACACACACACACTCGCAAACACACGCACAAAAGCCCCGCAAATTATTCGGTCGATATGCAAAAACACATCCTGTCGTTGTTGCTTGTCTCTGCATTGACAATGCAAACGATTTCTGGTCCAATTGCAAACCGATTTTGATAATGCTTGACATAGCGATAACAGCTATCCATTAAATGATGGGACTAAGCTAAACAGTAGCGGAAATACAAATAGAAACATGGCTTGAAAACTAAAGAATTTTTAATTTGATCTTAGTTAAATCTATTTATACTTGAAAATAGATAAAGATATTTTATAGTTATCATGGGAATAAAGATAAAAATTAAATATATTTTTACATAGTCATTAAAGCTGAAAAACTTGGATTTTACTTCCCTGCAAGTCATTGAAATAGCCAGAAAAAAGATCTTAAGCTTGAACTGCTTATTCTGTAGGCAGTACAAGAATATTATTTTTTCTATAACTCATCCTCTTTTAATTATTATTTAAAACTTTTAAATTTCTTCCAATTTTTAACTTATATTAAATAATTTATATTAATTCTGAATATTAACATTAAAGCTTTCAAATCTTATTTTTATACACAAATAATTTATCACAAATATTTATCTGTCAGCCATATTTCAGTGTTAGTCTATAAAAATTATAAGAAAATACCCTTGGGTAGCATTCGAGTAACTTTTAGCCAGTTAAGTCAGCCTCGCAAATTAACAAGTAAAACTGTTTAGTTTATTGTGGATGGCTTGATGAACATTTCAAGAGCTCGTACGACGACAATTTATATCAAGTGTTGGCCATTTTCATGGTCTGACTTGACACATGGACTACGCTCAGCTGGATTTTGGCCATACGAAAGGTTGGAGTTGTGGCCGGCAGAGACGCCATCTTGAGTATGGGCCATAAATCGCTTAGGTTGGCTCGTCTTCGTCAGTTAATTTAAAACATGTCAGACAACTCCGACAACTTTGGACAATTGATTGACGTTTTAAAAGTTTAGCAGAGGAGGCGTCGCCTGCAACAGCAATCACATGTAGACAACAAGGCCACAAGAAAGGCAACTGCAACTGGCCATTGGTCTGGCCTCAACTCGACTCGACTCGACTCGACTGGCCTGAGCTGAACAGGACTGGACTGGACTGGACTGACTGCTTGACCAGAATATGCAGTGACGTTTTGGAATTGCAAAAAGGCCGAAAGTAATTTATTTATTCTCCATTTGTCTTGACGATGAGCAAACGAGCCAAGTGATGGCCAGCCACGCTTCGATGAATGGCGTTGGCGTTGGCGTTGCCGTTGACCGTTCTACCATATGTATTTTTGGCCAGCTCAACTTGCTGTTTGGGGCTCACACAGAGGATGCACTCGGTTGAGTTTCCAGTTTTGAGCTAGCTTTGACGAGCTGACGGAGACTTGCTGAACCTACTTATAATATGAATATGTTTAAATTTAAGTTTAGAGTTACTCTCAGCAAGAGAGAGACTTTTGTTTATTATATTAAAGCTACACATATATATATAAATATATTTTTAAATTTAGTTTCTATATTCAGCTTTAAATACATTAAATATTTCTGAAGTTGTTCAGTTAGGCTCGTTAAGTTCGTCTGTTTTTGGCAATTTAAAATTGCGCCAAAGGCAAACAAAAAGCAAACATCTAACTATATCTATCTATCTGTCCATGAATGCAGGTTCCTTTGCTGCTTTTCAACATGCTCCTTAACTAACCATCAAAAGAAATGGTCAGCAACTTTTTATAGAAAGAAAAAAGAAAACAAACAAGAAAGCCATCAGCTGTGCATACGTCTGTATCCATGTGCGTGTGTGTGTACGTGTGTGTGTGTGTGTGTGTGGGCCAAGAGAGCATTTCCAATGCAAGATGACAGCTCATTCGTCAAATCACACAAAGAAAAATTTGAACTCTTCATCAGCTTTTTGGGTCGTCGTCGTCCTTGTCCTTGCCCACGCCCCTGTCCCCCCTATCCCTGCCATTCCGTGCCTTTGTCTATGCATTGAGCGCCATTTCGCCGCTGGCGAGTTGATGTTGACGTTTCAATATTGATGCAATGTGCTCCAACTGGGCGTCCAAGCCGATGCTAGACTCTCTCACTCTCACTCTCCCCTCACTCTCTTTCTCTTTATATATATATAAAACATATTTCATCGGCCATGTCCTGTTTTGCTCGTTGCTTGCCAATTCTTGACTGACATGAAAAATAACAAAACAACAAAAGCGGTCAGTGCCAAAAGGATAACGCAAGTAAACATCTCGCACAGACAGCTTCAGTTTGATGACGCTGACGCTGACGCAGACGCTGTATAGGCCCCAAACCCCAAGCGCCAAGTTACCAATTCCAAACTTCAAACACGCTCCGCCCCACTCAATGCTCGGTCAACGGAAGCAGCGTAATCCATCGTCGAGCATCTTGCTCCATGTCCTTGGCGCTGGCAACTGCCAAGTCGCTGTAGCTGTCGCTGCATATGCCGCGCATTGCATTCCCATTCATTGGGTTTACTCTCCAGTCGCCCCACCCTCTGGTCCGCTGGCCAATTTTGTGCAGCTGTCTCTTGGCTATCGATGGATGGATAGACGGGCAGCTCTGCTTCACAAATCCTCCACAAGTTCGAGCTTGCATGTCAAAATTGATGGAGCAGCACATTCTGCGCACTTGTAGTCGCCATTGGACAATCAACTCAACTCAGACAGACTTCGAGATAGTGGAACTCTCCGATGAAAAGAGCATCAAAAAATTGAATATATTATAAGTTTTAAGTTCTTTGATAATTTTTAAACAAATTTTGTGTTATTTAAAAATTTTACCAGAATATATCCAACAATATCTAGCAAAGCTTTGATTTTTAAAAATATGCCTAAATTTGGCGCTATATTTTTTAATCTATCACTCAGTCTATGAACTCTGACCCCACGACTGCCAAGCTTTCAATCAATCCCGAACCAAAACCTCTTGACACGACTCGAACTCTAAATGCTGCAATAATTCTACGAAACTTGAGATGGCAACTGGGCGCTAAGAAGCAGCTGAATCAAGAAAAATTTGCCTCTGCTTGGGGATTGTCAAAGGACAACTGATAATCTTGGCGTAGGTTATGTGAAATATGCCGAGGACATTAAAGCAGCTGCTCCTACCAAGCGCTGAGGCTTGATATATGAACGGGTTGTGCAGCAACTGGCGTCAGTTGCTCGTCCTGTCGTCCCGTTGTCCTGTCGTCCGGCAGCCAGCAACGGCGTCAACAGCTTCTTCTCGTCATCTTGCAGCGGTCAGACGTTGGCCTGACTGACGGTCCGGGCACTGTTAATGGCTTCGGTCCATTATCTCGTCATGTTTGTTACGAAATTTAATTACTCTTATTTATTTTTCAGTTGCCTCGGCCTCGTCCTCAGCCTCGTCTCGTCCGCCTGGAGCTGCCCGATGTCTGCTGTGTTGTGTGTTTTATGATTTTCAACTTCATTCAAAAAATTGTGAACGCAAAAAATTAAATGTGAAAAAAATTAAATTAAAAACACTTTTTACTGGATGAAGTCCTTGTGCTGATGCTCCTGCTGATGCTGCTGCTGCTGTAGCTGCTGCTGCTTCGTCGTGTCTCATGTTCGCCTGTCCGCCTAATGTTTCGTCAAAAGGACAAATCAGCGCCGGGACAACATAGCACACTTGACCTCCCCGCTCGGCGTTCAGCTTTTCTAGGGAAGTGCGGTAATGAGTGTCCTTTATTTGTTTTTTACCCTAGATAAAACAGAAAAATGAAAGAAGGAAAAAAAAATGACTCACAATTTGCGCTTGCGATTAATTTTTTAATGTTTTTACTTTGGTTTTTTTCACTTCGTGGAAAAGCTTTACAATACTTTGTTGGTTATAATTAAAGTTAACAGACATATTAATGTCAGTCTCGATTTATAAATGATATCGTGCTTCAAAGACTGAGAGCAGATTAATTTTAGGAATTCACAGGAATTGTTTTAGATATTTGAGCTCTACATATAATAAAGCTTTCTTTAATTTTTTTATATACTGAATAAGTTAATTATTAATATTAAATTAAATTAAATTATTTAAATTATAGTATTTCAATCAAATTATTTAAATTAATTATTTTAAATAAAATTGTAATTTTTGAATTACTTATTTATATGAAATTATTTATTATTTAAATTTTTTATTATTAATTTAAATAATTTAAATGTAAAGAAATGTTATTCAATAAAATATTTGATTTATTTTTAGCTAATAAAAGCTTTAAGCTATTCGGTGTATATTTTATTCATAATTAAATTTTATTCATAATTAAAGTTATACAAATAATCTTGTCGCTTGAAAAAATACTTTGTATGCAGAAATTTTAATATATTTTAAAATTATTCTGATCTGCTGATCTCGACTAAGACGACCTTATACCTTTTGCTATGAGCGCTAAAATTTTAGTAGCCAAAAATTGATCATTGACTCAAAGTTTTCATTTCATATTTTTGAGCTTTTCAAAATCTAAAGCAGAGTTATTGCAATACTTTAAGGGCTCTTATTCTCTCTCATTCACTTATTTACCTTGTTAATTTTAAAATGTATTGGTATGAATCTTTGAAGTTAATCGACTTCAAGTATGTTTAGCGCTGAGAATCTGCGTCGATGACTTTGTCCTGCTTTGGCGGCAATTCTATTGTACATTCGCCAGTTGGTTCTCACTCCTTGACGCTCTCAATATGCATCTAAGTGCATGCAGCTCTCCCTTTCTTTCTCTCTACTTATTTCTCTTTCTCACGCTCTTTCTGGGCTACACTCTGGGCTTGTCAGTCCTTCAGTATTACCAACAAAACGTTCGTCATTTGCTTTTGTCTTTCGGTTTGTTTGCACACGCCGTTTCTTGCAGCAATCCTTTGCACTTGCCAGTTGCCACGCCCCCGCCCTATGGCCCCTAGTCCGCCCACCAGCTCCCCACCTTCCCCCTCGACTCAACTCAGCTCTGCTCGGCCCCTGCAGCTGTCAGTCAATGTGTCGTGTCACAGTGTCTCTCCATCTGTCTGTCAGTTGCATGTCTCTGTCTATCTACGTGACATCAGCCCAGCGAGTTTTGCTCCTTGCGCAACTGCTTGCAAGCTCAAGCTCGAAGGATGTCGCCTGGCCAAGGCGAAGGATGCTGCCAGAAGAAGCTGCTGCTGCTGCTGCTGCAACCGATGGATGGATTTTTGGATTCGCAACTTGCACTTGGATTACAAGTCTGATTTTGATGCGTACATGCTGTACTCGGTCTGTATGTGTGTGTGTGTGTGTTTGTGTGTGGTTGGGTGGTAGAGCGTGTGGTCCACAAAATATTGCACTGGCTCAGCGAGCTTACTCAAACTACTAAATGGGTCAATATCCACGTTCACAGCCACACACGCACACACACACACACACATATATCCACTCACTCAGCCACCTACACCCACCCACACACATACATACATTGCTCAAGTTTTCTTATGCTTTTGTCTTTTGTCCTTTTATTATTTTATTACTGGCCTTGTTTTAATTCACAGCGTCGTCTGCTGGCGCGTCATCCTCTGGCATTCTTGGTAGACTTTGTCGTCCTTTGGCAACGTCTCCAGCAACATTGTCTCAGTCGCATCCTTGGCTAGAATGTTTACACACAGCTATAGATACACACACACACACATGGGTAGGTGTGTGTGTGAGTTGTAAGTGACATTTGCAATTTTCAAACTATTGAATGAGTGACAAGTTCTGCAGACACGATTGAAACTGACAGCTACGTACTGCCATGCACTCTCGTATTCCTTCAGCTTCAGCTATTGCTTCTGCTTTAGCTTTAGCTAGAGCTGAGGGGCAGTCCTAAGTCCTTGCTGCACTTTGTACTCCTTGCCTGACCCCTCAACCCTTGACTCGACTCGCACTGCTAGGCTTTTAAATACTCACATATCTTTAACAATTCGATCTAGTCTAATTGACTTTCACGCCTTAATTATTTATTTGACTTTATAAAACTTTCAGTTATTGATATTGGTCTGGGCGTAAGCAATACGAATGGGTGTGAGATCTGTTAGATTAACATGGCTTGTACAAGAATGTTTGACTTGAAGATATAAATAATTGAATATATCTTATTTCTCAGAATGTCTTATTTGGAATTGAAATTTATAATCTAATTTTAATATCATATGATATGATGATTACATAATATTATGTATTATATATATGTATATTTAGATTTCTTTATAAAATATTGCTTCTAACTCTAAAATATCTATGTTTAAATGAGACTGAGCATAGACATGCAACATTAAGTATATATTAAAGATTTAGCTTAGAAATCTTTTCTAATTTTCTGCTATCCAAACTACAAAATTCCCAAATTTAAATACATTATGTTTCATTAAATAAATAAACTCTCAAACTTAATTACATATCTCATATAAAACCAGCTTTAATACTTACACTACATTAGCTTTAAATTTGCATAGTTAAACTTCTTTTTGTATTTGCTTAAACGTCTCGTAACTGTGTGTAAAGTGTCTGCCTATGCATATTAGATCGTTAAGTTGGCAATTAAATGCAGCCGACTTACGCTGCAGTTAAGTCTTTTGTAAGTTAAGTTAAATCACATAAAGGTGTCTAGCAAAGCCGATTGTGCTTACATTTTATGTATGGCAACAAATATAAAGAGATCTGTGGTAAATTGTGCTGGCATTATGGAAGCTGCAGTGCAGCAATTACTCAGGCTAATGCGCCATTTGCATAATATCAATGCGAATACAACAATGAAATACCATATTGAATACAGGCTAAAACGCACTAACTTGTCGCATGTCTAGTTGATGGCATGACTGACTGACTGACTGACTGACTGACTGCCAATCTGACTGCATGACTCACTGCCCATTAACAATTTAATTTGTATTGTCGCAATTGGAGCTGGTTGGAGGGATGCGGGGAAGCTTTGCCTGGCTGTACGTCAATGTCAACATCAATGTCACATCCATTGAGGCCCAACAGCCAGACGGACATTTTGACAAATAATTGAAACCGCATTTTATAATGAATTCAACGCATGGCCCACAGTTAGGGACCCAGACTGAACTCCAACTCCGGCTGCAGCTACAGCTACAGCTACAGCTACACCTGCGCCATGTGGAGTCTGTGTAGAGACGAGCTCACATACATGCATACACATTTATTTGCTTGCTTGTCCATTTGATCCGGGGTCTGTGCCGCTCTGTCACTTGCCAAGAGATTTATGCTGTATAAATTCAATACTGATAATCGCCAAGATGAGCCAGGCTTATTTTTGGCGCTCTTAAGTGCTGGGAGGTGCGTCCATGTCGACGACGACGACGACGACAACGATGACTCCGTCACTCACGCATCATCCGCGCCAGAGTCGTAAACTGATGATTTTATTGACCAGCTGAATTCGTCGCACAATGTGTCCGGCTTGGCGCTCTTAAATGTCGATCGTAAATTTGAGTTGAAGCATCGCGAATGCATCGCAAAGCAAGTGGGCTTGATCAGATCGGAATTAGCAGACTATCCAATTCCCTATTGAATATGTCAATTATCGCATATGATTTTGATAATAATACTATATAAAGATTTAAATATCTGATATTCAATTTACATGCAATTATAATTAATTATGTAAAATATTTTTTTAAAATTTATTTTATATATTAAAATATTTTAAATAAATATATTTAATATTTAAAAAAATTAAAAAACTCAAACGCAAAATAAATAAAAACCTCGAATAATTTAAAACACATAAAATATTTCCCTTGCCTCAAGCGTATTTGAAAATAGTTTGTCTACATCTACACCATTTCTTATAGAACCTATGAAGAAGAAGAAGACCACACACACACACACACTTTTAGGCATCGCAAAATGTGATTTATTAGTATTAACACCATTAACGGCTGTGATAAGAGATCTGTCGGAGTCCATGGATAAGTTCAATGGATAATACGTGAGGGGGACAGATGCGCTTGATTGAGGAAGCTGAATTAGTCATGTGCCTAACCCGTTTTGGTAAGTGCTCATATTTACATAAGACGGACTCATTAAGCGAACCCTAACAAAGTAAGAAAGAGCCGAAAACAAAAGATATTCATATATTACGCGTATTACGGCCGCTGACAGCTGCCATCATATTCGAAAGCATCATCATCATCAAAGTCAATTAGCATAAAATGCGTTATCATTGATCCAAAAATAACTGCGAAATATTGATGGAAGTTTATATTTTTGGTGAAAACAATTGAACGACTTTATTTTTTATTGGAAACTCCCGAAAGCAGCTGCTGATGAGGAAGAGGCTTTACGACCAGGCAGCTCAACTGCTGAGGAATGAAATGGGAGTTGGCAAAGGCTCACTGGGCTCTTCACTATTTGACCAGATATGAGAGGCAATGGGAAATATTACGATTTTCTTGAGGTCTCCAATCTCCAGTGTTTCATAGTGATAGCCATCAGCAATGCAGACAGTCATCTTTTCGTGGGCCACAGACATCGGTTTCAAGTCCACATTGCAGCTGTTAAAGTAGAAGATGTTGCTGTTCAGAGAGGCGACCAGCTGATAGAGCCCCTCCACACATTCATTCCAAATGGTGACGCTCTCGAAATGCAAACTCTCCTTGGTGCAAATTTCAATGATCTCGAAGGCGTCACTGAATGACCGCAAACACACGACACCAGTGGGCGGTGAGCCCAGCATGCTGTTCTCGCAGTCGCACACCACAATGGGCGAGGACTGTGTTGGCGGCACTTTGTCCTCAGCGGCGCTAACAATCTCCACGTCCAAACTGGTAAGCACATTCTTAGTCTTGCGATAATTGGGATGCACGGCTGTATTAAAACTCAACGGCTTCATTTGATCGCGTATGCGCGCCAAGACGTCATCGCGAATGCTCTCCTCAACGAAGACAGTGGCCACCGCACTCTGTGCGAAAGGGTTATGAAGCGACTGAAGTAGAATGTGCACAGCACTATGGATATCGCCCTTCTCATAGATAACCATGAGCTGAGCATTGAACGTTTCTGCCACTTGCAGATCGGTAGCACCATAATTACAGGTGTCATGCGAAAAGACGGCCAAATCACAGCCCAAAACGTCTCCAGCTATCGAAACGGGTGGTGTTGGTGCATTCCTTCTGAAGTCGCCCATTTTCGAGCGAAGTCTGGATTTATCATTATCACATTTCAGATTGTGCACCATCTCACTAGAAACTGCCACGTCGTTTGGCAACTCTTCCAACGTCTCCGATTGCTCCTGCAGTGATTCAAACGATGGTATGGAAACTACATCGTAGCTATTGCGACGCCCTTCGTTCATCATCTTTGCAGTTGGTTAGTGAAAGACTTCAGCTACTTATTGTATATGAATTGATGTGTATGTTATATATATATTTATGTTTGTGTGTCTGTGCTGCATGAATTTTGTGTGAAAAATAAATAACTTATGGTGCTTGACAGATTTTACTATACAGCAGTCAATGTCAATTCAAAATGAATCATTAAATATTTATGTGAAATACTTTTCTTTTATATGAATTAACTATGTCAATATTATTACATGTCCCAGCTTCATATAGATTAACAGATAGCGTCCAAAACTTGAATGGTTAATATTGATATAGATTTTGCTATATCCATTTACCAGTCAGCATTTAGAACTTTACCTCCATCATCATAGAACAATCCAGCTGGCTTACACAAAACCTTTTGGGGGGATAATAGCCAGTTTTTAGGCGTGCTTAGGGCCAACAAATTGGCAAAACAAAAATCGCGCGACGAATTATTTATTAATCGGCAAATTTATGATCAAATGTGACAGTAAAATTAAAATATCACCAGCAGATACAAAAGTGCATGCATAAATTGTGTTTAGGGCGAGAGCCACAAATGCTTTTGGATTTGTTGAAATTAGCATTAAAATATTATAAATATAAAGTATATCCAAAAAGTATAATAAATGTTTGTGCAAAATATTAAACCCTTTCTTTTTTTCCTGCTTCTTTTATTGCCAATGCGGATTGTCCTCATTTCATGGGCGCTTACTACAAAGAGCATAGAATGTTAATTTTTTGCATAAACAACAAAAGCAACAACAACAGCAACAGCAATTACTAATAATACAATTAAAAACATTCAAAACCGCAAAATATTTTTGGTATTTTATATAGGAATGGATGTGGGTGCAGCGCGGGATTTGTGGGCTAGGCTATAGAGATGGCTAAAGCTAAAAAATAACTGAAAGTAGAAACTTGAATTCTCTAACGAGGTATAAGAGTATTGGCTAAATAAGGAGAAAGTGGGAGGAAGATGAAAAAGAATCTATTGCAACCTAAATATAATTCATAAATATAATTCATTTTCAGAAGAAGAAGAACTGAATTTTTAAGAAATATTTTCTGATTGCCATAGATTCAATAAATAGCTGTGGAAAAGAATATGTAAGCGAACGCTTACTTTATTTTAATATTTTAATATTTGTTTCGGGCAAAGATCTGAAAGTCAGTTTTTTGCTTTACCATTCAACAAACATTTCAAAATAATAACAATGTTTAAATATATACACTTATAGACCGGCTCAGTTGACCGTGGAAAGCCGGTTAATATGTGCTCTGGCAACAACAGAAATATAACAAATAACAATGCTGTTGCTAACGATGACTATTTACATTTATCAAGAGTAATTATAATAAAATGCCAAAAATAAAATTTAAATTAATATAGAAAGCCGATTATAGAATAGGGACCCACAAAAACACGCGACACAGACACACAATGCGACTCTAATAAAATGCCATTGCCACAACAACAACAATAGCAACTGTCAAATATAACAAATCCCATAAATCAACAATGCAAATTTGTTCACAAAAACAAAAAAAAAAAAAACAAAATAAAATAAAATGCAAATAAATAAAATTAAAAAGCAGCCCTACATTTATAATAAATAATTGTATGGGTATAAAAACTATTTACATGTACTTGATATTAATATGTGCAGATTTTACTTAGCTATGCTAACCATGTTAAACAACCAAAACAGTTATATTCGCATTATTGATTGATATCGAATGATATATATATCATTTATATAGGTTGCTTCATAAAAGATCTGCAACTCTTACTCACTTTATTGAGTGTCAGTTCTGCTTCTTGTAATGTGTAAAGAAAGGTTTTCTCAACTTCAGTATGACTAATAGATAGTTTGTTCTACTTACGTATATATGAAGCATTTTGAAAAACTATTGCGAATTTTTTTTATTCTTAGCAAATTATTTATTTATTCATGAATATCGATTTTGTGCCCCTCACAGAGTAGCCTTTTACTTTCGATCTTTTTCAGCTTCTCTCTGATCTCTTCAGCTTCGGCAACAAGAGAAAGTCATAGGGTGGCATGTTTTAGTATTGTTTTTGGCCAAAATAACAATAGAATCGAGAATCGATAATCAAATATACATAATCAGAACAAAATCAAATTTCTCCATACTTTTTGAATAGACATCATATTTATAGTCTATAAATAGTCTATAAATAGTCTATAAATAGTCTATTAACAAAGTAGGTTCATAAAATATTAATATCAGCTGAGCAAAGACTAATGTGAACTATTAATCATTGAATAAACTGCATAATGTGTTACCTGAGTAAAGAACATGCATAAGCCTTAAACCTCAACCCAAGCTCAATTGAATAAAATTAAAAAGACCCCAAACAATTTCTAAAATTTATAAAATTTGATATTACAAATTATGTTATTTTATATTATAAAGAAATATATTTAAATCAAAGAGATTAAAATTAAATTAAATTAAATTTTATTATTGAACTACAAACTGTCAACGCGTCAATATGGAGCCACTGCTCATGAGCTGAACTGAGTCGAGTTAGCATATAGTAAGCATAATAAACTTGGCAATATACATCAAAACTTGAATGAAACTGTGATAATTTTAAATAAAATAATAAACATGATGACGTCTGTTAACTATTCCTTAATTATTGTACTCGGAGTAAGGATATTTTATATCAAAACATATTTCAGATTTGACAATCATTGACTCCTCTTAAAGCTCATCATTGTGGTAACTATGCGCGTAACTCTGCCGACCATATTGGCCTATGATGAACCGAGTGTGTTTCAGCAAATGGAATTCAATGTGATCAAAGTTTATATATCATTGACAGCCGTAATAGTGCTTGAAATGCTATGCATATATCTGAGTGTTAGTGCGATGTATATGATATCCGATTGGCTGTCTGTCTTGGTAAATAAACATACATAAAAACATATAGACTTGAAAAGTTGCTCATTAACCTATCTTAGTATTTGCCTCTGCTGATATATGCCATGCATCGCACATATGCCTTATGTGTTGTGCATCTGCCAGCACTCATCAGTGGCCCAGATGCAGACAGTTTGCTTTTGAAATACTTCCAAAATCACTTTGAAAACAACGATCCCAAATGGCTGGACGTACAGGCAAAGGTATGTGGATTGTCCGTGCGGAATTATAATATATTTAAACAAATTACTTTTTCAGTTGGGCTGTTGTGGCTTAAAGGGTCCTCAAACCTATTTAGACTATTTGCGCCAGGTGCCAGCCGTGTGCTATCGCAAAGGTGTATTAATCACTCGCGGATGTGAGTATGTTGTCTACGATGCCTTCCACGTTACCCACTATCTATCCAAGGTACTTAGCTGGTTGGCATTGGGCATACAGTTCATAGCATTGCTCCTTAACGTAATGATTGTAATTAGAAAATATATTTACCTTGTTAAGTAAGTAAGAGTAAAAGTTTATATATGTATGATTAGCCAATCAAGAATGTATTGAAGTATGAATTTGGATAAAGTTGATTTAAAATACATATACAACTTATAGATACATAAGTTAATATAAATGCATATCTGTATGTATGGAAATATATTATTAAAGTAAAGTGCTCACTCAACTTCTAGGGCATATGCCCAAAAAGAGCTGCTCATGCAGTCATCTAGCCATCAAAGTTACTTCCTAAGGACCGACGCTGTATTCTATAAAATTAGAAAATAAATAAAACTTAATATTTAACTCAACTAAATGTTTGCAGTACGATAAAGAACTGTTATTCTGTTAATACTTGTGATTTATTCTGCGACAGATAACAACAATTCTGAAATTTATGTATTTATATATACATTTTTAGAAATGTCAATTTTATCTATGCGCTTTTTGTGGCAGTTAAAAAGAGGAGTGAAAAGAGGACGGGAGGAGGCCCAGCAAGAGGGGCGTCTGACAAACCTGGGAGAGACAAATAAAATAAATTGAAATTAGCTTCCTTTGTTGCCGTTGACAATTTGAATAAAATTAATATAAATTTTGCGCCCATTTTTAATTAATAAATGTCAAATATTTCGCGTATGGGTATTTATTTGCAAATTTATTTGTCTGATTTGTAAGTTTTTTTTATTATATATATATTTATTTATATGTATATTTATTTATTTATTTTTTCTGCTGCTGCAATATTTTACGGAAATTTTAATTTTACTTTTGTGTTTGTTTGCAAATGCAGCGATAACAAATTTCACAGCTATTTGTGATGGAAAATGAGCAGAAAGCGAGACAGCGAGAGAGAGTGGACGAGCATAAAAAGAGCAAGCGGAAACATACTTTGAACTTTCAAGCGGAAACGGAAGTCAACATTAGTAGGCAAAGCTGAATTTTCGCCATTGGCCAGCAGCAACAATGCGCTGCAATTATTAATGCTGGCTTCCAAAATTCCTCATTTTTTAGAAATTTTTATATCAGGAAATTATTTTCACAATTTATTACCCAATGGCATAGGTCAACCAGGATATTTAGATACAACTTTGCTGAATATTTTGATGCTGACAATTGAGCAAACAAATTTATTTATTGAAATCAATTTGTGCATAATTTTTTAATAAATGTCATTGAGACTGTTGTGTGAACATAATTTAATTAAATTTTAATATATTAAACAACTTTCCCAATACTGCCAATTAGATATATATCTTGGAATAAATAAATAACAAAATTTATATCTTCTACTTTTAATTAGTCTGTTTGATATAAGATATTATAATAAAAAGAATCAACTAATATACAGTCAAAGAATTGAACATGTTAACTATCTGCCATAGAAATCGATGGGGAAACCTAATTTGCCATTTGGAGTTAGTCATGTTTAATGAGGTCATTAAATGCTATTCCTGTAGCTGTCCATCATGATAGATAACTACGGCAATACTGGAAGATAGGGTTGTACTCTGTCAGCGTTAAGTTTAAAACAAAACAGAAAAATAACGTATACGTAGATAATCAGGCCATTTGAAGTCATAAATTTCAAATGCACACAATAAAAGCGAAAAGAAAAAACTGTCTACAACTCGTGTGGCTAGGAGAGGGGAGCGAGGGGTGGTGGTGCTTGGAATGCGAATTGTGAATGGGGCTGGCAAGTGTCAAACATTGGCCATCAGACGAGCACCCAGCAGAGCGAGTGGGTCTTATCATTTGCTCATAAAAATGTCAAAACTATCTCAATGACATTGACTGATGACGATGGAGACGTTCGAGATGATGATGTTGCTGATGTTGATGATGATGAGAAGTAGCGCAATGTACTCGACACTCGCATGAGGATCTCGTGTGGCATGTGGCATGTGGCTGGCTACAGGATGCCAATGCTAAATGCTTTTTGCCAGTGCTACTCAAACGACAAGTGCTTGCCACGTAGAAGGCGGGGGCGGGGTGCGGAAAGAGGAGGCAACAACAACAACAAGAACGACAACATTCAACACGCACTCACTGTTTGAGCGATTTCAATTTTTTCGAGCTGCAGCCAGTCAGGCCAGGCAGTCAGCCAGTCAGCCAGTCAGCCAGGCAGGCAGCCATCCATCTATCCATCAGTGTTGAATGAGAGTCGCTCTTGAAGCCATCATCAGCATAACCATCCTCTGGCTGTCATGATTCATGGCTTCGATTGAATTTTGATTGACAATATCGCAAGCATTTAAAGTGTCTGTTTCCCGCATCCGATATCTATGGAATGTTTGTGTGTGTGTGTTTTTTTTCTCTCTGTTTTCATTCAGTCTCCGATGTCAGTACTTGTAGTAGTAGCTTGACTCCTGGGCTCTGGGCTCTGGGCTAAGTGATGCAGCTTTGCGAAAGGGATTTTAAAATCATTTGTCAGCTGACAGATGAGTCTTTGATTGACTTCGCACTTGGCAATGAATACATCAGCCGAGTCGCCTACAAGTATAAGTACTCATAGAAAGGCAATGAATACATTCACTATATATTTGCGAGTACTTGGATATATTAAAACAAATGCTTATCGCCGGGACAATTAGATGCGCTCATAAAATATATACGAGAAATTAGTTTAGTCTTAATTTATGGGGCACGGCTAGTCGCAGTATGAGAGAGATTGTGATTGCAACCCCATCACATCTCGACCCACCCGCTCGACATACACATCGATTAGCGATAAGATCGACACGGCTGGCAATTTATGACCGCACTCAGATGTGAAATAACAATTTCTTTCTCTGACATTGATTGAATTAATTTATGAGCCATTCGCACACACCAACCGTCCAGCCGGACTCATTGACAACTATTTATGGCGTTAACAATCTGAACCAAATCAGGGCGATTTGAGTGATTACCTGTTTGCCCAATTTGAGATTTATACTTGGACATTGACGCTGTTGCCGCTAGACATCTGAATTTACAATCAAGAGCACTTGGAAATACTACAGAGATTTCGACCAGACGATAAGACCTACAAGACTTCAGGCAGGCTATATACAATATAGGTGTATATAGAAATTGAAAATATATATTGGCATACTCTATTTTTATCAATGAATAATTGTATAAAAGCTTTTTTTTGCCATCATGAATTGACAAATATTAAAAGAATTTCAGTAGGATTTACATGCAAAGAGTTATTTCAGTTTTATGGGGAAATTGTCAATAAATATTATAAAAAACTCTTCTTTGAATAAGTTTGAATTTTGTATCTTTGTTTTATTTTTTATAAAATTAAACTTTATTTATCATTTGCAATTGTAAATGTTTTTCTAGTTGCTTTTAGCCACAGTGAGGGATTACTTCGATATTGAGATGAAAATGAATTGAGTCTCGTGCGCCATCTTCTGTGGCGAAGTCTTCTGAAAGTATATACCACTTAGCAGCGCCGACATACCTGAGGAATGTGTTCTGTGTGTTACGTATTTTGCTTAGGTGACATTTTGATGCAATTTCGTAGACATGTAGTAGTAGACAGTAGTAGACATGTAGTTTTGTATATAATTATTTTGTATCAAAGTTAGTGGATTTAATATGTTTCGTGTTGAAGAGTTCTTTATATCCTATGCGAGCGTCTCGATGCTCGCTTAATGTATTAAAATCTCATGTGACAATTCAAAAAACTTGAAAGAACTGACTGGCAACTGGCAGTTGGCTGTTGGCTGTTGGCAGCTGGCAGCTGGCAGCTGGGACAGCCCATTGCTTAATTTCATATACTTTTATCCCATTATTTAACGAAACAAAAAGAATAAACGCAGTTATGCACTGTGGGCTCGCGACTGACAATCGGAATTGGCACCGTGCGGCTCACCCGGGGATCACGTTTCGCGGACGCATTCCAATTTGTACGTAGCGAGCCGCTTGACAATCGCCAACAATCAGTGAAAAATGCGTTCATTTTAGGACATTTTGCATTAATTGAAAGCGAGTTGTATGCTGTGGACAAACTGAATCCCGGCATTTGGCATTGGCATCCGCGGTGCACCAGCCAAATGGTTTTTAATTATTTTTTTAAATTTATAATTTTTGTTGCAACACTGAATGCCCACCCACAAACACACACAAACACACACGCACACACACACACACACACACACACACACACACACACACACACACGGACACACAACTCGTAAATAAATTGGAAATTATAACGAATGCAATTTTTATTTTTATTTTTTTGTTTCATGTCATGCCTTTGCGCTATATATTTTAATTTTAATTCAATTGCACGTCTCTCATCGCTCCCGACTTGGGCCATTCGCTCTTCAAATAAACTGACATTTTGACGCAAATTATCCGCTGCGGGCAATCCCAATGCCAGCAGCTATTGTTGATTCGTGTAAAGGATTTTTACGCTTTTTATTTATTTATGCTTATATTTCTTTTTCTGTTTCATTGCAACAACAATTAAATGTAGAAGCTGTTAAATATGTGAAATGAATTGAATGAAGTTTTGTTTAATAATAATAAAATATCTACTTAATTGGTAAATCTAATTTATTTCTAATTATTTTAAAATATTAATAAAATAAACATTGTATATTTTAAAAAAATATTTTGAATTATTCACTGTCAAAGCAAAAGCTGCGTAGAAATACTACGTCTAAACTAATGTTATCATATTGTTCAACAAAAAGTAATTAAAGACTTTCATTTTCTTTGGTATTTAGCAAATTCAACAAGAAATGTTTTTTGTTGCCTGGTCTTAAGTCGATTCCATTAATAACCGCAGACGTCTGCATCACAATTACTGCGCTGCAATCCGGTATTGAAGTATTCGAGGCGAACAATAATATTTATGGTTCACAATCGGAAATTATAACCTATATAAAAATCAAAGAGAGACGAAAGCCAAAATCATAAATTCAAATCCAAACAAAAAGCATCAACAAAATACATTCGCTGACAATAAATATAAAAAGCTCATAAAGCGGGCCAGCATAAGCAGCAAGCAACATCTATGACAACACTCACAATACAAATCGAATGTTGCTCGTAGACAAAATACTATACTCCACCTGATATCATCGGGCAGTAGAACAGCGCAATACTCTATAGTT
Organism: Drosophila leonis; assembly: GCA_035045365.1. Lineage (NCBI taxonomy): Eukaryota > Metazoa > Arthropoda > Insecta > Diptera > Drosophilidae > Drosophila > Drosophila leonis. Next base: position 558,728 of record JAWNPC010000389.1, on the reverse strand, counting down.
TGTCAATATTTATGCCATTTAATATTATCAGCTGAGAATTAATAATAATAATAATAATTTGATTATTAACTATAGTAGAGAGATAGAGAGAGAGATACTTGAGGAAGTATAGACTTGATAGATTCACAGATCTGTCTGTCATCTTAACAATTTATGAGTTGAAGGCAGCTTGACTTGAGCGTGATCCAAGAATCATGGCAGCCCATAAGACGACTATATATGTTATATTCCATAAGTTTTTTATGTTGAGGAAATTGTCCGAGGTATCCAAATTTGGAGAAGTTTAATAATTTCCAGCAAACTTGATATTCGCGTTTCTAGCTCTTATTAGTTATACACCTTATCTTATCTTATCTTATCAGTTATACATGTTTCCGAAGGAAGCGACAGCACAGGAGTAAATCGATTCAGCTATTACTCTGATCAGCCACGCTTGCGTTTGCCTGTAACAAGCAGTTTTAACAAAACTATAATACCCTATTTGCACAAATTCAATAAGCTTAGGGTATATAAAAACAGCCGCAGCTCGATGAAGCCGAGTGTCATAAACCATTTGACATTTATCAGTTCGTCAAATTGAGCTAACGCAGAGCTTGTCTCGCCAAGGGACCGTCACGAAAACCAAAGCAGAAACTGAAACTGAAAATGGAAATGAAAATGGGGCTAGCTCGTATACGGAGCTCGGGTCGACTGCCTGGCACTAACTCGACCGGGTGATAACTAACAAATGCTTTATTGTAATTGCCTTTATCAGCAGGGCTTGAGAGCAGACGGCTTCACTGTGGATCAATCTGAATAGGGGCGTATTAACATAGTGGAATACGTGATGCATATGTTTTCTCAAGAAAACATTAATAAATATTGAAGCTTAAAATCTTTTAGAAAAAATCACATAATGCATAAATCTGGGCTCTTGAACTAATTCAAAGTCAAATGATAAAATTTTTACATTAAATATCTTTCAGAGACAACAGCAAAACATTTTTCTGTGTTCTGTGTTCTGATCTCAAATTTGCTTTGCTCTTTCTCTTGATTAAGCATATATACCAGATCAAGAATATATATATATATATATATATATTCTTGGTCCTCTACCCATTGATAACCGCTTTAACCATTTGGGATATAGAGCTATTAGGAGGGGCTGCATCTTCTAGCATGCCCTGATGGGTCTTGCGATACAAACCTATCCATGATCTGACATCAGAAGTACTAAGGTCTTGTTAAACAACCCATTGCCATAGCATTTAGCTGTTCGGCACTCAACCCACTTGGCATACCAATTGTACACACGATTGTAGACTTGATGTTGGCGGACAGCAGACCCATGGAGCGTAGATAGTGCATATGTGAAATCGAATTAATGCCTATTGTCATCACAGATAGACGATTTTCAGACGAAGACTTGAGTCCAGGCTTACGCCGACTTTCTACATTCAGAAAGAAATGCACATCACGATAAATCGTTTTATTCATTAGGTATTCACAACATATTCTTCTTCGATTTGATGTTGAACATCGTCGCCACATGAAATTAGCTGACTTATAACCTAGTAGACCAAAACGTACGATATTAGGGCAGCCAAGTAAATGCAATGATCATGCTTAATTCTCTTAAATTGTTTCATTCTAAGTCAAAGTCAAAAAATACTAAACGAACAACTGCTCAACTAATTTATTCAGATTTCATTTCAATTGATTGAAAATTCACAATGAACTGCTTTCAGCTCAGTTGCTAAAGCTCTCATCGAAATGTTCCTGATCCAGTGTATGATCCGTACCATACGCATGGATTATCTCAAACTCGCTAAAGATGCAAAATATTAGAAATAGCACATAGACGGTTATGCCCAGCAATGCGCCCGTGCGACGCAACATAAAATTCGTTGAAATGGCATACAGAATCGTCATCACGAGAGTTATATCCAGAAAAGTAGAGGCCGTAGCTCCAAGAGTGCCTCTGGTGACCTAGACAATTATAGCAATAAGCAATTATACAATAAGCTATAATTAAGAATGGAATGTATATCGATCAAACAGACTAGATTCAGGTATCAAGAATCAGACTATACTTTTCCCCAGAGTCAACTTGGGTAAGAGAATTTCCAAATCATGAGGTGATCTGAAATGATGACAAATATCTTACTTACATAATGAGTACCTTTATCCTTTAGTGTTATGGAGGAATACAGATAGGGTATGCAAACTGACGAAAAGATAGCTGAAAATATATATTTGTATAGATTGATCGATAGTTGGATGGTTGCGATAATCTTACAAAATATAATAGAGGCATAGCAAGCAGAATAGGCCATGCGTGGGAAGCCTTTCCGAGCCAGGCTTAAATTAATCAACAGATCCGACCATCCTGAGCCCCAGGTGTAGAGGGTGCAGCCGATGAAGGTGTGACTGCGATTCATAATAATGCCGATGGACTCCAGCAAGGCATTCAATTCCTTGGTCATCGTGAAGAGAACCGCCAGGCAGCCCATGATGTTCAATATCTCCGTGACCGTGTACCACCTGGGCACCGTGTCGGTGCGCGAAAAGAAGAAGGCTATAATCGAGCAGGGCAGCAGGCAGGCCATACAGATCAGAATCACAAAGAGCTTCCAAGCGTGCAGACTCTCCACTTTTTCAGCTAAGCAACAGGAAATGGCCGGTTGAAGAGATCAGTGCGAAATACACAAAATACTAACCAATCAATGTGGCGGTAACTGTGGGCGTGAGGGTTATCTGAATACAGAAAAGCAGCTTTGAATACGATTGAGATGATTCAGTCGAATAAATTTCTGGTATCAATACGCGTAAGAATATCATTGGCAGCACCTTAACCAAGGCCAACAGCTTACAGAACGCCCATGGGCTGCCGAACCGATTTCTGTCCAAAGTGTCAAAGATTCTAAAGAACTGACTAAATAATTTGTAATTGGCCGAACGGCGAACCTCAGTCATTGCCGGACTGGAATCCGCTGGAGTCTTGTGCAAGGATGCGCCCACAGTGTCAAGAGTGGTGCGATTAGCCAAACTCAATGCTGCACAGACATGCAATGAAGATTAGATGATTATCTGGGAAGTCTGTCAGTGGATAGCCTACCCCGTTCCCTGCGATTGTGCATGTAGTGATCGACAAGGACAATTGTAATGTAAATGGGGCATATGAGTGTCATGGACAGGACCCAGGCAACTGACAAGTAGCCTCTGGTATAGTAAATCGAAAAGTCCATAAAGGTCACATAGAGCATGACGAAGCCGATGTCACGCAGAAAGTAAACGCTGTCGATGGCAAACGGCCTCACCCACATAATAATCGATGTGGTAAAAATGCCCATAAACAGATTAATTGACATCGTGTCTGAGTAACAGTGACGCGATTCATTTTTCAAGCCAAGAACGCTGCCAAAAATGGACGGAGCATTGTTGCCCAAGGTCAGTATCGTCTCGCCGGCAACATATTCATTCATATTTAGGAAACGCGCGATGACCGTTAAAGCTGGCACAAAGCTGAAATGGAGTTCGATTATCTCCCTTTCTTGCATTAGCTGCAATACTCACTAATGAATTGTCGTAAAGTAGATGACCCAAAAGAGTAGCACACACTCGAGGAGCAGCCATATGATGCACGCCAAGTCCAGCAGATCGTCGCTATCGCATTTGCAGTAGAAGAATGCACTGTAGTTGAGCAAGAAGACCTGATTTATGCACGACGGATTTGTATTAGCATATCTACAGCGTTCGTTTTTGTCTAAAAAGGTGATTCTTTCACAGCTATCCTGCGAATGAAATGATGAAGCGACATCTCTGATAATAACAGCTTTTATATCTCTTTCAAAGCCAAAGACTTACCGGCACCACCGGATACCCGAAACCTATGTGCCTTCCATCGCGAGGCGATGTTTGATTAGTCGCATTGAACCACTCAAAACGGTCAACGCCCATTTCAGTGGCTATTTGTAGATTGTAGATTTCTCCCTTTAGACATCGATCTTACAGACAAAGCTCAATATTGTTTATTGTCCACTTTAAAATCTGCAAATCAGTATGCTTTTGATGGTTAGGCAGTCAGCTTGGAGATATGCTGCATCAGCCGTCAGAATCTTTCTTCCTTTTCTACACATACACGATTCTTTTTCACAAAAATCTTTGATGTTTAATATAGAATATTTATTTCAGCTCATCAATATGGCATCCAAAATGCAAAAGCACAATTTATGTCTATCCAAAGTATCAGCTACTCTTTACCTGTGCAGACTGTGCCAGAACTTCTGTAGCTAATTTAAATATATAGTTTTTTTCAGTTGTCTTTGAAGTATTTAACAAATATGAGGTATGAGAAAAATTACGAACGTTTCTAGGGTATGAAAAACATATAAAAATATGCAATCAAATAAAAAATAAATTCTCACTTAAAACCTTTCATTTTGTAATATATAAGAAAATATTTCTTTGGTTTTGGTAGTAAAAGTTCGTAAATTGATTTAATTGAAAATAATTAAAATATTTTATGCTGGTATTGAATAATTAAACAGTAATCGAAAAACAAATCTAACAAAGGTGCGATTCAACAAATTTTGCTTGATAATATTTGTAGGCAAATACAGGTGAAATATATGTATCTGGCGGCAGGTGAAAATTAATTAAAACTGACAAATAAAAAGAATAGAAATAGAATTTTTGGAAAAATAAATTAATTTTTGTAACAAGCAACAACCGACAACAAACAACCAACAACAAAGAAGCAAATTGTTGATCCCACGTTACGATATGACAAATAAAATGCAACCGACTAATAAATAAGGGAACAGCTAAAAACTAAATACAATGCCAAATGCTAAACACTAAATACTTTTATTGCAATTGTTCTAAATAAATAATGAGCACAACTGTACGCCAAATGCGGCAAATAGGTGAGTGCGAGAGAGGTGTGAGAGAATTATAAAATCTAATCACCTTTGTTTAAAATTTAATGAATGCAATAATTTCCAGAGGATTTCCCAGCTGCACAATCATCAGCGGGCGACTTTTTTGGGGCGTTCGGTAATTGGTGACAGTCGGATAATTGTGGAAGCGCGAAACCCAAATATGCTGGCCATAAAAAAAAATAAAAATAAATAAATAAAAAAAAAACACAACAAAAACTAAATACGAAAAACAAATAAAACGGATTTGTATCTGTTAACGCCGCGCCGCATCTATTGCCCAGCCCCAGCCTCAGTCCCAGCTTCAGCGCCAAAGCATTAAAAAACAAAAACAAAACTATGAAATGACAAACAAAAGAATTTTAATTTTATGTTATTTACCCATTGCAAATATCCCATTCGCACTGCAGCAGCATCACAGCACAAATGGCCTCAAATGCTGCCAAACAACAAATATTTAATGCTTTCATAAAAATCGCACAATTTATTTAACAAATTGACCATTTCAACATTTTTACCGACAATGAGGTTAATTTGTATATATATATCTATGTGTGTGTGTGTGTCTCTGTGTCTGTGTTACAATCAAACCAAACCCAATTCAAACTCTATGTACAGCAAACAAACAAACATAAAAATACATATATACATACATATATGTACATATGTATATGTAGTTGAGTCTGTACAGCACTTTCTAATCGTGTTAGTGTTGGTAAATGCTTGTTGCTGCAGCACAGTGCTGACTAACATCATTAGCAGCCTCTCAAACTGATGGACAAACGAACGATTATCTTGAATAATATACACTGATCGGCATATATATTTTGATAAAATTCTATTGAGCTAAAGTAATAAATGGCTTTATGAAGAATTCTTGTTTATCTGTTCCTTTTTATATGTAACTAAAATAAAAAGACACAATTTTTCATAGAAACTTAACAAGATATTAATTAAAATAGATTCAGAGTATGGCATAAGTATTTTGACAAGAATGTAATAATAATAAAAAATAATTTAAGCTTGGCATAGGTAAAGGAATGAAGGAAAATTTAATAAAATTCTCCTTAGGCTTCAATAATTTTTTGCAGCTGTCTCGGCATGTATGTACATATGTATAGTAATATATAATGTATGTCTTGAATAGTGTCGTTAAGAACTTTGCAGAAGATGTCCATGATTGTGAACATGATTGTGTGCATATAGAAAAATGTTGCTCGACGCTGACAAAGAATTGGTGAACAGCGAGATAGATTGGCTTATTTACATAAATAAATATATATTGTATAAATAGAATTATAATAATAAATAGTATATATTGCTTAAAATGAGTTTTTTTTAAATATAATATATTTTACTTTTCATATAAATTATTATGAAATTGATTCGTTCTATGCCGACGTTAGACAATCCAAAAAAGTCGAAATGAATAGATTTTTAGACATGACTCACACACAATAAATATGCATCAGTCAATCAATCAATCAATCAATTTAAGCAAACTGAATATACATTTGTAAGTGTTGTGTAGCAAAGAATTCGTCTAATAGAAAGAGAGTTTACTTGGACCTACTCCAGTGTTGCCAAACACACAAATAATATGCATCAATCAGACAATCAATCCATCAATCAATTAGAGCAAACTAAATATATATCTCTATATATTGTGTTTGCCCAATCATGAAATCAACTTGATATGCACCTGGTTAGCCTTACGCTATGCAGCCATTGCCAGTGTTGGGCAATACGCAAATAATTGCAATGCAATTCATGGGAGAGAGAGAGAGAGAGGGAGAGAGAGCGAGAGAGAGAGAGGATGATGACGTTCAAAATAAAAATTAATTATGCATTCTATGCGCTGCATTTGAATTGCTTTTGTTGTTTGTTACTGTCATTTCAATTTTGTCCTTTTTTGCCGTCGCTGCTGCTGCTGATGCAGTTTTGTGCGGGATTAATGTGGGATTAAAGCGGCAATGCGTAGTTTTTAGCATTTGGATCTGATAAAGCGCTGGCGCAAATAAATTACAAATATAATAATTAAGCAGAGCATTATTTCTGACAAAACAAATGTACGCCCTGCCACGCCCCTCCCAGCCTCCCAGCCCAGCGTAATCGCAGCGACAATCGGCCAAAAGTGGGCGCACCGAGAGAGCAAAATGCATTTGTGCATAGGAATTAATTACGCATAATGACAATTTGATAAAATTGAAAAATTACATATTATTTAAATTGATTTATTGTAATTAAAAATTCTATAATCGTGAATATGGAAATTCCTAAACTAAACGGGCCACTCACTCTAAACTGCTATTATCTGCTAATTGAACAGCGAACTTAAGTTGTTTCATTCAAATAAAATATGTACGAGATTTTGTGCTTCAGCCATTGGAGCAAATTGAACTTTCGGCGTTGCAGTTGCTTCTGCTTTGGCTCTGCCGGGTGAGGCGGTGCCTGCTTATCGATCGCTTCGATATCTATAACACATGTTGTCGATTGGTTGACTTCGTGGCTCTCGCTTACAGCCGCTTTGGTCGACTCGATGCGTATCTGGAACACTGGATTCTCTGGCTTCACGCTAACGAGTATATCAGCACCGTAGCCAATCTTCTGGCCATCGTAGCTGAGCGCCATCTGGCAGTCCATCATGCAGTTGTACTTCAGATACATTAGATTTGAGCTCGTGAAGCTCTTGTCCACAATGTGTCCGATATCGAGAAAGAAGCGGTACACCGCAGAGGCGCAATCCAGCCGATAGCCACTGACGGCTATCCAAAAGGTATTCCCCAGCTCCCCACTCGCACGGCTCGTCCTCTGCCCAGCCTTGATGACGGCCATGGATGTCAGCGTCTGTCGCTTGGCTCTGGTCTCTATCTCTGTGTGCTCCGAGTAGACAGCGATGAATGGCGGCAAATACTGCTTAGCGGGACTCCCCTCAATGTCCTTTGCACGCGCAGCTGCATTACGCATGATTGTTTAGAGAGAAGAATATGTTACGAGATACGATAGATATATGGATATGGAATGTTTATATGGAATGTTAACAAAAGGTGTACGTACAGAAAACAAATCTTGACATATAATGCTGGAAGAGAGAAACTTTATGTGACAATAGGACAAAATGACTGAGAAAAGCTAAAGTTGAATTGAAGAAAAGCCAGCAGGATGAATGAGAAGAGAGACGAGGTAATGGAAAGTGGAAGAGATTATAGAGAAAGGAAAAGAGAAGATAGAAGAAATGAAGTGAGAAGAAAAGAGCAAAGCAAAGAGGGTAAGGGAGAAGCAAGCAGAAGGAAAAAGGTAATGAAAAGAGAGAAGACTGAAGACAGAAGAAAAAAGTGAGAATAAAGAAGAAACATGAAAAAGAGAAGGGAGTAGAAAAAGAAAGAGAAGAGTAGAAATTAGAGTTGAGGGAAAAGACAGCAGAAGGGAAGGAAGAGGGCACTGAGAAGTGAGATATGTGAAGAGAGAAGGGAGAAGAGAAAGAAGGAAGGTAAAAGAGATTGGTGGAGAGGGAAAGAAAAGAGTGAACAGAGAATAAAAAAGAGAGAAAAAAGAAAAGAGAAAGGGAAGAAAGAAAAAATGGTGAAGAGAAAAGTCAATTGAGTGAGCAAAAAATTTAAATTAAATACGAAAAAAGACAGATGAAAGAAGACATAAAATATAAAAAATTAAAATATATTTAGAAAAAATTAAACTAGAATAAAGAAGAAAAGAAAAGTATGGTACAGCAGAAAGAGGAAAAAGAAAGAAAAGAAGAGTGGAGAAAACTATATGAAATAGAAAATATATGAATAGAAATATGGAAAGAGAAACCAGAAATATATAAAATGAAATAAAACAAACAAGAAAAGAATCTTCTACACTCTTAAAAAAAAACTATAAAATAATGTACAAATTTTATTTGACAATTCATGGGTGATTGGAGTTACTAATAGCATAGCTTGACTCATAAATGTTTATTATATATATACATATAGTACCCATACATAAGTGTATATGCAGCTTTGTTCATGAAAATAGTAGTAGTGGAGCTTATTATTACTTATAGCTTTATCAATGTTTATAATGTACCTTTTATATATTTATATATATACAATAATATTTTCATTTAAAAAAGATGTATTCCAATTCTTTTTCCCGTCAACTCAACTTTATTTATGCATAAAAAATTATAAAAAAATCTCAGACACTTGCTCCACTTGTTTGCCCTAGGCTCCCTTTGGAAGGTAATTGTTAAATATGATTAAAAAGTGTTTTTTTTAAAATTGTTTTAGAATCGAAATCAAAATCGAATCGAGCCGGCGGCAAGATCAAACGCTCCCTTTCCGTTCCACAAATTGTGCTCTATTTACAATATCGAATTTTGGCTGTCTATAAATTTGATCAAATGGAACAAGTTCAAAGTGAAAGCGAATCAATAAAATATTAAAAATTACAGTTATGAATATGTTTTTTCTTTTCTCTTTTTTTTTGACTAGGTGTAGGTGCTCAGGTAGCACAGGGGAGGCGCCACAAAGTGGTTGCCACCCACACAGAGAAACAAAGCGGCCGACAGCGGAAGTATCCATCGCAGCAGCCAATTGAGCGAGATCATCAAGAGGCACCCAAAAGATTAAAGGCGAAGGCAACATATCCGTGCCAAGAGACTTCAAACAGGGGAGTCTGCGCTGTTGTTGTTGTTGACGAACCTGTTGATGCCCTCTAATTATAATTGGTATTAACTAATTGAATTATGCATTGTTTACTTGGCGGTGGCCTTTGAACTTGCCACTCGATTGAACTCGACTGCGAACTGATTGATCAGTTATTGCGATATATATAAACAGATATATTTACTATATATGCATACATATATGTATGTAGATACTCGACTTCAAGTCTCATGTGTTAATCATGCGCCAATCATAATTTTCAGCCCAATTGCCACGCAGATCAAAGACGATTTCCTTTGCTTAGCTGATAAAATCCAATGAGCGATTCGATAATTAGCTGTGATCTATCGATTGAAGCGTTAAACAATTATCGATTCAGGTTCAGCAATCGAATTTGTGTATATGTATATATAAAATATTGATCAATGATCGACTGACCCTACAAAAAAATACCCTACAAAAGCTGTCGTTAATGGTATTCTTAACCTGATTTGATAATCTGAGATTTGATATTTTATCAAAATACTAACATCCATATAGATTTCTTATCAATTTCATGAAATGAAACAAATTTAAAATTCAATTTATTTGTCAAGTTAAATTTAATGTCAAATTAAAACTAATTTTTCAATTTTACTTAACTTTTATGTAAATCAATATACCCTTTATAAATACTTCTAGGGTATAGATATTATATAAATAATATAACATGATAATAATATATTAATATATATAATATAATAATATATATAATATATTATTAATATAATAAATAATAATAATATAAATATATACAAATATTATATATATATCAAACTAATATACCCTTCTAAGCTACTTCAAATAGTTACAGAGTATCAAAATGTTCGAGTTTTTTCAATGCAGCAAAGAATATCAAAAATGCAAAAAAAAATGTTGATTGCGTCACAATTGTTAAAATCTCTGATTCTAACGGTGGTAAGTCAAAGGGATATGATTTAAACAGTGATTAGGGTAATGGGTAGGTCGCAGTCGCTGCCGCTGCCGCTGCTGCAGTTAGCGTCGCTGCCTTGCCGTTTGCCGGCAAAAACTTGCACATGCAGCGACCTCCCCGCACCCATACACGTGGCTAGCCCATGCATGAGTGCGCGCTTGTTTGTGTTGGAGCGCTCAACAACAGAGCGACAACAATAACAAACTCTCTCGCTCGCGTCGTGAGCGCGTTAAGTTGCAGCGCTATGCTGAGCACGAGAGCGCGCCGAGCAATTGCCAATTGGTTTTTGCTCTCTCGCGCTCTCGATTTCCCCTCTTGCAGACGCTGCGCTGTTTCATTGCCAGCGCGTTTCACATTTCCCCTAGCGCATTACCCCTGCTAGCAGACATTTGCGCTCTCTCTGCGTTCTCTTGTTTTAGTTTTGTTTCGATTTCCCCTTCTTAGCTATTGACACGCTGCTCACACTTGCCAGAGCAGCGCCTCGTGCCGTCTCGCTCTTGCGCCCAATGAGCTGAGCTAGCTGTGCGGCACGTTACGTTCCTTCTTTTTGTTGTACTGTTTTTTTTTCTTTTGTTTTTTTTTCCTGCTTTGTCTTGCTGTGTGCGTTAATTGTTGTTGTTGTGATAGCTACTGTAAACACACACACACACGCACGCACACAGATGCGAAACACACAAAAGGTTGACATGTTTTATTTAGTTTCTTTTTTGCATTCTTCCTTTTGGCATTTCTCAGTTGTCATTCGAGATGTTTTGCGTTACTCTAATTGACAATTTTGCATTGTTATCGATAAGGTAATCGATATTGAGTTAGCTTTGATTATTCATTTAACAAATCAGTTAATATTAAATATTTTAACATTAAGTAAAATTTCGATATATTGTATGAAAATTTCATTGCAAAAACCGAAAATACCTTAAAAACTTATTTATATATTGTTTATGTTGCTATATATCTTGAATTTCAGAACTATCGATATGAATTATCAACTTTCGGCTTCAATTTAAGCGCCATATAGTTATTGTAACGTAATGCCATTAATCTAACTGGGAATACCCATATTATAATTTTAAGCAGCATAAAGATTTATTATGTTTTATCAACTATCAATTTATCGACTTATCGAATTCACTACAATATCAAATCTGATTTATATGAATTAGTATTACAGTGAATACCCTACTGTTTTATTAAAAATATAAAAAACTTGACATGAATGAGTTAATATGATTATCGATAAGAAGTATCGATAACTATTCAATAAAATGTCATAATCATTTCTCAAACTTGGAATATCCCTATTATTTTTATTTTAATAGAACAGCTCATGAAAACATAACCTACAAATTTGGCTTTTTATACCAAAAAATTATCGATTTATCGATTCTTCAAGGACTCCATGGGCTGCTTGAAAGGCGTCTGTGGCTGCATCGCGAAGGATCCATTCGGCTTGCACCTGGGCAAGAGCCTCCAGCCGTTGTCTGAGGCGTGCAGCAGCTGCGTGTGCCGAGCTGGCTCTGCTGGGACAGGTGGGCAGAGGACATGCGTGGGCTGCCGGGAGCAGAAGCCGGTGCCGGAGCGGATTCAGTGGCTCAGAAGATATCGAAGGCACTTGGCCAACGAGCAGGTCTGCGACTGCCGAAGTGCCTCGCCCAAGGACTATTGGTACGATGCGAATCGGAGCACAATTCTGACCTTGGGCGAGGCACTTGGGATGCACGCCGACCTGGTCGCCGACTTCCTCTACACGTTGACCATGCAGAACTTTTCCCGGATGCTGAGGCCGCGCGACTGCTGCTCTGCCGATTGCCGTGTGCCGCTCTGCAAAACCGACCCCTGCACCCTGTACGCCAGCGTCTTCGACGAGGAGGGCAACGTCCGAGATGCCTTCAGTCCCGGCGCGCTGATCAATGTGTTGAAAGTGCTGCAAGTGGTGTTGAGGCAAGCTGTCCGGGAACCACCTGAGCACCGCAAACACCTGCCTTTTCTGAATAACAAGAAAACTCCAAACAGCAAATCCCAATTGAGCAAAGATTATCAATCTAAATCAGGGAAGAAGAAGTCACTGATCTACTCTCCAAACCCATTAGATTTTTGGCATGCGGACGGACCGCGCGTGCCGTCGCCATCTAGCGAGCAGCTGCGGAACCTGATAGATCGCATCGCCCATGAGAAGGGCTTCAGTGAAAACTTCTCGAATGTCTTGATGCAGCTTGACCTGCAGAAGGCCGCCGCCAGCAATACGAAGAAGGCCAAAATGCTGGAGCTCTCCAATAGCGTCTCCAACAAATACTTTAGTCTTGTCAAATACGAAACACCCAAGCTCAGGAAGAAGAGCTCTCTGCACTCTCTTCAATTGGAAGCACTTGATAGGAAAACTAAGAAGAATATCTCTTATATGTACATTGGCGAACCGATTCCAGTGCTGATGCACACACCCTTCAATCCCAGCCGGCCGGAGACCATGAGTCAGGAGGGCGTGGTGGTCAATAGTAGGAACATCCGTTGTTATAGACGGAATTCCATCGAGAGACAGCTGCAAGAGGCGCGCAAGAGGATGTCGATCCACTCCACGGTCAGTGGCAGTCCTACGATGCACTCCAAGCACAAAAAGAAATCAAAGTCACATTAGCGCCCTTTCCAGTTCTATCAATCCTAATCCTAATATCTTTGAGACTATATTTTAAAATTGTCCGTATTCTTCCCTAGTTTCCATGTAGTCTTCCAACTAAACATTGTAAGGATCCCAAGTTTTCTTTTATATCAAATATCAAATCTGCAGTTTAATCCAAAACTCTTAAAATTGATTTAGAATTCTCTACTCTAATATTTATACTAGTTCACAAAGTGAATTAGTATATTGATTGGTTTTGTGGAATAAGTTTGTTCCACTTATCCCATTCAGTACCATCCCCAGAAAATATATGTAGTAAGTATATAGATCTTCGCCCCAAGGGAATATACCCGTCTATCGTACTTAGTATCACACATAGTGCACTGAATGGCCTACATATATCGTATATCGTTTACCATTATATCGTAAATATCGTATATGACATATAGTATATCGTATTGTGCAGCAGGTATCTTATATCGTTTTGCAAATACAGCATAGTTATAGTTTATCGTATCGTTTACCATAAGCCGTTTATTGCATATCGTACATTGTATATCGTACATCCTATACCGTGCATCATATCCTGTATTTTGTATACTATTTATGTCCTTTATCGTACATCTATTTGACTTGTATTCGAATCTTAACCACAAGAATTTCGAATATCGTATATCTTTCATAGGATATCGTTTTTATTTATCGTATATCTCATATCATATTATTAAATGAAAGATAGTGACAATGTTAGGAACTATTTCAGCTCAGTTTCATTGATCACAAGAATCGTATATCGTTTTTCGAATATCGTACATCATTCACTGAATATCGTACATACTACATCAGGCATCATATCATGTCTATCCTTTTTATATATCGCATATCGTATACTTAAATCAAAGATAGTGGCCATGTTAGGAACTATTTCAGTTCTCTGTTTAGCCAACCGCATCGCTTGACGGCAGGCATAAATTGGCATAGAAAATCCAGGTAAAGCTGCCAGCGCAGCTGCCCCCCTAAATCATTTCGGTTATGGAGCCACGGCGCAAGGCATTCATCCATCGAGTTCCATTCCGAATCACATTTATTTTTAGTCATCAGTCGCCAGCGCGGCCCGAGCGCTGGCCTCTTAAAACATATTTTTGTGATTTGCTTTATGACGTGTGGTAATTTGTTGGCTCGTTAAGTTGCTTTAATAGATCCGCAGCAAGACGCCTCGCCACAACACTGCACCGCCACTTCTGGAAATCAAATCCACAAGCCGTTTGGGTTGCATTTCTTTTCGTCTGATGCAACTCTAAATTCTTGACTGCACTGCTCAATGAGATGAGTAAAAGCTCAAAGCTCGACTAGAAAATACCCTGGAAAAAGAATTGCAAATTAAATATTAGTGCATATTTCTCTAGAATTAATCAATATTTAAGCTTAGTTTGAACAAAAAAGTTTCATAGAAATATTTTCCATAAATTTCCCAAAGCTTCAAATGAATTACTTACCTGATTTTTCTGACCCAGATCACATTAGTCAGCTGCAGTAGCTACCTGTTTCTTACAGTTTGAACTATGCATTGATCGTCAGTCAATCAATTAATCAGTCAATAAATACAATTAATTTCTTCTTAAGTTGAACTCCAGCCATAATGCTGTTCCATATCGTCTAATTCTATTTTATCTAAATTATTCTTCGATTTAATATACCCCATCTCAAGCCTTCTATGTTTATAGGGTATTTATTTTATGAGCAACCAAAGAGAAATGTTTTTTATTGCATCAGAAACACTCAATAAAAGCGAATTATTACTGTTGAGTTCTTATTGTTGTGCTCTCTCTCTCTCTCTCTCTCTCTTTTGCTTTATCTTATATTTAGCTCCATTTTTTATTCGTATTCAGAAAGCTCTCTAAACTGTGTAATTTTCGTGTATTCCATTTGTTTTTATTAGTGCATTGCAAATGCATTTGTAATACAAATTCAAAAAACCAAAAGCATTTCATTCGACTCGATACACTATTTATGTTTGCTATTACTCTTTTTTTAGAGGATATTTTGATATTTTTAACTGACATGTTGCCCTGCAGACAAAAGGTATATGTATATACTGCATTTATACATTAACATCGCGTGGTATTGGTCTGTTTAGCATTTTATTTAATAAATATATGTATATATATTGTTGAGGAATCACTTACCATTTTTTATAATATTAAACTATATTTAATTTCTATCAGCATTCTAACACCTGATATCAAAGCTTGTACTTCTATCGAATATATCCAATAAGTATGTAAAAGCAAACTAGTGTTTAGTAAGCAAACGAACGGACAAGATGTGTGTACCGGCGTTGGCTGATGCTTTTAGTTTACAAAATATAAAAATATTTAATTATTCAACATATATATTTAATTATTTCATTCCATTTATTTATTTCTCTTTTATATAAGTACTTACAATTTAATCTAAAATATTATATATATTTCATAACTTATATATCTTTTTCTAGCAGTGTATTTAATCTACGCCAACGCGTAGCAATTTTGTATCAAATTTGTTGCTTGTTTCACTTTTTTATTGTAATTTGTCATAGAATTTTGGTTTTTTTTTTAGTTTTTGCTGCTGTAATTTTATGAGTTGTAAAAATATATATATATATTTGTTTACTATTTATATTTATATTTTATTTATCTATTTTTTTGTATATTTATTTCAAAGTTTTTCCATTTTTTGAAATTTTGCTTTTGCGCTTTGATTAATTGGCACTTACATGAAATGCCATTTCGATTTGCTAACAGTAGAGATTCGTGGAGAGAGCTAAAATATGTAAATATATATACATGCATCTACATACATGTAGAAACATGAATTTATATATATTTATATACCTATATTTATATATACATATATAAATTTCTATGAATATAACTTTATGACTGTAGACAATAAATGAAAGTTGATAGATGATTACACATATATTTATATATGAGTATGTATATTTATCATATATATATTTACTAATATATTTATCATCTTTATACTTCTAGTTTTATTTTCATACATTAGTAAGCATTATTTAAATAGCTAATCTAGTTTAAATTGATATTTAAAATATAAAACTTCTGCAGTCGAAAACTTTTTTAAAGAAATTCCCAAAAAAACTTAAATTATTTATTTTATTATTGTTGTTATGTTATTAGTTTATATAAAAAAGTAAATTTAACATATTTCATATTTTTTTTAAATCAATTAAATATTCAAATATATATTTACCTTCAGCATAATTTTGATATATAAAATATTCATAAATTCTTTTCTATTATGCAAGATTTCTCTACAAACATACATCTCAAAACTCTACTCATAATTGTTTTTCAAAATCAATAATTTCTGCTAAAAATGCCTTCTACAATCTGTCAAACTACATATTTGGGCAAATATCCGCAACTCTTCCGTCTGCATTCGCGTTTTGGCTCATTCATCAAGTCGGGCGAAAAAGAAAACGAGAGACTGCATCAATGCGAATGTCAACCATGAGTTGTGGAACGGACTATGTCGTCTGTCAGTGTCTGACATCATAATAGTGTCATTGTCATCAAGCGAGCAAGAAACAGAGACAGAGAGAGATGAAGGACAAAGCATTTGCAGTCATAAATCAAAAAGCTAAACAAAAACAATTAGAAATAAGCGGCAAAAACTAAACGCATGACCAAAAAAGAGGATGCCACTGGCACTGTGCTCCATATGCTCCATGTGGCATAAATAAGCAATGCAACAAGGACAGCACAGACCAAAGAGAGAGAGAGAGAAAGAGAGAGATAGAGAGGATAGGCAACAGGACAACGACAACGACAACGAGAACGACAACATTTCATCAACGCAAACGAGCGAAACGTTTATCAACTGCTCAAATGGCCATTAAATGTGTTGTGCGTGTGTGCTCATGTGTGTGTGTGTGTGTGTGTGATGGCATCAACACCCTGTTGTTGTTGTTGTTGTTGGCCAATGCATGAGCACGGCTATCTGCCAGCACATTCATCAAACGATAAATTGAGTGAATGACTTCATGAGCGCTGCAGAGGTCGCACATCCACTTGCACCACTTGCACCACGTCCAGGCCAATTGGCCAGTGTCGTTTGGAGGCGTTTGACACGCCCAGCAGGCAAAACTGTTTATCCAGCAGCAGCAGTGGCGGCAGTGGCAGCAGCCCATGTGAGTGACTGTCTGACTTAAATTGCCAGCACATCCTGCTGCCACTGCTCGCTCCACTTGCAACTGTTGTTTCTCTGATTGGTATTCAGACCCATCTACAGTACGTTACACATACGCCGCGTTGCACAACTCAGTTATCGCAGGACACACAGTAGCAGCATCGGCATTGGCATCGGCCGTAGCAGCAGGTCCATCAGTCAGCTCCACTTTGTCTCCTTTTTTTTGGTTGATTTGCGCCTGCAGTTGGCGCTGAATTTTCACCACTTCGCCTTAGGCACATTCATCATTTGGTCCTTGACGTGACGTTAGTGTTTTAATGGACTTCGCTTGTCCGCTTTGATCACTCGCCAGCAGCGCACAGCTCAGCTCTGCACTTTTGTTTGTCTACGTGTTGGCACTTGCTCCATCTCCATTTCCATCTCCATCTGTGTGTCCTTCTACAGAAGTTTGTCTTTTTTTTATTCATGGTCATCCTCGCTTGCATTTACATTGAGTCATTTGCATGTCCATTTGCCCAGCGAGCGATTTATCTTTCTAGAGTTTGCTTAGCTCAATTTAACTGAAATTATTTCGTTGCCAGTTCATCAAGAGCTCTTTGATATTGTAATTTGAATTTAATATTTAATTTAAATTGGAATGAAATTCTTTTTTTAATTTTATCATAAAAGAAATTAATATCTAAGATAATTATAAAATATAAAGATTTGATTGGTTTTATGCAACAGTTGTCTTGCTGTTCGCTTCTTAGCCATCTGAGTAGTTTAGACGTTATGTATTAAAATTTGGAGTGTATAGTCTTGTGTAGCCTTGTTTTATAACATGCTAATTGGGGGCGTGGCAAATTGGATATTAGTACAAATTTGACTGAAGCTTAAAGACTCTTTTGCAAAAGCTAGAGACTTGCGCTTTGAAGTACATATATAAACAGATATGATACCTCTTTGGATATTTAAAACAGTTTATCCTGATCCTGATCCACCTATCATATTGCATATCTGGTGGGTCTCAAAAGAATTGTATTGAGTTCATTCTCAGCTTAATACCTATTCAAATTGATTTTTTATGTGAAATAACTTTGAGTTTTTGACACTTTTAATATCTATTTTGAATTGTTAATTGAGTTTATTTTATTATTTTTATTGATATTAATCTTCATTGAAATATATGCATAATATATTATATAAAAATATATAATAAATATATAAAAATATATATAAAATGCCCAAGCAAATATGAATTCATCATACAATTTGTATAAACTCTTAAATACTCTTGCTCACTCTCTTACTCTTACTCAACGCAATGTCAATATATTCATTCATAAAGTATATAGTCAAAGAGTAAGCAATGCCAGCTCTTAACAACCCATCGCAATGCCAACATGCATAGCGATTCATGATAATGCGGATATGTTGCTGTATGACTCTCTATCTCATTATTTTTGTCGTGTAATTGTCAACTGGCTAATGAGCTTACAATGAGATCTTCATTTGAATCGCTGGAAGCGGAGAGCACATTAGACGAGGACTTCCTGACGTTAATCGCTCGACGAGCTGTTGGCTGAGTCGAAACGTGGCGCTAATATAAACTAATTGGCATACTTAGCCATGGTAAGCAGTCGCCGCAGTGCACACTGCGGTTGTGCGCCTCACAGCGCGACCACTCAAATGATCTAATGAATTTTCACTTAATCCAAATCAAGCGACGATCAGACGGCAATCAACGAGTCTCGGCAGTCGCTACTCTCTACTCTCTAGTCGCCAGTCGCCTGAGTTCCCATCTACCCATCTACCCATCTCTCCACTCCAAGAGCCTCGGACTCTTTGCATCTGTTGGCGTCGTCAACATTGTCTGCAAATGCGCACAGATCGGGAGGAGCTGTCGCTGCTTGTCATAATCCGATCAGCAAGAGCTGGCAACTGCTTCGGGGCAACTACAACTGATCTGTGAGGTCGTCAGCACGATTCTCATCCAAAGATCGGGTAGGCATCGGGCTGGGGGCATTTCATGGCGTTTCATGTTGATTTGCATTTCATTTCATTTCATTTGCGCTAATAATTCGCATGACAGATGTTCAGCCGTAATTAGAGATTAATTGTTCTATTCATAATTGGTGCAGAGCCCTGATATTTTTGGACACTTGCAGGAAAGCGCAATTGCCCTCAAGGTGGGGTGCATTACATATGAGCATATGCCTGTCAGCCAGCCTGCCACTGCCGTCTGCCTCCAAATCAGGACTGACAGCAACAGTTGCCAATGCGGAACTACCGAATCGACTCATGAATAACTCAACACCAAAAGTAATCCGTGGCAAACTCAACATTTGTACTATTTGGGAAATGTTTATCAATTTGCCATATATTTTTTTATGATTTTTCAATAAATATTTAAGTTATAGAAAGTGTTTTTAAATGACAAATTATTTTGTATTTGAGTGTATGAAAAAACTCAATATATAAAAATTATATCTAAGTTTCACAGAAGCTGGGTAAATATTCATTTGATATTGAACCAATCAAAGGTATTTTTGGTAAAGAATTTATGTTTCCCTTCACATCAAGTCCGTTTGTGTCATTTCGTTCTACCTATGACACCACCAACCGCAAAGCATGCGAAGTGGGAAGAGTAGAATTTACCATTAACCTGCATGCCTGTTTGAAAAAATATTCCTGAAGAATCCATTTCAGTGAAAATTGCATATAATTGTACCGCATATTAAAACTCAAAGCAAAAATTTAAAAAGAAATTTTGAAAGCTTAGTTCCCATTTATAAAATATCATCTATAATATATATATTATATTATTTTATTACGTATTATGCCAACTCATATGTTTTGTTAGAGCAAATGTAGACAAATTTCAATTGATTTTAAACTGAAAGTTAAAAAGAATAAAATAATGAATTTGTAAATATCTTTCTATAAGATAGGCTTTAGTTCAAGTAAGTTTTACTAGCATGCTTTCATTGTAAATTTCTTTTTAACAAACTTCATCTTTGTTACTCCTCCCACAGCAATTACACTTCACTCTTTTTTTATATTTTCTCATTCAACTCTTACCAACTCAGTTATCAATTTCATTGTTAAATAAGTCGTAGATATAATTCCATATTCTGTATGGCAATCATTAAGCGTAAATTTAAAATCTATGCAAAAAAGGAAAATCATATTTGGCGTGGAAGTTTTTATATCCTGAACTCATTGAAAATCAGAATGTTTATGTAAGGAATGATTGAAGAAGCACATCTGCCAGGCTCTGGTTTAGAATTCATAGTCACACACTGCTGACTAAAACGCCTTTACTTGTTTTACATAGCAGCAAACTTAGTGCAGAATATTTCATATAAAATGTTGCTATATCTTAGCCTAAGTTATTTATCTTATATCTTTAAAAATATGTGCTTTAGCTACACGAAAAAAAAGTGGGAACAGTCATTGAATATGATAATAATATATGCTACATGTCATACGCTTAACTTGGACGCCTTACAAAAAATCTAATGATAATGTATGCGAGAGATATTCGTAGTTGGCCAAGTACTTTAATATACATATGTATGTATATGTATATGTATATAACAAAGTACATACATACATCTATATCTATGTTTATGTACAAATACCCGCACTACTAAATATATCTATATATGCACTGCGCATAAACCATACACTCATCTGGCCGTATACATAAATATTTATGAATTTCCGATAGTCGCTTTTGTCGAACAAATCGTCGCAAATCGACGCAAAGTGCTCTAATTTACGTCAATTTCCAAAGAGACGAACGAAAATGTGGCACAATTAGGAAAGAAATATGAAACTGTTCGTGGAAAATTGGTCGACGAACCCAAACCCAAACCCAAACCCCAACCCCAACCCAGAGCCGGAGCCAGTGCCAGAGCTAGACTCACAGCTAGAGCTGGAGCTCGAGCCAGAAAACATGGCGGTCCTGATGGCTCCACAAACGAAATAAAATTAATTTATGAAAACTATTTGCACAGGACGTCGGACGCCGATAAGGACAGCGGCAGTCGGCAGTCGGCGGAACTTGGGTCCAACCCCTCGATGCGTATCCTGGCCATTGTCCTGCTCGATGGATAGACACGCGCTCGTCATAATTCTGTATAATCTATGTACGATTTGAGTAAAAACAAAGGAAAGCCAAACATAAATTTGACATTTTATGTGCGCTTTTCCACTTTGGCTGCCACTTCTGTTGCCCCATCCTCTGCTTCCTTGTTTTCTTCTTCTTTTGGCTATTCCTTCGCTTTGGCCCTTGGAGACATTTTGTGCGCTATCATTAGGAAAAATAAAATATGCCACAGCCGCTGCCGCTGCTGCTGCTGCTGCTGCTGCGCTACTGTTTCTTCTTCTTCTGCTTCGTCTGCGTCCTTGTATATCCTGTCCATTTGGGTTCGAGCCATGTCCTGCGGAATGTCAAACAAACGAGCCAGCCATCAACTTTATGGCCAAATAACACAAATTACAGAGAAGCCAAAAATGAAAACACAAAGAAAATTGACTGCAGCCAATACAACTAGAACAACAACTACAGCAGCAACAAAACATAAAAAACAAGGACGTTTCGTCAATTTCGTTGGCATTACATAAATAAGAAGGCAAACATGTTTGGATCTTTTCTTAGACTTGACCCATGAGGAAAGTAATCTTAGATTTTAGTCTAGTCGAACAAACTGAAATCAGTTCGTGGCTTAAGCAAAGCCAAAGGGAAGGCTTAAATGGCTTAAACAGACTTAAATTCTTGTTAAATTAGCTTTCAGATAACCTTGAATCTAGATTGATACAAACATCTACAAAATGTTTTGTATAATTTTATCAAAAATTAGTTTTACATACAATACATGCAAAGTTGCTTACAAAACAAAACATTTCATTTGTTTGCCAATACTAAATATTGGAAAAAACCAAAAAAAAGTAAATATTCATTTAAAGCTAAATTTAAAACAGATTTTTATATAGTATATGCAGTATGCTATACAAAAAAATTAGATTTCGAGCTATAAATCTTTAATTATTATATTAAAGTCTGTTGAAAATTCGAGCACAACCAAATTATTCGCCATAAAAAATCAAATTTTAACATATTAAATAAATATAAAAAGCAATATTCATTATTTTCTGTATTGAAAAGATAAAAATCTTTGACTCTTCGTAAAATTCAGACTTAGTTTATAAAATATAAATTTAAATTATAATAAAGTTGATCGAAAAGATTATAAAACACAAACCTTGCATTAATTTTATATTGATAAATTGGAGATATTTCAATATTTATATTATTATTATATTTCAATATTTACTTTATATTATTTATATTATTTAATATTTAGTTAAGTATTTCTAGTATTTAGTAGTTATTTTAGTAATTTCTACATAGAAAATGCTATTAGAATTCATCTTCTTATTGTTCCTCACACATTTTGCTTTATCGTGGAAATGTTATATATATATTTGATATATACTAAACATTACTTTGTTCTAAATATCTCAACAAAATATTTTATATAATATTTTATAAGTATTTAATAGTTGTTATATCTCTATGTATTAAATCAACTTTGTGACATTTCTATGAAAGCCTCTTCGCCTCATTCACTATATAATGCCTATTTTGCTTGGTCACACCCCTTTATTTTTCTTCTTTTTTTTTTGTTTTTTGGTTAAAACATTTCCTCACCACACATTCGGAGCTCGGGACAACCAACCAGAATATCATTTGCCTCTGTAGCTCTGTAGCCTCGTTTCGTACGTCAAGTGTTGGCTGCGTTGTTTGTTTTGATGGAAATCAACTGCTCCGTCTCTCTCTCTTGTCCCTCTCTTTCTCTCTTTTCATCTCTCTCTCTAGCTAGTTGCTAGTTGGGCAAAAGTTTGTGCCGACGACACCCACAAAAGTATGGAGCTCGTCCTGCGCTGTGTCCGTCCACTTGTCCAATATCCTTGTGGCGCATGTTTGTCTTTCATCATTTGCTTTTTTATTTTTTTAGTCAGCTTTGCTCTTGTTGTTGGTGTGCTTTTTTCGCTTCAATTTATGTTTTTTATGCTCTGCTTTTCATCTATTTTTCCAAACAATTTTGCTGACCACGAAGCAGAAGCAGCAGCTACAATCCTTGTTGTTGTTGTTGTTGTTGTTGTGGAACACATGACTCCACTTTGACTGCGACTGTGACTGCTCCCAGTCGCCATGTCCACGTCCTTAGCTCGCCAATGTCCTGTGCGCTGTGCCTTATCCTTGCCACCATTTGTTGTCCCATCTATCTCTCACACTCTCTCTCTCTCTCTGTCTTCTGGGTTGACTGTGTCCGTCCTGTGTGGCGGACATTTTTCTTATTTGCAATAAATTTGGTTATGAATGTTCGGCTGTGCCCTCGTTGCTGCTGTTGCTGGGAATTGTACATAATTTTCACAATTTTGATGTTAACTTGAAAATTTACGATACGATATTTTGAAATGATGTTTGGTCCATCCAAGCAGCTTCAGCTCCAGCTCCAGCTCCATCTCCATGTCGACCTGGCTACCCACACGATTCCATCTATCTATCGTTCAGCAACGCTTGCCCTCTCTCTCTCTGTGTATGTCCCGGCATGGCATTAAGAATTCATTTTTATGACTTTTGCTTACGAATCGCATCCGAAATGCAACTCTGGGGCATTGGCACTTTGATTCGAGTGTGGCTAGCGTTAAATAAACGCGACCAGATACAAATTATATATGTTGAGGAAGTTACTCGTAAATTGTCGCCTGATTTGCCAAGAAACATATTTGACAATAACACTTAAAATTTCTAATCAAGTCTTCTACGCAACAGTTTGAAGTCGTGATGTCAAGGGAGACAAGAATTTGAGACTCACGAATATTTACTGTGTTTTTCCAAGCCTATATGATGCAGCCTATTTAAAAATTTTTTTCTGGAAAGCAAGCGACAATTTTGGAGATTTTGAGATCGGTTTCGATGTCATATGCCTGACTTTAAAACTCTTATCTTGAAGAGGTGAGACTTGATGGAATTTCGCATACCACAGAAGAAGCATATGATATATAGGATATACTTATCAAATGATAAGCTATATAGCAAAACAGAGTATGAAATATATTTAAAAATATATTTAATAGTTTTAAAAGTCTAAAAAAAGCACTCTGGAAGCTAACTCAGCATTCATATAAGTACATGCATTACAGCATAGATAGACTCACACACACACAACTTGGACTCCCACTCCATATTTTAACTCTATTTCCATTTTAATATACCGTGGGACACTTTTTAGACCAAACTTTACACATTCTTGAATACAGATGAAATGTCAGAATTGTCAACACTCCCCGAGTGAGTGAGAGAATCCTGCGAGCTCATGTGCTCTAAATGGTCTTTTGTTTGTTTATTTGTTTGTTTTTTTGTTTTTTTTGCCTTGTCAGCGGGCAGACAAACCCTCATATGAACGGCATAAGTAGCCTTGGATGGGCTGAATGAAGTGCCAGCTATAATTATGTACAACTGCCACGCCCACACGCAGATTTGCCCCTAGACAAACAGTTGACAAACCCGAATTGCTGCTATTTTCAAAACAAAAGACAGCAGCAACAACAACAAGCAGCAAACGAGAGTAGAAAAGAGACGAAATTCGTGCAAATTTTTCAGCTGTGTCAAAAAATTGTCAGCACGATGTGCTTTGCGGCAAATTTGAATCTAAATTGTTAAACAGACCCACAGACCACAACCCACACACAGACACACACACATGTGTCATAGAAATGTGAGTTACGTTGGCTGTAAAAATTTGACAGTTGATATTTTGAAAATTGTTGAGCGAAAAATGGAAAAAGCCGAATTCGAAAACGAAAACGAAAACGAAATTCGTTTGGATATGGAAAAGGAAAAGCTTTTTCTGAATTGTG
Organism: Drosophila leonis; assembly: GCA_035045365.1. Taxonomy (NCBI): domain Eukaryota; kingdom Metazoa; phylum Arthropoda; class Insecta; order Diptera; family Drosophilidae; genus Drosophila; species Drosophila leonis. The sequence continues at coordinate 533,456 of JAWNPC010000389.1, read as the reverse complement.
ACCATTGACATAAACGGACTGCAAAACATTTTCGATTTATTTCTAATTAGAGCCAACTTTTGTCACTGTTGTTATTGTTGTTGTTGTTGTTGTTGCTGCTGCTGCTGCTGCTGTTGTTGTTGTTGTTTTGTCGTTTTTGGCCGTTTTTGTTTAATGAGTTTCAACATTTGCTCGCAGCTGAAAATATTTGACAGTTGTCATTTTGACAGTTTTGCGCAAAATTGCTAAAAACGAGCTATGACTATCGAGTGAGAGGGAGAATGAGAGAGCGAGCGAGCGAGATAGACAGCAGCGACCAGGGACTACCCTTGCCATTTGAATAAGCCCACTCGCATGTGACAGCTTGTGCTGTGGACATATGTTTTATGGCTCGACTTAAAAGTCGAGTAGTGTGAGAGACTTTTGACAATCCATATTATCAGACATCATATTATCATATCTATATAATAGACGGTCAATTAAATGCCAACTCTTGACACAGGTTGGTTCTGCAGTGAGAACTGATTTTAAATTGATCTACTATTAATATTTTAAATAATATATACTTTTATTAAATGTAAAAAAAATATATATATACATTTATAAAAGTATAATAACAACATATTTTTTGTTAAATCAACGCATAATTAATTAATTAAACTCAAATAAATTTTATTATTTTAATTAAATTAATTTTATTTATTTGAAAGCTACTGGTGAGTGTATCTAGAAATATATAATTTTCTGAAAAAACATTTGGAAGAGAGATTCATATAAAAATATATTTTAATTCATAATTATTTTGGATTTTTATTTTAGAATTTTTGGAGCTCTGTCAAATTGGACAATTCTCTAAGGCAAGCATCACAAAGTCAAATTCTCTGACTCTGTCAGTCAACTTAAGTTCTATCTCTGCTGCAAATTGACTATCGCAGTCAAGTTAACAAGCCTTGTCAACTGCTGCACAGTTTAAATAAGCAGTTTATACAGTCTGCAGGAATATGAATTTCATTTAATAAATAAATACATTATATATGAGTTATATGGCCCACTAAGAAATTGAGGGTCTCTTCTGCGCCTCTCTACTTTAGCAAAAGCCTACAGCCTGTTAGTCATTTATCGGGGCTGTGCGTGTGTGTGTTCAATGAGAGCTGTTCGTCTTTGACAAAAGCGCCGAAAATCCCATTTAACATGTTGTAGCCATTAAGAGAAATCATTTAGCCAAATTAATTAACTTGTTGTTCTTAGCGACAACAATTACCGAGAGTGAAAAGAACGCTTCCATCATCATAAAATATTTGCCGATGATACGTGAAAATTAATAAAAATTAAATATGTATATCATGAAAAGAATTATACGTATACTCTGCACATACAGACACATATATATATATATATATGTATATATACTTATATTAATATATATCTGTATGAATGGCTGGCAGTTCGCGTCATTTTTGGGACTGTTTCATATTCGAGTTTCGGCTTTTGTTTTTTTTTTTTTGGTTCGCTCACATTAAATCATAATAAAAAATGATAATTGCGATTTTCACCCGACGAATCGTAAATAATCGCCGCATGCGAGTGCCGGCCAGACAAGTGTAAGTCGTGATTCAAATTGACGTGCCAACAATTAACATAACTCTCAACGCATCTGCGCATCTGCCCGCGTCCCTCAGGCAGTCTTTTTGCCCAATTCCCAGAGCCGTCAGTCGTTGCTGCCGGCCCACGCATTTGAATTTCCGCATTTTGGTCAGGCGACAAGAAATGCACTTAGTTCTCTGCTCTGGCCGACCCACCCCGTCCCCTCTGCCCTCCTCCATGTTCATCAATAACTCTGTCCTCGCACTCGTAAATTGGACAAATGTGCAGCAGCAGCAGCAGCAGCAGTCAGTGGCTCCACGACCCCATCGAACAGTTCGGAGACATTTCGCTGTTGACACAGCGGATTTGTTGTGTCGTGTGGGTGGTTCACTAAGAATCATCTTGATCTTGATCATCATCATCATTATCATCATCGTCTCATAATCATTCTGATCGTAATCGCGTTGTGAAAGATCTCTTTGGCTTGCTAAGCAAATAGAAAATATTTGACAAAATAAATAAACTAATAAATCATTATGTTAAATTGGCACAATACGACTCTTTACTATATGTATATAAATATATATAGATCCTCGACTTTTCCTCCAAATGAAAATAGAATGTGAACATGTGTATGTGGAAAATGCTCGGCATGTTCTCTGTCATTCAGCCTCATAGTTTACATGTGCTTTACTTTCGATAGACACATGCCATTGTGGCGCACACTCGAAATCTCGAGTCTTCATCGGATCTCTTGCGAAAATAAAATCAGTGATCCCCAGGATTAACACACAAGCACTTTGTTTGAACAGCTAAAAAAAACTTAATAATAGATCACAAGTTGAATTTTAAACTGTTTTCTTTTTGTGTTGCTAATAAATAAACTTTTAATATGAAATGGGAAAGTATTTTTTAATATTTTGAGATGGTTGGCACTAGATAAATGATGTAGATGATGTTTAAACACTACCAAAAAATTTCCATTTGTTCACTGATTTTTTATTTATGATATTTTTTAATAAATTAAATGTGAGCTGTTTATATTAATGTATTAAATTCATAATATTTTTCTATCTTCTGTTAAACTTAATCTAACGTGTTGCACTAATTCCATTCTCTGACTTATTTAATAATATACTTAAAATATTCCTATAAATGCTATTGTCATCATTTTCACTTAAATATATTACATTTTCTTAACAAAGAGGAAACTATAAAAGTAGTTTCTGTCTAAAGTCTGTCAAAAATTGCGCCTGGGCAAAATGTGCTGTCTGCACATTTGTTATGCTCGTGTAATTGACTCTGATTTGTTCAGTCAGAGGAGCGAGACAAAAGTGAGCAGACGACGCCGGGGAAGGAATAAAACCGAGCAAAGAAGAATCTACGCTCAAATGAGAAGGGAAATAAAATATGGATATTTTATGTGTGAAGCGCTCGCAAGGCGCAAGTGGAAATGCCAAATTTAATGTTATACTTCAATAAAAACTGTTGGCGCTGCCACAAACGTGGCATTCACTTAGAGAGAGGGGGCAACATGCTGCCCCTGTATGCTGCACGTCCGCATTCTTGTATCGAACATTAATTTACAAAAATATTAACAACATGAGAAGGATGCAGCAGCAGCAAAAACAGTAGGGTGGGATAGGGAAAGCAGCGCCAACTTTTTATTAATTGCATTCAAGCGACAAATTTTTGCGAGAAATTTGCATTCACAGCAAATAAAGTTGCAGGCGGAGCCATCAGCAATATCATTATCAACAACATCATCATCATCATCATCATCAGCAACTGCTGCAACTGCAACACATGCAAATTGCCGCAGTCAATGACAAGTGGATGTCAGCTAGAGGCAGCAGCCGAAGGAACTGTCGCCGTCGCCGTCGCCCAGTTGACACTTTGCCTGAGCCACAGGCAGAGCCAACCAATAAATAACAAGTGAAAAACAAATGGAAAATATTAAAAACTGACGGATGACTGCATTTTCATGTATCTCTGCCCCAAATACATGCCACTGCTCCACGCCCCATCGATCCCCAATCACTCTCTCTGCCTTTGCAGGCCAGGGCAAGGCCCAAACAATGCGAGCAGCAGCCAAGACAAATGAGAACAAGCTGCCGCCGCGTTGAACTGTGGCAAGCGTCGCATTCATCCAAGTTCAATGCTTGTTGAGCGATAGATCACAGTGCAACGAATACTATTGAAAAGTGAGTGAAAATTGTATATGTAAGTATATATGAATTTATATAAATATTGTCCTTCTACTGCGTCAGTTTATTGAGTTTTATTCATATGATATTAATTATATTAATAATTAATTTTTATTGAATGAATGTAAAATATATATATAAGAAACTAATAAATAAATAAATAACTAAATTAATTTTTGAATAAATAAAATTTTAAAAATATTAAAATTAATTTTTGATTATTTCATTTATTTCATTTAATAATTATGAATTTCGTACCACTGTTCAAGTGTTAACACATAATATTGTTTTTACTCTGAAATGCAATTATTGCTGCTTGCAATAGTCAAACAAAATGAAAACATTCTTAATGTCTTTATTAGCGCGAGAAACGAGAGAGCATGCAACTCTGCAGGAGATGAACGCAGATTGAGCAAGATCATTCAGTGGTAACCGTAGATAAGAGAGTTTGTTGAATGCGAGAGCTCGTTTCATCTTATTGTGTGCTTTCCGTAGTCGGTGTTTGATTGCTGCATAATTTAATGCTGATGAGTTGGGCTGATGGGCCGTGAAAGGCATTTTACATAATAAAACGAATATAAACACATCTGCCCCCAAAATGTTGAGCACTTTGGGACAGCATATCGTATTTGTGTGTGTGTGTGTGCATTTATATAAACACATATCTATAAAGAAATTTGAATAAATATAAAAATTGCTGTAAATCACAATCAAGCCAATCGAAGAAATAGAAACACCCACTATTTATATATATCTCTATATCTATATTTTATTTTGGTGTTTTTTTTATTTTTTTTTTTTTTTTGTGGCTGCCAGTCGGTCGCGACGTTTTGTCGCCCGGCGACAATTTCATCATTGAATCAGCTCTTTGGGCCGAGCGAATGGAAAACTGAAACTAAGCATATTTATGGCCAGTGCCTGTCATATATTTGTTTTATAGCGAACAACATTTTCAAATTGAGCGAAAAACATTTCATTATGCGACGTTTTACAAAATTAGAATAAAAGGCCAGGCAATGGCAGGCCAGGCCAGGCCAGGCCAGGCTAGTTCCTAGCAAACGAAATGCCCAAGACAATTAGCTAAAGCAGCAGCAAATGCATCTCAGCTGTAAGTATACAAATGTATCTGATAGCGGGTATAAGTATCTAGCTCTCTCATCCTCCTCTCTCTCTCTGCCGTCATCTTTGAGCATCGTTAAATGGCTCCGATTGCCGCTGTGGGACAGCCGACAGACTGGACCGCGCACTCATAAATAATCGCCAAAAATAAATGCGACGACACAATTTGTGTTCGTATTAAAACAACTCATAAATCGAGACGAAATTGTTATAAAATAGAATGGGCAAAAAGAATTCATCAAATATACAAAAAATAAAATATATATACATAAAATTGTATTTATGCTTTAGGCTTTCAATATGCTCAAATATAAATGGATTTAGGGCAAAAGGCAAATTAATATACGGACTTTCTCTATAAGAAAGTAACTGAAACAGAGATTTTTTTAGGGAAATGAGCATCTATAAGGAGTGAAAACACGCAGAGCTCAGTGATGAAGCTGTAATTTTAATATAAAACTTTTTCCATCAAGCTTAAATTATATTCTAATTTTTATTTTTATTTTCACATGCATATTTAATGAAAATAATATACTTATATATATATAGAAACTGTTGAAAATATTTAAAAAATAATTAATAAGTAGTTAAGACTTTCGTAGCAAACCTTTTAAGTGAAACATGTTCGATGTGATTTATAATTATCTATGAATTAAACTTAAAATGAAAACAAATGCTCAAGAGGCTCTGGAATGAAATATGCTTTTTCTTTAAGAAAAAATAAGTACAACAAATCAGAAAGCAACTCTTCTTTATATTGGCCATATTTACAACTGAACATTTTACTATTTTGTTATTCTGTTATAGAAATCACCATCTGCGGCAGATCATCTTGTGCTTGTGCTTGCGTGTGTGTGTGAAGCTGCCCCAACATGCGTTGCCCACATAGTCGATGCAAACGATTGACCCTAACAAGGAGCACAATCAATTCGATGTGTGATCGCATAGGCGCGCTGCTTCAATATTTATTTAAAGTTTTATTGAGTGCAAAAGCCCGAAATGTGGTGCAAATCTATGCATAGAAATAAACGCCAGCGTTTTGCAATAATTTACTTTATTGCCGCGCAACGAGTGGCAACAGGCGAGTGGCAACTGGCGTGTGGGTAACAAACATGCGGCATGTGATTTGAAATTCAAGCAGCAGCAGGCACGTTGACCAATGGCTGCCAGTGCCATAAACAAAACGATCGCTGGAGCTGCAGGCCAAAGCAGCAAACGCCAACGACAACCACGGCAGCAACATCGCAACAACAACACCAGCAACAACTGCTACAAAAAGTGGCAGACGCAACAAGGCAGCAAACATTCTCAACATGAGCAGCTGATATTTCACATAAACGACATAAACACTACGTCCAGCCACGGCCTAAGCCCAAGGATTGGCATCGGCATTGGCAGCGGCAGCGGCAGTGGTTGACTGCGAAGGTGTAGCAACTGCAGCAACAGCAACGGCAATTGCAACTGCAGCAGCTACCAACAACAGCAGCAGCAGCAGCACCAACAGACGACGGCGGATGGACAACAAAGCAACTGGAGAAAAAGTGCATGCTGAGGCCTGAGCTTCAGACGACGCCATCGCCATCGCCACCAGAGCCACATCCACAGCTACAGCTACAGCCACAGACACAGCTCGAGGAGCAAATATATCAAATGCGATCGATCGCCAATGTCGGGAGCTGTTGTTGTGTTTTCATTTTTATTCAGCAGCAGCAGCAGCGCGAAATTGAAACGTGAAATTGATTTTAGGCAGACATCGAAATACCCTTTAAAAAATGCAATCTCTACTGTTGAAGGGCAAGATTACTGAAGCTCAAGCATGAGTTGTAGGACTAAGGACTTTAAGAAAGTTCAAGACCGAAAAGATCTGAAGTTGCCTTTCTTCAAACTATAATTACTTTCAGCTGACTCTGCCCAGTTTCCTTTTGAGACACTAAAACAGACAACACCCATGCTCAAAGATAGAGATAGACAGAACGAGAGAGAGGCGTTACATGCTGTATATGTTAGTCGTGGCAGCCACCCGGGGCAATTGGCAATGTAAATCCAATTTGATCTGTGCCGAATGCTTTTGTTCGATGTGGCAGCCGCTGCTGCAGAGCTGGCAACTTTTTCGAGATCACAGATCTGGGATGCTGCTGCTGCTGCTGCCGTGCCGTCGATGGCAGCAGCAATTGCAACTGGCCAAGTTCCAGTCACTTGGCTACTTGGCTACTTGGCTGTGGCTCGGCTACCTTATTCGCTGCGATCCGATTGGCATTGGCAGCGGGCCCTCAAAACTTTGAACTGTTGCGCAGACGACTGCAAACTTGTGCCGCCTTTCAGTTTGTTGTGGTCATCAATGGACGGACAGATGCGGACGGACGCGCTAACAACGTGTATAAGCATTCGTGTTGTTGTTGTTGTTGTTGTTGTTGGGGCTGTCGAAGACGTGAACGTTGCATTGCCACAACTGCAACGGTTGCATGTGCCGATCGAGCGACTTTTACAAGCCCAAAAGGATGGCGACACTTTTTTTGCGCCCCTCGCATTGTGTGCAGCTTTTGGGCAAATGCGAAGATTTGCGGCCCCGATATCCACGTCTGCGATACGCTCAATCCGCCAGCAGACCAGACCAGCAGCGCACAGGCCAGACTAGCGTCTCTGTTGCGGGGCCTTGCCAAGGAATTAGCATATAAGCAGATCCAAACTAACCAATGGCCAGAGGTGCCACTCATGAGGACGCACAGTTGGCTGGAATTACATGTGGCAGAGTGGAAAAGTTGTTAGCCTAATATTAATATGTATATTATTTGCATTACCATTACCATTATCATTATCATTATGATTGGTCTTATCATTATAACAATTTATATTATATTTATCATTGTTAATTATCATCAGCTTTCTCATAACTATTTTAATCATAATCATTGCCATTATTCTTCTTATTATTATGGCTAAAATTATAGCAATATCAACATCATTATCATTGGCTTTGTTTTCATAATGATCATTCTCATATTTCGTTACATTTACTCGATAAAAAATATAATATAATATAATATATAATATAATATAATATATAAAAAATTTAATAAAATATATATAATAATATAAATATAATCAACCCTGTTATAAATATACAATTTTATCGAAGCATCAATTTAGCTTTGGGAAATTGTATTTTGCCTATTGAAATCAGTTTTTAAAGAGCACAAAAATAATAAATAATAATAAATAAAAAAACATACATAACATGTCTATCAAAGAAGTCGAGGAAGCGTCCATTATACCTGAAAACATATCCAAATTTACACCAATTATTTTCACTAATGCGCCCGAGCAGCCGGATAATCAAGTCCTGTCGGTCGGCCGAGAAAAGCTGAAGAAATGGCTTGGCCGCATGGTACGCATCACATTGAGGAACAAGTTGGTGTTGGTGGGCATCTTCAGCTGCACGGATCACGATAAGAATCTCATCATAGCGAATTGTGATACATTTATGCATGACGATCAGGAGCCAATTGCGTATGGGAATGTCATGGTGCCTGGCGATCAGATCGAAACATTTGCTGTCGATATGCCCGTTAGCTCAGAGCTGGATGATACAGAGCTGGATGCGATGCAGCAGTCACAGACTGCCAAGAAACCGGATTAGCTATTTTTATTAAACAATTCTATTGTCAATAGCTTAAATATGAATTCTATATATATAATAATATACAATATAAATATAATTTAACATTTTTCTTAAGGTACAATCTGTTCATCTTTATCTATCCAAAACTTGGGTATCATAAATTACGAAATTACATAAAAATTCTAATATCCTTCAAATCTTTATTAGTTATCATTCTGCCCATCTGACTACACATCACAAGACTCTCAGTCAGATTTATCTATATATCAATTGCTTCCAATTCATATGCCCCAGCATTGGCAGCTCGAGCTGAACGTATTGTTCCATCATTGTTTATCAACCATAATATTCTGATTGTTGTTGTAGCCGATGTGACATTTTTGGCGAGGCATTTCTTGGGCCAGTCTGAAGGAGACCGGAGTAGGTGCCTTTATTTATGTTTATGGCATATGAGACACGACGACACTGCATAGCATTAGCTGCAGCTACCAGAACCGAAAGTCTCGAGTCCAGACTCTCAGCCTGAACCAGAGCCCGGCTCTGGGCCTGCCTGCTCCAGATGCCTGCACCGTATAGGAAATAATGGCGCACAATGTGATTTTGCGTTGACATCTTGGAATTTGGTAAGCGCGCGCGTTCATGTCTCATCAGCTTGTTAGGAGTCGCCAGAGCGGGGCCGATTGGGGGCATCGATTGAGACCCAGCGAGAGAGATGTCCATCGCAATTGTCTGCCGCTAACTGAGTTAGTAGCTGCAGCAGCCTCTCCAGTTTGCCAAAGCTGCGACTGCCCTGGCCTCGTTCGGCCTGGCGATGCTCGGTCCTCAGCTCGCGATGCTCGCTCCAGCCGCAGCGTCATCCACTGGGATTGTTTCTCGCACGCGTGCGCATTTAACGAAATTTATTGGAGCCTGTGCTCTGGAATTTGGGCTTGTGTTTTGTGTCTGTCTATCACTCGGCTCCATTGGCTACGCTGTTGCAGCTTCTTCTGGCTGCCCCATTGTTGTGGTACCTGAAACTCTACCTCCATCTCTCTGTTTCTTCAGCTGCTGCTGCTGCTGAAGCTGCTGCTGCCTTTCTGGTCGTTTTGATGCAATCGATTTTTAAATAAACGCGTCGCCAGCAAAATCAACTTTATTTTTTTTTTTTTTTTTGCTCTGCAAGCCTCTTTTGCTGCTTGGAGCCTGTCAGCAGCAGCAGCAGCCGCAACCGTGAAGTAGAGTGTAGAACCTGGTTTTTGTTTCTTTTTTTAAATATTTTATCAGTCTCAAAGTTTGGTGGAAGCGCTGATAAGCATCGCGACACTTTTCAGGAGTGCCTGAGAGTTTTGGGGCTCTCAGTTTCGCGTAATGAGTTCGTTTCACAGCCATCGAAGCTGCTGAAGTTTGGCCAGCAGCCATGTGACAATGTGATTAGCTGAACGCGGCCTATTAAAGGATCGCTATTGATCGAAAGTCTTGCATGAAAGTTAAATTGAATTAAGGAATCTTTTTATGAAATGTATTTAGCTTATACAAATACGAGAATCTCTCGTATTGCGAGAAAAAGTATATTAAATATATTAGAAATAGATATTAAATATAATTTATACATATTATATAAATCTACATAAAGGGGCATATATTTATTTATTTAATATTTCTGGCAAAAAACGTATTAAACTCAAATTAAAAGAATTTATGGTCCGCTTAAAGCCAGTGGCCTTATTGAATTATAAGTGTTTTTATGATTTAGAAACTTGTGTTGGGAAGGATGCATAAAAGTTCTAAGTCAATGCTCATGATAATTAAAGTTCTGGCCTATATCATTATTTTCTCAGGCTAACTCTCTGCATTCTCCTGGAAATAAAAATGATCTTTCCAAAATATTTTAGAATTCTTTTAATATTATTAAAGCATAGACAGATTTTTCAATAAATAAGATTTCAAATTCCGATATCAAAATAAAACTAATACAATTAATGAACTTTTGAATGAATCAAAGTTGCTGCCTCTTTGATGAACAAGGAAAATATGAAATTAACAAATTCAGATTCAAATAAATTCAATTCAAATAGGGAAAAAGACATAAAAATAATCTTATAAATTTAATAAATTCAATCTCGTCGCACTTGAAGCTTTGAAATATACCAAAATATTTATAAACTTATTTTTCAGTATATATTTACACTATTAATTTCTAAAGAGCTAAGACATATTTTGGCACTTTTACTCAACTTGATATTAAATCATTTTAATTTTAAATTTAATTAGTTTTAATTTAAAATCTTTCTTTCTCACATTCTATATATTTTCTATATTCTATTATATATATATACCCAAAATTAACTCAAAAGCAATTAATCTCTGAGAGTAAATCCTAATTCGATTTTGATTCCGTTAAACTTTGTGCATTGGCTACTGAAATCGCGCAACTTCAATCTTGCTTGGACGATCCAAACAAACTACTGTGTTGGCTCCGTGGCTGCTGGCGATCGATTCGGCGATATATTTTTGGGCAAATAATATCGAATTTCATACAATTTAGTTTGGTGATTTTGCATTTAGCTTCTGTTGACTGCTCGAGTGTTTTTTGCTTTTGGGTATATCAAATGATTTGTTTTGTATTCAAGGCTCGCCGAAAACAAAATTACGCAAAAATGCACTGAACCAAATTAAGTCGAACAGCTATGTGGCAGAGAGAGAGAGAGAGAGGGTAGAGAGGGGAACTGAAGCCGGAATCGCGTTTGCCGACAAATTTGAAACGCCGACATAAAAATAGTAGAAAGAGTGAAAGAGGCAAATCAGAAGTTCTTAATTCCATGCGAAGATCCACGAACACAACTCCAAATGCCGACTGCTGGTTGTTGTACTTATGTTAGTTGTTGTTGTTGTTGTTGTTTCTCTTGTCTTCCAGACGAACTGACATTCAAATTAAATTGGATTAGCAGCGTTCCCTTGTCAATCTGAACGAAAACGCGCCCGAAAAAGAAGAGAAGTGCAGCGCAGTCAGAGAACTCTTTTAAGAAGAAGAAGCAGATGAGCTCCAAAGAACTCTCTGCGCAAATCTCATCTCCGGCTGACAGTGACATATTTTGTGACAGCTGATGGAATATGCTGGAGTTGGGTCGGCGTTGATTTTGGCAGAGGCCAGCGCGCAGACTGCGGCTGGGCTGTGGCAACTTCTCGAGGCAACCACGATACACTCTGATCCATCATCGTGCCGGCAAGTCGGCAGTGTCAACTTTATTATAATGTGGCCATGGCCACAGCTACGGCTACGGCTACGGCTTTCTGGAAGCTGCGTTTGTGGCGGCACCATTTGATCGCCCCATTGCTGCTAATCCTTTTCGCAATGACTTGACAGCTGGCTGGCATCCTTCTTAAATTTCGCGGTGCCATCAATCAGGCGGATGCGGATACCCCAACGTGGCTCCAGCGATCGTCGCGCTAATTAGTCACTCAGCCATTCAACCAGCCAGTCAGCCAGCCAGTCAGTCAGTTAGTCCGTCAGCCAGCCAGTCAGTCAGCCAGTCAGTCATGTGCTATCAAATTCTCATTTAGCTGTTGCTGGTGCCACATTCAGCTACCACCACCGGAGCAGCCTCTCGTCGATCAGTGGCGCGATCTTGACTTTACAGCAGAGTGTACTTAGTGGCTCCAGTGATCAATCAATGATGATTAATGCAAATTGCAAGGTCAGCAAATTGCCAATCCTCTTCGCGAGCATCGCCACGTACACACGCACACACGCACACACACATCAATCATTCATTAGCAGATCAAGTTGTCAGACTTCTCCTCTAGAAACTGAAGCCTGAAGTTTCTCTCCATCATGCCTGATTATAAATTGTAAAGCAAAGCTAGTCGCCCATCTCGTCTGGCTGTCAGTTTGATAGAGCCTCAACAGCGATATCGAATCTCACCCGATGCACCTGATTCGCAATTGCAATTAACCATTGCTTTTAGATAAGCTTAGCTAATTAATTTGATAATTGACTGAGCATTGCATTTCTGGCGTCCTATGATGCACACTTCTTACAACAGATCAAAGTCGACTGCACTTTTGCAATTTTGATGGGCAGATACAGAGCTGCAGAGCACCGAAGCACCTGGCTGACGGCATCAGCTCGTCTCGTAAGGCAAACTGACAGTTTCTTGTTTAATCAATTAAATATAATTCGGCTTGGTTCGAGTTTGCTGTGCCGCCTTAATAAATTTACTTGAAATAATCCAATTTCAAGATCATTTATTGCTAACTTTAATAACTAGATATATATAGTATGTATTATGGATATTATATAGATATAGATATAAGAAAAGTATATTAAAGAGGAAAACAACATATATTTACTTTGATTTACATTTATACATATTTCGAAAAACACCTGAAGTTACATATTCATTTGACCTAACTCGCCTGCTTTTAGCTAACTCAACTAATGAAGCATTGATTTTATTACAATTTCTTTTAACTTCTGCTGACCTTGTGCATAATTCGTTTGCACTTTCACTTTTCCACGTAAAGCAGCCCAGAATCTTGGCCAAAAATCTTTGACAAACAAGAAAACAGCAAAACAAAACGCCCCTTGGCAGCACTTTAGCCAAGGCAGCACAAATTAATTGTCCAGCCTGCTGCGTGCGTCACGGCACGAGAATCGCAAGAGACAGCCAACAAAAGATTTGCCCAACTACCTGCCACAACTTTCACCAGGTCCGGTCCGATCTAGTCTGCTTTGTGTTGGCTCGGCCAGGGTACGCAATTCGTTGCACGCCCGCGACGCAGCGCTCGTTGTCGTCGAGTAATCCCCACTAATCCGTCAGAGACGGCGACGCAATGTTGGCAAATGCGATTTTCCTGGCAACTGCATCAGTGTCACAACATATTCCCGGCTCAGCTCCTGCGGTGTCGACTGGCCCGAGTGGCCCGTGGAAATGGAAATGAAAATGGAAATGGGCATGTGAGACGTGTGTTGGCACAACAGTTGCACATTTGCATTTTGCATCGGCCAGCGCACACAATGCAGCCCAAAAACAATTGACAGGACCAGAACGGGCCACTGATTTATGGCCTGCAGTTCACTTTCACTTCTCGCTTTCCAGTTGATTCAAAGGGATAAGCTAGCACACTGTTATGCAGACTGTTCTGCTACAGATCTCAGCTGACATCCTTATGAATAAGGATCTCCCTGGCTTTCCCTCGTAAATCACTCAAGTCCAAATCTCAACGAAAACAATGATCCCTGTCACGGTTGCCTTTCAGCTCAGCTACTGTAGTGAAAGTTGGCCTTTTATACAATATCCCTTCACAGAGTTCTCTAGATCAATTTGATGTTGTATGTACAAAGATTTGGGAAACTCTATTGAAATTTATATAATATGATAGTAATATATATTAAATTGTATATTATTATATATTAAAATATTTGTATATATTTTAAATATACTTTGCTCTTTCCCTGCATGTACCTGTTGGATTTACTACATATTTTTGTTGTTCTTTTCTGGCATGCCTTTTGGATGTCTTATGTGGATTTTTGACAAACAATGCCGGCGGTTAATTTTAATTGGATTCTAACAGCAAGCACAGGGGAATCCTTTAATAAAGTTAAACATCAAACATAGCGTGGAATTTTTTGTCGTATTATGCTGACAACGGCAGCGGCTTGCGTTGAGCCGGGACGACAGGACGAGCAGGAGCGGGCGTTGTTCAGGATTTAATTTAAAAACACGCCAAGTCCAACAGCCGCAGCCGAAGATCAAAAGGCATCAAAAATTGTTGTGCGAGTAAAAAGAGCAAAAGCCAAAAAACTGGCGGCGGAAACGGAAATCGACGCGCAAAAGGTTGCAGGTGTCATGTGACAAGGTCGCAGGCTGGGGCGGAATTGGGGCTGGTGCTGGGGCGGTGCACAAACATCGCGCAGGTCTCAACAGGCAGGCGGAGTGGGCCAATTGATAAAGCGCGGGTTAAAGGCGGCGTAGGAAGGAGCAGGAAAGCGATAGCAGAGCCCGTGAAATCAAATCAAAGTGTTGAAGCGGTTAAGCACTTGACTTAATGCGCCTGGGAGACAGAAAAAAAGGGAAGGGAAGGGGTTGGGTTTTTGGGGTTAAGGGTTGCTGGCAGCTTCCTGCAGGTGAAAGGGGTTAATTTGTTGCGTCTCGAGGCATATGCATGGCGCCTTCCAATGAATTAGTCCCCAAGGCTTATGCAGAAATCATTAAAAAAAGTTGAGCAAGTGTCTGGCCCTAAATTAAGCGAAGGCAGCGCCAAAGACGAGCCGAAAGAACTTTGAAGAAAAAGAAGCGAAAAACAAAAACATTCGCGGAAAGCGGCCTCGGGCAGCAGGTGGGTAGCTCAGCTGAGCTGGATGGGTGGGTTGAGTTGGGTTGGGCTGGTGCTTGTGCTTGTGCGCCATTGAAGTGACAGCGTTGCCATAATTTTAAAACGCGCCGAAAAACGCGAGCCCGCAGCAAAAGTCGACGCAGAGCAAAAGAAAGCATCGAAGCCGACATTGGCAGAACGTCAGTCAGAGGGAGAGTTGGGTTGGGCCATCTCCCCCACGAATCAAGCTCCTTCAGAGGGTTGTGTGTGGTATAAAGAACTATTAAAGTGTTTTATGGTAGTCGAGACAAGCGCGCAGCCAGAGAGAATAATGGCAACAGGGCTGAACGAGTGAACAACTGGACGGCTGGACGGCTGGACGAACTGGACGAGCTGGAGTACCAGTAGGTAGCTGCAAGATTTAGGGCTTTTCGGGTCTCAGGTTTTTGTGGTGTTTTCCTTCAACGGAACTTTATCTGCCAGCGACGTGTGCTACACAGCGCCAAGACTGATGGCTGCGTCCTCGAAGCCCTGCAATTATTTCAATGCAATGTCTTTAACAATTCTCAAGAACAAAGTTTTCTTCATGTTTTCAAATAGCATTCAGCAATTTTTGTATGTCTGTGAGAGCGTTTAGATTTTGGGACTTAAAGAAAAAGTTTTTTATGGGTAACAATTGTATAAAATTTTATAATATATTTTAAGAACTTTTAATAGAAGATCAAAACAAAACATAATTTAGTTCAGGCATCAGTTTGGAATTTAAAGGAAAGTATGGAATTCGGTCTGTATAATCAAGAGAATGTTAAATACAAATCAAATTTGATTTAAAGTAAAAGGTACGCATAAGTCAAAATATTTTTAAATCATTTTCTAAAGAAAGTCTATCTGGATTATCAAGTTATTCTCATGCAGTTGTTAGAGAAATTATTATTTCTAGTTTTTCTTCAGCAATCTGATTTGTTTTAAATATACTCTTCCTTAACTCAGTTATTTTTAAATATATATTAATTTTAATAAAAATATAAGTTCACTTTGGAAATAAAAATCAGTCAAACTCTATCAAACCATTTTTCTTCATGCCTACAACATGTCTGCACACAAACCTTATAGCTCACGCTCTTTTCCCTGCAATTCACCTACTCAAGTTGCAGTCATATACCCGCTCGTTGCTCTTTCACGCTCCACTCTTCCTCTCTCTCTCTCTCTTTCACTCACTGTTTCTCTCTCTCTGCTCTGGAGTGTCAACTCAAAAATTAATTCATTCGCGAAGCCCTTTTCGCGTTCATTCATTTGCCTTTCCGAAACATTTAACAGAACCTGAGCGACTGGAAATTGCGCTGGCAACAAATAAAGAATACCAAAAGCCGGCAACTGGATATTTGGAGGAACTTGGGGAACAGCAACAACAACAATAGCAACAACAATAGTAGCTTGCAAGTGTCGCTGCTCATTTAACCCCAACCCGAGTCGACGGCAGTCGCAAGCGACCCAAGCCAAGCGAACCGCATTGAAAAGTACCTTCAGCTCAATAATTTAACGGATTTGGCCTGAGGGCCCGATGGTGCGGGGGAGCGTACGAGAGCGCTCAGTTCCTGGCACAATGAGAAAATTTTTGGGAAAACATTAACATTAGCCTAAAATATTGTCCCATAATTTGCCGCGAGCGCTGGTGACAACCCAAGCGCCCGCCCTTCACTGAAATATTTCAGCGGCAGCAAATGAAGCCACTTGCCAGGATACGGGCCACGTTGGCAATGCTGCGGGCGGGTTGAGGAGCTGGCGGTTGCTTGCTTTGCCTGTTTTTTGGCGACAATTTTAAAATGCCAAACGGGCGGCGCGTTTATCACGCCGAACGACGACATTTGAAGGAAGCAGCAGCAGCTAGCAACCCTCGGCGCAGGCATTGCCCATCACTCAAGTCGCAAAATTAGGCAATTAAAAATATGCCGAAGGCGCTCTCAGGCAAATGAATGGATGCTGGGCCCATCCAACTCGGTCTGTTGCTTGCCAGCAATGCCTGACATTAGAGGCAGCTTAGACGGCGAACGGCATATGAATCATCGGCTCAACGGTGGCAGGAGGCGCAAACGATGGAGACGAAATTGCCTGAGTTTGCGGTAGTCACATTAGCCAAGCTGAAGCTGGTAGTGGAAGTGGAACTGGCACTGGCACAACCACCGCACCACCAGCCGCCATTCACCCACACAAGCAAACCCACATATCACACAAATTGCAAGGAAACTACGTCGACTGTTATTTATTTATTGTTTTAAAGAACTTGGTGTGAGCTCTTGGCCAATTGTTTTGTTCGCATGTGCCAAAACACCGAATGCTTTCTATTTGGGTCATTAAGTGGGCTCTTTCGTATTTGGGCATATTCCTTGTTGATTAATCAATGAACAATGTAACTACAACTAGGTGGGGATTTATGGAGCCAAGGAATAGAATGAAAAGGTTTTTGAACTTATGATCAATTGTGTCTTTTCTCGAGAGATATGCCGAGATGCACTATATAGATATTGCTGTGTCTTTTGGCATAACGAAGAGCCTATTGCAGACACAGAGTAATGGAAGAAGAGTTTATGCTCCTGTAGACATATAGTGATATGATATATTTGTTTGGTTTAATATAATTTACTAAATGGTGTTTTATTATTAACGAAGCACTTTTTTCTGTAGTTTTTTCATTGTATTTTATATTTAATTTATATATGTATGTATATAAACTAGACAAATATTATATATCAGTATCAAAAGTTTTGTCTGAAAAATCGTTTCCTTAGGCACTTTTTGAAGAAGACTTCTCTTCTAAGTACTTATTTTGATACTATAGTCTAATTTGATCTATATGTATTGTGGGTAGAGATGTAAAAGGCTAAAAAGCTAAAATATATAGGAAAAAACAGACGAAATGTTGACTTGGTCATTATGCTTTCTGTTACTCATACAGATTTAAAGGAGATACACTTCACAAATCCTTCTCTAGCTCTCTTTTTAATGTGAAAAATATATCTGCACAAACAAAGCACAAGTTTATAGTATTTATATATAATTAATTATGTTTCACTTTTACATTAAGTCAGATTATTTTCTAAATTTTATAATAATTAAAATTCCAACAAATATATAGCAAGGCACATACAGCTTTTTTCAAAATTGTTTTTAAATACTTGCTGAAATAAGTTTTATTTCAAGAAGAAAAAAACATAGTTTAATATGAAACAAATTTTAGGAATATAGCTTGAATAATATAGAAAATATTCAACATTAACAGAGAAAATGAAGTGTGAGCTATCCTGATGAGGCGCAGTGTACATGTGTTTATGTCCATAATAGTTAACTATGTTCTTCAATTAAACACTTTCTATAAGTAATAATAATATTTCTCCTTTACTATGCCCATAACTCCTAGGCGCCCCACTACCACTCCAAGGGCAGCTTAATGCTGACGCATTCCAATGCTGAGTGAAGCAAGCGTCATTTTTGCCTTTGACTGCTAACCGAAAGCGTCAACGAAATGGGCCATAGAAACAAATGGCGTTTACTCTGTGGATGCCACACCCAAACCAGAATGGAGTTCGGGGCAGGCATACATAGAATCACATAGAATCGTAGTCGTAGTCGACCGAGTTGAGCAATCCTTTTTGGCAGCCAAGACGTTTGTCGATTCTAAATTTTGGGCGATTCTGGTCTCGGTGCTCCGTTTGTCAATAAATCGTGGACTGCCAGTAATGATGCCGCTCCATCCGAGCCGGCTGTGGAGGTTGGCCATTCTGCTTGCCAAGGCGTTTGCCCAGTTCAGTTGAGCTCGTCGTGCGGGCGATAGCAGCCGTTAATGTCAGACGAGCGAAAATATATGAGCCACCAGGCCCGCACCAGAATGCCCCAACCTCCCACTAAAAGCCCAAATAGTGGCTGGGGCAGCTCCTTCCCCTCCCTGCACTGCCCAAAAATTGTCTTCAACTTGAGGGTTTCATAAAACTTCAACGTCGTATGTCTATGCTCCGACCCCTCATGACGATGATGATGATGATGATGATAGTCCAGGCCAACAGCAAAAGCAAAGTCAAAGTCTCCGCCTCCTACGTTTCGCTCATCAAGCGAGGTTCGTCAAGTTTCTGGGCCAACAACCCCTGTAGCTGTAGCTCCTTCGGCTGGGATTTGTTTTATGCGTCATTCGACCAAATATTTCCTGCTTCTAGCTCAGTGCCCCGCCCCCTTCCGAACCGCCCAGTTTGCTGGCCTAGGTCATTATGCGCCTGCCTCGGACTTGGACTCATCATTTATAAGCACTGAGCGCCATTCCGTTGTCAGTTGTGGAAGGATTTACGCTAGTCCTGTGTGTCTATCTGTGTGTGTGTGTGCTGTGAGTGAGTTATGGCCATTGCTGATTTCTTTTTTCGTCCTTTTTTGGAACGCCCTTTTGCTGGGCGCACCACAGTGGCAAATTTATTGACAGATATAATTTCTTATGCGTATAATTAGAAATTCGGCAATCATTAGGCGACCAACTCGCATATATCAAGTTAATGGCCCCATTGCCTTTCCGCACAGTCCAGGATTGAATGCCCTGAAAAAGCCATTGGACAAACAAAAGGACAAACCGATTGAGAGACAGACCAAAAGAGCTGTCAAGGATCATATCAAAAGCTTTTGAGATTTATTCAACAGAAATTCTATATTGCCTTTAGTCATTCCATTAAGTAATACTAATAAATCCAATTAACTAATTAGCAACAAATTTTGAAAATGTTTTAAAAATAAACTAATAATTCAATACGATTTTATGAACTCTGTAAATTCTTGTTGTTGAAATCTGAATGCCAGGCCCTAAGCAGAGGAAATGTTCATTATTCATTGATATAACTCAAGCTCGAGCCTTTGCGATTTAAGCTTCATTTGCCATAAAATAAATTCCTTTCGCTCAAATAAATAAAACACACACACGCACACACACTGAGAGGGAAAGACAATTACCAAATTTGCATTCGCGCAAAATGGCAAACAAACAAATAAATTCAAACGGCACAAACGACACATAAACAAAACCAAAAACAACAAAAAAAGAAAGATTCCAAATACATTTTTTTGATTTAACAAATGTCAAAAATATGAAATGAAGATGAGGCTTTATGTACAACTTTTCAATGGCGTGCACTGAGAGAAATCAAATGCAGCTTAAAGAATACAAATTATATTTCATTTATTATAATTGAGTATTTAAAAACAAAGTATTGAAATAAAAAAACTAAAATTAAATATTTGTAGGATATATTAAAATATTAAAGATAAATTTATTTAATATTTTAATAGTATGCTTAAGAATTAATTAATTAAGAAAAGTTATATTGGAAGAAAATATTTATAAATATTTAATCTTAGAAGCGTGCATATCTTGTTATCAGTGCATATCTTTTTATCAGTTAACAAAAAATTATTTAAATTAAATATTAATAAAAAATATTTTAGAAATTAAAGATCAAAATTTTGAATATTTTAATAGTGTGTTTAACAATTAATTTTTTAATTAAAGTTATGTTGAACGAAAAAAATATATGAAACATTTTATCTAAGAAACGAGCATATCTTTCTATCATTTAATTTAAAAAAAATAGTATTATAAATTTATTTATATATTTATATTATGAATTATTTATTTATTTAGTTATAAATGTAAAAATATAGAATTTTTAAATATATTTCTTGAGGAGTTGTTTTCTGAGTTATATGGGTTTTGTTATATTTATAATGCCTACAATCTAGCCAGATTGTTTAGAAACTAAACAATTATTTTGATGCTTTGTAAAATATAATTCAATGAACAATTTATTTATATTTTAAAAGAGTAGTAAAGGGCTTATGGAGCTACAGACACCCACAACTTGCTGTTGCAAGAAAACTTGTTGAATATGAATAACTTTTTGAATATTATATCGTATGTATGTAAGAAAACAAGAAAAATTGATCTTCAGCTAGCTGCAAAATGCGTTCTAGAGTTTCCATTAAGCAAGTTCATATACAAAATGTACTATACATTTGTTATGATTCAACTAAATGCGCCATGATTTGCTCTAGAATTCTTAAACAATGACATTTGGCTATAATGCAATTTAACCTAAGACTAAAATAAATTATATATAAATATATATTGTAATTCTATTTATTATGGAAATGTATTGAAATTATCTTAAGAAATGATCTTTTTCAAACTAATATATTGTCTGGTAATTTAATGTTTGATTATTTTAATAGAACAAAAGTTTTGTATATTATAAATTATTTTTAATTAATTTCTTTAAGTTGTTTAGTTTATATACAATATTTATTATATTAGTTCCATGAGCCCCACATCCAATCCTTTCAAACCAAAAATAAAAAGTTTATATATACATATTCTTCATGTCCATTGCAACACTCTAAATATGATCAACGGAGCTCTGTTAATAACTCACTCCTGCGCTCATTTTGAACACTCTGTCGCTCAGTGTATTAAACAACTCATGTCGCTTTTATATGGCAGTTGTTGGAACAAGAAGAAGAGGAAGCAGAGCATCTAGTGGGTCGCGGCGATGTACGACTATTCGGTATACTGAATACAGAATATACATAAATAATATTTATTAATGTATTTTTATGTGCGCTAAGAGTACACAATGTAATAATTTATACAGTTGCTGTCGACATTTCGCCTCATATTGTTGCTGTTGTTGTTGCTGCTGCTCGCTACATTATGACGCTTACAATTTACTGTCCATGTTTTGTTGTTTACTCTGATGATGATGATGATGGCTGCCTGGATGGCATTCAGCTGCCTGTGTCCTTGCGGGTGGTTGGGTGGTTGGGTGGTTGGGTGGTTGGGTGGGTGGCCTCGCTTGCCTGCTTGCTGGTCAGGCATGTGACAAACTTACTGGAATTTTCAGCTTGTCGTTGACAAGGGTGGCTCTCAGGCGCCACCTACTCACCAGCCAGCACCACCCATTTCAGCCACCCCATCTGCCCGGCCTGACAGGGCGCATTTCAAACAGAAAATGCCAACAAATGCGGCGGCGTGCAAATAAAAATGATTAATGATGATGCGCGTTGGCAGCAGAAACACCAACATCAACATCAACAGCAACAGCAACAGCAACAACAACAGCAATGGCCGCCACGCAGGCGTCAACGTTGACCTCTGCACCACAGTCGCTGCCACAGTCGACGTCGACGCTCAGCGAAATGCTTGTAATTTGCGCAGCGTCGAAAAATACAGAAATACATCAAGAAGTTGGTTATTGCACACAACACACACACACACACTCGGGAGAACAATTTAACAACTCGAAATATAAATAAAAACAAGTTAAAATATTATGCATGAGGTATGCTTGACTATTAAATACTCTGCAAGGCTTCTGTTTAATAAAAATATATTCAATTTATTTGTGATATATTTTGGCCTAGATTTATATAGGAATTATAATAAATTTTATATGAATAATGTATTAAACTATATATTCAATAGATTATGAATTGAAGTTCTATATGTTCACTGTGTATAATGTCCTCTTTTGCTGCATCAACTCTAAGACAAAAGCTAGAGTATTGAAACGTGGTATATATATTTGTTAATATATTTGTGAGTTTCAATTTGAGTCTTTTTAATTCTCAGTATATCAAAGTAAGCTTTTGACTCCCATTCTCAATTCTCATCTATGTCTCAGCATTTCCCATTCATTTTTGTTACCATTGAAGACGAAATTGTCAATAATTCAAGCAAATAACCAAACTCTATTCAACACCTATAAATAACTAACTACTTTCTGCAGCGATCAGTCGCTCATTAAGCATAACGCTTGTGACTAATTTGCTGGGTGTACAATGCTGGCAATGAACAGTGGCTGGAACTGTAAGGAGTTTGTTTAATTTCAGCGATTGCGCCACGCCAAGCTACTAAATCAGCTAAGAGTAGCGGGGCTGGCCCAAGCTAAGGTGCAAGTATCTGGCAGATACACTCGCACACAGCTAGAGCTAGACATAGAGAGAGAGAGTGTGTGTGTGTGTGTGTGAGAGAGAGAGAGAGAGAGAGAGAGAGAGAGAGATAGGTAGAGAGACAAAGGTTAATAACTGCCAGAAGATGATGCATAGCATGACACAGGCACGGAACAGTTGACAGTTGACTGGCAGGCTAGCTGGCTGGCTAGCGGGCTGGCAGGAAGGTAGGCAGCTGGCCATGGATATGAACGCCATCGCCCCAGCGACTCGCAGCTGGCAGCCATTTTTATGCCCGCTGGCGGCCAAGGTGGAATTTGGCCAAGTTTTTGCATGCCCAACACCGTGTTGCCCCCTCGCCGCCGTCAGATGCGCGATAATCGCAACTTCTGCACCTTCTACCTGTCAGGTATTGCGCTGGCTCAGGTGTGTGCCACAGCCATATAGACAGTCAGACAAACAGACAGCCAGACAGCCAGACTGTACAGACATTTTCTCTCAATGTACAAGGCAGCCAACCAGCGAATAGCGAACAGTGAACAGCGAACAGCGAACCGGGCCAAAGCGAAACCAACGCTTGCCAGCGGGGTGCATTTTCATTAAGAATGAGAAATGATGAGCAATCAATCATTGCAAGCGGAGGGTGTTTCCGAAACGACGGAACATTCGTACTGCCATGGACTTGCCCTCTCACTCTCACTCTAGAACTGCTCCACTCTCTCTCTCGCTCCTTCTAGCCGCAGCTGTTTGATACAGCTTGTAGATTGATAGCATTACCTGCCTCTGGTATTCAGAAATGGCTCTTTCCAGCTAACTCGCCTCGACTTCCATGTTGCTGCCATATCTCCTCCCTCTCTACTTATTGCTGTTGTTGTGACCGGTCAATGCTTCACATTTGCTATAATTTACATCTTCATTTTTGTAGTTTTACTAGTTTCCATTTTGGCTTGCGGCTTGCCGCTACAATTGCTCCTCTTTTACTCTTTTTTTTTTACTATCGCTCCTGGTGCGATTTGAATATATTTCACACTTGATTTGTGGGCCGAGCCAACCGAAACGGCGGTCAGTCGAAGGCGGCATCGGATGTGTGCCAGCAGCAGAGAGTCGACGCAACTCCATGTGGACGGAAGCCCAACTAAGTAGACTGATGAGCTCGAAAATGTACTCGAATTAACACTGCATTCGAAATGCTTACAGAAGGTCGAAGCATTAAATTAGGGATTCATCTTGGGAAATTCATATTTTATACTTTAATATAAACATTATAATTAACATTTCTATAAGTAATACGATAAATCTGAGTATAGATAAGTAAATATAAAATTGCAGAAAAAACCACAAAGAATATTATTTTATTTTATTTTTATATTATATTATATTTCATTTTATTTTATGTTTATAGTATATCTTAATGTTAATACATAATATAATATTATTTTATTATATTATATTATATTATAATTTCTAATCCTTAACACAGTTAAATAGCTGCCAGTAGCTGTTCGGAATCTAAGCGTAAGGTTCATGAAGCAAAGCCGAATTTAATTTGATAAAGAATTGTTATTATTATTAAAGACTTCTACATAAATATTTATATATACTTATATATGTATATTCACTCATAAGTTGATTCAGCTCCTATTTGTTCCTAATAATAAATTGTTGTAAAGTTTTATTTACTTTACTTTGTTGGTTTCATTTGAAATCTTCTCTTCTTTCTAAATTAATTTTGAGAGTTTTCGTTATTTCTATTTCACATTCTGATTTTATCAGTTAAACTTTATAATAATGAATTTTTCATACAAATTTGTGGTCGAAATGTTTTACATTACCGTTGTCTTCAGACTTCTTCTTTTTAAATATCTGAAATGTTGCGGCCGAAGTAATGCAGTCTTAGTTCTTCTATATACAAAACTTTCTTTTGTGTCTCTGTAAATATTTGAGAATTTATTTTTATGAAACTAGTGAAACTAGAATAAATTTACTTATGCCATTTAGGCCTGAATGTCATAAATGGTTATACAAATATAAATATTTATTTAAAAATAAGTAAAATAAGTCAGACTTTGAAATACAAGTAGTATGTATGAATTATTTCCTCGACAATATAATAGATTGATTCTTTGGTCTTTGATCTTCTTTATCATAATCATATGAAAGCTTGATTATGAGTTAAATATTCTATATTCAGGCAATGCAGGACTGCAATATTCTACAGCTAGTAATTATTCATTTATTAGGATTTAGTTTACTTCTCTTTCATCGCTCATCTGTTTATTTCATTCAATATTTCATCTATATATTAAATAAATTTGATTTCGATCTTTTTAAGAAAAAATGAACTATGAAATATAAATAAGTTTTGTTTATGGCCCGCCTCTTTGGCCTGCCTTGAACTCTTGCAGAGCTTACTTATTGTCTTTTATTGACACGTTCTTAAGTGGTTTCGCAGCTTTTGAGTGAACACATTAACCATAATGCATTTTATGGCCAAGATCGTTCATCGATGCCCAGTTGCTCGATGCTTCAGTTATTCAAATTTCATGCTACAGTTTTCATTCGGATTGAAGAGCCACGTTATGAGCGCAGTCAACGACATTTCCAAAAAGCATTTTCAAACTTTTCAGTTTGAGATGAAGTGAAATAAATAAACAACAAGAAATAACAACAACTGTGAAACATTCTCAGCCGTCGACATTTTTTTGAAGTTGTTTCTTTTTTTCAGTGTTTTTTGTTTTTGTCTTTGCGTTAATTTATAGTCTCTGATTGGGGCGTTATTCTTATTGATCCAGGCCATAAATAAGCGGAGCCTCTGACATGCCACATACATTACCGACATTTTAGCGTTTGATTTGTTATTTATCATACGAACGAGAGACAGACAGAGACAGAGCTCAAATAGAGAGCGACAGAGAGAGAGAGAGAAAGAGAGCGAGAAGCAAGCCGAGTGAGAACGGGCCGGCAATTACGATGACGCCGCTGACGATGACGGCGAATCTGTTCGCATCTCATCGGATCGTATCGGATCTGAGCTGAGCTGAGCTGAGCTCCATCGACTGACTACTTGGGCCGCTCGCTGTTTTACCTGTAAAACTAGTTTCCATTTTGAGCAGTTGCTGCTGCTGCTGTTGTGTTGTTTGATCGTTCTCTGCTCGTTTTTTTTTTTATTTTTTATTTTATATATATTTTTTGTTGGTTTTTTTCCCGCTGCTTTTAATGATGAAATATACATTTTGAGTTTAATATATCAAATCGAATGGCGAATGTTAATTTGCGAAGCGAAGCTTTTAATATTGGATTTGTATTTGTTGTTGCTTTTGTTGATTTTTTCTCATTTTTTGGTTTTCTTAATTTTGATTTATTTCATTTTGAAATTAAAAACCAATTGAGTAACGAACGAACTGTCGATCTCATCGAGCTCGACGCATTTTTAATTCGTTTTCGAGCGCCTCCAAATATGTACAGATATCGTGCCCGAGTATTTGTTGTATATTTATTTAAAGTAGCTATTTGGTAGCTCGTTTAATATGCACGGCCAGCTAATAAGGTCGGCTAAAACGTACCCAATCAAATTCGAAAGGGGCCCTCTCGATGTTTTACTGTGCGTGGATTTTGAGTGATTAATTAAAATTATGCCCCGAAAGCAAACTAATGAGTTTAATACGACAAAATCCATTAATTAAAGACGAAACGTGTGGAAAGCAGAAACAACAGCAGCAGCAGAAGCAGCCGCAGCAGCGAAGACGACTCCGACAAAGTTGACATTAAGGCATCATCAAGAAGAGGAAAAAATAAGGCAACCAGAGCCGGAGTCCGGGGCAGAAGTCGTGTTCGAGACGACCTCTATAATTAAAGCTCTGAACCTAAGACAAAAGGCGTTGCAGGCCGACGCCACCGAGCAGCGACAAAAAACAGTGCAGTCGAACATCACCGACTGCCTCATGCTCGCTCATGGTGCAACAGGTTTGTTAAGAAATATCAGAGGCTTGAGAGCTTTAGAGAATCTGAAAACTAAATTGTGGAAGATATCTGTATATCGACTATATAGAGAGCAGATAACAAAGCAAAGATTTCACATAACTAATATACTTCACATGACTTTTGAACAAGTACAAAAAGGCAAGCGACAGAAGAGCTTCATCATCGCCTGTCCAAGCAGCAACAGAGGGACAGAGAGAGGTGAGACGCACAGACAAACAGAGATGGAGATGGAGACCCAAATGAGCGTTGATGAGTTCCATTTAAATAAAATCTTGATCGGCAACCAACGGCGGCATCCGTTGACTAGTCACACACACACACACACACACACGCACAGTCAGAGACTAGAGTCTAATATCGTCTAGATATATCCGATAATTTATGAAACATAAATAACCAAAACAAAAATACAAATCATTTGTGCGATGACAGTTGCTGCGTCTGCTATTTCCAATAGCTGGTGAGATTGGAGACGCGACTTCGAGATGCGAGATTCGAGACTTTTAACTGACCCATGGCGATGGCGATGGCGGCAAATATTTTCAAATTGATTCCATTCGGTCGCCGTGTTGACGGCGATCTGTGAGTCCAGTTGACGACTGCGCTAGTCAGCCTGGTCAGCGCTTTCTCGGATTCGTTTCATCTTCATCTAGCTATCTTCAACTTATGTAAATTACGCTCTGAACAAGGAAGTCACTCAAAGAGCTCGAATCGATCGTTCGAGCGCAACGAAATATTAATTTACGACTCTTTGAGCTATCCATAAAAATGTTTTTTCTTCTGCTTCTTCTTTTTGTTTATATTTATTATATTTATGCACCTTGAATATAGGTTTTGTGGCTTTGCTGTGCCACAATCTTGATGAAAAGCCGCTGATTAGTCGCTGAGCGAGAGAGTTGGAAATTCCAAAAAGTTTTACAAGCTGAATTAAGGCTTTGAATAGTAATAGCCAAACTATTCATCATATTAACTATTTCACATATATTAGAGCTCCAACTTTGGAATATTAGCAAATAGAATTTTAATTCAATTTTCATATGAGTGAATTATGAAATTTGCTTTTAGATGATTTTTATATGTCAATTAAACTTGAGAAATTCTTATGTGCAGTAATTTTTTTAGTAAAATTTGAGCTATAGATGAATTGAAATATATATTTATTAGACGATTATACTATAATAAATAAATAAAATATATTAGCTATATATCTGGTATACAAAATGTTTTTAGTTTATTAAATTCATCTAATCTTCCACTTGAATCTTGAATATAAAATGTATTTTAAATGAAGCAGATACAATATTTTTCAGCCTTTATTTTAAATAGCATGAACAGATTTTGTTTTTTCTTTAATGTTTGGCTTATGTATTTAGAGTAGATACTTCATTTACTCGAAAGAGTTACCTATTTATTTATATTTATTCTATTCCAAACACATATTTCAAATATTACACTATACATCAAATGTTTTTATGATTTTAAATAACTTTTGTTTGTTGCTTTTTTACGTCTCTTTACTGATTACTGAATAACTTAAACACGCAAGCTTTAATTTATATTGGATTGGCTGATTAAAATATATATCTAATCATAATCTTCCATGAAAATGAGTGGGAGACGTCAGTAATCTAAATAAGGCTCATTATATATATGATAGTTATATCATTTTACTCCTGTGACAGAGAAGTAGTTAGGGTTTGTTGAAGACAGTTTGGGTTATATGTCTTCCAGATATATTTATTAATAAATAAAAAGAATATTGTATTTGAAGCTACCTGTTGGCTGACTATTTGAAGTCGGACTATTAGATCAATTGCTTTGTTATATAAATAAAAACTAGAACCCTTTTATGAATTATATTTAAAAACTCAATTTGAAAGGAAATACTTATGAAGCTGTCAGTCAGCAACCTGCCTCAAGAAGTGAGCTGTTGAGGTAGGAAATAAAAGCCGCAGCGTGCTGCGGCTCAATTCAATTGCGGCAGCTTCGAGTGGGCCAAAATGGAATTATCAAAGCTCAACTGACAACTGCCAGAGGAAAAGACACGAACAGGAACGCGGACATGGAGCACGGATACCGTTGTCTCTACCACACGCACGCACACACACAGGTGTAACTGCAGCTGCAAATGTCAACCGGCTAGGCACGCACTTTGACACACGCACTTTCCAAACAGGTGCGCCGAAAGTTATGTGGCATGGGGAGGCAGGTGGCAAGGCTAGGCCAGCAGGTGATGTATGAATTGCTTTGAATTTAGTTGTCAAAGCTGCGCTGCAGCAAGTGCGGGCTGTTGGCTGTGCTGCGTGGGGGTGAGTTCGCCTCATAAATTGTTAAAATGTGTCAGAGTGGAACAAAACGCAGCACAAAGCGACAAAAAATAAAAAAATAAAAAAAAGCAACGACAGCGAGAAGCAAGCCTGACAGCAAAATGTGGCCAACAAAGCGGACAGTGAACAGCGACAGCCAACAGGCAACAGGCAACAGGCAACTGGCAACAGGAAAGGGCAGAGCAAAATCAAAACAATTGCCATACAAAAGCGAAACGTGTTTGGAAAATGGTGCCCCAATACCTGCCACACACACAGACCCCCAGCACCCCCAGCGCCCCCCAGCCTGCCCGACCCAGTGTGGCGGCCAAGAGGCCGACGCAACGACGAGAGAGCGACATGTGCGTTTAATTTGCAAGACACATGTTCGCCTGGACCGAGCAGCGAGGCTCAGTGCTCCAATACAGCAAGGCACCAGGTAACCCAGTAACTGGCCTACAATGCATGTTCCCACCAACGCACACTGGTACAAACTTAACTAATTAGCTAGTGAAAATTAAAGTGCAAAAATTTATTTTAATTAGATTTATATATGCATTAACTTATAAGTTAAAAACTTAAATCGTACAAACTATAAATCAGTTCAAATTAACTTCATACCACTGTGCACTGCCATTAGATAGCAAGCAGCGTCTCGTTTGACGTCAACCCAGCCAGTTGCATGTTGCAGTTGCAGTTGCCGTCGCTGTCGCTGCGATTTGTAGCCAAGTCGGAAAATGCATGTTCCCAACAAATGACACCTTCATGTGCACTGCCTGGCTGCCACTCCCGCCCTCCCTGCCGCTCTCTCTGCCACCCTCTCATAACTGGTCAGCAGTTGCTGGCCAGCCTCAAAATGTTGCCAATTTGGTCGCCTGGCAACGGCCGCTCATTGTTTCAATGGACATTTCAATGCTTCCTCCACCTCCACCGCCTCCTACCTTCCTCCCTTCATCCCTTTCATCTCATCCACGTGCGAAGTTGCATGTTTTTCTAAAAACTTTTTCGCTGCTGCCTTTTAAGGCCGACACTTTTGCCTCATTGCGCCCACCAACGCCGGACAGCATTGCCAACGCCGAGCTGCCTTCGCCCCCGCCTTGACTTTTGTCTCCCGTCGCGCCTCTCTCTCTCTCTCTCTCTCTCTCTCTCTTTCTGTCTCACCCTAGAGAACTTTCAGCCAAAACGCGCGAGAATTAACCTGTTGCATTAGTTTTGGTCTGGCACAGTCTGGGACTGTGGCCAGGTCGTAGCAAGAGGCCATCGAATTGCCTTATGGCCATTATAATTGTTCTGCAGAGAGAGTGTGTGCGAGAGAGTGAGTGTGTGCAGAACGGAAACAGCTGCAAATGTTCCAATTTAAACAAAAGCAAGGCTTTGGCTTTTAAACAAAAAGGTTGCCATAAATATTAAAGTATATTTAATGCCACATTTTAATATTAAAGTCAATTAATCGTAGCTTAAATTTAATAAATAAATAAAGTTTTTTTTACTACAAGTATAAGAAATTTTTCTTAGTAATAAAATTTATATTTTATGTTATTATTTTTTATATATATTTTTATAGTTTCATTTACAGTATATATTTATAAATAAATTATAAATTATAAGTGTGAATACAGTTTGGCAGGACTTCCGATCTCCCGAACTAAATGTACAATTTTAAACATTTCTCAAAAATTGGCAAGCAGATAATAAATTCTATTGTAGATTCGGACAAAGCTTTCACTATATTTCAAGTTAGAATGTTGATCAATAAATTTGTTTACTATAAATATATATGTATTGTATTTTTTGCATCCATTTCTAGATTTATAAATAATTATAAGGCTTGATCTAAAATATTTTATATATTTTTATAATTATACAATATATAACAGGCAAAAATAAAAACATCACATACCAATAGAATTTGATAAGACTATAGAAACGGGCCATAGTTTTCAGAAGGTTCTGAATTTGGCATCTAAATAAATCTATATTTTATGGGATAATGGCTGGTTAAACTTTAGAGATAAATCTACTTATACTAATAATCAAATTAATATTTTTTTCATACAAAATAGTTCATTTAATATGGTAAAACTTTATTTTTATCACCTTATTAAAATATCTATTACTAATCATCTATCTTTTCGTAGACACACAAACAATATATGATAAAGAAAATAATATTTCTACTCCTTTCATTTATTAACACCTCAATGCACATAGTTAGCAAAAATAATATTTATATTAATAAAAGAAAAATAACTTTTAATTTATTGTTAGTTGAACCTGAGCGTTAAGCATTCATTATAGCTCGTTTGTCTGGATGAGTAATGCATAGAAATATTTCATAGATGTCATCTTTGGGCAATACCAGAAGCATTCACTTCACACTCGACTGAGCATTGCTTAGCGGCTTTTTCAATATTTTGCGCACATGTTTGTTAAATAATTAAAATATTTGTGCGGGCTAATGAATTTGTTTACATGATCGAACGGTGCAATTTTTCATCTGCAGTGGAAAATCCAGTAGACGACTGCAAACAGTTGGCGTTGCCGTCGCAGTTGACGTCGAAGTTGCCGTTGATGTTGAAGTTGAAGTTGAATATTTGCGCTGCAGTTGCAGTTGCAGTTGGAGATGTTTGGGGCTGAGGGGTCTCTGCATCGCTGACTCGGGGCGTCCATTTGAATGCGAAAAATCGTTTAAATCACACTGCAAAAAAATGTGGACAAGCAAACCGGTTGCGCTGGCCACAGCAAGTGCGAGTGGAATGGCGAATGCTGAACGCAAGCGCGAAACAAATGTCAGAGGCAGCGAACATCAATCTCCAGCTCCAGCTCTAGCTCTAGCTCTAGCTCCGGCTTGAGCTACAGCCACATGGCCAGCCGCCGCCAGGCCGCCTGGCCACATGGCAACGGCAACCATTTGGTCGCTTGGCTGTTTTGGCTTTTGGGTGTGCAACGAGTTCTTTGGTGGCCACAAAAGGAAAAGCGACGCAGCCCGCAAACAGAGGACGGGGCAATGATGGAAAACCGGCTAAAAGGTGGCCAAATGCGTTGTTGTTGTTGCTGTTGCTTTTATTGTTGTAGCTGTTGCGGTTGAGAAACTACAGTTGGGTTCATAACCTCATTTCAAATTGGCAAACAGGTGCGACACAGATCCCCAACAAATCCGACTAAGACGTAAACAGTTCGCACAGACTGTTCAAATAAGGAACTGCATAGAGCTGCAATTTGTAACAATAAGAGTATTTATATAAGCTTGAGCTTGACTGTGATCGATATCAAATATGTGTTGAACACACCTACTGAACAGAAGTGATACTATTTTTGATAATCATATTTCAGCAACAATTTAAGTTATCGATTAATTCTTGTAGATAAATATTTAACAAGATTTGCCAAGTAATTCTAAATTATTCTGCTAAGCGATAAAGAGATTCTGAGAGTCTATATTAAATTTGACTTTCAGCTAAGCTATATTTATATTTTTTATTCAATTTAAGACTTTAGAGTCTCAACGCTGTGAAATATTTCAATAGATATTTCTCAATAACAGCATTTGTATTTGTCAAAAAGTTCTTTATGAAAAAATTACTTCATGATTGTTTTTTGATCATTCATCACGTTGCATTGCACAAGCTGTCGATAGTTGTTCGCATTAAAATCCGTCTATTATTTTTTATGCTCTAGACCTCGACTAAATTGCACCTGTCATGCAATCACAATCACAATTGTGCCGGCTGCAGCGCAGCCCCTCAGCCTGTGTCTGCGTCTAGTCCAGTAGTACAACTACCACTACAACTAGATATATATATACATATATGTATATCCATCAAGAACCCCGACAATAATATTGACTACTCCATATTCGATGTCCGTTGACCATTCGGCTAGCAATTCATGACATGAGTTCAATTTGTGACAATTATTGTTGCAACATTTCAAATCGTTGCATTTGCATTCGGCCTCCGGCAACCTCCGACAGTTGTGCGATTTTTATCGTTTTTTCATTCGATTTGATTTTTTACTCTATATATATATGCCACATATGCAAATAGTCGCGTTGTTGTTGCTGTTGCTGTTCCGGCAAATTTTTTATTGAAAATTAATTGTTGTGCATTTTTCAAGCACAAGCGCAAAAAGCGCATTAAAATTGGGCGTCGACTAAAAATTGTGTTTTTATTTAATTTAATTTTATTTACCGCATGCACTTTTAATTGAAATCATGAAAAATGACTATTTTTTTGTACATTAGTTGAGGCTTAATCAAATCAATGTCAATTCTTATATACATTGATTATGATTAGTTAGTATTAGGCGAGCATTCAGGCTATGAGATGAAATAACAATTGGGTTTGGGTTTGGGTGAGTTTGTTTGAAGAGTGAGAACATCCAGAGGGAAACAATTCATTTGGAATTAAACTTCTAATATAAAAACTTATATGTTTGCTTAAAGAAAAATTTCTATAACCAAAAGTATTTATTTTTTAACAAATATTATATTTAAGGCAATCATTTGTAATACATTTATATATATTTATAAATATATTTAAAGTTCATTCTTGGTGATTGAATTTTCAACTTTTTTAATAGGTTTGTTTTGATTATATGCAAGTTTAAAATCGTGATCTGCCATTAGTCGCTTTAATTGCTGAATTCACAGTTTTAATAAAATTCCATTTTACGAATTATCAATTTGACCCAGGCCCTGGCATGAGCTAAATATTGCAGCTATCAAACAAATAAGAGCCACGACTATTGTTGACTTAAGAATTATTATTAATACTAGCAGAAATTAGTTTGATCCAATTACAAATATTGTAAATCAGCGGGACTTTTGTGATATTTTAGCTGCGCTCAATTAAACAACTTTATTCGAGTGTGGTTCGTGTTGCGTGGTGTGTGCTGTGGGATCAATGTGCAAATATTTGGATGGCTATCTGGACGTAAATGGCCCCGATAAAGTGGCACATGTGGCAGCCGCGGCCAGTCGACCAATAAAATGGGTAATTATGAAAGCCTTATGATTTTCTAAAACTCACTGTAAATATTGCAAGCGGAAGGCGATCATAAAACGTAATCACCCGCAATATAAACAGACGCGTAAATTTGTGTGTTAATTAAATGTCCAAAATGAAAATCAAGCAAGATCTTGCGAAACAGCAACCCCCAGCCCCAGTTAGGGGGGAGGCAGCCAGTCTCGGGTTACACACATCACAGATCTTGGGCAAATATCAGCTGTGCCTAATTGGAGCCCCCATTCGCCGATCGAGAGCCAATCCACCTGGTCTCTGTGTACCGTCGTCGTCGCCGTTGCCGTCGCCGTCGAGGCGATAGCGATAGTTCATTTCTTAATTGTTCAGCCGCCGCCACAGACAAACAATAATTGCGTTCGTGCTGAAGATAAAAATGTATCCGGTAGATAAATGCCAGGCCAGACCAGGCCAGGCCAGGCCCAGGTAAATTGTTTGCTCTGGCTGCTACTGCTGCTGTAGCCCCCACCGAAAAAAGAATTTCACAAACAAATAACGAAATTTATTAACTCTTGAGTTCAAAAGAATTGCTGCGCATTTCCTCAATTCCTTTGACAATTAATATGTATTGCATATAACGCACACGCAGCGCACTTGCCTCAGTTCATAAGTAATCATCACACGGCCACAGATCTGCTTAGTTTCCTTTGAATCCCTTTTGGGGCCTCGTAACTCTCGGCAAGATCAAAGGCCAGCCGGCGACAAACCAATCGAAAGCAATTCGAATTGATTTCTAAATTCAAATACTCTGCACTTGAGCCACTTGAGACTTGAGTTCCATTTGTCACTGTTGTTTAGTCTAGAAGCCCGACTCGACAAAGTGTTGGCTAATCGCCTGCTGATTACGCGTAGCTGAGAATTTTCCACAGTTTTCCCACAGAATTCTCGAGTCGTTTCGGATCAATCGAATTATGAGCAACAATATTTGGGCTTGGTCCGATTTGCATAAGCCAAATCTTAAGCACAATTACTAATAACATTTCCAGATACATATAAATATTAAATAGATATATAACAGATGGCCACTCCCCTATGCTACGCCCAGCCTAGGCCATTGGTCCGTTGCAACAACGTTGTTGTTGTTGTTGTTGCTGTTGTTGATATTGTTTATTTTATGACTTTGGGAAATTATGTTGCACGTCCAATGCTAAATATGTTCAAAAATCTCCAGCACGACAAGTTACATGCATCAAACTGCCTCCAACGACAAACGAATGCCATAAAATCAAAGCCTCCAAGAAGGCGGCCAACCAGAGGAGGGGCCTGTACAGGGCACACCAGAGGTAGCGCATTTTAAATGCACCAACAACAACAACAACAACATGAAAATGAGACGGAAAAAAAACAACGGCCACAACGGCCTCAAAGGCAACCTGTTGCATAAAACGCACACAAACAGAAAAATATCTTTTAAAATGCATTTCATTATGTAGATGAAAGCCAGGCGACAAAAATGTCGATAGCGAGCTTTATGAAGGAGTATGAAAAGTAATGGTTGGTTCAATTTAGATGTTTAAGCTTCTATATGGTTTATTATTATTTTTAACTGCCTACGGAAGTTGCTAAAAAGTTTGTAGTCTAATGAGCTAAAGCAATCATATTTTTATTAAATATTTGTCTTTAAATTTAGAGAAATTTATACGGCTTCATGGGTTTCGTGAAGTTTATTTAAAACTTGATAGAAAATCAAATTAATAATTTAAATTAAAGTATATCCAATCACAATCTTTATCTTTATCAGTGAGCTCCTGGAATTGAAACTCTATAAATTAAAGTTTTTTTTTCAATATTAACCGACTAATTATCGATTGAGCTCAGTTTAGTTTAAAAAGCTGAAAATATTATATATAATTTCCTGATCAGATAGAATTCAATGCTTCAAACTTTAGATACATCGCTTTGTTTTTGCTTGCAAATTGAAGATGAATTCTTGAGGGCTAGATATATACACAAAATGTCAAATCATATTAAAATAAATATGATATGTCAAATCTATTTCTATTGCATATTTTATAGTATGGATAAGAGTGCCACATTGTAGTTTAATGATTGTGAATATATCGTATAAATATATATAATTAATTTAAATGCACGATGTGTTCTACAGAGTATATTCAAGTCTTTACTGATCCAGGTTTCATAGGATATTCTAGTCAGGCGCTTCTAGTCGGTGCTCTCTTAATTGTTAAAATAATGATGTTACTCTCTTATCAGATATTTATTGTGCTTCTCATCATTCTTAGTAATTTGAATACTTTTCGTATAAATGTATTTATTTTTTAGCATCAGAAAATTTTCTAATAATTTTCACATATTTTATTTTATTTTATTTTATTTAAAAGTGTGTAATTATTTAAAACTGAAAAGGAATCTCTGTCACGAATTTCACTTAACTTCTATGACATTTTTGTCTGCAGTCAGCACACACACACACACACACACACACTCACAAATATAACACAGCGTTGCTTGCTGCACACATTGAACAGAGCAAGAATCATTTGCACTTTAGCCTTGCCTGAGCTGGCCACGAAACCCCAGTCTGCGGCTCCAGAGTCAACCCCCATCTCAATACCAATCCGAAACCGATTCCCAGTCCCAGTCCCAATTCCAATTTCAATGCTCATTCTCATTCTCATTCCAAAGTTGAGGCTGTGGTCGCATTGTCCGAATCAATTGTGGGAAACGCACAGAAATAATCTCGAGACTGTGTGTGTGTGTGTGTGTGTGTGGGTGGGTGGCATTGCCCCCGCGCGATGTTTGTTGCTGTCAATTAATGCGCAGCGGCCGCAGGAACTGGAACTGGAACTTGTTGCACATTGCACGTTGCACAAGTTGCAGTTGCAGTTGACTTCAAAAATTGCATTGTAGGCTTTGGATCTCCATCGCTCTGCTCTGCTCGTTGGCTGTGCCACTTTTTCGTCGTCGTCGTCGCCGTTTTTGACACTCGCCGCGGCTGCCTTTTTAGCCATTTACAACCTCACAGTACCTGGCCCTGTCCCTTTCCCTGGCTCTGTCCCTGTCCCTGTCCCTGTCGCTGTCACAATGCCCTGCCCTGCCCTGCGCTGCCCTGGGCCGTTCCGGCTGTGCCTGTGCCTTCCGCTTCAAGTGCACATGGATCAGGGGCAGCTTCGACAGCTTCGCGATAGCCATTGTGCACTGCTGCTGACCAACTTTGCGCGGCAACTAACTGGGCTGGGACTTGGCTCTTTGTGGCAGCA
Source organism: Drosophila leonis (assembly GCA_035045365.1). Taxonomy (NCBI): domain Eukaryota; kingdom Metazoa; phylum Arthropoda; class Insecta; order Diptera; family Drosophilidae; genus Drosophila; species Drosophila leonis. The sequence continues at coordinate 496,150 of JAWNPC010000389.1, read as the reverse complement.
CCCATAATAAATTGACAGCCTCAACAGCTGCAGCGCGGCGAATGCATAAATGAATGAATGCCCAAATGACGCGCTGCAGTTGCACTTCCACGCCTCCCTCAGCCAATTTCTACACTTGCGGCAACATTTTGTATCTGCCGCTCGCGTGCTCTTCTGGCATTTCCTTCCTTTAGGTGTCTTTGCTGAATATCTTTAACTTTACATAGCACACTAATTAGTTTAATATTGTGTTCAAGATAAGACTGCGACTTAATATGTATTTAGATTATTATATTTTAAAAATAATAATAAATATTTTAATATCTTGCCATACATATTAAAATATCTATTATTATAAGAAAAAAACTTAAGTAAAATCTTATTTAATTTTTATTATTCTTTTCTTCTGTTCATATCTTTATATTTTATTTATTTTTTTCATATTCGAAATTCGTTCAAAATCAATTTGTAATTCAATATTTAAATAGGCCATCAATATTTCTACAGTCCTTGCTGTATTGTCCAGCTAATAACAAAAAATTTATGAAAACCTTGTCAATTGCCGAAGAGAAAAAGCTAAGCGAATCCAAATTGAATCCAATCGGGAATAAATAAAATGTATTTGATGTGATAAAACTTCAAATGTACTCCAAACACATGTTACTTACAGCTTCAAGTCAAAAGACTGCGAAAAACTATTATCATAATTTATTGTATATTCTGCAGCTGAAATATAGTCGGAATCCATAGCCTTATAGTCACTTGTTTGAGTAGATTTAATATAATTTTCTAAACCTGCGTAAATAGATGCATTTTAGATTTTAATTGATAATTTTAAAGAGCATAAATGAAGTTCGAAAAGATATTTTGTGCTGCTGAGGTCCTCAGTGCGAAGTCTAAAGAATTTGATTGCCTTGTAGCTGTCAGGTGAAACAGCGCGAGGCGACTTCAAGTGCATCATCAGCGGCAATCAGGGCAGCAGTCGAAGCACGAGATGCTGGAGACTGTAAATTTATGTGCGCGATGGCAAACGCCGCATGGAAGCCCTGACTGGAACAGGGACTAGAACAGGGACTGGAACTGGAACTGAGACTGGGACGAGATGCGCTGCCTCCCACTGTGCACCTTTGGCGCTTCTTGCTGCGTGGCCCGGTGCAACGGCGAAGGTGGCAATGATGGCAGCAGTTGCTCAACTGTCAAGTTGTTGTTGTTGTTGTAGCTGCTGCTGCTGCTGCTGCTGCTGCGCGTTGATTCGTCGTAATTCATGCGAAGCAAACCACGTCACGTAGTCCAAGCACAACAAGTGGCCTGCATCTCGAAATGTATCTGTAGCTGTTAGCTGATGTGTGTGCGTGCAGCTTCCATGTTTATGGCTGCCACTGACTTTGACGATGAAGATGAAGATGAAGACGAAGACGAAGACGAAAAAGAAAACGAAGACGAAGATGTGGACTTGCCCGCAGATGATAATGATGTGTTGCCGCTGAGCGTAGCTGCCCCTGCAACACACACACACACACACTCGCACACACACATGTCGAATGCTGCCACATTTTGATTGCGTGTCCGTGTCCCAAGTTGGAGTGGAGATGCAGTCGACTACCTGCGCATCAATCGGCCATAAATTAGCATTTGAGTAAATTGGTTAAATTCGTTATTCGGAATTAGGATCCAATGAGCTGACGTTGCAGCAGCCCGCTGTTATGCCTCATCATTCCCACTCCTGCGATGCCCAATCGCCTGTCTCTGTCGCCCTCTCACGCGGCCCTGCTGTCTCGCTCTAGCCTTAGCTAGCCTTCTCTTTCCGTGATTCGACCAATAACTCGCCGCTACATGTGAGCAGCTCCCCGTGGCCAGTGGCTCAGCGCGAACTTGTTTATTTTGAATTTTTTATGTTTAATTTCGTGTTATTGATTGATTTATTTTTATTGTGCGCTTCTTAATGGAGAAAATGTTTGGCTTTTCGATTCGCCTGACTCTGCAAAAGCCTTCTTTTCTCTCAGTTGTCCGTATTTCGTTTTGCTTTTTTGCAGCACTGTGAAAAATTACAGCAATTAATGAAGTCGTGAAGGCTTCTTTGGCAGCTCTCGTTGTGTTTTGGCATCGCATTCGAATCTGATTTTCGAAAGCTATGCGCAGCCAACCACCAAGTGGCAACTCAATTGACCAAATGAAAGACATCCATAAGCTGCATATCGATTGTGTTGAAAGTAAGCCTTTTTTCTGAGAATCTTTATTTTCTTATATTTGTTTTTTAATTGGACAATTTTGCTTACATTCTACGTGTTATTTCAATTATTTCTTATTCCAAATGGATTTTATCATTATATTAAAATTAAATTGTATTTGATTTCACATTTAGGCAATTTGTCGACTACAAAGATTTTTTATTGTAATTTTACGCACAAGCTTCGCTCTAATAGGGGCTAAGAATATTGAATCCATTGAAAGCCAACAACAAATTGTTTTTTTATCAGCAAAACTCATTCAGTGAATAAATAATCTCAATTTTTGGAAAGTTCTCCTCACGTTCTTTATTGAAAAAGGTAATATACAGTAGTGTTCATGAAAATAGTAGTGATGCACTTATTAAATATATATTTTATATATATTCTAACTAACAATTAGAAAGATATAAGTTTATTTCACGTAAGCTCCAAATTGAATAATAATTGAAAATATTTGAACAAGTTTTTCCCACCTTTTTACTAAACGAATCTATTTAATATTTCTGTCTCCATCAGTCCAGCTATGCAGGACTCTATCTATTTGGAATGATTAGTAACTGCATTCATATGAATTCACAAGAAGGCAGCAAGACGGACATTTCACAAAACAAATATAAGCTAATTGGAGAAGAAGGCTAAGAATTATAATTATATTCTAAATCCTTTTTTTTGCCATAAGAAATATGTTTCCAAATATCTGACAAATTTTAATTATTATTAATAAAAATAATAAATTTTTTTATAATTATTTACTATAATAAATTTATAACTATTATTAAAACATTTTCAAATTGACTTTAATATTTATAATACACCTGCCCATTGTGAATTTGAACATAAAATACATTTAGAAAATCTATTTTAAGCTTTATATCAGAGTGATATAAAATATTAGCCCAACTATAAGCCAACTATGAAAAATGATTTTAATCAGCCAAAAAACAATTTCGAGCATCTCATAAAATAAACAATATTGCGCTTGAATCTAATATTTTGAGGAACGAACAAAACAAATCCATAAATATGGAAAATGCGTTCATAAAGACGTTGAACTCTTGAACTCGTGACGTCCAGCCGTGAACCGCATCAAGAAACTTAAGAGCAACATCAAAAACAACAACAATACGAAGAAGAAGAACGAGAATTGCCTTAACATGCGGCTCAGTTTGAGGCCAACAAAACAAAAAAAAAAACCATTTCAAGTTTCAATTCGAAAATTCGAATAAATAAAAATGTAAGAATTCAATTTGAGAACGCAACGAATTTCAGTCAGAGCTGAAAGATCGAAGCGTCTGGGATTTAAATTGCGGCGAACTACATAAATCAATCGGATTTATTGACCAATGACAAATGCCGCAGAGCGCTCATCTCCGATGATGATGGAGCAGAGGATGAGGGAGCTAGGCGAAAATCAAAAGCAAATACAATGCCAATGAGAGACCTCAAAGCAAAAAGTCAAATTAAGAGAAAATAAAAACCAAGAAGCATTAAGAGCCTTGGATCGGAGCAGCAGGGATTAGGCGGGTGTTGGCTGACTGAAAATCGATTAAAAATCATGGAGGCGGAGAGGTGGATGAGCAACGGAATGTCAAATGGAACACAACACGCGGCTAAACAAAATGGAGGACGCGACCCAAAGGAATGTTGGCAATAAAAATGATAAAAAACCAAAATCGAAATCAAATAATTCTCTGCTTTAATGCGAGGCGGCGAGTCGGTCAGTCAGTCAGTCAGCAGCGGCAGCGGCAGCAGCAGCACCAGCAGCGTCGCCCGTCTATGCCACAAATCAAATGCCAGCAACGGCTAAAGATTGCCGACTCTAGACGCCCAGATGGAGCCTGGCCCCCGTCCTCCATATCTGCGTGCCTGGGCTTGCAAATGAATCTTGGCCTGCGTCTCGGACTTGGACTTGGTGGTTGCAGTCAGTCAGTCCGCTGCAGGGCGTCCAACGTCCAGCGTCATAATCACACGCTGCAATGCTCTGGCAACTGCTCACAGCTCCTACTACGCACACACACACACAGATTCATACAGACATCGGTCGATAATTATGACGGGAAATAAATTGTGTATGATTGCTTGATTGGCGATTTATTGACTCATATTATTGGAGCTGCTGCTGCCACTGCCACAAGCCGTCCCTGAATATGAATGCTATATTGCCAATGTGAGTGTGAGTGCGAGTGCGAGTGCGAGTGTGAGTGCATCCGTGAGTGTCCATAATCGATGCGGGCTTGACAGCGTATTTATTACAAAATGCGAACATATATATTTTTCCTTACTTTGCCCCCTCCTTTGCCGGGCTGCATGGCGAAGGAGCTGGAGCTGGAGCTGGAGCAGCTCAATAGGTTGCTGATTGAAAATTGCGAGTGTCTCAAAACCGGAAGCTATTAAATACTATAATTTAATGCCACTTTGTCGTTAAGGGTTAAAGGCGTAGCCCTCTATCAGTCAGCTGAATGTCAAAGAACTAAGAGAAGAGATACAAAAAGCAAAGCAAGGACTTTAGACTTTGGAAATTTTAAAATTTAATTCAGAAAAAGGTTCTTACCTTTAACATTGAACTTATATATGACAGTATTGTTGATATTATTTTTTAAACAATTTATGGAACAACTAGAAGCAATTGATATTTTTGTTAAATCTGATTTAAATATTTTTAATTACTTTTCACAACTTTTTCTTTTAATTTTGCAGAAAAATATTCAATGAAATATATATTAATAAGCTGACTTTTTATTACATCTCTCAACTATACAAAGTTATAGAAAACATTAAAAATTACAAATAAAAACATGGAAAATTTCTCAATATTTATTCATACATATTTCAACAATTAAAATGTCCCTACATATATTTTCAATAAAAAGTACTCAGGCATAAAATTGCATTTTAAGAATGTTAATTGAATAAAAAAATGAAAACAAACCACTTACAAATTTATGCAGATTGCTTGTAAAGAAGTTTAGCCTTTTAGTTCGCCCTATGTTCTTCTATATCCTCTATGGCATTTCGTTCTCTTGTGAAAACCCACCACAAAATGATTTCATCAAAAAAGTGTCAGACAACACGCTGGAGTCATAACTCTTGAAGATGAGACAGACGCCATTTAATTTCAGTTAAAATTTGTAAAGCGATAAATGTGAACTGGCCAAACAGTTGAAAACGAGTCGAAGCCTTAAAGTGCGAGAAAGAAGTGAAAAAAACTGGAAAATGAAATTGGACAGGGGCATGGCAATGGGAAAGGGAATGAAAACGAGGCATTCACACGCACATAATTCAATTGGCTCAAACAAAAGCACATTTAATTTTATTTATTATCGAATGTGTGCGTGTGCGTGTGCGAGTGCGAGTGTGTGTGTTATCCTTTGAAAGAGCACTGATGATGAGCACTTGCACATGTGCGGATGCAGAGAGATATCCGTCAGATACTTTCACTCAAACGCGGACAAAGACTTGACGTGCTCAGCGTTATCAGCGACTTCTAAAAGCGGGCCCAGGACTCGCATGAGGGTAGGCGACAGACATAAATAAACCAAATTGAAGAAAGAGAAAGGGCCGCAAGAAGAAACAGAAAAAAAAGGCAAAGAGACGAACGAGAGAAATGTCAACAAATAAAGTGTGTGCGTAGATGGAAGTCACTGTTGGCCTCTGGGACAGCTACAGAGCCAAATGACGACACATGCTGGTAACAAAAGATACAAAGATACACACGCACGTTAGTCTCTGTGTGTGTGTGTGTGTGCAATTTCATTGCTCGCTTTCAACTTTCGAATGATGCGGCGATAAATCAAGGATAATCTACTTTTCAGGATCATAATTTTTGTGTGAATTGACAGGCGCAGTGACAAAAAGAAAGCAAACTGACAGATTTATGTACGCACACGCATACCATCAGATATATGTGCGTAACTCTGTGTGTGCGTGTGTGTGTGTGTGTGTGTGTGTGTTCCGTGTGCGTGTGCGTGTCCCTTTCAGATACATTTCATGATGTCTGCCTTCGAACGGATATCAATTTCACATAAAACGCTGCCAGCCCAGCCGAGAAAGTGGATGATGATGACAGCCAGAGCTAGAGCCACAGAGCTACCAGAGCTCAGCTCTGGCTGCTCTTTCGAGGGTGGGAGTAACCCTTATTTGACACATTAAATGTCATTTGAGCATGCGATGAACAAGCCAAATGGGCGGCCATCTTGCCATATCTGTGTCTGTATCTGTGTGTGTATTGGTCGCCACATTGGCATCCATGCGGGTCGTGCATTTCGAATGAGTCGCACGTTTCGTTTTTGTCCACCATTTATTGGCGACATTAAATCATTCTATCAATCCCAGGCACGAGCTCGGCCCACAGCTGACCGTCTGTTGCCATTCTCTGCCTACCAACCTAACAACCACCCACCCCACCACCCGCTTGGCTCAGTCAGTGTACCAAACTCCATTAGTCATTAATCGCCGCACTGACTTTAATGGCATTAAATAGTCGCAATTATATTTTAATGACATCCAGTCAAAAGAAGAAGCATATCTAGAAGCCATCCATGTATCTTGGGGTGGTTTCCACGCTCCCATACAGACTTCCGCCTGCTTTCACTTCTTCTTTGGACTAAGTTAATTGCCTGGCGCTCGGCTTTTGCTGATTAGCGTTTATCGATAAATGCTTCTTCCCTGCCTAAACGAGACTTTTGACCAGACCATCAGAGCTTAGCAATACAATTTGCATATCATTTGTTCAACAAATACAAAACGTTTGCCTTTTTGGTTCACTCAACAAATTGTTTCAGCTCTTCTATTGTTTAGTAAATGACTAAATAGATATGCATTGACAATGATTCCATGTAGATTTTAAATGATTTCTTATCTTTTAGAAAACTAGTATAGTTTTTGCTAGAAATTATTTTTTTATTTTTTAATTAAAAGCCTAATATTTATATATAAAACTGTTTGCTAAGCTGATCTGTTGGGCAAAAAAGGCAGTACTGTGTTCTATAAGCAGAGTTGTTTTTGAAAGAATTCTTTCTAAACTTGGAAAATACTATACCAATTAATTGAATTCAGTTCTCGCTGTATAGCTGCGTCATATACAAATTTAAATTACTTCTATTACTTCAAAGCTTAAATCAATTTATAAATTTTGTATTTAATTAAATATCAAAAAATATTTTACCTTGCCTACTTTAGCCCTTAATTAAATTAAAAAGTTTATAAAAATTAAATAAACAACTATAAACCGATAATCATAATTAAAGTACTTACTGATATTATTATATAAATCATAAATATTTTCACATACTCCTCAGCAGCTAAACTAAGTTTTAAGCATACAAAAAAGTGATGTCAATCACATCCTTTTGTCCAAAAAGTTGGAGCTTTTAGCTGTGGCAGTTGGTAAAGTTTCACATGATAAGCAGTTGAGCTAAGTAAGTCTGATGGCCTGGAGTGAATTCGAGGAGTGCTACAATGACAGAATATAAAATATGTATGTATGTGGCATGAGGCATACGGGCAGACAAAAGCAACCCCTTTGCTAGATTTATGATGGGCGGAATCGTATGTGAGCTGCAGCTGGGGCGGGGTAGGAAGAGCGGACGAAAACAAAATCAAAAGCAACTAATCAAGTTTTGACAGTGAAAATCCACCTCGAAGTGCCAGCGGCGTAGTTCTGTGGCAAGGCCTGCTACATACATACATGTGTGTATATGTATTTGGGAGCCAGGGATACGGGAATTCGGGATCTCGTGTTGATGATATCGAAACATTGTCGAAGCAGCATGGCGCTGCTTGTGTCTGATGTCTAATGAAATGGCCTCCATGACGAAAAACTAAAACACACACCCCGCATCGCAGCCAAAACTAACTGCCCCTCTTTCTCTCTCGCTCGCTCTCCACTCTCGTTCTCTCTCTTTTACACTCGCACATGCAGGCAATAAAACAATGTCACGCAATTTAAAGAGCAGGAAAATGTCAAAAATTGAGTGATTTACAAGCGAGCCGAGCGAACGGATGGATGGCTCGAAGTTCCAATGAAAATAGAACATCATGAAAGGAGTTCATAATTTTGAGCAATATATATTTATATATATGAGTGTGTGTGTGTGTGCGTTTCAAAATTTCGAAAATGTTATTCGTGCGTGAGCGAAAGATAAGGAAGAAAGTGACTGCAACAGCGACTCTGCGTGCGAGTCCCCTGCAGTCAGCGGCAGGCAGTAAATTAGGCAAATTTACAATATACTAAAACAATGCATAGAATGGAGAGAAAAAGTAGAAAAGGACATGGGCGAGAGTCAGCGGCACTGTCACCGTTTAACACAAGGACAACATAAATCAAGCCACCGACAAACACTCGCTCGGCTAATTTGGCAGAACGAAACGGATCGCATCCGTCAGATACTTTTGCGCAGGCGCAGCTGCAGCAGCGCGCCATGTGGAAATATGAAAATTATGAACGCGATGATGATGAGCGCTGGAGAGAGTGAGAGCAAGAGAGAACAACAGAGAGAGAGAGAGGGAGAGAGAGAGAATTCGTATCAGATTTATGGCCTCGACAGCCTATTGAATTGCCATCGAGCTCTAATGCAGTGGAACGAAGAGCTCGGACTTGGACTCGCACCAGGGCCGCCTTTTATCTGAACGTCGCACTTCACAAACGCATTTTGATCTTCTTTTCTTTATATTTTTTTTTCTCTCAAATATTTTTAATATTTTTATGACGCACATTTCCGTTGCCCGTTGAGCGCTCAGCGCTGAGCAGTGCTCCTGCCCGCTGTTCGCCCTCTCTTCAAGTGAGTGACTGGGTTTCTTTCTGGCTGCCACTGAGATTTATGCGTTTCTTCGATTATGTAAGCCATGGTTTTTCCTTCTGGCTGCGACGTAGAAAGTCAATTATCAAATTTATGGTTTTCTCTGGCCATGAGACTTTTCCTTGGCGGCCTTTTTTTTAATGGCTTCTCTCATTCCCACATACATAGAATTTTCGTTTTATAAATTCGTCGCATCTGCCATTTAATTTCTCTTGTAATTTTAAGTTATTAGTCATAATTTTAGGTATTTCTCGCTGGCCGCTGACAGCTCTGGCTGGCCCCTTTAATTAAATGTCTTTAATCAGTTGGCTGGGGGCGTCCATTTCGGACAGTTTAGAAAATTAAAAATGGAATTTAATGTGTAGCAGCAAGGGAACTTTTTTTTCGATTAGGCAAAACGATAAAGATAATCGAAATATTTTAAATATATTTCACATATATATACAATTATACATATAGGTATACGTATGCGTTGCCATAAAGTATGTTTGGAATATATTTATCAAAGAACATATGAAAAACAAAAATAATTTGTTTATGAATATAAAGTGGGAAAAATAATTGAACTGATCTAAATGTTGCTTGGGAGTTAGCCAAAATATATGAAAATGTTTTTTTATATGATAATCTTTCAAAGGGCTTAATGCCTGTAATAATTTTAAAAAAATGTTGTTCAAGCGCCTTTTAAAAATATTAAAAAAATTCTTATGATAAATCTTGAAATATTGAGTTCATTTGACTTAAGTAAAAGAACTTTAAATATAAAAGAAATTTATGTATTGTTAATATTAAATTGATCTATAAATAAAAACTTATTTTTCAATTGATTATTGTCTGTTTGGCTAGAGATACAATAGTTCTTTGATGATGAGAATTGAATCAAGATTAAGACTAAGATATGGGACTAACTTGTACCTAAACACAATATCAAATAGAGAAAAAAATTTGGACTAATTCAGTTGTTGATACTAATAAAGAACATATGGCAATCGCATTATTTTCATTAGCTTACACACTTTAGCACAGCTTAAAAATTACAAACAAAAATAAAAATTCAGCATTTTGACTTCAAAATTAAACTAAAACTCTTAGCAGCTTATAAGCCATAAAAGTGATAATTTAAAAACAAAACCCTTTGATAGCTTACATACACACAAAATAGGTAATTTCAATTTTAAAATTTATATAAATACAAAAAATTTACAAGTTTTACATTTTAGACTTGTAGAAATAAACGTTTAACAAATTTTTCATATGAGTTTTCCTCACTCAACATTATTATAATCAAAAATATTAAAGAACTTTCCAAATTGCGTCTGGGTCGCAGTTGCTATAACATTTTCCTTGCTCCCATTTCGACGATTCGTTTCAAGCTGATAATCGAAACTCCCACGTTGACCACTTTCAGCGAGCATTGTTCAAGAATCGTTTTCTTTCGTCAAAATTAACGCAGAAACTTTTTAATGAAAAACCCGCATCAGCTCGTGGAAAATTGCCCCCACACACACACATAGACACGCAGACACAGATACAGGCAAACGGCAAGCACTTAGCAGAGTTTTCTTTCAAATCGCACAAGTGGGAAAGAGAAGCCATCAAGTTGGACAGCCAGCCCAACAACCCCACACACAAACACTCTCACACACACACACACATCTACACAAATACTAAGACAGCATTTCCATTCCATCATGGCCGACGACGACGACGATGACGACGAGGAGTGAAACGACGAAGCGCACGAGAAACAACGACTGCCTGACAGTCTGTCAGTCAGTCAAGACGAACCAATGCAGTGAGAAGTTCGAACCCCGAGCTGCGAACTGTGGAGCAGGGCAACGACCGAAAGCCGAGGCGGGATGTTGCGGACTGAGTTCGAGGCGAGTCAAAAAAAGCAACAGCAAGTCCTTTGCAACCACCATCCAAAGCGCTTTCTTGACAGCCAGCGCCGAAAAAGGACGCAGCGAGTGAGCAGCGGGCGACGGGCAAAGCGGGAAAACGACCCTTATTTCAGTTGAGGATTCGAGTCATAATTCTTTTTTATTTTGTGACACGAATAAATCACTCAATTGTATAAAATTAAACGCAAAAAAGGACGAGCCGCCACAGCGGCAAAAGGACATAGGCCAAAACAAAATGGCAGTCGCTGCAGTCGACGAATAAAATAATTCCGATTCGTGCGGCCGAATAAATCAAGAGATTGGACACAGATATCATAAAAATAATATCCTTTACTGCATCGTATCCTTTGCCGCGCTGCCAGACATCTACTAAACTTGACGGGTCTTTGGCCCGGGCCACAGTTACGTCTCGTCCTCGCACTTCTCATTTGCACCGCTTTTTGTTGCTCAACAGCCTTCGCAGGGCGTAAATGAGCATTCAGTATTTGGCATTTAGCACACACATACACATAGAGAGAGAGAGAGATAGAGGGAGAGAGAGGGAGAGAGAGAGTGAAGGGAAATAGAGACACACACAGGCTCATATAGAACACATCAACACAACTGTGAAAGCTATTTAAGCAATTGTTAAGCATTCTTTTCTTGATTACTCTGCATGATATTGGAAATTCTTAAATATTTTATTTAAAATTATTACAAATATTTATTATTGTATTATTAAATTCCATGATTATATGAAATTATATTACTCCAAAGTAAAAGTCTTGCAGAATGGCATTTCTGTCATACCTGTTGCTAGTCAGCAATAAAAATTTCTAAAGAATTATCTAAATAAATAAAAAAAACATTTTGGTTGGATTTCAAAAGGGTTTTGTTTATATTTCACTTGATAAATCTTCTAGACTTAAAGAATAAATCTTCTTTATATTATTAAATTATTTATTAAATATTTTAATTTTATAAACCTGATAATATTAGAGTATAAAGAACTTCGTTGTTATCCACAACCTTTCTATTGAGTTCAGTATAATTTTTTTGTCGATAGCCATTTTCTGGTGGGTGTCTTCTCTCTCATTACTAAGTGACTCTGTGTATGTATATACATATATATTTATATGAATATGTGTGTATGACCATCACATGGCATAATAATTTGATTTGTGATCTTTGATAGCGAATATGAATTATAGAAGGTGCATTTGTATTTGGATGGCGCTGCCAACTGTGTTGCCATAGCCAGTGGCAATGCCACTGCGACTGCGACTGCGACTGGCTGCTGCCACAGTCAGTGTCAACGTCATTCAGCATAAACGAGCTGCCAGTCGGTATTTGTCCTGCTAACGTCCTGGCGTCGCATTTACAACCCTTAGCGCGCATAAATTACTTTTATTACCTGTCAGGGGTATTTGCGCACTCCTCACACCCTAAGCCTCCCCCCAACCCTACACCCGCCCCGGCAAACGTTTTTTTCTCATTTGGCTTTTAGATATATTTTAATTGCATATCGCGCCATAACTATTTTGCACTCTGCGACAGCAGATTGAAGATATTTATTAATATTAGATGCGACGGACGGACGGACAGCCGGAGAGACAGACACAAACAATGATATTGCCAACTCCTGTTTGCCTGGCTTAGTCATACCAACTTCCCCCTTCCCATCCCTTTACCTCATCCCCATCCCTATGGACTACTAGCAGCGGGTCACATCAGTCGCATAATTCCGGTTCTATTAATTCTATTTTATTGCGTCACAGGTTTTTAGATGATGTTGCATGTTGTGGGGCATTGCTGTCGATGTTGTTGTTGTTGTTGTTGCTGTTGTTGTTGTTGCAAATGTATTCATATTTCACGTCATTCAAATGGCGTAAATAAATTTAAGATTTTTTGCTTTTGTTTTTCGTCCCGGCGTTGCTCAACTGGGAGTTAGGGCTAGGAAATATGGGTAATTTTTTCTTCGAACTGCACATGTCCTTTATGGAGCGCAGTTATTTATATATTCTAGGGATTAGTGTTATAAAGAGTGCTTTAAGTACTATGCTTATTAGAATTATTAAAAAAAATAGTTTGACGCACGTGTATGGAGAATAACTGCTTTAAATGAGATATATCATAGAAATTAAATATGAAAAATATATATAAATTATTGTTATAAAATAGTTATATTATTAACAGTTTAAAATTGCGTTTGGAAACTTTTCAATTTCATTGACTCGACCGCAAACTGATCAAAAAAATTCAAAATTAAAATAGAAAATATGTTATTTAAGCTGAAAATCAGAAAAGTCGAGATGAATTGCATATTTCAACCATAAATATAGACAAAGTAGTAAGAGCAAGAGACGATGCGGACCATAGAACTGGGAAGTTCTCGAAATAGCTATACAGACAACCTGCTCAGTTTTTATATCTTTATATATTGTCAACTTTCTAAGTAGATGAAGGCCTAAGTAATAAGTAAGAATCTAGATAAATAATTTATATAAAGCTCACATTTTATTTAATGAATAATTGCGCAACTTTATAGCACATCTTACTATAGCATCATTGGTATTCATGCCAACCCAAGGCACTTGCAGTTCTTAAGATATCAAAAAGCAAGGCAAAAAAAAAAAAAGATCTGCTGTAGCTTAACAAATGACCCGCTTCGTCGTCTTCTTCTTCCAATCCTTTTGCTTAACAAAACAACTGAATTGAAGCTGCCGAGGCCGACAGAGCTGAAAAAGATGTTGCTCTTATCGCTGAATTAATAGAGCTATTAATAAGTCTTTTGTAGCGTTGATATCAAAAGTTAGTACCCGACCCGAACTAACCTTGACGCTCACGACGTAGGTAAATCCTTCAGCTAAAGCAAAGAAGAGGCAGAAGAAGAAACACTGATTTACCTGCGATGAAAGTGACATGTTAATTTTTTATATTTCCCATGGATTGCAGTGCGCAGTGCGCAGTGCCATCGAGGCAGCATATGGAGCGAGGTTCCTCCGGCCACAGGCTGCACATGGCGGCTGAGATGACTTTGATAAATACCATGACAAATTCAAAACTGTCAGACATAATTTTTCAAATAGTAATTGCATTATTATCGGATATTCAGCGGCGCGGGCGGGCGGGCAGTCGAACGGTCGCTAGGTCTCTCGGTCGCTCTTCGAAGTGGGGAAATGGAAATTGGAAATGATGAAGGGAACAATTGGCGCATTAATCTCACAACGTCTGCATCTCCGTCAAGGCAGCGGCAGCAGAAGACGCTGCCAAGGTCCAACATGTGTTTATGTCTTTCTTCTCCTCAAAGTAATTGAAATGTAAGATGTTAGAGCTAGCCGAAGAGCATGCGAGAGAACGAGATGGAGAGAAATTTTGGTTAAGTGCCACTCAATGAAGCAGAAACAGGTACCCGTATAATTTCATAGGCGTAGGCGTTCTCAGCCATTGATTGCGTTCATGCGTCAAACAACCAGAAAAAAACTGATGGGAAATTCAAGAAAATTAAAAATGAATTTCTTTCTTCAATAAAAAACATTTCAAAAAACTTGAATTAACTCGGAAATAGAACAATATAATTTAAGTATAATAAATTAATTACCAATAAGAAATTTTTTCAGTTTATAAATTTACTTACTTTCTGTAAATTTTACAAAGTTTTTTGAAATGTTTCCCTTTATGGTCTAGAAATGAATTATTAATTATAATTATTAATGTGATATATGTTAAATTTCAGCTTATAATATTTTTAAAAAGAAAAGTTTTAAAATATATCAAAAAATATTTTACAAATACAAATTACATTATAACAAATGTCCCTCTTCTCAAAACTCAACTAGCTTGTCTCGATTTTGTTGCACGTGTGCACGTTGCTGCCACATCAACCTTAACTTTGTGTCTTCCTCAAGTGGTGCATTCAGATTGCCTGCCCAAAAGAGGCTCAAGATTGATTGCGCGTGGAAACTCCTAATTAAATCATATCATGACCCGGCTAGGCAGTTGCAACGCTCTACGCAACCCCTGCCATTGCTGCCGCTGCCGCTCTTAACGATGTTGTGATGTGGTCGATTTTTCATTAGCTGCAAAGCAGCTCGGGCCAAGTGCAGCATTTGAAAAATTGCATATTCAAGTGACTCAATTAAGCAGCCCAATTCGTTTGTGTGTGTGTGTCAGAGAGTGAGAAAGAGAAAGAGAATGAGAGGGAGATAGAGCTACAAATGCATATACAGATACAGGTTGCAGAGCGGGCACTTGAGCAAGACGTCTGCCATTTTGTGTGCATGACTGTATGTGTCACTGTGTGTGTGTGTGTGTGTGTGAAGTGCACGTGAAATCCTTTGGCAAGGGGCAGCAGCAACGGCAACCGACCTGATTGGTAGTTGACTACCAGCGCGAGCATCAGCATTCGCTCTGTTGGCTTCCTCTGTCTGCCGCATCGCATAGCCAGATTCCATCACCAACAAAGCAAAGCAGCAGCAGCAACAGCAGCAACAACAACAGCAACGAAAACGAAATGTTGCTGAGACATGAAGTTGACAGCTCAATGCGCTTGAACAAAACTCACAGCACACACACACACACTCATACACTTACACATTGACACACACACACACAAAGACTCGCACATAACGACGTACACCAATGCACGAGCACAAAGTAAGCTGAAAAACGCAAAAGAAGAAGCAACGCAACCCAGGGAGCTTTCTCACCAAACAATTAGAGCCAATTAAATAGGTGCACCTGCATGCAGAGAATTATTCTACAGAGCAGACAAAAAGCATGTATATATTATAAAATATATATAAAATTTATTCAATTATATTATTTATAATTTATTTTTAAAGAAATATTCTTTATTTATTCACATTGATAGCAAAACTTATATTATAAACATTGACATTGTAATTATTTAAAACTTTTCGAATAACTTAAATATTTCAAACAAAAATTCATTTTTATAGTTATTTAATACATTTAGCTGAAGTGCTTCTATTATTATGACCTATGCTGCTCGAGTGAATTGCAAAAAAAGGGCTGCACTCTACCTCAGTGGCGGACTGGCCCAATGCTCGTTTTGCTGTTCTTGTTATTTCTCTAGTTGTTCTCTTCCTCCTTCTTCTTCTACTTCTGCCTGCTGTTGTTGTTGTTGTTATTATTGTGGTGGACGCATTGAGGAAGAATCCATCAATTTTTATGTTGCCCTCGGTCGACATTTTCGTCGATTCTGTTTTGCTGTTGCCGTATTGCTCAAAGCTCGTAAAATGCAAATCGAAATTCATATCGACACAGACATACTCACATACATACATACATACATACGTACTCACACATACACTGGCATGGAGTAAATGGTATGCGTTGGTATTAGTGCTGTGAGTTGTTTGCCGATTCCACCCCTTTTCTCATTGTTCTGTCCATCAAAAAATGTGCACAGCAATAACAGCAGCAGCAGCATCAACGAGCACGAACAAAGAAGAAGACGCAGTTGGATAAAAAAAAATCCATACACATGAAGTTGTTGTCGTTGTCTCGTTTCGTTGACTTTTTCGTCTTCTGCTGCCGCTGCTTCTGCTGCTGTTGATGCTACTCCTCCTGCTCAACGTCATCGTCGTCTCTCATTGTTCCTGCTGTTGATTCGTTGGCTGATGCTGCTGCTGCTGCTGCTGCTTCTTCTTTCTCTGCTGCCACTTGAGCTTTTGCTGGTCGCTGCCTTCTTTTCAATTGTTGTTGCTGTCGCTCGTTGTTATCGTTTGCTATTTCGATATTTTTCTCATCGCTGTTGCCATTGTTGCTGCTGCTGTTGCGCTGCTTCACCAAATGTCTGCCAAATGCCACCCCGCCCCTTTTTTTTTGGCATTGCATCCGCCGCCGCCGCCGCCGCTGGCTCTGAGCTTTCAAGCGTCTGACTTGTAACTTCAAACTTCATTTCAGTTTCGGCCAATCTCCAAAATCCGAACGTTTCATTCATTCTCTCATAAACCTCCCCTGCCACTCGCATGCAAGCATATAGTATATGAATGTATGTGTAAATGTATGTACATACGTATGTATGTATGTATGTATGTCTATGCACCTCCATTGCTTTCTTTTGCATTTCTCCGTTTGAGGCTGTGACAACATAGAGATAAAGCTACTCGACACTTTGAAGAACCATCAAAATATGTGGGAAAAGTTTTAAATAATTTTTAAAAATTTAAAAATTTGTGTTAAATAAAGATAGTCTTTAAACTTTTGTAATCTATAATATTCTTAGCTTAGACTTATTTTGACATGGAATTAACTTATTGTTTATATATTTTAATTTAATAATATGTATAAATACAGGTAAATCTGTAACTAGAGTTAGCAATTAGTCACCTTTCCCAGTTAAGTTCCTTAAGCTCAGAAAAGTGTCAAACAAATTGCTTATCAGGGTGCTGCTATTTTAGTTTTCGACTGTTGTTTTAAGCATCTTAATATCAACTAATGTCTATATATACCCATAATAAATAAATCGTTCTTTGTTTCACATTCCTTAATACTTATCTAATTCTAGCAATATTAATATACATTTATCTGAAAATTTGTATATACACAAGAACTAAACCTACCAACCAGAGCTAGCATAGAGTGAACAATGAGTCTAGATTATGTAATTCCATTTAATATTGATAGCCTCCACAACGAAATACTTAACAATATTGTTTATTTAAAGGTATATAAATCCTTTCTTAATCATCGATAAATACTCGCAAATTGGTGTCGCAGAACTCAGCTGAAACGCGCGCGAAGTTTATTTACGCATTTATTTAATATGTCAGCACTATAATAACCCTATTAAGCCAATTCCAGAGCGTATTACAACTTTGTCATAAGCTCAAAAACCATATGGCCAACAGACCTCTCTCTCCCATTCTCTCTCTCTCGCTCGCTGTCTCTCTGTGAAAATTGATGCCGCCAATTAAGAGGCGTTGCGAAAACATTTCGTTAAATTTTTGCTAAAATTGGCCAAAGCCAGGATAAAGCAGGCAACTGGCAACTGGCAAGAGGAGCGAGTGGCTGCCTGGGCCATTGGAGCCATTGGAGTAACCGCCATATCGACACTGCAACCACACATATCACCACTCAAAACATCCGACACAATCCAATGTTGATTACCACATAAAAATCCATTGCCCCGCTGCACCACCCAGCACCCAGCACCACAGCGCCGCGATTTGGTCAACAATTTTGATTGCCTCGATGCGCGGAAATTATTCCTAAAAACAAATACAACACACACACACACGCATACGTATACAAATTCATTTGAGTGGATTTCAGTGGCCCCACCCACCACCCACTGCAGCACAGAGTCCTTTTAGTCCTTTTTCCCAGTGCATTTTATGCGTCCGGCGTCCATTTCGCTAATGGTGAAGCCTGGTGCTTGCAGTCGCTGCTGACGTCGCCGTTGCCGTCGCCGTCGCCGTCGACGCCCTCGCCTGATGATTGTCCTGCAATTTGTGTCCTGGACGTGCATGCGTGTTGGAAATTGTCGTTCTTATTGCCATTTCAAAAATTATTTCGCGTTAATGGCAATTACCACTTGTGCATGTCCTGGCCCCAAGCTGTGCTCGAGCTCACCACCCGCCCCTCCGCCCACATCCTGCCCGTCCGCCTCCTGCCCGCCTGCTGTAATGCAATTCGAAATTATATACATATATATATTTTTAAAGAAATTTTATGATTTCCCAGTTAATTTATGTTAAGTGTACTTAAGTGAAAATTGTGTGTGTTTGGAAATTAGCCGAGCTGTGGGCGTGGTTTATGACTCAACACAATTAGTTGCACTTTCGCACTTTGATAATCGCGCATTTGCGCTAACTGCAAATGCGAAAACACAATTAGCACACAGCGAACAAGCATCTGGTTGCATATGGGCATTATTTCTACAATATTTAAGTGGTTCAAGTTTCTGCTTTTTGCCAGTTTGAAGTGCGTATATACATGATTGATCAGAAATTAAATGTATATACTAAAATAATATAATATATGTATGTAAAATAATAAAGGAATACTCAATAATTGTAATAATAAAATTGCTGACTCTTTCTCTTAAAATGTTCTAAATACAAAATACAACAGAAAATGTGATATCGATTTTAAATTATGTATGAAAAGTTATCGATTATTTGAAACATACTTGATCTGCGCATGCTGTAGGAGCAGCTCTGGTTAAAGTCAAGTCTATAGCTCTTATACGAACAGATAGATAGTCAGAGAGACAAAAATGCATTGTTAAATTAACTCAAGGCTTCAATCTGTCTTTGCTGTTCATCCTGATCAAGAATATTTATACTTATACTCGATCAAACTTGTTCTCGATAACGTCATCTATTTGGCCTTGGCCTATTTCATACATTTCAACAAAGTCCCTGAAAGTCTTATCAGAAAACGTAGCTCAAAAAATTCCTAACATAAAAATCGCACTTTTATCATTTTATAACTTTTTATATTACTCAATAAATAGTTTTAAAAGTCTCTTATTATATTAAAACAAATTTTTGTATATCAAGTTACTCAATATTTTCAAGTGCAGCCCGCTTAAATATTGACGGCAACGATAAATAAATAAAAGATTAAAAATATTGCTCCCCAGTGATTAAAATAAAAAGCGAAAAAAAAACAGACGCCCAAATTTTGATTAAGAAACATGGGTCAATTCATAAAGTATAGATTGAAAGCAGAAAAAATAAATTTTATGACAGCTAAAATTGAAAAAGTTATTAATAAATATTTAAAAAAATAAAATAAAATTAATGGAATGCAAGAAAATAAATATAGCTATTAGAAACTATCTTTAACTAAACTCAAAATAATTAAAAACTCTATGAAAACAGATAAATAAACATATATCAAAAAGTTAATTTAAGATTTTATTTATTTTTGTTGCGAAGACTTACAAATTGTGAACTGAGAACTTATTTTACACACATATATGCATATATTAATAAATATTTAACTTAACCTTGAATTGAATTCAAAGTAAACAATATATCTGTATATGAAGCAGAGTCTATTTATATATTTACTTCATATTTATATTACAATCTGCTCAGATATGTTTTATAGCATAATTTGCGCTTAATAACGAAGAGATTTGTTGAAAATGCATGTTGTAAATGTGTAACAAATACTTAAGGCCATATTTGAGGCAACAAATTAAATAATTCCAAATTTTACGATGCATTCGAAATACACCCACACACACACATACACACACACATGCTTGGCTATATACAAAAATTGTTGTTTGAAACTGGAAAAATATGAAACGAAAGATGAAAATTGTTTAATTTTCTGGAACTCATCATCAGCGAAACCATAAATTATCAGATATGGAAAGAAAAGCAAGCGATACGCTGGCCTCTATATATGGACGCAAGAGAACGAGAGAGAGCGACTGAGAGGCAACTAAATAACTCCGAAGAATGAATTATGACAGTTCTAATTGACTGAAATATGGTGCGATGGCTGCTTTCCATCATATGTATTCCTTCTTTTATATTGTATAAATATATATATTTGGACTTTGTGCGGGTTACAGTGGGTGTGCACACACACACTCAAATATATATATATATATGTGAAAGGGGGAAACTGTTCAAGGGGCTAGCGAGCGCGCTCAGTTGAAGTATCTTACAGATACTTTTGCTTCACTTTCGTTTCAGTTACGCTGGCTGCATTCAATGGGAATTGAAAAGCAGACAACAAAACTGCCAAACAATGAGGCTGCTGTTGTCGCCAGCTTCGGCATTTGCCGTTTGCCATCGAGTGCATCTCGAGCAGTGCCACAAACATTGCCCAAAAATGCCGAAAAACTGAAAGACTGAAAAACCCAAAAGCCACTGAAATGTGTCTAAAGACGTCGGCGAATGGCGACGCCTGCTTTGCTGACTCCTGCCACAGTATTTCATTTTTCCTCTTCTTGTTTGAAGTGCCAGTTTATGTATCTGAAAGATACGCTTAGCAAGCACACACACACACAGCCAGAGAGAGAGGGAGAGAGAGAGAGTCAGTGTAAGAAAGGAAACGCCATGCCAAGCTGTTTGGTAAATGGAAGAAATGGATTTTTGACAGATTTATGACTATCGAGCCGTCTTCATTTTTTGAATTATTGCCATCGAAATAGACGAAAAATTCGGGTATTTCTTTTGGTTCGGTTCCGTTCTTAAACTGTTGCCTCCCGCTGCCAGTCGTAACAATCCGCCGCACACATGGATTTCGATTGGATTGCGTTTCGATTGGGATTTGGCCTCGACTTGCTTTTTGGCATTGGTTGCCCTCTCGGACTCGCTCGCTGCAGGAAAAGGAAGTGTGGCTTTCTTTTCAATTTGTCCTTCAGCCTGTCCTTACCTATAAACCACTTGAATGATTTTTGTTTTTTATGTCAAGCTGTTGTATGAGAACGTATGCTCATGCGGAAATGCGCTCGGCTGATGTTTCTATATGTTTTTTTGCTTTTATGACCAACAATCTTTGAGGGTAGCTCCAAAACTTAAAATGTACGTAAATATTTTAAGCAACTAAATTTGACTTAATATATTGATAATATTTTAATAAAATAATAAATTATGCGTATTATTAAAATAGGTGTATCTATGCAGGCTTAGATCATCTATAACATTTTAAGAAGTTTTGCTAATTATTTAAGATTTATGTTTCATTAGGTCTTCCAAAGCGAGACTTGTGAATCTCAGCATAGTTAAGATGTTTATGATTTTATTAATAATTATTCAACTATCAGTCATAAAAATATTATCTTTATTATATAAATATAATATTAATATATATAAATACGACTTGAGGTAAATGAAAGTTAAAAGTCCATTAGCTTAGCTTTAATATGATATAGAAAACATTTAACTATCGTATTATACCTCTTCTTGTATACAATAATATTGCACTTTATACAAATTCGTGCCATAAGGCCTTTGATTATATTTGTGTAAAGATTTTCAGCGACTTTTTGCTGTGGCTCTAAAGAATTCCAACTGCGGCTTCGGCTGGAAGCGCCAGCTGCACAAAAGTAAACAAAAGACTCGAGGAGAGAAAATGCAATAGGAAAAATTGAAAATGCAACAGAAGCCAAAGCGCTGGCTTAGCTTAGCCAAAAGGAAAAAGAAAATCTATAAATGCTGTCGCAATAGTCGTAAGTCCGCAATTTACGATCGATCGATTTCAAGTTAAGCATATGCGACTACCCGACTGCAACTGCAACTGCAACTGCGACTGCAGCGAATGGAATGGCTGCCTGGAAGATGGAGTTGCTAAGCAAACTGTGGTGCACGAGAAGCAGCAGTTTGGGGCAGCGGGTGTGGTGTGGCGTTGCATGTGTCAGATGGTGCACCGAGCACCGTTATGATGTGCGCTTGATGCGCCGGCGGCGACGTCGGCAACATTTTGCACTTAATTTAATTTGTACGGCAAACAACGGGGCACATTTCATTTCGTTGCAAATATGAGCGCCACCGCCACCATCGAGGGCGCCGTTGGCTTCGTTGTGGGCGTGGCATTTGGGAGTTGAAGTGCAGCTGGTGGGCATTGTGGGGGCATGCGGGGGCACGCGAGGGCAGCGGCGACGGCGGCGGCAGGGGTACCGTGGCTGGTCCATATCAGTTTCATGGAACTATGGTCACGATTTGGCAATAATGTTGCTTAAATACGCTACGGCTGAAGTCGAGGCCGGACCTGAACCTGCACCGGCTGCGACTCTCTCGACGCTCGACTCTCGGCCTCGATGGCCAATTGTAAAACATTCGTTTGCGAGATTTGTTTGCGGGATAAAAATAAAATTGTTCATTTAAAGTAGCTGCTTCTGTGTGTGCCGTGTGGACGACCGCAGCAGCAGCCGCCGCAGTTTGTTGAGGCTCTGCTCGTTGCCCCCGGGCAGGCGCATGGACATTGCCGTTGCCCGCTTCCAAATTGGCTTTGTTTATGAGATCGCTTTTATCGTTCGCGGCGAAGGACCTGCGGGTTAATTTCTTAGCGCTACTTAATTTTTCTCTCTTTCTCTCTCTCTCGTTGCTCTATCAAATCAACGGCAATTGCCATGAGTTGTCCAAGCAAAAAACATAGCTAAAAACAGCGGAAAAAAATTCGCTAATTTCCAGCAAATTCCTAGGCTTATCAATCCCATTTAGATAAGCTGTGCAATGTCGTTGTTATTTCCCGAAAGATACTTGTAGCTCGATACCACAATCGACGATGTAGTTCGATTGTCTCATGCTTAGGTGGCTAAAAGATACAAAAGGCGGAACAGATCGAACACAGAAATTGCAACGCTTCAATGAATATCGCTTAAAGAAAAGACATTCACATTTCCATGGGCATCATCACGAGTGTCTTCCAAACAAAAAGAGCTGAAAGTCTTTTCGTTGTTTCATGCGGAACCACAACTCCAGTTAAAACCCAATTCATCGAGTAACTGTAAAATATTCCTATGAATTTCTATGTTCTTGTCATAATAGTTGGCTTCTTACGGTTACTAAAATATATACAACATTTAATTTAATTTAAATATTTAGTAATTTAATTTAAATAATTTAATTTTAATTATACTTAACTTAATAAAATAAAAATAAATATATGTACAACATTTATAAGATATTTAAGAGCAAAAGAATTTGTTAATTAAATTGTTATTTTTAATTTTTATAAGAAGTTTTCTAATTAGCTAAATTTTAACAGTTCTTTATACAGTTTTTACTAATTTTTCTACATACTTTAAGCTTGTTCTATCGTTGCCAAGAAATTTGATTTATATTTTCTGAGAAAAGCTAGAAGCACTGAATGTACTAGCATATTCGACTTCTACAATACAATTTTTAGCTATAAAACTTTGATAAACTAAGATAAAACTGTGATATCTTAATTTATCAAAGTTTAATAACTAAAGTGACAAAATTTTATTTATTTATTTTTTTTATTTACAAGTTGTTTTGTAAGTCGACCTTTTATTATAGTATTGTAGTTACATTCCAAATAAGATTCGACTAGACTTGGACTGTGAAAGTGTCTTATGCAATAGATTCTTTCAGCTATGTGTTTTTTGACTTCTAAAAATGAAAAATATTATATTTTGAATTTTTTTAAATTTTTTATTAATATAGTTTTTAACATATTTGGCTCACAGCTACACAATCAATAATTTTTTTCGTGTTATTTTATAACTAAAGAATATAAATTGCATTTTACATTATCTTTGTCAAAGTATCTTTGAGACAAAGCTAGTAAACTAAAATAATTATGCTATATAACTAATGATATTATAACAAAGTCGTTTATAGTTTTTCACTTACTTCAATATACATATTTAATTTTTTTTTATATTCATTTATACACACAATATTTATCAAGCAAATATTCTTAAACATTTTAAAGAAATTTACAGCTCAAATATAATAAAATCTAGTTAGTAAACAAAAAAAATTGTTTTATTTTTAGCTAAAATCAATATCTCAGATTTCTTACGCTAGTCTAACTCACAAAACTTACCAGATCTGATGGCAAACATAGAGACACAAAAACAAAATTGATAAAAATAAAAACAGAATCGAAAAACCTGGCCATAACACACTGGGATCTTGACTTTTGCCAATCACAACAAGGTTGAGACAGGTCGCTAAAGTTGAGCTACAAATATGGCGTGGAAGTAGCGTAAAAATTGCAATGCGATATACGTAGAGTTGTTCTACTATGTTGTTGTTGTTGTTGTTGTTGTTGTTATAGATGTTGTTGTTGTTGTTGACGATGTTGTTGCTGTCGTTGTAGTCACGGCCGATTGGCCTTTGAGTAACGCTTTTTGTGCCAATCGCAAGCGCTTGTTGTGCTCTTCCTCTTCGACTTCTTCTTCTTCTTCATCTTGTTGTTGTTGTTGTTGTCCTGGTTGTTGAACGACCTGTAGCCTGCTCCCGTTGTAAATGTTGTCGCCGTTGTCGTCACAGACGGCATCACACATTGACCATTGCCGGCATAGAATTTGGTGCAATTGTCGTGGCAGCCAAACACCCGCTGCACCACAGCACCACCCACCTGCCCTGCCCCGTTGGCGATCTTTGGACTGGCTCTTCATGTCTGATTTACGATGCTGGGCCGTTGCCGTGCGATGCCATGGCCAAGATCGTCTGCTGGTTATGCCAGGTCAGTTCCATTATTTTCTGGCCAATTCGCCATTGTTACAAATGCTAATTTTGATATTTTGTATTTAAATGCACGGGAGGCAGCATAGAACTTTATGCAACATTACCAGCAGTTATACCCTTTAGATAGCATCGCTAGGCTCAGGCTACTTTCACTATAACAACTGACTGGGCTAGTGGCAAAAGAAATTGGAGTAAAGCAATTGCTGCTTATATTTATAGTGTAACAATATTATTATATATATTATTATTATATAAATAATAACTTTTATAAAAGTTAAGAAAAATTATACTATTTCAGATTCCAATAATAGCATTATTAATAAAATAATTAATTAAGAAGAATTTCGAGACTATCGGCTATAGTAAATGATGGATTTTTTGTAGGTTTATCAGTTGAGTAGACATCATCTGAAATCGAACAGATTTGCTGATCGCAGCAGACAAGTCTGTTGACAATTTGCTACATCCCAAAACATTATATAATATATAACTTCTCAAATAGATTTTATGATCGATCAATAGAGAAGGCGAAGAGTAACTGAGTGGACAAACTTTGAGATCCTAGCTTGGAAATTACTAAAGAAATTGTTTTTACCACGCTCGCAAATGGGCGTAACTATTGTATATAAAACTTATATTTATATTTGGAATTAGTCTATGCAAATATATGTTTCAAGTCTCAGGTCTTTAGGTCTTTAGGTCTAAGAGCGCCCACAATATGAAAGTTTTTATGTTTAACACTTTATAGAATTTTCTCGCTTCCAGTCGATGTATATTTTTATCAGGACGTGGGTTCTCCTTTTATATATATTTTTAAATTTTAGGCAAACATATTCAGGTTGTCTAAAAATAAGGGATTTCACGTTTTAAAGGTTATATTTATTGTAGATTTTCCTCGAAGGGGATATATAAGACCTCAAAAGATCTACATTGCAAGTTTCTAACTTTAAAAGCGTCTACAGTCTGGCAGCAAGATATGTGTACACTGCAGCAAGCCAATATGCTCTTTACAATGCTTGAAGGCGTATACAAATCCAAACATAAACATATTATATTGCATATGTTAATATGACTCTATTATATTCTAATATATATTCTATATTATCTATATATTCTATATCTCTCTTCATATTCGATATAAAACTTAATTAAACTAAGCTTTTTCTCTACAATAAAATCTCAAATAAGGGCATTCCCTTAGTCGCCATTGCTTGATTTGTTAGTTTATTCGCTTATTTTCTAGTTCATGCTGCAAATGTGGCATTGAATTTCATATTGCGCGCTGTTCCAGCAGCCAAGCCGGTCCCCAATCGCATCGACAATCGTAAGCGTCGCATTCGCCATCGTCTCCATCGTCTCCATCGTCGTCGTCGTCGTCGTCTCACTGCGATCCGCTGTAATGGATGTTATGTTCTGGCGGCGATCGCATGACAGGCGCATGTTGAAGCCGTTGGCATCCGCACCATTATGGCAACTGGGTAACCGATGCCCCAACCCCAGTCTCTGCCCGAGCCTGTGCCTCAGCTGCTGTCCCTGCCCACCATTGCATTGGCAATGCATCGCATTCCCCAAAAAGCGTGTAATCAATAAACAACAAGAGCCATCGAAGCTACGATCCGATGCCCCCTTCAGCCAACTCGGCCCAGCTGAACAGAGTTGCCCAGTTGCCCTGCTCGCTGGACTCCCTGAGACAGGCATCTCGTGTAACCTATGGGAATGCTCTGGCTGGCTGGCTTGCTGGCTGGCTGGCTATTTGGCTGCCTGGCGACTGCTGGCGATTGCGCTCGATTGTATCTGTTTCGCTCTTCTTCTGCTCTTTCTGTATCTGGATAATGATCCATTGTTTGCATCTTGAACTTGTTTTAAATGCGCGCGCACTCGCACACATCCCAGCCTCCCATGCCATCCCATCCCAGCCTCGATCTCCCATCCACTCCACTCCACTCCATCTTGTGGCTGGTGCCTCCTCCTCATCATCATCGTCGTCGTACTCAATGTTCCCGTCGTCGTGGTCGTCAACGCTGCAGCCATATCTGGAGTCTGAGGCTGATTCATTCGCTGTACACCACACATAAAAACAAATACAAAAACAAAAGCAACAAAAACAAAAACAACTACAACAGAGCTGCTAAATTGCTGAGCTATCCGCGTGGCATGTTCAACAATTTCTTCTAATTAGAAGATATTTTGCGCTTATTAGAATATGTTGCGACACGGAGAATTTGGTTAAAGTGCATTCAGGTGCAGACAGCATCGGCAGGCCACCATGTAAACAGCATGAGAACTTACGATCGAGAGTTTGCAAATTGAAAGTCAGATACTTGTTATTATACAAGAAGAGCATGTGAAATTGAATAACTAGATTGATTATGAATACGAATTAAAAATATGAGAATGTTTTCTGCAGATAAAAAAGTATATATATAGGTTTACAGGCAATAAGTAAGAACATATAAATGTCTAATTATAAAAATTATTATTAAGTATTTAATATATATAATATATATCTATGTTTATACATGATAACAAAAAAATTAAGACAAACAAAAATTATTAAATTTATATATAAATTTATAATTATATATAATAAATTTATATAAACAATATTTTGTATGTACAAGATCAAAAAGCTTTCCATATTTAACATGAACTGTATTAACTTCCCTCTGTAAATTATATATAAAATATTAATTTGAAATATATTTTAACCCTTAGTTGACAATGCTCTTTTATAATAATATTTTAAGTTTGCAATAACAAATAATATTAATTAAACAATAATTTGTATAAACTAACAATAATAATAGTTAAATAAACTATCGAAGCTTACACACAAGAGACATTCGAGCTTGTTTAAGCAATTATAAATATTATCAAGTATGAAGAGCTACAGTATGACTCTGTCATGAAAGAACTAACCTGTTCCAATAGTACTTCTAATATATAACACTCATTATCAGTCAAGCTGGTGGGGGGCTAGGAGGACAAAAAGGTAACAATAAAAATAATAAAAAAATTCTACTGCAATGCGATTTCATAAACAATTTTAATCTAATCTGTTGCACATGAAAATAAACCACTAAGAAATATGATCAGCGCCGATTAAAGCACTTTAAATCAATCAAAATGTATTGATAGGCCCCGCTGATGGATTTACAAGCGAAACAATAGGGCTCTTATAATTTCAGTAGAATGATTGTAAATCCGAATTATGATTGGCAGCATTGACTAAGAGGCCGTTACACGTGACTCAACTAATCCTTATCGCTATCATACTATATATACAATACTTCTAACTGTAAGCAATACGATTTAAGTAAATTGTTTAATAGCACTCACTGCTGCACGATAAGCACAGGGATTTATAGTTTTGCTCACTCTTATCACTCAGCTTGGTTTCTCTTGATTTGCTTTTCGATCTGCTCATATATTAGACATATCAGATCAAATATTTAATGAATGTTTTCGTATTTCTGTGGCTGTTGGCCTGATCATAATTTATTCTTGAGATGATTTGCATGGCAATTCCAATGAAAGATCCAAACTGACAGCCATAAATATTCAACTCAAAACTCCAACCTTTTGTGTTTTAAGTTTCATTTTTTATCAATTTATTTCTTTTCTTTTTCTTTTTCTTTTTTTTTTTTGGTGAAAAACTTTTAAATATTCATGCGCGATATTTGTCGAAGCGACAGATCTGCAGCGGCTACGATCGATTGTCTCCTGAGTTGTAGGCGCTGATCTTGGCCCAGGTCCTTTGTTTTTGTTATTTTCTTTGAGGCAACAGCCTCAATGCCATTCGATTGTTCCAGCCAGGCAAATGCCAAAAAACAATGGGTCATTTAGCCAGTGTCTGTGGCCTGCCTGCCTGCCTGGATTGTGTTCGGCTTCCCCAATGCCTGGCACCGAGTAACTTACCGAAAACGTTACCGATCCTGACAGCCAACAAGTATGGCACGACTCGTTCGCCAAGGCTCTTGTCCTTGTCCCTCGCAACATTCGCAACATTTGCAACATTTGCCCGGGTCCTCTGAGTGATTTATTAAGTTTGTGTCAATTCTTGAAATTATTGGCCCCAAACGACTGCTGGCCTAAGCCCGAGCTTCATTTTCATCGCATCGTGCTGACGGCTTCTGCATATCTTAACACATTTCGGTATTCCCTTGAAAACTCATTTCATAGAAGATGGAATCCCTTGATCGAATCTCAGGAAATACCACAAACCAGATACCAAATACCAGATACCAGATATAGCCTATTAATTTGCATGAACTTTGCTTTTAAGACATTCAACTGAAACTTTTAGCTCGTTTCGAAGTTCCTAATCCAACTTACTATATTTATTTATATTAAAATCTCTACTCATTATGGCGAGAGTAGTTCAGAGAGTTATCAGTCGTTAACACAATGAAGTATCAAATAATTATTAAGCATAAGCCAGTCTAACATATCTTAAACTTTCAATTGTCAAAGCAGCAAATGTTTTCTTGGCTGGGATAAATGGCAAAACAGATTGCCTAAACATCGAGGCATCAAGATGCGATGACTTGTGTTCAGATCGCAGCAACTTAATCTGTAAGCTGAATAGAGTGCAAATGCCAATGCTTCCATTCAGCAAAGTGGGTAGCACATAACATATATAGCAAATGGCTGAGGCGCATGCAGGAGCCATAATTTAAATTTTCATGCGCTTCGACTGTCAATTGTGCGCAGCCAACAACTCAGTTTAATGGCAGCAGCCCATGAGGCGCAGCTACAACAGCAAAATTTAAATACAAACAACTAGAAGCCGCAGCAGCAGCAGCAACAACAACCACAGAGCGAACCACAGAGGGAACCACAGAGGCAACCACTGCAGCCCAACGTAACTGGGCTCGACTGGCGCTAAATCAAACGATGGCCACGAAATTGCCATAATGACGACACAGCGATGACGATCATCATAATGATGCTACCGCTGCTGCCCATAATGATCATATTGATGATTATTACGTTCTCGGCGCATCGGCAGCCAAAATAATCAGCGTAAAATTATTGGAGAATCGCGCAATGCCGAAGAGCACTTGTTGAAATCTCAGCGCTACTTGCAGCCAATCAGCAACTAAGAAATCGATAGTTGAATACTCTTAGCAAGACTTTAGATCGGCTTTTGTATTGCAGGCAAGTTCATTGTTTAGTTTTAGTAAATCAATTGACATATCTCCAAATTCAATTAACTATTTTTGAGTGATTTTATGAAACATCAAAAGCGAAATGGTTTTTTTGCGCTGTAGATCGGAGCATAATTTAACTGACATAGGAACAGTTAAATTTAAATCTATATATAATAGATAGATGTTGATGGAACCCTTTATAATATCATTTTGTGCTTCCATCTTTATAAAACTCTGCTCATAGGCTAATGTTCAATTAAGAAAGAAATGGGATGCTAGCAAGAGTAAATATCTGATATATATGAATATATATATATACCTATATCACATAGAGTATATTTATATATATATATATTTATATAAACTAGCAGTAGCAGTACAATTCGTAACGATCAGAGTTTTATTAAGATTTTCTTGCAAAATTTTATAAAATCTTTAAGAAAGAACTATCGCAGCTATATATAGTAATATATAACTTAACTTTGTATTAATTCAATCTCACTTACTCTGCCATATATACTGTCTGTAGTTGCTGAGAAAGTTAAAGTTTCTTTAAGATAGATTTGAAATGATTAGGTGGGGAGAGAGAGAGAGCGGGAAAGATTTGCAAGTAGGCAGTCTTGTCTCTTTTAATACGGATTAAATCTAAAGTAAATAATAATAAAATGCCTCAAACACGAAAAGATATATTATTTTATATACTATTACTATAACTTTTACTATATTATATAAAAATTTTCGTTTTATTCACAATTTCCGGGTACTTTCCGGTCACAATGTATATGTATTAATTTATGCATACTCGTATAAGCATTATCTAAGTGCTAAAATTACAAATCAATTCAAGACTCTGTGAGTCTTACTATAAGCAAAAATTTCTACATATTTATAATAGAAGAACATTAATGAATAAACCGCAAAGATACCCCTTCTATATACATATGCTTAAAACAATTATAGAATTTCACTTGCCATACTCAGTCACAAAATCACAATGCCCAGCGCACAGTACATTTGTTTAAAAAAAAACTGATTGCACATGTTGTAAGTTGCAAGTTGCAAGTTGCAAGCTGCAAGTTGGCAAATCGAAATTATCGCATAATCGTGTAGAGCGCGCGTTGAGGCAATTTCGGTTTGGATTTGTGGCTGTTGGGCACAGAAGCGACAGCGCGTCGCATGCTGCACAGAAAGAACATTGCAGCCGAGTGCAAATTTGTGGCAGCTACTTTGGCTGCCAGTCGATGTGAAGAGAGAGCCTCAGCCTCACATGTGCTGATGATCTGCAAACAAAAGTCACATTGGTCACGATCGAGTCGGCAGGCAACGGCCTGCTGGCAGCAGATTGCTCTAATTGAGTGTGGGCGTGGCAGCCACTCAAATGACTCAGGCAGAGCAAGCATATTAATGAGTTGCAGCAACATGAAGCAGTTGCAGTTTAAGAATTTGGATTTTTAATATGAAAAGTGAAAAGAAATGCAAATTATTTGGGATCCATGAAGTTTTTATAGAAATTTTTAAAATTTATTTAGTTTATTAAATAATAGAAATTCTGTGACTTAATTTTATTACATGGAATGTTTTTATTGACAGCTAAATATTAGCAGAGATGATTATATACAAAGATTATAGATGATTTTTGGTATGGATATTGTAGGTAATTTGATGAGCTAGAATAAAGTGACTCAAAAATTTTTTTAATAAAACTTAAACAGAAATATTTTAATATATATTCTTCTTTCTTTTTGTTTAATGATAAAACATTTAATCTAAAGCACCACCTACCACAGATAAATAAGTAAAATTATGAGAATAGTATGATCTGTGTAAACTTTACTCATCATATATGTGTTCTTTATTCTATAAGTTATACAGAGCCTTGAAATTTTGCCTTTTTTTAATTTTTAAAAAATAATTTTAGTAATCAGATGACTCAAACTGAAGGCAATATGTTCATGGGTAAACTAATAAAATTCATACATTGTTATCTGATTTTTATTAATATTTTTTATTCAAGGCAAAAAGCAACAAGAAACTAAAAACTTTTACAGACTAGACACTTTTCTTTTTTATAATTGATTCATTTTTTCATATAACAAAATTTATTTCATTCAAATCGGAGTTTTCTTTAAAGAGATGTAACTTTTATAACTTTTGAAAAAAGTCAAACCTATTCAGCTGAGCGGCACTGTATGCTTAACAGAAGCATTGAGTGCAGTTCAGTGTATCTCATAGTCGGACATGGTCCCGATTAGAGCTTTCTTACTTAATTTATATTGAACGTGAAAATATTTGTGTAATTTTCATTGCTACTACAGCTGAACTTCTAAATAAAAACAAGTTGTAGTTACGCCTTTAGATTATTTTATGACTTTTTTACTATATTAATAGTTTACTTTCAAATACAAATATTTTATATAAGAGTCGAAAAAGGAGTGAGTACAAGACAACTTCCATACGTCTGATAGTTCTGAACCCTCTCTGATCAAAGCCTGCCACAATTATGACATTTTAATGCCTAACGTTGACCTCCTAGTCGAAATTCCTATAGGCTTTTCTGGCATTCATGCATGATTCATTTTAGACTCTTACCTATCAGTAAGTCACTAAGTCAGTTCAGCGGTCAGTCGTAAAAATACTCATTGATAAACATACAGTTATGTATTTTGTATATTTATATCAAGAAGGTTTTTCTGACTCACACATTGACTAGAGTTCAGATGAGAATGCCCAACATATCAAAGTTCAGTCAGAGTAATTGTTTCAATAAAACGCATGAAAGTGCTAAAGATTTTAATCTAGTCTTAGTTAGTTGCCATTTCCAAAAACTGAACGAGAAACTCATATAAATTTGTGTCAAAAATTTGAAAATTTCCTTACTTTAGAAATCTCTAGTGCAACTATCGACAGATCATCTTTTCTGACTCACACACTTCGTTTTAGAAAACAAGTCGAAAATGTTGAACAAATTTGTAATTATTCTGGTGGTCTGTACACTCGGTAGTTATTCGCATTCAACGCAGTTGTCTGCAGCGAAGGATGTGGCTGGCGAAGCGCTTTACACAATCGAGGGCATAATCCTGCCGCCTGATCTAACACTGCGCGTCCCTGACCGCTGGCCGGCCGACATCAGTGTCTCGATCAATGGCGGCGAGTATCTGGGCTTCGTGCAGTCCGATGGCAACTTTCTGATTAGTGGCGTGCCCTCCGGCAGTTACGTGCTCTACGCACATCATGCGGATATATTCTTTCAGCCGATTCGCGTGGACATTGCGAATAATGGTAAGTTTCGGGCACGCAAGCTGAGCCACCTGAAGCCGTCTCAGGTCGTAAGGCTGCCCTACCCGCTAATGCTGAAGCCGGGCATGCGACGCAGTTACTTCCGCACCCGGGAGCAATGGAACATCATGGACTATATGCTAAGTCCAATGGTGCTGCTGATGGTGGGGCCGCTCATCTTGATGCTGTTGCTGCCGCGACTCATCAACGATCCGGAAACCAAGCGTGAGATCGAAAACATTCAATTCCCCAAGGTACCCACAGCTGTGCCCGATCTCAGTGATATGCTCACCTCGCTCCTAACCGGCAAACGACCCATGGAGAAGGGGAAAAAGGCCATCGCCGGTCCATCGAACAGAAAGCGCAACTAAGCTAAGTGGTTCAGTTTAACTGTTACCTATGCTTCTCACTTGTTAAGCTTCATTCATTCGTGCTCTGTGAATAATATCTGAGTTTGAACAAATTCACGTTTTTCATTCAATTGATGCGTTTGATAAGTTTTTGTTATTTTATCTAGCTCTGGGCTCTTATATGGCATTCAGTATTAGAGCAAGGAATATTCAAGCAAACTATATATGTATATTTATTTGCTTTTTTGTTCCGAATAGCATTTAATAGATCATCTTTGTCCTCTAGTTGCCATGTTTTTTGAGTCTGACATTTGTTTTTCGTTTTTTCTAGTTTATACCTATTTCCATGGCATCTTCTGTATAGATTAGAATTTTAAGGGTTGCTGAAATGACTGTCGAGCTGCTGCAGCAGGCAAAAGAACTCAATTTACATTGCAAATTATTCATTCACATAGATTGAGCATTTTGTAATTCCTATAAACCTAGAATATTCAATAAAAACTTATTTATTCTTCAACAAAATCAGTTATATAAATATTTTTACTAACTTTTTGTAGATTTAGCAGGCTTGAATTTATGTATTATATAATAAAATCATTTTTTAAAATTAAATTAATTAATTATAATATTTTAATTAAAACAAATACTAATAAGTATATAGGTTCAATAATTCTTGTATAACTTTTCCAAGATTTATCTAATCTATCTATCTATCTAATTCTATCATCAGCAAACTTCTATATAAGCTACTCTAAGGTCTTTCTCTTGCGACTCTAATAAGTGGAGAGTTCTATGGCTACAGCTCATGCTAAGAGATAAGCAAAGCAAGTGAAGCGTTGAAGCTTTTTATCATGACTGACCAATACAAATTTTTAAATTCAATTTATGATAAACAAGATTTCGGCTTTAAGTATTTAAAAATAAAATGTTTCATATACTTTTTTAGTTTTCAAATACTGCAAAAAGCAATTGCTTCAAAGACTTGAATCCTCTTAAAACTCAACCTTTTTTTGCAACATAAAAAATTTTTTTTTAAATATTAAATGTTTCTTCAAGCACTTTTAGTTATTTGGCCATGGCTAAAATATCATTTCAGCTTGCAATTAAGTGAATTTTAATCAATTTCTGTGTCGAATTTTGTTTCGCTGAAAATATCAAAAAATATCTTTTGCCGCCCTTAAATAAAATACGAAATTCTTTTTTATAAATTCAATAAAAGTCGGTTTATTTTGATCACAATGATTCATTTTTTTCCAATTTCATTCTCTTTGCCCAGGAATTTGGCAGCCCTGAAAAGGGCTTTTCCTTATACTTTTCATATTTTCATATTTTTTTTTTTTAATTTCAATTGTTTTTCGGGCAATGGGGCCAATTAAAGAAAGAGAGAGAAACGCCCACAGCAGCCAACAGATGCCGCAGTCTTTCAAGGATGTCACAAGGCGCAGATGAAAACGATTCTGCAAGCAGAAGGAAATGGAGAGTTTTGGTTAGATTTGATGCAAAATGAAGCAGGAGAAGAAAGCTACAATCGAGCTGGCTTTAGCTAATGATAATTACCTTGAAAAAGTCGGCCCCATTGCTTGGCTGGGCTGTGTGGGCGTGGCTCGTGGCGCGCACAATGGGCGGCAGGCGGAGTGTCTGGCTGTGTGTGTGTGTGTAGGACCTCAGCCGCTGCCGCGACGCGCTGCGTTCTGTCGAAATGTCCTTTCGATCTCGCATTATATATATATTTGTGAGAGACCTGATATATATATAAATGTGGTTTGTGGTCTTCGCTGAGTGCGTACAAAGAAGAGTCTCGCTTGACCTTGCCGCCGCGCCACGCCTCCGACTAGGGGAGGCGCCGCGGCTGGCCAAGCGTGGCAAACAAAAAGGTTGACAAAAAATCTTTATTTTGTTCGAAACAACGAAAAAATATTTTCGGTGGCAAATTCTTGGCGTGCCCACGCTTTAGGCGGTCTTCTCTTTCTTCACGCAGAACTGACGCAAAGCCGCCAGCGAGTTGCTGGCGCTCAAATTCTCCGGCGTCGACGAGTCACCAACGGCTTGAACTGCTGCTGCCGCCGCCGCCGCTGCCGCTGCTAGCTTGGCGCGCGTATTGGCTGCGCCGCTGCCGCCGCCGGCGCCGCTACTGCCGAGCGAGTCGAACATGGAGGAGAGCGCGTTGAGCGAGTCGCTGGGATACTTTTTGGCATTGCCGTCGCTGCCGTCGTACGACTTGTGGCTGGAGGCGGGCGATTTGGGCGTGGCCGAGCGCTGGCTGTCCGCTGGGCTGCGCGGCGGCAGCGGCAGGCGCGACGACTGCGGACTGGCGGCAGCGGAGGACGATTTTGGTGAGCTGCCATTGTTGTTGTTGTTGTTGCTGCTAGTGTTGTTGTTGTTGTTGTTGTTGTAGTTGCCATTGAGCAGCGGCGTCTCAGCTTCAATTTTGGGCGAAGCAGCGGCCAGATCCTGCGGCTCATCGCTCAACTCAGACTTGATTTCCATTTTGAGACTCGCCTCCGGCTCCTGTTTGATGGGCAATTCCAGCGACTGCGACGTCGACTGCTGCGGCTGCTGCTTCTCTGGCGTGGGCGCCTCCAAGCGCGGCCTGGCCTCAGCGCTGCACTCGCTGCCGCTGCGCTCGCTGCTCGTGTAGCGATAGTGCTGATAGTAGGGATCGCTGGTGTCAATCAGCGGCTTGTTGTAGTCCACCGTCTCATCGATGCCCAGGCGCTTCAATATGCTGCTGGCCACGGGCGAAGTGTTCTTTGTGGAGGAATTGGAGGGGCTGCTCGCGGGCAGACTGGCGTGCCTGGGCGGCGTGTCGAAGCTGGTGGTGAACATTTGCTCGATGGCGCTGAGCACTGAGGAGGAACCGGCGGCTGCTTTGCCTGTGCCTGTGGCTGAGTTAGCATTGGCGGCGTTGCCTGCTCCATTCTTCTGCTCCAGCTCGGGCGACTTGTTCTTGGCCAGCAGCTGAGCCGCTTTGGCAATTTCCTCGGGCGACTTGACGCCCGTTATATACTGACGCATGCGCTCGGCGAAGAGCGCCGCCTCGGACTTCTCGGGCTTGGGCTTCTCCAGTGGCTGCTGCTCCTCAGGATTGGCCTTCAGTTCGAGCAGCTTGCGCACGGGCAGCGACTTCTCGCGCTTCTTGGGCGCCGGCCGCTTCCGTGCGCCGGCCGACTGCAGCAATGGCTCCGCGTAGTGATTGTTCTTGGCCATGTGATTGCTGAGATCGCCCAGCGAGCTGAAGGCCTTGTCGCACACTTTGCAGGTGAGCACAGCGGACAGCGTGCGTGACTCCTCCGAGCTGAGGCTGTTCTGGCCGCCGTCCTTGCCATGATCGTTGTGCGAGTTCGAGCCCGACTTAATCGAGATACTCTGCTCCTGCGAGAGAATGTTCGTGTAGTGCTGCGTCTCCTGCATGTGCTTGGTCATCTCGCCCAGCGAGCGGAAGCTCTCGCCGCAGCGCATGCACTTGAGGATCTGCATGGCCTGCTCCACGCCCTTGCCCAGCCACACGTTCTGGCCGCGCACCAGCTTGCGCGGCAGCGGCGTGGGCGGATCGCCGCGGTACTGAAACGCGTTCTTCACGTTAGCCGAGGGCGCTTGGTTGCCCGACTGCTTGCGCTGCTGCTGCGACTGTGACTGCGACTGCTGCTGCTGCTGCTGCGACTGCTGCTGATGGTGGTGTTGGTGTTGTTGGTGGTGGTGGTGGTGTTGATGGCCGCTAGCGTGCGGCTGATTGCTGGGCAAATTGCCGAAGGGCGGCACATTCACGCCGCAGTGCTTGCTGTCCTTCATGTGCGTGGTGAGCGCCTCGAGTGTGGGGAAACTCTGCTTGCACCACACGCACCGGAACACCGAGCTGGCCACGCCCTTGTTCTGCCAGTGCGACTGCCAGATGTTGTGGCGCGCCTTGGTCACACCGCCGCCCTCGGCGGCTGTGTTATTCGAGTTGGAGGAGCCGCTGCCGCTGCCGCTGCCGGCGCCCGTTTGATTCGCAGGACTCTTGGGCGGTGGTGCAGCGGCTGCCGGTGGTGTCGCCTTGCTCTGCGGCTTCTCTTTATGCAGCCCCGACGAGCCACCACCCGAGTTGCCCTTAACAATGTCCGACATCTTCTCCAGCGGATCCACCACCAGATCATTCTTGCCATTCCAGTCGGGAAACTGACCCGCTCGGAATATGTTGGCTGCCGCGACTGCGGCCAAATAGGGATTGACGCTGGGCATTGGCATTGGAGCTGCGGCGGCGGCGGAGGCGGGTGGGCTGTCCGACTTGAACATCTTCTTCACCTGAATCTGACCAATGGTGGTCTCTGGGTCGTGGCTTCGCTTGCGTGTGCCCACCGACAAGTCGAGCGGATTGTTGGCGCCATCGTCGAACTCCTCCTCCTCCTCGGAGGCCACCGGCTCCGCGGACTCGGCGCGCGCATACAAATTGGTGCGAAAGTCCAGCGCCTCCGAGTTGCTGCTCGAGGCGGTGGGCGAGGCCTGTGGCGGCAGCTTAAACGGCGCCGCCGCCTCACTGGGCAGCGGCAGCGGCAGCCGCGGACCCGCTGCAGCAGCTGCGGCCAGCGGAAAGCCATATTGTTGCGCGGCAGCGGCTACCATGTGCAGGTAGGCCTCCATAGAGGAGGGCTGGGCGGGCAGCGACTGCGGCACCGCCGGGAATGTTGAGTGCATTGTGGTGGGCACCACTGGCAGCACGCCCGCCGACATATTCGCCGCGTCCCGCTGGCCACCATTGTCCGAGGAATTGGAATCGTGCGAGGGGCAGCGCTCGCTGGAATTCGCCGATTCCGTGGAACGTGGACGTGCTGTGGGCAGGGCGCTGCAAAGAGTCAATAGAGAGGGCAAAAGTTGAAATTAAAGTTGTCGATTGTTTGAAATTAGGTAAAAGTGAGTAAATTTGAGAAAAGTAAATAAAATAATAACTAAATAATAATAAATAAATACTAAATAAACCAAGTGATGTGGACCAATATAGATTCATTGTTATAATGATCTAATATACAATATAGATTACTGTAGTAAGAAGTATTGTATATATAGATTGATTAATATAATAATAATTATATATTTAATTAATAAATTAATTATATTTATTTATATCTTATATATATTATTATAATATATATTTTATATATATTATGATTTAGAGACAAAAATATTAATATAGATATATTAATAAATTACAATAAATATATAAATATATATTAAATATGTATATATTATAATTTAGAGATGAGATAATATTAGTAAAGATTGCTTGGTATAACAATATCTATAAAAGATACAAATGCATAAAGATTAGAGATAGATAGATTGATAGAGATAGACTCTGATAGATGAACATCAATCAATAAAACGGATATGTATAGAATGAGTGTATTAGAAATATAATCTCATATGAGTTAGACTCTATTCAAATGTCATATATTATATATGATACAGATTCTAGTTAAAACTCTGCAATGCCTAAGCTACGCTTGGGTTGGAAACATTACCGAGAAGTTGCGTTCAAAGTTCTAGTGCAGGAAATGTCGTAAGAAAAAGACAAGCATGCGACTATTTATTTTACAAAAATGTATAGTTTTTCCTACCGAAAAC
Organism: Drosophila leonis; assembly: GCA_035045365.1. Taxonomy (NCBI): domain Eukaryota; kingdom Metazoa; phylum Arthropoda; class Insecta; order Diptera; family Drosophilidae; genus Drosophila; species Drosophila leonis. The sequence goes on along the minus strand of JAWNPC010000389.1, from coordinate 456,727 downwards.
TTTTGTGTAAATATAAATTTGAAGATGCTTCAAAAGATAATTAAAATATATAAAAAATATATATTTAAATATATATAATATAATTGAAATATATTTATTATTTCTATATATTTTTAAATTTTATTATTATTTTTTATATATTTTTATTAAGTTTTTTAATATACTCTAATTCAAATTGTATTTGTTATTATTATATATTTCTTTGTATATAATAGAGATAGAGTGAGAGAGAAAGAGACAGAGAGAGTGAGAAGCAGATCAAGAGAGCAGCGATTGAATTGATTGAAAGGCAAATGCGAACTCAGCTAAGGCACTTGGTTAACGATTCAATCTCTTGCTCACTTTATCGCCCTCTCACTCTCTCTCTCTCTCTCTCACTCACTCTCGCTACAAGCCATTAATAAATCAGTAGCAATAAATTGTGTTAATTATACAAAACGTACAGAAATTAGGCAACGTAATCAGCGCTCATTGATCATCAATCGACAATCGGCAATCGGCGATCAGTGATCACTGATCACTGATCATGTGATCAACTTGTTGTTCAGCAATCAAGTTCGCTGAGTGATCAACTCACTCTTAATGGCTGCGCATGCCATTTTGACAGCACACAAATGGCAAAAACTCTCTCTCTCTCTCCCTCTCTCTCTCTGTCTCTGTCTCTCTTTAAGTGCGGCAAGAACTTTCCCCGCCCTCAATTATATAATCGGCTCATTAGACTGTGCGAGAGAAAGAGATGACATTAATCATTCATTGCTTTCCCATTTGAATAAGCTAACAATGCCTCGTCTCTTTCGGCCATTCGGCCTTCCACTCGATCGTAGATCATTAGTGAAAGCTCGCCATTCGATCATCATTCAGCTTTCGAGAGATCTTGACTGCTCCAAATCTATGTATGCGACTTATATAAATCCAAATGCAATTAATACTCATTGAGGGGGAAGGGAGGTTGAGCAGAGGTCGAGGCAGCTATCAAAATCTAGTGGCACAACAACGGCAACAATATGAAACATATGTCAACATTTCGTTTGTTATTCAAATCCATGAACCAAAACGAAACTGTTCGCAGCTGTTTCATGCCTTATGCACCATGCCCGCCCGCCCGCCTTTCGCCGCTGCTGACAAGTTTTGCTCGTAAAAATCGTTAAAAATCGGTTAAATTTATTTTGGAACAATGGCGTTTAATTCGAGACAGCCAAAGCGTGAATTATGATCGGAGCTCATCATCGCGATTATCAACAGATCTTTCGTCATCTCAGATCGGTTTTATCTTCTACTCATTTCGCCGAACGCAGAGGGCGGCCCATAAAACTGACGACAAAGCGAGCCACAAAAGCCATTCCACATATTTTGCATAAATTAAGTTGGCCTCCTCCGCCCTCCGCCCTCCTCCGTCCACCTCTTAATATGCATAAATAACTAACAAATTTTTATTGCTCTGCATCTACTTATAAATCTGCAAAGGCACATGCTTAACTAAATATATATACAGACATAAATTTATATATATCTTTTTTTTTATTTTTTTCTTTTATAATTTTTCGCTTTAGTTTTGATTTCCTCAATTTTTACACATATTTAAATTGTTTATTTTTTGTTATATTTATAACACAAAAGTTGTAAACTTTTGATGGCAATTTTATTAGCATTACTTTTTTTGTTTGCTGTGTGTGTGTGGGCGTGGCTTAGGCGCTTAGAGCTGCTGACTCGCTAAGCTGTTGAATTTGCCGGAAATGGCAAAGCTTTTGACTCGACTTGTGAGCGAATACGTAACTTGGATTCATAGGCATCATTGATTGACAGGTAAATTGCAAAACATATGAGTCATTTAGTGACATTTGTAATTATTAAATATATCATTGACATTTACAACAGCCCAAGAGATGCCGCTCTCAATCACACGAAGCTCTTCTCTCTTACTGCAACAAGTTGGCAGCACTCTCCTCTTCATGCTAATTACTCTTTAAGTAAAAGTGCACAATGATCTGATTTAGTTTATGAATAGTATTCTATATAAATTATAGTTTAGTTATAGTTACAGTTTGTGTGGATTTTGCTGCTTTTTGTAAACATTTTGTTGGCAAGACAAAAACTTTTGCTACTCAAAACTCAATAGCAAATTTATGCAACTCGATTGTTTGATTTCAATGAGCATGAATAGCTCGAAATGTGTTTGCTTTGTACCTCAGTAAAGCTAAATGTGTTATAGAAATGTGATATTGGTAATTTGTGGATACCTGAAAGGAGCCACAACAACTTGTCTTATAACTAAAGCTCAAATAACTATGGACAAACAAGGGAAAACTAAACAGATAGATAGACTATATAGATAAACATTTTTAATGGATTCAGAGCATTAACATAAAACAAGATATTTATACCATAAATACTTATATGTAAATATAAATATATACAAAAATAAATATATCAAAATATGTAAATATAAAAATATATAAAATAACTATAAAAATAGAAAAATATAAAATATAAAAATATAAAAATATAATACTAATAATAAAAATATAATATTAATACATATGTATGTATAAATATCAAAATAAATAATATAAATATTTAAAATATAATATATAAAATATAAATAAAAAAATATAACAAAATTTAAATAAGTATAAATATATATAAATATAAATATTTTAAAAATATTTATCATTGTTACTCTTAACTTTTCTTATCAAAACGCATTCTTAATAGAAATAAAACCTTTTAAGTTTACATGAATTGTATTGAATCAAATTTGAGCTGCTTTGCGCCTTAAATGAAACTAAACTCGTCTTAAGATAAATAGAAAATTTAATAAAGTTGTTTATATATTTTTAACTTATATAATAAAAATTGCTTCCTTAACTGAAATATTCTTATAATTTATAATCTAACATTAACTTAAATAAAATATATAAAAAAATAATAAAACTAAAAAATATTCTCTTAAAACCTTCCTCAGTTAACTAATTGTCAAAATCAAAATTTGATTTTCACTCTACATATTTTTTAAAATTTCTTTTATTCGAGTATTTTCCCTAACTCACCTGTGAATTCCTAAGCTTTTCTCTATGAATTTTTGGTGTCTTTGTGCTTCTCAATGTCTTATGGCTGTTTAGCTGGTGATGGAACGATCACTCAATTCTGCCAGCATTAAGTTGTCCAACACAATAAACATTTTATCAAGCTATCGATTGTGGTAAAACTTATTGATGGATAGCGTCCAATAGATCCACAAATTATTGTTGCTGTTGCCACTCGCTACTCTAAGTGCACTAATATTGATGGGCTTTTGCCCAATGTCAAACATTGCCGACATCGACTATATACTATATATGCTATGTGATTCATTGAAACTATTTCTCTTCTTTATATAATATCGAAATTGGTTTCTCTCTAAATTGAAACACCTTTCGCTCAGCTACCTAATACACATAGCTGCGTTTAGCTGTGCGCAAATTGCTAATTGGATTTTCAGATGGCGAGGGGCGATTAAGAGTCGCATAGAAAAAAACACGAGAGAAATACCTCAGCTACAAGTTTTCCACGGGCTGCAGCAGCTATCATAATATGCAATCTTGTTATTTGATGAAGCTTAAATCAAAATGATTTATGGGCAGCGACTGAAATGCAGTTAATTACAAGCGGGAATTGTCTCATTAATAATCAAGCACAGACACACACTCACGGCTAGGCAGATTGACGGGTTTGATCTGTGCTAAATAGTACTCTGGCTGTAGATACTTTTGTATCTGCCAGATACTTTTCCGTGCACGCATGACTAATACAGAAACTAAATATTACTAAATAGCCCCCTCGGCCAAGCTGGCTGCAAATTGTGCGCATAAATCTTTGCAGTAATAGGCGCGTACTCAAACACATCTACATAGATAGATAGATAGAGATACATATACAATGCCAGCTAAAGATACAGCGACGCCCACGTGCAGCATATGAAATTTGTATTTTCCACTATTTTGGCTCGTTGAATTTTCTTTGCATGATTTATTCGTTTTGCTAGACACACGCATTTCCCAATTTTCGAAATGAGTTGGGGAATAGGAACAGAAAAGACGCGCCACAATTTGTAGCTGCAGCTGGAAGCTGAAGTCGACTTCTGTGCTGAGGCGAAACTCGTTTTGCGCTCCGATTTATTAAAAAAATGTATCTCAAAACGAGTTTAATCACAAAGCCTATGGCAAACGTTTAGCCAGCGATAATTGCGTGCGATACTTGAGCGATTGAGCAAGTCGGCAATAGCATTTAGTTAGCTCTATATATAGAGAGAGAGAGATATAAGTGTATATATATAAATGTATAGAGTGCTATTTATCGCCTGATATTTGGTTTATAAATCAATTTCTTTGCCTTTGCTTTATAGTCGACATATGGTCTGGGTGGGTGTTTCTTGATATATGGCCTATATAGCGCCGCGAGTTGAGAATTTATAACGACAGGTGTTGGTGGCGACGATGGCGACGACGAGCAAGCATCAAAAAGTCTCGCACATTCGTCACATTCAAAAATAATTCTCAAATCGCATTCTTAAGTAATATTTTTATTTTATCTTATTTTTTTTTTATATAGATCCAGTTTTGGACTAATAGCTAATTAGTCGACTTCTATTTGTGCGTTTCGTTAATGAAAACCAGTTTGGAAATCAATAAACATGCAAACGTCTCCATCTCTGCCTCTGCAAACAGTTTCAATCTGGCTTAAAATATCATTTGAAGAATTTCAATCACAGTGGAAACATAACTTTTGTAATCGAAAATGATTTGAAATAATTAGTTTATAAGTTTTGTTATTCAGTCTTTAATCAACAAATTCTCTTTCAATATTGTAAGTAACTCAATATGGTTCATATTCTGTTTACTCTTATCAATATTATATAGTAAATATATTTGTAAATTAAATAACAACTCTCATATTAACAAGCTCAACAATGTATTGTTCGAATCTTTGTCGCAAATCATGATAAGGTTTAATAAGTGTCATAAATATATATAGTTTCATAGTATATTTTAGTTGAATATTGTTTCTATTCGACTGGATTGATAACAGCAATTTGGGACTCTCATTATATCTCATGGCTATTCTTCACATATTTAACAAAATTCTTTTACATTTGATGAATCAAATCCAAATTTGAATATAATATTTAGTATTTAACTTAATCTTAAATAAATTTATAAAAAAACTTTTTTGATTAAATGCTTTAGTTATTTGGCTTTAATTAAAAATATTTTATAAGCAACTCATAGACAATTGCTTGTAAATATGTATTTGATTAAAAATGTATTAATTGATACAAAAGAATATATAAATATATATTGCATTTATTTGTATATAAGTCTGTTCTCAAACACTTTACAAGCATTGCTAATTACTAACTTATTTCAAATGAAAAGTAAATGCCGGCATTTTGAAGCCCAAATGCCTTGAAATATTCTGAATTAAATTGTTATTTTGAACATCTCTTAAATTAATATAATTCTCTCTAATCTAGCTGTAGTTTGATTAGTTCTAATAGCAAATTTAACAATTTCTTATATGTTATAAATGAATATATACATATAATATTAATATGATAAAATACATAAAAATATACATAAAATATATAATATAATCTGCATCAATGCTAATCTTCACTCATTTTTCATATAAGGTTGTCAAAAAAGTCTTGCGGTATTTCCGCAAGCTTGTCTTTGCAAGCGCGTAGTTCTAGTTGTATTCGTCACATCGGTTCACGCTAGACAATAGGGAAGCGAGCTTCTATAAGAGGGGCATTATGAAGTTGGCAACTCGTTGGGAACTCGTCATCGAACAAAACCGCGCATATTTGACTTAAATCGCATTATTATAACCAATTTTATGAACAATTGAAAATTCAATAAAAATACCGCAAGACTTTTTTGACAACCTTATATTATATTAACTATTTGACTATTTATATTTATTTTTTTTATATTTTCAAAAAACTTATATTTTTCCAAGCTACATCAAAGATATGTTAATTCTAATTACCAAAAACCAATCTTTAACTTATCTACACAAATTGTTGCACCTTTTCTTATATAGCAAAAATTATCTGCCAATAATAATGATGGAAGCATAACATATAAACTTTAAATTTGTTTAATAGTTATCTTATATTAGTCTATAATATTATAATTATTTGACTTCTCTTTACTCACAATTGTTTACAATGACAATAAACATTTGCATGTTTTTCTATATTATTTACTATTAATTTAAAATAATAAACATTTTCTCTCCTATTTATAAAGTAAAATTTTAATTGAAATTGTTTTTGTATTTTATAAAAGTTTGGATTTCCTCAAAGAAAAAACACCTTAAAATATTTAATTATATTTTTAAAAATAATATCTTTTGCTTACCCGGCGTTTAGCGCCTGTCTGTAGATCTCGAGCATCAGCGCCTCGTGCAACATTTTCAAATTTTGCTGAATTTTGACGGATTTTGTGTTTTCTCTAAATTTGAATCAAAAATTTCACTTAATTTGCTGTTTTGTTTTGTTTTGTTTTTTGTTTAATTACTTTTGTAACTTATATATTTAGTTTGACACAATATGCAATATTTGTTTAATAATATTTTGTTTGTTTTTTGTTTATTTATATTTTGCACTTGGTATTTTTTAGCGTTTCCAGCTACGTATAACTTGTGTGTTAAATAGTGTAATATATATATCTATATATATTTATTTATTTATTTATATGATTTCGTTTTTTATTTTTTATATATTTATAATATTTTCATATGGCAGACAGAAAAATTTATGTTGTTTTAATTTAATTTAATAATTGCATTTGAATCGTATACTTCGTTTGAAATTTGTTGATTTGTTTTTTTTTTTAATTTTTAATTTTTAATTGTATTTTAAGTTTTTTTGTTTTGTTTTTGTTTTTTGGTGAGCAAAATATTGTTAAATATATTTATTTATTTTAAATTTGATGTTTTTCTTTAGTGTTTATTTTATTAATAAATATATTTTGTTTTTGTTTTTGTTTTACGTATACTTTTGTTGAACCATTTGTTGTTTGTTTGTTTTGTTGTTGTTTTACTTGTTGTTGTTGTTGTTGTTGTTGTAATCAGTCTTAATTAAACATTTGACGCGCATTGTTAATCTCTTCTTCTTCCTCTATTTATTTCTTGTGAATTTTGACTAGATATGCTGCATGTGTGTTGTTGTTGTTGTTGTAACTAATTTGTTAATAAATTAATTTTCATTAAATTATGCATTTTGTAATTCTTTTTTGTTTTTGTTTTTATCACACTTTTTCTTTTTTAAATGGCGTTCAGATTAAAATAATTGAATTTGTTGTTGTTGTTGTTGGTTTGAAGAACTCGCGTCGCACACAATTCGCTCGCTTTTATTTGTCAATGTGTGCGTGTATGTGTGTGTTGGTTTGCTTGTGTGTGTATGTGTGCGTGCGTATGTTTTGGTTTCTTTTTGCCTGTCGTGCTTAGTGCGGTTCATCCGGATTCCGTCGTTACTCGTTTGAGAGTCGAACAGCGAATGAATGTGTCGGCGTTGCCGTGTCGTCACTGGCTGCGGCGCTGCTGCTGGCTGCTGGCTGCCGCTTCTTCTCAGTCTCGGGTCGCTTCTTCTGCTGCTGCGCTGCTGCTGGTGCTGCTGGTGCTGCGTCGGCTGTCAAACTGATTCAGTCAAGAATCAGACACAAACAACAACAATGCGTTCGCTCCTCTGCTCCTCTGCCTGTTCGCTGCTGATTGATACCAAAAAAATGAAGTTCAAAGCGCGGTGGCAGCGACGCGCACGTTTCGTTTCGTTTCGTTTTGTCTGCTTTTCTGGAAGCTGCGTTGGCGGCTCTGCTGCTGTTGTTGTTGCTGCTGTCTTTTGACGAGAGTTGGACTTGAAACACGACGCTGACAACGACGCTGACGATGACGACGGCGACGGCGACGGCGACGTTCGTTAACACGAAGCGCGCGTTTGGCGACGGCAATTTCTGATTCGATTGCGTTAAGCGACGGCGCAACGCAATGCGCACTCAGTTCGTGTATTGTTGTTGTTGTTGTTGCTGTTGTTCGAGTATTTGGCGCCCCCACCAAAGCGGCGACGTCGACAGCGCAGCGTGTTGATTACTTTGCTTTTTGTGTTTTTTCTTTTTTGGTTTTGCTTTTTGTTTCTCCTTCCCCACCACGACTGCTACTAGCAGCTGGCTGTCACAAATGCTGTGATTAAATGTGCTGCTCTCTCGCTCGCGCACGCTGACAGCGACGCTGGCGTCTGTGCTAATTAATTACAACGACTGCGACGGCAAAGGCAACGGCAACGGCGACGACGACGCAGACAGCACGATTCTGTCCACGCGCTTTTGCTTTTACCCTTTAACGTTACGTTACGTGCGTGTTGTTCTTGGCGCGCCACAGAGCTTTTCGAACATGATCGTTCGCTGTAACGGTCTGTTGTTGACTGAAATTGTGGCGCGCGGCCGGCGCGACGAGAGCGCGACGTTCGCGAGAGCGGGCGCTGCCAGTGCGCATGGCCGGCAGGCACGTTTCCCCTGCACACCAATTGGAGCTGCCATAAATCTTGTTTATGTTTTGCGGCCTGTGTACGAAGTGGAAATGGAACAGTAAGCCAGCCAGCCAGCGCAGGGGAAATGTTTGCGCTCGCTCTGCCTCTCACACTCTGACTGTTGCTCTCCCGTTGGCTCTCGCTCTCTCTCTACCTCTGTCTGTCTCTCTCAAATTAGCTGCATGCAGCAGCGTTTCGTCAGCGCGTCACCCTTTTGGTAGGTCGGCGGCTTCAGCACATTCCAATTCCATCACTCCGCCACAATTAAGATTTATGACAGTTCAAAACAAATTTTCTCACTCGCATGCGCTGGCTCACTCACTCCCTCACTCCAATGGCTGTGCATGAGTGTGTTTCTGTGTGTGTGTGTGAAGGTGGTTCGTTCTAATTTGTTGCTGTTGTTGCTGCTGCCTCTGCTGCTGCTGCTGTTGCTGTTGCTGCTTTCGTCTGCGCCGCTGCTGCAGCTGTCGCGCTTTCGACATTTTGTCTCTCTGTCTGGCACTTTTTTTGAGTGTGTGTGTGTGTGTTTTTTTTTGCAGCGTGCGGGTGTGCTGTCTGTGTGAGTATACACACGCACACATCTACATAGTTTTGCATGCAAATGTGTATGTGTGTGCACATACAATGACATTGTAATACAGCTAAATATGTACAATATGTAAATAGCAGCAAAAGCTGGCAACTCTATTCCTCGCGCGCTGTTCGTCACTTTGATGACAGCTTTTGAGGGCTGTTTGCTGAATTGCACATGTATACTATGTGTGTGTGTGTGTGTGTGTGTGTGCATCTGTAGGCATTCTTTGTGCTATGTACTTTCGTTGAGTTTGCTACATTTGTAATTTACAGTTTTGCTTGCTTCTTCCATTCATCGTTTTCAGATGCTTAACATAAGTTTAATGCCGAATTTAACAGCCGATTTTATGTTTTGAATAAATGTTTTTGCATATTTAAGCAAGAGAGGGGAGCTCATAGAGTTGTAATATTGCAAATTAGATTGAAATTAGGTAAATATTGGCATAAAATACTTACAATTATGAAAAGAATTTTTTAAAAATCGAAATATTTAAAGAAAATTTAGTTTTTTGTGACAAATTAAGATAAAAAACGAAATAGTAAGAAAAGTAGAGAGAGAGAGAGAGAGGGAGAGAGAAAGACAGAGTCACTTATGTTTGATAGATACTTTTACGTTAATGAAAAATACTTTTTTTTTCCAGATTTAATAAAATATCTTAATTTTATTAATGATTTTTCATTACGGAAAATCTAAAAGGCTTTAAAGTTTTTTATAAAATGAAAAACTATAAAGAAATGTTTGTCAAAAATAAAAATAAAATAAAGAAAAAATTAATATAAATAATAAAAATATTAACATTAATTAAAAAAAATGTTTTTATATTATAATTTCTAATAAAAATTAAAATTTTAAAACTTTTCTACATACATTTTTTAACACTAAATGATTTTAAATAGAAAAAAAGGTTTGAAAATCTTGAATTTATTCAAATACTCTAAGATTTTGATATATGAACTTATTTAGTATATATAGTATTTAAGAAGATATATCTACTATATGTATTTTTATACTATTAAGATCTTTAGATTGAAACTAAATATCTTCTACAAGCACATTATGCTTAGATCTCTAACTACTTCAGGAAGTCAACTCCTCAAACCCACTCGTATCTCTCTCAACTGACCAAAATATCTGCCAATCGATAAATATCTAATGTATCCACATATTTCTTCCAATATTCTAAGCATATTCTAATATTTCCATATATTTATACAAATTGATATATTTCATTCAGTAAGCCTCTTCTACCTTTAGCTTCAAACTAGATTCGCATTTCGTATGCAGATTTCTGTGTATGTTTAGATCTCTAGGCGCAAATTCCGCGGCGAGGCGAACTTAGCTGGGTTCCAGCTACGAATTCCAAATAATAATTTATCAAACGCATTTTACGATCGAGCACATAAAAAACTTAATGTGCGGCCGAGCGAGGCGAACCAGAAGAAATATTAAATAAAAAAAAAATTGAAAGAAAAATGAAGAGAGAAAAAAATGCCCAAATCAAATTATAGAATCGTAAAAGTATTTATTACCCCAGAGTCCGGCTCGCCTGCAGACGAACGTCAATCGGCGCTGGCGACAGTTGGGCAGAGAATTATGCGGCGACAGGAGCACAATCTGCACCGCACCGCCCGCCCCGCCCCGCCCCGCTCCGCTGCTGGGCGTCCAAGGATTGGTAGGTGGAGCCAGCGCTTCCAAGTGATTTGATTATCATCGTTTAATTGTTGACTCGTAAAAACTTTTACGACCCACTGTGCCGGGCATTAAGTGGGCACGATTGGAGCAACAAGTGCGACGACGCCAGCTGAAGCTGCGACAGCTGCTCCAAGTGAAGCTGCGGATTGAGGCTCAGCCATCATTGGTTATCAATAAAAAGCGTTCTCCATTTTCACTCAACTGTCGTCGCTGCTTATTTTCTACCCCCTCCCCCCCTCTCTCTCTTCTTCACTCTTCTTTTTTATGTTTCTGCATTCGTCAACAATTAGCGGCTTAAACTCAGATAATATTGGACTTAAGCCAAGCGACATTTCTGAATTCGTATTGAAGTGCTGCTGGTACAGTGAAGCATGGCCTGAATTTATTTAACAAGATATATAAAAGTAAAAATAAATTAAATATATAATACATATATACTATAAGATATACATTTATAAAAAATAACTTTAAAATATTACAAAATTTTAATATTTTTGAGCTTTTATTCTTGAGTTTTTATTCATGTTGCAAATCTTTCCTCAGCTTTCTTTCAGTTCGTATGTAAAATTATGTTATAAAATATCATACACTGAAGGACTTTAGACATTCTCATGCAAATTAAAATCTGTATTTAAATATTTAAGCTTAACAAAGTAACTTTTAATGGACGTAACGCACATAAAGGCATTAAAAACTCATTTGGCTGAATGATGAAGCGAAAGAAAAATGAAATTTGGCATTCGTCAGACAGCGTTAGCCAAAGCTGAGGCGAATGTCAACGCTTCCGGACAGCGATGTATATAAAACATATATATTTCTATATAGATATAGATCGGGTGCAGCAGCTATACATATGGCTCACCCACGGGCTTTTTGGCACGACGTAAATTGTCAAAGTGAAACGATCCGATGATCTCGAGATGTACGTACATATATGCGCTATTATGATCGGTCGAACTGCCTTGGATTTATTTTTAATGGCGTTTTCATGTGGCCCGGGGCTTAACTCTTTCCATTTTTGAATTACGAGCGCTACGTAAATCTTCTCGGCCGACAAAAAGCAGTCCACAGCGCGCAAATGTCATCTAAAGCTGAATTATGACTTTGACGTGAACGAGCATAGATATAGTATATAGTCTATAGTCTCTAGTCTATAGTCTATAGTCTATAGTCTATATTGTATATATAGCTTTATAATATAGCAATTAAAACCCTAAGCAGTCCACGTGCTGAGTTTTGTTGCTTTAATATGTGAACATATATTTTTGTTTATTATTATGAACTAAAAATCGAGCTGATTGCAAAACTCGCTTGATAAATATTTATTCGCTCGATAAATCAATCAAATAAATTACAATTAACAAAAGCAATAAACTTGAAGCGCTTTTCGATTTTGAATGGCAACAAAAAAAGGCGACGACAAAAACTCACAAATACAAAAAGCATCAAACAAAAAATATATATATATATTGATATTAAAAATAAAAACAACAATAACACAAAAAAAAAAACTTTATAATTATAATTTAGAAATTTATGGCGCCTCCAAAAGTAGATGTCGAAGTCGACGGATTTCGATCTCGCGTTGGCCAAAGTCAAAATAAATAAAAAATTCTACAAAAATTAGAATTAAAATATTCCACTAATTGATCACGGAACAGTTCACTCTCTCTCTCTCTCTCACACCCCTCCCTCTCCTTTCTCTCTCTCTCTCTCTCAATACAAATCTGGTTTCATTTGTTTGTCCAAGTTCATCTTAATCAAATCTCAAATCAACAGCGGCAGCGGCAGCGGCAGCCAAACAATTCAAATGCGACTCGTAAAACATTTATTCAACATTATGACGAAGCCGATGCCAAAGATATCGCGCAGCTCGCCTCGCATTTCGGCAGTCGCATTAATTAACAGCCGCACAAAAGATACAAAAGTGTTTCGGTTTAAATGGTAAGACATTAATTTGATATCGAAATACCACAGCGAGTCACGCACACCGAGCAGCTTTAGTTTCTCAAATGGCCCGCCATTAAATAGTAATTAGTTAAGCATCGATATTTAAATATATATCATATATATCTACAGGTATACGAGTATATGGGCCACATCCATACAGCGGATCGCCAATTTATATACGTGAAACTCGCAGAAAGTCATAAAATTGATTGCGATCAAAGCAACACGATTTGCTACACTTGCCGAAAAAACTTGGCGCAAATTTCTTCTTTTTGTTTTTTATTGATACTCGCTCAGAAATGATCTTCTTTTGTTTTTGATACTCGCTCAGGAAGTGCAAAGTGTATATTGGTTTTGTTCAACGAGCATTTTGCTGCTATTGAAGCTAGAGATTTGAAATTTGTGGATTTTTCCGTCTCATGAAGGGTTAAGATTTTCTTCATACTCCCACTGTATCTGTAACAGCTTTACAACTGATCTTCTGTTACACTTGCCCTGCATTCTTGATTTACCAAAAACTATGTGACATAGATATGGTTCTAGAGGGCGTGGCAATTCAGAAAAACCCATATCTGCCAGAACACCCTGTTGGTAGAGCTCTAAAATTTTCAGGTTGAGTCTGCAGTCTTCCTTGTCAGATTTACCAAAAGTTATTTATTTCTTTTTCGAAACGTAAACGGGTATTATGCTGTTGATAGTACCCCACTAAACACATTCTTACTTGCTCTTATAGAAAAGTAAAACTATTCTTAACTATATATATACAATATACGCCTTCTGCGCGCGCAGTCTCGTTATTTAATAGCCAGACCTCGTATAATTTATTTTGAAATATTTTTGTTTCTATAAGTCTCAGAACGCTAGAAGAGGAAATTATAAGAAGAAACATGTAGGTAGGTCTTAGGTAGAGCTCTTGCTGCAATCATTCTAAGCTTCTGGTTTATATACATATATATGTATATATATATATATATATATACACTCACACATGCACACACACACACACACACATATGTAAGTGGTTTGCCGCCTGTTCTTCCTACTAAGGGAAATAGCTTAGTGAATAACTTCTATTTTAGCTATACGATCTTAATGAAATTTTCAGAGCGCAATTATCACATGCGAATAGTATTAAAATACTAAAATATTAATTTATGCTACAATAATATAGATAATTTCTTTGATGTAGTGGAGTTAATGTAGTAGAGTTATCGAAAAACAAAGCATTTTTTTTGTTTAGGCTTTAAAACATATTTGATTAGTTTTTCATTAAGTTGACTTCCGTTTTGTTAATATCAAGTTAAAATAAAAATAGAATAAAATAAAATAAAATAAAATAAAATAAAAATAAAATAAAATAAAATAAAATAAAATAAAATAAAATATTTATCTACCACAGCAGCTGACAGTCGAAATTTGATGTCACTTAATTTCATGGTCTTCAAAAAGCATGTAAAAGTATTGATATTTATATCGAAAATCACAAATATACATATATACATATATATTATACATAGATATACACAAATATATACATATATATAAATTATCTAAAAGATAAGTTCAATTTGTACTTCTATTCTACTTTATTCTACTTTAAATACATGTCTCAAATTGTAAGTCTCTAGCTTTGGTAGTTGACGAGATAACTGGGATCATGTGGATCAACTGACAGACTAAATACATTATTATTTACTTTTCACTCTTAAATATATGTAATTTGTATACTTATATATGATATACATGGAACTCATCCAATATAATCTATTTAAGCTTCTTCATAATTGTAATCTGTATCACTTCTTTCAAATCTCATTCACAATTCTTCTCTGCATAAAGTTACACGGCTAAAAGACTTAGTCATATGCCTCATAGCTATATCACAGTATTTTTGTCAGTTAATGGACAGATGTTGTTTTACAATTTATGCAAAGAGTAAACGCATAGCTAAATGACAAGCGAGAGAAAAAATGCTATCTTTGCATATATATCGAATCACTAATTGCGATATTAAGCCATGTGGTTGAGTAGGGAATATAAAAAGAGTGAGCAAAATAAATAAATGGTAATGGGATAACCGGCTGTAGCCGACTGCATAATACTCGTTTACGGCTTAAAAAAACTTTCAACTGATCAGAAACATAAATATGGCCAATAAGCCTGGCTCCCATGGGCTGACTACAAAGTTTTGAGCAAACAGAAAACCAATATACCCCTTTTGCAGCAGGCTGAGCGAGTGGAACAACCACAAAACAACGAACAATTTATAAATATGCAAAAACTGAAATTTATGACGAAGCTCGCGTTGAAGTTTTTCCAACTGCAAATCAGACTAACAACAACAGCAACAACAACAACAACATTGAAATTAATGATTGGATTGTTTATAAGTTTGGGACTTAATCGTGTTACAGCTTGTAAATGGACGCATCGTTGGGTCGAGGATATTCAAATAGCAAAAATCATTTTGACCGCGAGCCGAGTCGTTAAATTATGAGAGGCACTGTTAAGCTCTGCGGGATCAATGCAGCTCGATTCAACGGTAAATTGCGCCATCAGTTGCCATTCGATTGGGGCCGCAAAGGGATTTAGGATATTTTTGTTGTTTTTTTTTTTTGGCTTTACGATTTTTATAGTTTGGCTTAAAACACGGTCGCCGAATTTTATGAGCCACGGACTCGATTATCAAGCGATGCGAGCGAGACAATCCAACAAACACAATAAACAATTTTAATTTAATGCAAACGATGCGCGCGCTGCACCTAAAGCCGGTTCCATAATTCCATTTGCAGATGTCGCTGATTTATCAGCTGATAAAATTTCAAAATTTCAATTCGTTATCAAAATTAAGGACAGGAAATATAAATTAATCGGAAATCGGTTTTGATATAACAAACGTAAATTGCGTTTAAAAAAAAACTAATTTTAAATTTTAAAATATAATTTTTGGCGGATATATATGGAATTCATTCAAGAATAATTATAAAATAAACTTGCTGAATGATTGAATGATTGACTGACTAAGTAAATGACTTAAGGAAATGAGTAATTGATTGATTGGTTGATTCATAGATTGATTCGCTGGTTAGGTTATATACTCATTGACTGATTGAATGCCTAATTGACTCATTGACTGACTTGTCAGTTATTGATTGACTGATTAATTAACTGTTTGCATATCTGATGAGCTGGCTGATGGAATAACTTATTGTCTCAATAGCTGACTTAGTGATTGACTGATTCACAGTTTGATGCATTGACTAACTTACATATTGATTGACGGAGTAACAAACTAAGTGACTGAGTGACTTGTGAGCCAGAGCTTGACTGATTAAATGACTGATTGAATGACTGATTGAATGACTGATGGAATGACTGATAGTTGAAATAGAAGTGATTTATTGATTTGTTGGCTGATTCATTGGCTTACAACTGACAAACTTATTGACTGACTGAATCGGTAATTATTGATTGACTGATTGGTTGACTGACTGAGTGACTGATGAAATAACTGATTGAATGACTAGTTGCCTGGTTGACTTACTAACTTACTGTTTGAACGAGGGACTCACTAATGGATTCAATAATTTGCGCATTGACTGTCCGATTGATAAACTGTCTGACTGACTGACTGATTGATGATAGTGTTTGTCTAATCAATAGACTAATTGGCTAAATGATTGATTGCCTGAATGATTGATTCACAGATTCAGTCACTGCCTGATTGACTAATTGTTTAATTGAGCAATTGACTGACTGATTGACTGTCCGTGACATTGAAAATATTCACTTTCTCTCTCTCTCTCTCTCTCTCTCTCTGTTTCTATGAAATTTGTATATATATGCTGATATCTGAAAGTCTTAAATAAGGAATTTCTATAAACATCTTGCGAATATTTTGCTTATGTGAACTATATGCTCTATCAATATGTTCTTTATAATGTATAATGAGTATATGGCCAAGCCCACCATCAGTGCTTGAACTCTAAGTATATAAATAGTTTTTCTGCTCAATTTTCAAGTTCAGTTTATCTACGTGGATAAACCTACAATAATAATCCATAATATAACTAATAATCTAACGTGTTCAGTGTTTCCAAAACATCTCTTTTAACACCTGCAATACATTCGCTGTTAAATGTGGCTCATCTCCAGGTTTTTTCACTGATTTGACAGTCGAACAACTCAAAGTCTTGTTCCGCCTCTCGAGTCATGTCTCGAGTCAGCTCAAGCAGGTCTCAACTTGAGATTCACATCCTCAATGCCATTCGTCGTTGACATGTTGTCGCCTTCATCTTTCAGATGGTCTTCTTCTTCTTCTTCTTCTTGTGCATTTCGTTATTTTTTTCTTTTTTTTTTTGGTTTTTGTTATCGTTGCGCCTGCGCCTTTGACTTGGTCATCCGCTGTTTGCTTTGTTTGCAAAGGAAGGACAGGGAAGGCAAGGAGGTGGAAGAGAGAGAGAGAGAGAGGCAGAGGGAGCGTTATTTATGTGCATCATTATAAAGTTGCCCATTTTATTGGTTTGCCCTCGAATAAATAAGGATCAATAAAGTTGTTACTTTATATTGACACTTGCAGGCGGCAATCGCTCGTCACTTTCATGGATTTCTCTCGCTCTCTCACTCTTTCTCTCTGTCTCTGGAACAATGCTGAAACAGATCCCAGCTTCGATCTGGAGTTATTTATGTGAAAGTCTTAAGAAAGTATTTCCCTTTATGTACAAAGCCGTGTTTGAAGCAGTCATAAAATCGTAAAATCTCTTCAATATGTTCAACTTGTTATCCAGCGCCATTAGCCATGGCTATGAGTACTGGAACGCTCTGCTCCCTCCACAGATTTGCATCTTTACGATCTTGTTTATTTTGGATCAAACGTTAAAGTTCTTTAATGATTTTATTAACAATCATCGAGCATGTTTCAGTTTTATGTCAACGAAACTTTATTTGTTTGTTTTATCTTTTTGATGTTCTGTTCTGGAACTAGTTCCACTTGACACATCAAATAAATAAACTTTCAAGTTTTATATATATTTGTAGAATGTAACTTCTTTTTTGGGTTTGACAAATAAAACTTTTTTAATTGGTTTAACTGAGCCATATCAAAGTTTATAGCACAGACCAAAAAGATTTGTTAGTTAAGAATTAGATTATATTTTTTAGTAGATTGTTGAAGTACAAGTATTTCGTTCGTATAATCTCAGATTTTTGAATCATCTCGATCTGAACAGCTAAACAACGTAAAGTTTGTCTCCCTTTCTATCTCTCTCTCTCTTTCTCTCTCTCTCTCTCTCCCTCTCTCGTTCTCTAAGGTAGACCTCTCTTTTGGCTAGTATTTTAACTTTGCTGGCAATTAATACTTTTTTTAAAATATTTAAAAAAGATTTTAGTGGCTATGAGAGTTAATTTATAATACCAGAACTATTAAACTATATACTATATAAATTTTATTAAATCCACCTTTTTAAAGAAACTCAAATGTATTTTTTGGATAACAGAATATCTGAATAAAATGATGTAACAAGGCAAGAAAATAGTCTTATTCTTCATACAAAAATAAAGAAAATAAACAAAAATTCTAAGATTTCTGGATTTGAATCAACTTCAAATAACACTTAACTTTAAATATATTTAATATAATTTTTTAATTTATAATTCTTGAAACTAAAGCCTGAAAGCTTCTTGATAGAAGTATAAATTGATAAAATTTGTTCAATTTGAGCTCATACTTAAATCAAATAAATAGCAAAAAATTAATAATCACATATGTACCTAAAACTATATTTTGTTTATTTAAAGAACAATTTGCTTTAAAATACAAGATTTTTAGGGAAGCACCATCAGTAAAATATATATAGGTATATATAGTTTCCAACTCTTGCTTATACAATATATATAAATATAATCATATGAAACGAATATTAAGACAAACATATATAAGTTCAATTCAATTTGTTGTAAAAATATGATGTTTATCACAAATTTTAGCTCTACAACATTTCAATTGCACTACTATTTTTGTGAACACTTCTTTCTAAAATATAATATAATAATTAAAAAAAATATATTAAAACAAAACTAAAATTTTGTCTCAGTTTTGAATGTTAGTTAAGCTTAAAATTAAATAAAAATTAGATTTATTATTTAACGAAATAAAATGTAATAATTTAAATAAAAATATGAAAACAAAATTAGTAATTCTTTCAGTAAGGTAAACATTAGTTACGATTAAATGAAATGCAATATAATAAAAGTAAATTCCTCATTACCTGAAAAGCATATGAATGAAAACATAGAAAACATAGAATAGAAATTGCAATGGCAACATTTGAAGACTGATCGTTTGGCATTGTGTGTGGTGACACATCCATAGCTGGGGACGATTTAATTGATCAAGTGGGTGCCAGCCACTAAGTCAGTGGCAGTCAGAAGGCACAGGGAAGATATCGAGCGACAGACGAGCGGACTGCGCCTTTTTGGCAGACACTAAAACAATATAGATTCCACGAGGCATTCATCCATTCATACATCAGCGTCACAGCGAGACAGTTTATTTGTTTAATTTGGAATGGGAATTTGTTGCTGTTAATGGAATATCATTCGCGGCTGGCACTTGTGGGTTCTGTTTGTGAACTGTTTGGCATCAATCAAGTGTGGAAAACAATTTGAAAGGCTGGCGGAGAGGGGTGCGAGCATGCGTAATACGTTGAAATTTAAAGAATTGTGTAAATGAATTATTGGCGCTTTTTAGTGGGCCGCGTATAAACCAAAACGTAAGGCGCGCCCTACCAGGTCGAAAAAGAAATATATATATCACCTGTTAAATATACCTGAGCCACGACACGAGTTGCTCAATCAATTTTCAAGCGAAAACTTAAGCCACAAAGTGAATAAATGGAAATTGAAAGCAGAAGCAGAAACAGAAACTGAAACTGAAACTGAAACCTGGCATGATCGAAGAGCGATCGACGGTGATCCATCTATCATTTATCATCTATCATAATGCAGTTTTAGGCCCGAATCGAGAATTAATCCGTCAAAAAAAAAAACGAAACTACTGTGCGCCGGCTGTGATTGCCAAATTCACAATCGATCAAAGCACAAAAATGTTGGTCAGCCCCAGAAGCTTTACCATACGAACCAGAGCTCTGGTCAAGCAAATTAACTGACTTAATGCTAAAGGCCTTTGATGGATGTGAGCTGAAGCTTCTCCAGCTGGACGCGTCAGACAATGCGGAATTGTTTTGCTCGTCTGTATGTGTGTGTGTGTGTGTGTGTGTGTGTGTGTGTGTGTGTGTGTACTTAGTGTACTTATCAATTACAAAAGGCGGCGACTGGGGCAATTAGGCAGTCGAGCCAGTCAAAACGACGGCAAAGATCAAAGCTTGCCGCCAGCTTTGAGACAGACCGACGCTGGCGCCCACTAACCACTCACCCACTAACCACTCAGCCACTCACCCGCTCAGCACCAGCCAGAGACATTAGTTCCGTTACATTTGCCGCATAATCCGTGCGATTCGCGCATTTCACTTTTGACCAGCATTTGCATCTGGCCTTTTTCCGCTCGCAACCAATTTGCAGCCAAAAACCGCAGCAACAACAACTGTTGACGTCATAATTATGTTGTTGTTGGCGTTGCTGCTGTTGCTGCTGCTGTTGTTGTTGTTCTTGTTCTTGTTGTTATTGTTGCGGCGCGCACTACTTCATATTTTTTTATCGCCTGGCGATAATTGGCGGCGCTACGCGTTGATTCAAAAAATAAACAATGACCCACAACCCGAAACTGAACCCCTGAACACGAATCGCAGTTGTTCTCATTGTTGTTGTTGTTGCCTGTTGTTGACTGCGGCTGTTGGCGTACTCACGTCGCTGTCAAAAATTAACAACCACAAAATCTGAGTTATTATTGGTGCAAAATATTTGCAATACGTGTAGCACATACAACAAACAACAAACAACAAATAAATTAAAATGTTATCGTGTTAAAATAAAATGTTTACCCACACACACAAAACAATGCATAAAGAATGCGTTACTATAAAATATTTACTTAAAAAAATTGCCACAGAACCTACTATAATAGCTTTTGCTTTTATACTCTGATGTGTTCAAGTTCTGTGACATCGCATGGAATCTGATGGAAGTTTTTGTTGAGTAAGAGTTTTTGATAGATCTGATCGATCAATGAGAAGAAACCATATGTATACAAAGAAGAGATTTATCTAAAAGTAAATAGATAGGATATCTGCAAAATGAAATAAAAACTATAAAAAATAAATACAATTTGTAATAAAAATATATAAAATATAAATATATAAAAATAAAATTAATAATAATAAAAAAAATGTTTATAAAATTAATAATACAAATAACTATAAAATAATAAAAATAAAATATTAAACTAAAAATGAAAATAAAAGTAAGTCTATAATGAAAATAATAATAATAATTCTAATAAAATAAAAATGATTTCACTTTATTTCTTATACATAAAATGAAAGTTTCTCAACAAAATGTAATAGATACATACATATGTCTACCTATCTTATGGATTATTCAAATATATGTATCTACTATATATACCTATATGCACTCGCATACGCTCAGTTCCATCAATGAGCTGCCTGCACCTAGCTAGCAGCTTCCATCCCAATGGGTGTTCCCCATTCTCAGTGGCGTTAATTGGTCCAAAAATTATATATCTATGCACACTCACACACACACACACACAAGTCGGCAGGTGTTTCTAACTGTGTGTGTGTGTGTAGATATTGTTGTGTATTTATTTATTTTCAGTTGGTTCGTAAGCGTTGCGAAAAAAAATAAACACAGAGATTTCGTTTCGTTTTGTTAGTTAGTTGAAGATTAGCTGAGTTGAGTTTTTATGCAGTTTTAATGGCCTAGCCGACCCGTGGACCGTGAGGCGCGGCTGTGTGGCTGAGCGACGAGCGTGGCTGCTAAATAATTCAAGAGTGGGCCATAAATACCGCGAGCATTGCTCATAAATCTTTCACTCGATTTGTTTGCCAGCAATCGAATTGGAATTAAGCGTTTTATTCATCCAATATTTGTTTTCATTTCTGATGTGCACAGCACTTGCCACTCAGTGAGAGAGAGAGAGAGAGAGAGTGTGTGTGAGAGAGAGTGGGAGCCTGCAAGAGAGAGAGAGAGAGAGATACACTCTATAGCTGTGTGTGTTTTGTGTTTTCATTGGACCACCCCGCCCCTCGCTGCACCCCGCGATTCGCCCACAAATCAAAACATCTGTCAGTCAGCGCTCGCGTCCTGACATCAACGCTGAGATACAAATTATCTAAATTGTATCTGCAGAGCGCAAATGCATCTTCTGTATGTTGTTTGTTTGTTTGTTTTGGTTTGCTGTTGGCTTGCTGAGGTTTTTGTTGCCTTCCCAAGTGCCCGTCTGTTTGTCATGCTGCTCTCCCCACGCCGCCGCCTCCCTCCTCTGCCACGCCTTTGGATTGGCCCGCGCTGAGTGCCGTACGCATCGCCTCACCCGCCGCGCAGCCTCTTAGGCGAGGGCGTGCACCGTGGTGAGAGATTTCAATTTAAACATTTAACTGACAGATTTATCAGGTATTAGACGATACATGCGTCAACGCAGCGCCCAAAGCAACGCCCTGCACCAGGCCAGCCCACCCACCCCCGCACGCCTGGCCCGAGGCAAAAGTTCAATAAAAATATAATTAATGTTTAAAAATCAATTTTGAATGGCTGAAAATGGATTTGATATGGAACTGCCAAGGGCGAATCTCAACATTCTCAACTCGATATATTTTTAATATTATTTGCGATCTATAAATTTATGCGATCTTTGTGGATCTCTTTGAAAATTAAATGTGTTGAAAATTCTCTTGGCGTGCTCTCTCTCCCATTCTCATCTCTCGTTCTCTCTTTCTCTCTCATAGCTGATTTCCCATCGTATCCTTATTTTAATACAGATTTTCTTTGCGCTTACAACTATCATAAACTCTTCTACATATATTTTACTTCTATCATCTTTTACTTTTAATAATTAAAAGCTTTTTACAAAATTATGTTGACTCTCCTTGTCGATCATTGATCTCTGAGCTCTTGGATATAGTTTTTCATAGCAATTGTTAATTTGTTTTATTTTGTTGAGCTTCAATAATGAAATGTATGAAACGGAAATACAGAGAGTCGAGGCCGCCAGCGGTTTAAGCGACCCACTTTGAGTGCTGTTCGTATCTTAATCTGTGCGCCAGTGCCCTCAGTCATCCATCAATCAAAAGCTGGCGGATGTCCAAATGACTAAGTGACTGACTGTCTCACTGGCTGGTTAACTGACTGACTGACTGTCTGTCTGAACTTTGGGCTGAGTGAATGTTGCGTGCTCGCTGAATGACGCAGCCAGCACTTGCTGCCCCACCTGCCGCCCACCTGACCCACACACACACACACACACACACACAGGCATGGCCGTACCTTTAGTGGTTAATCAGTTGTAGATGAACAGCTCCAGCTCTGACATTTGGCCAACGTCAACTGGTCGATCGATCGATCAATCAGCCAACCAGCCATCCATCCATCAGAAAATATATATATATATAAATTTATATAAATATCTATATACATGCAGCAACATTGATATGAAGAGTTGGCAACTGTTTGATTGATAGCTGAATGCCAGGTTAACAAAAAAAATATATATATTTATAACATCAAGTAAGTAAACTAGTTACAGTTGCTAGCTTCCGACTGCGCAATACTCTGTTAACAAAAATTACAAAATTATATTTTATAAAACTATAAATAAAATTTTTAATTGAAATATTAAATCATTAAATCTATCTATAAATTTATATATATATATATCTTTCATAATCTAGCCTCAAAATATTATTAGATTTTGCCTATATTCTGCTTATCTATTGCCCATCTCTATCTGTCTCTCTTGAGCTCTAGGGTACAACGATGACGATTTGCTTAGCCGCATTTTGTTTTGTTTTCGATTTCGATTTCGCTTAGCCTGGCCCTGATAAATGGCTGTGGAAGCGAACGTCACCATTTCGAATACTGATACCGCAACATTAATCTAACTGATTGAAACTCTCTACTCTGAAGCACATATGTCATCAGAATACACTCGACATGCGACTGGACGACAAAGCAAAGTAGACGGCATAACAGAACTAGATCAGCAAACAATTTAACAAATCTAAAAAAATACAAAACAACAAAAATCATTCATTAATACATTATAAACAATTATGAGTGTAATGGGTGGGAAGTGCGTGACTAGGTGATACCCTGTGTATTAGGCTTACACTAGCTTGTTTATACTTGTATATATTCATGCTCAAAAAGAAATGAATTGTATTCATAAAATAGATAAAACAGTAAGCGAAAATAAAATGTTCAATGAGTACTACAATTTCCACACTGAGATTCTTATCATTTTGGGTTTACACTTCGTAAATGAGTATAAAATTCTCTCTAGTGTCTCTACACTGAAGAAGATTTCACTTAGGCTAAGAACTGTTGAAGGAAATTAATAAATTAAATAATATATTTATAATAATAAATAATAAAAAATAAATAAATAAATAAATAAATGAATTAAATATATATAAAAATCTATAGAGTTCCTATGAATCTGGTAATTTTATCTTATTTGTCTTCATTTGTATTACTTTTCTACTCCAATTGCAATGCTTGAAGCTTCTGGTTGCTATACATCTTTTGTATTTTCTTTACTAAATTTTAATGTGATTATGAAAGATCGTTTTTAGATTCTGACTCTTCATTCCAATATCTCAACAGTTAAATTTTCCATATCATATCAATCTTGAGGCATCAAAAACAAGTTGCAAGCTGTTCAAAAATATAACGGAAAGAGCGAAGCTTTCAAACTATTATCTTTTTCTGTCTTTCCTATTTTATAATTTTTTTTTATGGAAAATGAAATATTTTCTAATTTCTATAAACTATTACTTTTCACTTTGCATTTGACTTTGCGGGATTAAAATCTTAAACATTCTGACTTTCTCTCAGTCAATTGAATATCTATTTAAGCTGAAACTTAAAAATTTATTGATTAATTAATAGTTAATTTAATAGAATTATTTAATTTGATTAATAATTCATTTTGCTTAATTTTCTCAAAATATTTTTGATTTTATAATCTTTAACAAATAAATAAGCAACAAAGCTTGACAATCTAATACAATTGCAATGCTAATCATAACTAAGTATAGTTCACTTTTCTTTCTACTTTTTCGACACTGAAAAATATTTAAAAAAATATATATATAATTAAACAAATAAAAAACATGCCAAAAACCTTGACTTGAGCATTATTTTTCATTTTTTGGCGGAAAAGTTTGACTAAATATGAAACGTAAAAGTTAATGGCACAGAAAGCACAGAAACGAAATGAACGATACCAAATGCAGAATAACTTGGCCAAAAGCATCAGAAATTTTTCACATGCTGCACGTAAAAAATAAAATTTTATTTTATTCATTTCTCATTTTCATGAAATGCAAAATACAATTTATAATAAAAAATAAAAAAAAACCCCACCGTCTGAATAAAAGGAAAGCACAAACAAAGGCACAAAGCTGACGAGATGAATAAATGAGAGAATGTTTGTGCTCGAGCAAATATACAAACATAACTTTAAATTTGTATTACTACCCAGAGCCCAATGAGGCACACACACACACACACACACACACACACACACACACACTTGCACACACACATCACTGAGGCATTGTTAAGATGAAACGAAAGAAATGAAAAACGAAAGAAAAAAACTGAAGAAAAACCTGAATTCCATTTGGCCAACTCCCAGAGACCCGTTCGGCCCACTCGGCCCACACCTTAGCACTTGGCCATGCAGTTTAGACTCTAAATGAAATGCTCAAGTGTGCATGGAATTTTGATTTTCGCCGCCGCCGCAGCCGCCGCTGGCAATCTACAGTACAACCACCGCTAAGACGGCCCGGCCCAGCCCGATTCCGTTCGTCATGTCGTTCGCTTGCAAATCAATTTAATGTCTGTCATTTTGTGCGCTAAGTGGGAAATTTTTGAAATTTCATCAAAAATCCGTTGCGTACCCTCTGACAGACGCGCCCCAAGCCCAAGCCCAAGCCAGTCCATGGCCCAACCCCCACAGCTTGGAACATATGCTGCTCGGGGGAATTGGCTGCACTGAGGTACTATTTTTTTCGGGGCTGGATACGTTTCGCATCTAAGCGAAACACATTTGAATGTAAATTTCAGACGCGTTGCATGTCCATGAATTCTCAGCCAATGCCGCGTCCTGGCCGCAGTTTGTATGGCTATGTGGCAGGGGCAGGGGCAGGGGGAGGTAGAGGTGGAGGTGGAGTTACGTTATTTGCCCTTTGCTGTTGTGTGTGCGCGCGTTCTTTGCACTTTTTTCCCTTGGCTTCTTGTGTGGCACGGAAAAAACAAATATTGTATTAAAATGCTGGAAAGCAGCTAAAACGCATAATAGTAAAATTTTATGTTATCACCAGTGTGAGGAAAACACGTCAGGCAGTTAGTCAAATAACACAGCCAAATGGCCAAAGCGAAAGAAAAACGCACACTCAACGCACACACACATGGCATCAATGAAAATTTAGATGACGATGTACGAGAAAATGCGAACAGAGATCTGCAGATACAAATGCCACACACACACATAAGTTTAATATATATATATACGATAGAATACTCTTATATGCTTTCTAAGCATATTTATTACACACTAAACTGCTGATGAGGCATTAGAAGTTTATGCTAACGCATTGCTGATTTGTGGTAATTGGAATCATATATTGGCATTGCAACGTTTGGATTTTCAATTCATTCCTCATCTATTCCAGAGGCGCCTTAAAGTTTAATGATCGTATTGAGATAGCTGACAGCATGAATGGAATCGAAAGCGCTTGAGCCTAAATTTTCATGATTTAAGCTTCAATGTGTGAAAAAGTGGTTTAAGGCGCTTTTCACGATCCCTTTGAGTATTCCCAGGCGAAGTTTGTTCTTAACATGAACCCCAACATGAATGTGAGCGTAAACCTAATTCTGAACTTCAACTTCAATTTGAAGCTGAACCTTAATCTGAAGTTTAACGTAATCCAAACCTGGTCCTGAACCTGAAACTGAGCTTGAACTTGAGCAGGAGTCCGAACTGAAACCTGATCATAAACTTGAATCTGTAGTGGAATATAAATCTGAATTTGAATCTGGATCTGAACTTCAAATTGAGCCTGGATGTGAATCTAATCTGAAACTGAACCAGAACATGATCCGGAACCGTAGCCTGTGCCTGAAGATGGGCCAGACTTTGAACTTGAAGCTGAGCCTGAATCTGAACTGAATACAAATGTGAGTCAGAACATGAAACTGAAGCTAAAACTTACATTGAAGCCAAACCTGAGCTTGCTTCTAAACCTGAAATTGAAACTAATACTAAACCTAAGCTTGAAGCTAAGCTTAAACTTAATTTCTGAGCCACAACCTGACTCTAAGCCTCAGACTCAAATCTCACGTGATTAATCTTAGCAGGAATACAAAAAACTATCGCAATTCAATTTAATATCATCCAAGCTGCTTCTTCTCCCACGTCTTAAGTCTGCTTTTTGATTAATTTTAATTGATCTGATTAGTACAAACAGATAAAAAAACTGAAAACTTCTGCTTCCCATATAACACAATATACGAAATGCGGATATTCCCATTTCATTCTCATTCGACTTCTGAGCACTTTTTTTTTTTGGTTGGTGCTCAAATCATTTGCGTTTGAATGCGTTAAGCGGCCATTTGGAATCGATGCTTGAAATGAAGGGAAACAATTGAAGCTCAAATGCAATTGGAAAACTAAAAGCCGAAACTGAGGGAAAAACAAGCAAAAAGGGTCAACTCAAAGAAAACAAAAGAAAAGCAAAAAAAAAAATGGAAAAGAAAGGGGCGAAAATAAAGCGAAACACATCAAATAAAATCAAACGCAAAACAAGCGAGAAAACATTGTTTCAAATTGACCAGCGGTAAAAAACGTTTTCGAAGCTGGCCAAATGGGTTGAGAGGGGCGTGGCAAATGCTCGCCAATTCAGGCGCAACTAATTCCACAGGACGAACAGGACTTGGCCAACCATCCAGCCGCTGCGATTCCCACTGTGCGAAACTATACTTTTTGGGGAGAGCGGCTGCAGCGTCTCCTGGTATGGGAATTGGGATTGGGTTCGGTTCGGTTCGATTTGGTTGCGTTGCGAATATTTTATTGTGCGAAAAATGATTTTTTATTTTCAATTTTCTGGGTTGATTTTGGGGCCGTTAGAACGCGTTAGAAATGAAAGTAAAAGTTTTCACAGCCGACCGAATGGCAAACCAATTTGATTTTGAATACGTTATGAGGCGCAAAAAGAGAGTGTGAAAAAATCCGGAAAAGCCGTCATAAAAAAAGCACAACGAACCAAGCAACAGCCCACAATAAACATTCACATTCACATCAATTGTTTGCAAGGGTTTCAAGTGCCAATTTTCTGATTGTTTGCCAGCCGCACTAAAAACTAATGATTTTTCATATGTTTGTTCAATGGATCGTGCCGAAGCGCACCAAAAAAAAAAAAAGCCTAAAAATACAACTTGGCATTAAATTGAGAACAAAATGATTAAAAAACCAAATATATGAAATAGTTGGTTTTTTTTTAGAGTTTTTTAGAGAGCCAAGAATTTTGTAGAATTTTTTTGCAGGTATGAAATGAATCTAGTTTTTGTTATAACTCAACAAAAGTTTTAGGATTTGAGTCAACTTGGTAATTTTGTTTTGCTTTGATGTTGCAAGAGTTTTTGTTCATGTTTTAATGAAGATATAAAATTTTGTATACTTTTAATTTCATATTTTAAAACGCAAATTTAAAAAGGTTCAAGAATATTTAGTTGCATAAATCAAACTATTTATTATTCACTATTCATTATTATCATACTCAAATAGAGCTTGGTGTACTTTGCAATTTGTATATTTTAAACTTATTCAGTTTGTTCATTGCTATTTTAAATTTTGACTTAGTAACCACATCAAGTTTACCCTAAGCCCTTTTAAAATGTCAATTCACAAAGCATCTTCATCTGTAGCAGCAGTCGAATTTGATTAAGCTGTGTCTAACCGCTTGTCAAATGGCTGCACTTTGGCAATTCTTTGATTCGATTGATTGAATAAAAATTGTGATTAAATTATTTGACTTAAATTTAAACACAATTTAGTTTAGTTATAAATTTTTAACCATAAGATTCACTACTAAAGTCTTTATCACAAAAATCTAAATGTGTTGATTCGAGTTGACATCTTGCAGTAGTTAGATAAGAGCTAACTGCTTAAGTAGCC
This sequence comes from Drosophila leonis, assembly GCA_035045365.1. Classification (NCBI taxonomy): domain Eukaryota; kingdom Metazoa; phylum Arthropoda; class Insecta; order Diptera; family Drosophilidae; genus Drosophila; species Drosophila leonis. The sequence goes on along the minus strand of JAWNPC010000389.1, from coordinate 427,570 downwards.
AATTCTGGTTTGAGAGACAAATCTTGATAGGGGAAATTCATTACTTTAAGCCTTATATCTCTTAAGGGTAACATATAAGAGAAACTTCTAACTTCTACAATACATCATTATCATTAAAATACTATACATAAACAATTCGTCTATTTATATAAATAAATTGTAATTTCAATACTGCAGAAACTCAAAAATCAAACAAAATGGCGAACAGCACAAACACAAACAACAGCTGAGGGGATATACATAGAGGCTCCACTCAAAAAAAAACATTTTGGAATGGCGTCATAATGCACTGAAAGTAGGCAGCCAGCAGAGGGGGAGGTGAGAGGCGTTGGGCATTGGGTGTTGGACGGCAAGTGATAGGCGACAACTCGACAGTCCGCTGACGACTACAACTGACTCTGCTCGATATTTTAATGGGGCAGACGTCATTTTGCGCCGCCATTGAAGCCGCCGCTGCCGCTGCCGCTGCTGTTGCCGCCGTCACCAAAGTGCAAAATTTATGACAACATAACGAGCCAGATGGACGAGCCGAGGCCAGCGGCGAGTCGGGCGGCAGCGCATTAAATGCGCCATTCAGAGTCGAAAATAACAATAATCATAATTAAGGATATGCATATGCATTTGGGTGTCTGTGCGCCAGCAAAATGCCAAAATGGCTGCTGCCCACAACACAGCGCTTGATCCTCTGCGGAGCCAGCACAGAGTCTGGGGTGTAGTGTGTGGAGTGTGGCTTTCTGCCCATAGGCAGCGAACACAAAACGAAATCGATCCATTTACAGCAGCGAAATATTCTGCACGAATGATGATGTCCCCGTCCTGCAATGTCCGCAGCCAGATATCATTGAATAATGACTGTTAATACCCTTCAATGTGCGCGCCGAGCGTCCTTTTGCTCATCGCCATCGCCATCGCCATCGCCATCGACATTGCCATCATGAAGTGGATTTCAATGCACTCCCACAGCCAGCGAGCGAGCGAGCGAGCGAGCGAAACCAACTGAATCGAGATAGCGTCTGGCCACTGCCCCAATGGCAACTGGCAACTGGGCAACTGGGCAACTGCTGAGTGGAGCCGGTCGCAACTTGCGTGCAAATAATATGCGAACTGTGCGAAAATATTCGATAAGGCACTGAAACATTCATTCCTGATGCATTCGCCCACTGACGTGGCTTAATCCATTGACCTTATAGAGCTGCATTCCTATACATGTAGAACAAACTTGATAAATTTATTTATTTTAATTAAAATATATTTCTTTAGCTTATAGTTTTTTACTTTGATCTTAGCTCTAAATTAAAAGAAGATTTTTATTTAATATTTTACGAATTTCAATTACAATATTAACAAGTAAGAAAACTCTAGTCGGGGGTACCCGACTAGGAGATCCCCTGAACCCCGTCCGATCTGCGTTTTTAAATATATTCCGTATCTTGTATACATTACAAACTTATACAAAATTTAATTAAATTGCTAATCTTGCACTTTCACAATCAAAAAGAATTTTTTTTTTTAAAGAATATAATATAATTTTTAAAGAGTAATAATAATTTAATAAAAGAAAAAAAATAAAAAATTAAGAAAATACGACATCAAAATATATGACATCGGCGAGGCTCGATCCCAGATCTGCGCGCACGGCACGGCGTGCCCCGCTTCTATCAACACCGCCACTGCACTGCTTGAACAAGCAGTAGCAAATTTGAGACTAAAGGCAGCTAAGAATTATAACAAAATTCACGCAATCAGCTGTAATTGTTGTGATTCTTAGAACAGACCAGAATGCTCGCATTCGAATGTCTCAATGTATGTGTGCACATGTATAGAAAAAATGAAAACAGGGGTGGGTTTCTGGTCACATGTTGCAATTGACAAAACGTTTTGTTTAATTACTTCTCTGATACTCAATGGAATTCAATGAAATTTTCAGCATATGATTAACATATAATATTGAATATCTTGCAGTTGTATAAAATTTCAAACTCATTCACATATTGGCTAAATTTGCAATTAACCTTCAATTTGAAAATTTTTGAAAAATTTTTGAGCCAATATCCAAAATCTAACAAAAACCGAAATTGTATAAAATATAAATGAAACTAAATGCAAAATTTGGAGACTCTAGCTCCAAATATGTACGAGATAGAATTAATAAACTGTATTTCGATAAGGTTTTTAATCGATAACATTAAACCGGTATAAGTTATCGATTGTTTGAAACAAACTTGATCTGCGCCTGCTATTCAGGGACTTCCAAAAAAAAAATTCAAGTCTCTAGCTCTTATAGGTTCTGAGATCGACGCGTTCATACATACGGACAGACGGACGGACGGACGGACGGACGGACGGACGGACGGACGGACGGACGGACGGACGGACGGACGGACAGACAGACAGACGGACAGGGCTAAATCAACTCAGTTCGTCACCCCGATCAAGAATATATATACTTTATGGGGTCTGCCACGCCTCCTTCTGCCTGTTACATACATTTAACAAAACCATTATACCCTGATTTCCCATTTTCAATGGGTTCAGGGTATAATAATAATAATTGGAAGTGAATTAGAATTCAACGTCTACTCCAACCTCATGTCTGCAAAGCTCAATAGTTGCTTTTGCAGACCTGTTGGCGAGCTGCAAGCTAGATCAGATATGATAGCTGTAGATGGAAGTTCATTTAACTAAAAATAAAATTATATATAGAACATTTTCCCTTATCTAAAATACAATAAAATAAGGACAATTACTATGAGATCTCATAAGCAACATCTAAATAGATAATTTATTAAACAATTTCATATTGATTAGAATTATTTATCATACTATAATTATTATATAATATATATTCTATTATGAATAATATTTATTTTACGTTTTCTTCAACTGAATTGAAGTTAATTATTAAAGTTATTCTTCAAACTGAAGTTCGACAAAGCTCAATTTTAAAATGCAGCAAACGCATTTGAATGTAACGAGCTTCTATTTATTAAACTTCCAAACACGTTTCGTCGACTTAATCAGGCTTGGTTAACGTTAACACAAAAAATTCTATTTTTTTTGCTTTGGCTTTGGCTAATAGAATAAAACTGTGAAAAATCAACTGCACGTTGAGTTTGTATTTGCATAAAAAATGTAAATGTGGCAGGTGGCAAGGGATTGCAGCCAGTGCAGGCAGCGCTGCCCACTCCAACTAACAACTCCAAATTCATCCTATAACTATGCTATTGTTTTTGATGCAGTTAACTGAACGAACTGTGAATGAGCTGCATTCATGAAACGCATACAAGTTTGAAAACCATGTAAATTTAATATATTTTATGCATATCAAGACAAATTTCTATAATAAGGCGAAAATTCGGGAGAAATAAGTAATTATCAGTTTAAAATAAATCATGATTTAAATGAAAATTTTATACAAATTTTAAAGGAATTTTATTTAAATTAAATTTTCATAGTTATTTAGATTTTACATAAGTTAATGAATAAGCATCCACATTACATATTAAATATTTAAAATATAAATAAATTTGGTATATATATAATTGAAATGGAAAAATAATAAATCATAATAAATTTACTAAAATTTTATATTTTTAATTCATATTTATAATTTATTTATAAACAAAAATTTATATTTATTATTTAAATTTATTTTGTATATAATATAAATATGCTAAAATTTCATTTAAATTTAATTTTTTTTAAATAATAAAATATTTTATAAATTTTATTGCAACTTAAATTTATTTTAAACTAAATTGTCTTATACATAATAAAATTTTTATAAATTCAAAAAGTTTTTAAGTGAACACATTCCATATTAAAAAATCTAAAAAAAAACTGTAATTGAAATTTAATGTTAACAAATTATAAAAATTAAAAACAAATACAAATAAATTAATATTAAATTAAAATGTTTATGAATTCCAGCTTAACTACCTTTTCGCTATGCCCGCAACAGTTTTGCAGGGTATTTGTTATTCACATAAAAACCGAATGCGCAGCTCAAAGTCGAAAATTGGTTTTAATTAAATCGAATTGAGTTTTTCCAACGGGCAGCCTGCGTCTCTTGTTTTTCTTCTTTTCCATCAGAGCACCGTGCACTGTTTCGCTTTTTTGCACGTTGAGAGAAAGGCGGAGAGGGAGAAAGAGAGAGAGGAAGAGGGCTACTACTGAATGAGTGAGTGAATCGCAACTCATGGCGTGGCATGGCATGGCATGGCATGGACAGGGACACGAACGCATTTAACGCTGACGCTGGGAGTTTATGTGCGTCATTGAGCTGCACCAGCTCCTGCTCCAGGCCATGTCCATATCCACGTCCTGCCAGCAGACTGTTAGTCGGCATCGTCCTGGGCGCCCTTTTGGTTGGCTCTTTTTGCAGACAGTTTGATTGAAATGTTTGCTGGCGCTGCAACTGCCCAACGATGGAGCGATGGAACGGGCTGCAACATGGGGCATGCCAGTTGTGTGCCACATCAAAGCATTTGAATTGTTGGCTGCTTGGCATTTTGTTTTTACGGCTGCCACTGCGACTGCGACTGCGACTGCACATTGCAACAATGCGCCAGCCATACCTCTGCTCTCCCCCCTCTCTCTCTCTCTCAGTCTTCTTCTCTGTTCCCCCGTTGACCGCTGTGTCAGTGTGTGATGTATGGTCGGTCAGTTTGCGGACATGCAGTGGACACTTGGATTAACATGACGTAATTGATGCGGAAAGTGTTGAGTGTGGCAGCTGCCGCAGCTGCCCCTTCAGCAACCATTTCCATTTCTTTTCTACATTTCCATTTCCATTTCCATTTCCACAGCTCCAACTGCAGTAACTGAAAGGAAAACTTTTTACTCAAATTGATTATTTTACATACTAAACATTTACTTTTCTAATTATTTAGATAATTTAGATTAAGTATTTCTAGTTTGGGGATATATATATGAATAAATTCTGAAAATTTTAAAATCCTATCTAACTTCACTTGACTGATTTGCATATGTATATCTTTAGCATATATAAAAAAATAAATTTAAAAAACACAATAATTAATTGGTAAATAATTATACAAAATATTTTAATACTTTAAACAGCTTTTCAATTTGTAAATGATATACAAAAAAATATATATAATATTAATAAAAAGCTTATAAATAAATAATTCACAATGCCAATATCTTGCAGAAACATAAAGTGCACAAAAGCTTAAATTTTATAAAACATAGATAATCTGTCTCGCACTGCTGCTGAGCACTTGAACAAGCTGTTGGCATTTAGTAAGCTAAGGCATTAAATATATTTATATATTTATAAAATCCAGCAAATCTTATTTATATCTTTTTTATTTACATGCCAATTCAAGCTTTGCAATTTGAAAGATACATCTTCTTCTTTTTTTTGGCAAGCTTGAAGAACTTCTCAAGTGAGATGAAGTCCTTTACGAATTTTCTTGTTCACTGAATTTTATAATAAATATTTGTATGCATTCAGTTGAGCCTAATGTCCAGGCGACTGCCAGATACAAACGATTTTTCTAGTGCGCCAAGAAAATGGGGCTGGAGGAGGAGTGGGACTGGAACAGGTAGCCAGTTAGCCAGGTATGAAATATACGTGTGTGCTGCATTAGGTCAAATGTCTGATAAAATTGAAATGTTTCACTTGTTGTGTGTGGTAGGAGAATTAATTTTTGAACTTATCAAGTGCGCTTTCAATTGGCAAACCCACAGCCAAACGCTGGCCGGGTAAAATGGTTACATATCGTGCTGTCGAGTGCACTCATCATGCGAGCATATGAGTTGAAGGAGGAGCAGGAGCAGGAGCAGGAGGAGGTGGAAGTCAGGATATAGCATAAGTGCGGACATGGCTACCTTTTTATTGTTGGCTGAAAAGCGTAGCAGCTGAGAGCTGCCTGGCAGGTTGCATTGCAAATTTGCAGCCGAACATGCAACGTGCATTTGGCAGTCAGCACAATATCCAGATGCAAGCAATGGGCTGGGGCTTCTTTTGTTGTTGCTGTTGTTGTGGGGTAGAAGCCACAGACGCTGCCAATATTGACTGTGACTGAGCCAACGATCTGCTGCTGCTGCTGCTGCTGCTGCTGCTGCTGCATCTTTTTTTATGTATCCTTGCAATGCGATGCGATGCGAGTATTTTTAATAAAATAAACCCAGAAATGTAATCAACATAAAGGATTTCACACAACCATAGCATAAATGTGTCTGTGTGTGTGTGAGCTTAACAAGATACGTAGATACACGTAGATATCGTTGACGATATAACCCACCCGCCCAGCAGCCACTTGCAATATAAACCAGAGAAAAGCAAAAAAAGAAACGAACCCTTTATGAAATGCAGGACATCAATGCAGTCAGCTCTGTGTATCTCTCTCTCTCTCTCTCTCTCTCTCTCTCTCTCTCTCGCTCTCACTCTCTCTGTGTGTATCTTTGAGATACATTTGCAATTATCGTGACTTGAGCTAGCAGTAGCTGCTGGGTCCGAGACCATGGACAGCTGGCCACATGTCGGTGACAGTTTATTAAATCGATTACTTTCGGTTTTGATATTCTAAATAAACATATTTTTACAAGCCAGTCAGCCGGAGCACAGCTCTCGACCGACCATGGACCACCCACCGTTTGATGCACATTTTTGTTGTACAACAACAATTGTTGTTGCTGTTGTTGGCTCATTGATGAGCTGTTGTTGGGCAAATCGTATCTGCTGCTGAGGTTGAGATTTGCAGCTGAAAAATGTATAAACTCGTGACGGCAACAAATGCTCGAACTTGTTATCCGGCTAGAAGCTGCTCTCCCTCCTCCGCCTCCTCCTCCTCATCTATGGCTGTTGTGGCCATTGTGCGGAGCCAGACATGCGATGTGGACATGGCCAGTACATTGCATTTTGAGAGATTAGTTTATTGTTAATCAAAAAAGAAGGTAAAAATATCGTTTTTGCATTAAATTGACTTTGAAATTGACAGCGTACGAAATTACGAGCTTGTGTACCTGGCAAATGCATTCAAATTGCTCGTGACTTATACACTCTCTCTCTCTCTGTGTGTGTGTGCTGGGACAGGTGTGTATTGCAACGAGAATAGCTTTCACGTTTATGCATAATTCTAATCAATGTTTTGTTACTGATTTTGACATTTGCTTTTTGTCCAAATTGGCCAAAAAGTTGTTAGCTGCTGCCAATTTTCGTTGAGGCCAATTCGATGAGGCTTTAAATTGATTTCTTTACTAAATGCCAATAAATTTCAGCTAATCCATTTGCAATGCAAATCTTTGACATGTTTATGTAATCGCGCCGCTAATTTCAGTCCATTGTCTTCATCTAAAATATGAATATTAATCAGATGTTGGTCTAAAATCTCAACAATTTAATCAGATTAAAGCTCATAAACACCATTTGGCATAGCCTCGCAGTAACTCAAGTTATTTAAAGATTTAAGGTTTATTTCTATTTACATTTTCTAAAATTTATTATTTAAAATTTAAATGAAAATATTTTATATTTTGTTGAATGAGGTAAAAAATATACTAATAAATTTGTCTAAGGTTACTTTCAGAAGGCAGCCTTTTTATGTCCATATAATATTCATGTTAACTTATAATTTGTAAATATTTAAGAGTTTTTGGGTAAAATACTAGGTTGAAGATATTTTCAAATAGGAGAAAATGTGTTAATAAAATATAAGCTAAGTAAAAACTAAAAACTGTCTTGCATATACATATTGTAAATCGTTAGTCAAAAATATAAAAAATCCAATTTAAATTAAAATATTTGAAATAAAATATATATAATAATAATAAAAATTAATCATAAATAATAATAAAAAATAATATAACCATTAAAAATATTGAAAATAGAAATATTAATTATAATACAGTCGAGTCTCGATAATTCGAAATGGCAAGGGGATCAGGTTTTTTACGAATTAGACGGAAATTCAAATTATCGAGACTCGACTGTAACGAATTTTTTTCAAGGGGATAGTTTTTGTTTCGATTTATCGCGATTATCGATTTAGCGGAGTACAAATTATCGAGACTCGACTGTACTTATAAAAAAATATTTTTTTATATTAGGAGCAGAGCTGTTAAGAATTCCATTTGAATGGAAATTCAAAATGGGTTTTTGTTCTGAAAACCCATTTTGAATTTCCATTCAAATGGAATTTTTAACAGCTCTGATTAGGAGCAATAATAATTGGCAAATCGTAAACTTATTCCACAAAGATAATTTAATTCAATAGACTTAGAGGTGTTTTGATTACAAATGATTATTCTCACAGCTTACACAGGCCAAGCAAAATTTAGTTTTTAAGCACCAGACTATACTAATCCTATTCTTGCATACTCGAATGCTTTTCAGGCTCGAATTGAACACAGTGGGTAGCTATATTCTGGTTAGTAAATTTGAATACATTTTTATTGACTAGTGAAAATGCTTTATTATTGTTTTAAACTGCAAAACTATATTAAAGTAATTTTTTGTGAGGCATTTTAAATCTCCCAACTGAATATTATCAATATATTTAATATTTAATATTTTTCATAAATTTAATTTAATATATAAAATAATAATAAAACATATTTAAAAAAATTATTAATTAAAATTTGGTTTTCAAACAAGTATTCCTTAAAATTGAGCTCGAATATAATTATAAAGCAGTTTTTGCTTTGGTAAATGATGAAATTATATAGGCATACAATCTAAACAAATCTCTGCTGTAGCATGGCGAACTTTTCTAAAACTTAAAACTAAACAACTAAGCAAAGCATTCATTCATTGCTTATACTGCTCACAATTGTAAATCTATTTATTAGTTCACAGATCTTCGCTGCTCTGATTTACTTTAAATATAAGAAAGTATTTTGTCGCTGGCAAATATTTCATTTGAAATGTTTCGTAAAATTAAAAAAGTTTTATATATTTATTTATTGTAAATGTAAATTTATTTGTAATACATTCAAATGATATTTTTGAATTATTCAGCTTCAATAAGATCGTCAATGCACCAGCTTTAGATTTGATTATTATACCTTAAGTTGTGTCATAATTTCGTGCAAATTATAACTACTAGACAGTATTTGGCTCCCATGGCGCTTTTCTCAGCCTCGTCAGAGCTTCTACATTTTTGCGACTTTTAGTGCTCGATTTGGACGTCAGTTGAGCCAAGCAGAGGCCATCGATTGTTGACCGTTGGGCGCTGTGATTAACACAATTCCCTTCTTCAGATGGCCACATGGGGCGCAGACTCCATCGGCAGCCAAACTGGCCAAGAGCAGAGAGCGGTGAATGGATCAAGGCATGTGGATGGCGGCAACGATTGCGTGCACATGATGTGGGCAGGCGCATCTTCCATGTGGCTGCTGCCGATGTTGTTGTTGTTGTTGTTGTTGTTGCTGCTGCTGATGTGCATTTGATGATGGCAGTTGTTGCTGCGTGGCCGCAAAAACGCTTCTGGGTTGAAAGCGGCAGCAACAACAACGGCAATAAGTACAAAAATTGAATTTACAAGCGCACAAACTAGAAAACAACACGTTCAACATACAAAAATGTTGCGATGCAATAACTTAAGCGATTTTTGAATAATTGCCCAACAGCAAGAGCAGCAGCAGCTGCAGCAGCAGCAGCAGCAGCAACATGCAGTATTGACTTTTGTTGCTGGCGGCTAATCAGACACACACACATGCACACAGATGCACACACATTCTGACACACTTTGGCAACATGCGCGCATGCAAGTCTTTGAGGCACAATGAAAGTAAAAGCAATGCCAACAACTCGCAGCGCTGCGCAGCGTAGCGCAACAAATCGCCATAAATTTTCAAGTTTTATGCGACACATCGCAGCATTGAACGACATGAGGAGGCTTCACTGTCCAGCTCAATTGCATGTTCATCATAAAAATCAACCTCAAGACTTCAGACAAAAGGCAAATAAACAAATCGCAGTTGCTGTTCGTGTTGCTGCTGCTGCTGCTGCTGCTGTCCCTTGGCTCGACAGCAGCAACAACTGCTGAGCGTTGCATGCGAGAACATGTTTAGTAAGTGAAGCTGTGAGCACTGGACAGCAGCTCGAATGCTACTTAAGGTCTCTTACATGATGGTAATATTTAATGCTAACTTTTAAATTCTAATAACATTTTTAACATGATAGAAATATTTTCAGAGTTTTTTCTTACAATAAAATTTTGTCCAATCACATACTTTTTTCCGGAGCTCCAGTACATGTTATAAATAAACAAATTATTATAGTAGTATTTTTTGTAATAAGGTCCTAGCTCTAAAATTGTAACAAAAATGTATTTGAAATTTTTAATGTGCATAAATGAAAAAAAAAAAAAAATATCACATTTTGAATATTTTTTTAGGACTTGCAAGATAAAAAATATATTTTCATATTTTATTTTAATGAAATAAAATTCTGGAATTATAATAAATATATATTAATATTATCTTGTGTTTGCATCTATATAATATTCAATGTTTCTTTCAGTTAGTTGAGAACTTAGTTCACTTGGACAGTTTATTGATAGGAAAATATTCCACAAATGTCGCCAAATTTATTGATGAATTGAAATTAAATGTGAAATGGCAACCGGAGCAGCCAGAAAGCCAGGTACAGTTTTAGCAGAGTATTTAATATTCATAGGCAATTTTGATGGTAATTATTTGCATTAACCTTTCGCCAAGGCCAAATCTAAATACTGACTAAGCAACAGCAGAAAACAAGCAAAGCTTTAGCCAAAACACTTGCAAATTGAAATAAGATATAATAAATTGAAAAAAGATTGTGAAAAGCTTCGAAAATCAGTTTGAATTCATAGCTGCAAAAACTAGCTCAATGAATCACATTTCAAAGAAAGCCACTCGATCTATCGAAAGGTGAGTCTTAAGTCGATTAAGTCTTATAAAGCCATAGCAACTCAGTAGATTGCTCAGATCTATGATTTAGATAATCAATCGAAACAAAGTCGCGATTAATTCGTTTGCGCTGAATAAGTACGCGCTGGCAATTAAACAATTTAAGAGCAGCCATTGAGTTGTATCAAGCGATGCAAGGCAAGCCAAGGCAAGGCAAGGCAAGGCAAGGCAATCACATGAGTAATGCTCGTGGCTGACTTTATCTCATTTGGCAAGTGAGTGGAAATCAATTTGGGTGCACAAATACAAATACAGCATCGAGTGCTCGCACTTGCAATTGCATATTCATGTGGGTGGCTGTGGCACAGGCCCCACGACCACACGTCTCTGGCCACATGTGTGTTGCACATGTGAATGCCAGACTCTGTGTGTGTGTGTGTGTCTTGTATCAATTCAACGCCTAATTGATTGTGCTTGCAATTGTCTGGGGGCCCCGACTGGGAGGAATGTCAATGCTAATAATCGTCATGTAAATTGGCTATGAATATCAAATAGTCTGCTAAAAGTGTTTTGGATCCACTTAAATGGCTCGTAAGTCGAATGATTGCCGATTGCTGATTGATGCCCCGAAAGACTTCCTGGCTGCACCGGTTGCCATTTCACACTTGATTTCAATCCATCAGTGCATTGCGGAATGTTGGCCTCGCCTCTCAAACCAAATCCATATTATGCACCTGGACAGGTGTAGCGACATAGCTCTTCAAGCTCTATTTGCCTGGACAATATCTAGCTCATTCGGCTTGTCGTCCAATCGATCTGGTGTCCACTTGTCATCCGATCTCTGCGGCTGTCCGCTGTTCGCCTTTCCCATGCTAAACTATTGCCAGACTGGTTTCGCGTTAAATAATGATGCCTGTCAATGCCAACTGACAGCTGAGCCAATAATTGCATGATCACTCTAAGCTCTAAGCTCTCGAGTCGAGCTGCAACTCAACTCTACAGAGGAGTTTATGTTACGGAAAGTTTCAGCTTGACATTAGAGCTATCAAGTGGGCTAACATTATATATATTCTTGGGGAACAATATCTCCATCAAAAGTCGAGAATTGAATGGGCTCAAATGGGACACCTGAGCACAATGACTGAGACGATATCTTCTTCAATCGCACGCTGTGACAAGGTTAAGTTACAGCCATTGAATTGGGAGCAGAGCATAAATTGAAATGCGCACAATTTAATTTCAAGTCAGACATTTAATATTGATTAATTTTTTGGCTCGCTCTCTTAATGGCGTCGCATCTACACTGACTGCTGGCAGAGTGATGGCAAGATACAGATGCAGATACTGTGACAGATACAGATACAGATACTTGCAGATACATGTGCTCAGAGGGAGGACTGAGACCCCAGCGAATCGTACCGTAAATAAATATAAACATAAATCTGAAAGAGAAGAGAGAAAGAAGAAAAAACTCATTGAAGACAACATCCCCAATTGACGGTAAATCACTCAAGATGACATCTATCGATGGGCCCCGCCAGATAAGAGAGTGTTTCGTCTCGTTTTCGCACTTTTACACAATCAACTCGGGCACGTCGAACGTCGAGCGTGGACCGTCGAAGACATCGCGCAGAAGTTGCAAACAAACACCAACTGCCAGAGCCACACAGAGTGACGCGCTCCTCGGGTCCCGGGGATCCCTCGCTGGGGATTGGAAACGGCAATTGAGAATGGGTATGGGCATGGGTATGGGAATGGGAATGGGAATCGGGTATGGGACAGCCGACATAATCGTGAAGCATGCCAACTTGACGTCATTGCAATTTAAAGCTAGGCTACGCCGCCGGGCGCATTCGCATTCGCATTCGATACAAAACGAAGCCAACAGCCCCCAAAGTGACAAATCAAAGACGAAATCGAACCACCCAGCGCAGTACAAGAAACCAACTTTGTGTGACTGCCATTCCGAGCCCCAACCAGAGCAGACCAACTCAAAGAAGTCCAATGACGCGTTGGCTGGCTTTGACACTGCACAGTGGAACTGAAATGAATCAGCATGGATAAAATATTCAAAGTCTTATAGAACAACCTATAATCGAAGCTCTCAATCTTGGCTCGAGTCAAGTTCGGCTGATGCTCCACTGTCCTCTGCCTGAGACAGTAGTCGTCGTTCGGTCAATAAGCGTAGGAGAATACGAGACTACTACGAAATGAGTGATTTATTGGCAGGCCATTGAATTGAAGTTGATGGCAACAGACAAGACAGGCAGGCACAAGAAAAAGACAGCGAGAGAACGAGAGGGAGAGGGAGATAGACAAGTTGGGCAGGGCAGCAAATGAGACAAAGATATGGAGGAGCCAAGACTGAACAGTGAATAAGATGTGTGAGCGTTGACAGACAGTCGTTCGTACTGACGGACAGACAGACTGTCGACGACGCCATAGTACACTCCCTAGTCCTAGCCCCTTCTCCTGCCCTCTGCAGTTCGATGGAAGCGTCCCAAAAAATTAAATGTGGCAAAGTGGTTGGCAGAAAGGCGGCAGGCATACGGGCCTGAGGGCATCGCAGCAAGGCGAAGCAGGAATGAAGGAAGAACTGTTCGATAAGCGTAAAATGAAGGCAAAGACGTCTAGTGTATGTTGTTGCTGTGTTGTTGCTGTGGTTGGCTGGACTGTGATATATCACACGCAACATTAAATCAAACCTAAGGAATTGCTGGGCCTCATGGACGTGGAAGGTGTACGAGGCCGAGTAAATGATGGCCGGGATTCCTTTTTGCCTGTCACATTGACAATTTACTACCAAAAAAAGAAAAGAAACCAGAAAACTAAAAACAGCGTTAAGTGTGACAGAGAGGGAGAGACACAGAGGGAGAGAGAGAGAGCGATATAGACATTGCTGCCTCGCACTTATCTGATGGATTCCTTGCTATTTTGTCTTCACATGCTGTCCCAGTCGTCGTCGGCGTCGTCGTTGATTTCCACTCCCAACGTGCCCGGAACGCTGAACACAGTAACGAACTTTCCGTGTTGTGCAATTTGAAAGCTCAGCAGTATTGAAAACGGCGAACTGTTGGGGCTGTTCCAGGGGTTGAGGCAGCACTAAAGAGTGAACGACACCATGAATAATATTTATGAGGATGAAATGTTCCCAAAAGCGACATAAATATGTCCACAGCACCCGCACATGAAGCGCGTCTCAGCATAAAATGCGTTGAAATCCTGAGCAGCAGCAAATGAAAAGAAATTCAGAGAGTGTGAGTGAGACAAGAGATTGTGTGAGAGAGAGGGAGAGAGAGAGAGTGAGAGTGAGGCATTGTCTGGTGGTTGTGTTTGTGTATGTAACTGTAAACAGCAGCAAGAGCAAAGCAAAAAGCTTTGTCTCATTACACTTAGAGAATTATTAACGCTGGGATTTGTGAGCTTATAATTACAGCAATATTTAAGTATAAGATGTATAAGATGATGAAGATGAGTATAACCTGAAGTCTATCAATCTCTTATGACTGACTCGCTCAGTTACTCATGAAGGTAGCAATAATATACAATTATTGTATATAGATTTGAATGAAATCAAGTGATCAATGATCTATGTGAAGATCTACATAATACTAAAACGGGACATAGTTCCGCCTATGCCTTACTTATCGCTTGTGTTTCTTTAAAGTGAATAGAATCAGTTCGCCAGCGTCTAGCGTTGCAAGTGTCAGCGCAGAGTCAGACCGTAGTTCTGTGTATTAGCTGTGGAAAGGAGTACAAGACGAGTGGCAACACGTCGAATTTGAAAGACCATTTAAAACGGTTTCATCCCGGCTTGGATGCTCCTTATCCGGAAGCAAGCAAAGAAAGCTACCCAACAAACTCCAACCCGTCCAGTCTAAGTGCGTCAACTAGCAGCAGCTGCAGATCAAGCACGCATTCCATTTCATCATATTTTAAGAGGGCCATTCTCTACGATAATAATTCAAGGCGCAAGAAGGAAATTGACAGAGAATTGGCAATTATGATTGCTGTGGATGTTCAGCCGTTCAACATCGTTGAGAATGAAGAATTTGTACGTTACTCGCAAATATAGGACCCAAGATATAAAATACCCAGCAAAACGTAGATGTATATGTAGATGTGGATGTAGATGCGGATGTAGATGGACTGACAGTTTGGTCCTTCTGCTTATTCATACATTCGTAATCTATTAAAATCTAGAAAAGATGTTTTAAGCTGTTTATTTTGCTACACAGTATCAATTTTTCTCCTGCTAATCCAAGTCTTAATTAGCTTTCATACACACATACATCAACATAATCATTTTAACTTGAAATTAAAATACCTCAAACGACCATTTGGAAATGCAAACCAATATGTTTTCAAAAGTAGATATTTCTTATTTTTTGGAATGCGGCCATGACAGAAATCAATCAAAATCAACCCTCACTTGATTTGGGACAACTGTCGAAGCCAAACAACCCTTAAAGCAGTTGATGGATTGCTGTCATTAGCATCGGAGCTGAGCTGAGCTGAGCTGAGCTACAGTAGAGTCTGACCAATGATGTACAAGGTCTGAGCTGCTGTAAATTAAAATGCCAATCAACTGGCGCAGAGAATAAAATAAAAATTAAAATGAAAATGAAAAAAAAAACAAAAAAAAGAGATAAATAAGAAAAAGCTGTTAAGTTTTAGCCGCATCATGTCAGAGATTGATAGCCGGTAGCCGCGGACTTGATGTTCAAAAATTGAAAGCCGCCGCAGCGTTGCGTGAAAGGAAAATTGGCTGTCCCAGCTGTCCCAGCTGCGGCCGGCTATGTTTGTGTATGCGAACTCATTAGGCAGCAAACGTAAATCATTTCGATATCGATTAAGCAATATCCACAGAAAGCGGCCACCGCACGCAACGTCAGCCGGCATTGGCGCCTGCGCAGCTGCCGATCCAACTTCGACTTTGACTTCAAACTCCAACTCCAGCTTCGAGCCCGTCCCGTTTGGCCAGCTCGTGCGGCGACAGTGTGCACATCAATTAATGAACCTGTCGCGCCATGCGTAAATTTGTCGCCAGCGAAGAGTGGAGAGTGGAGAGAATGCAGCTGCCCTCGGAGCTCAAACTGAGTGCAGCTGGCGTGATCGAATGATGTGAAGTGTGGTACCTGGACTTGACCTGCTTGTCAATCAAGCAAATCATTTTGGCGGCACTGGAATTCGCTGCATTTTCACATGACTGTGCACACCTGTCATAATCAATCACATCGTGCAGCGATTATAATGCATCAATTATCGTCCAAACTGGGCGCGTGTGAACATTCGCTACTGCCCAGTCCCGACTTATCTATATATATATATATATATATATATATATATATATATATATATTTGTATATATTGTGTGTGCATACTGATGGACATGACTGTGAGCTTCGATGTCTGTGGCATGACTGAGACTGAATTGATATTGATATTGATATTGAATATCCGGTTACAGCAATTGCACTAGCCTTGAATTAAAAGCTTAGCTCATATGCATTATTTTTGTATAGTTTGATTAAGGAATAAGCTTTGTCACCACGTTGGAGATTGTCAGTTAGTATATGACGTCAATAGGTATATTTATAAATCACATATTATAATTGATTGACATTAGCTGAAGTTTGCATATTGTTCTAGCTGAAAGCAGCAACTGAATTAGCCAAAGACCTGAATTTTTGGGAATTTATGAATATTTATATATATAAATAAGTTAATACTAGGCAAATTAGAATATGTTCCAAGTCTAATAGAATTTAATCATACCTACCTCGTATATAAATAAATATTTAAAATACTTAAAAATTTAATACAAAAATAATGATATCCAAATTAAATTGGGATTTAGATCTTCAGCATAAATTAAAAAAAATTAGGTACAGATTCCAATTTTTTTTTACACTTTCAGCAACAATCCCCAATGGCTTTAGTTTTATATAAAAAACAACTAGAATTAGTTGTTCAATTAAAAAGTGTCAGAGCTGTCTAGAACTTCAATTACGGCGACAATTCATGAATGAATGCAAAGACCTTTGCCTAGGTCGCAGACACAGCCACAGCAACTCCAACAGACTTTAATGAATGGACAGCGAATAAGAGAGATGTGAACTCTTCGTATGTCAGCCGGAGATGTCGGGAGCTGGCTTGGGTAAAAGAGGCAACTGGGTCATTTGCTGGCGCTACGAAATGCGTAAATATGCGAAATGAAGTCGGAGACGGTTGGGCGGACAGGGAGGGGATGGGGTATGGCTGCTGCTGCTGCTGCTGCAAAAAAGAGGCTGCGAGCGATTGAATGATTTATTTTTGACAGGTTTTTAACTTAAAATTAAAACGGTAAATCAATTTTTGACAGCGGAGGCTGCGACAAGGCTGCCAACAGCATCAACGTCGCGTCGCCGCAGCTCTTTGCTAATGATGATGCCAATGTGTGAGTGACTCTGTCTCTCTTTCTCTCTCTCTCTCTCTATGTCTGTCTCTCTCGCACGCTGAGCGTATCCACATCAAGCGGCGAGAGATGTCACAGCCAGAGCTGGCGACACGGAGACACCAAACAGTTGGCGACAGTTGCCGTCGCTGCCGAAATGTTGTCGCGACAAAATGTTGCTGTCGCTAACTGTCGCTGTCGCAGTTGCTCTTGCTGTCTCTGTCTCTGCTTCTGTCGCTGTCGCTGTCTCTGTCTGTGTGTCTGTCTCTTGTTGGCAGCGGATGAGTGACGAGCGGATGGCTGCCTTTTCGAATGTGGGTCGTTATAATTAAGCCATTGGCCCTGAACATGCATCTAATTTCGTTTACAAACTCATCTAGAGATGACAAACGTTTCGATATCGATAAATTAGATAAGCTGAGAAGACAATATTAAAAATACTTATGCCAATGGATATAGCTTGATAATTATAATATTGATAATCAGTTACTCGATTCTATTATTACAATAATTTGATTGATAATTCAATTATTTATGGTAAGCTTATCGATTCTTTCAACTATTAACTACTTGCCTATCTATCGATTATCGATCGACTATCGATTCTTTGATTAATGTTGTCAATATTTCTGCTGATGATAAGATTATCGATTCTCTCAATTATCAATTTATCCGCCATCTCTGCCAGCTCATGGACTTTTCCATCAATATGTTTGAATTCTTCTTTTCCCTCAGTGCTGTCGATACATTAATTATCAATTAATTGTCACTCCAGCTCTATCGATAACTCTATCCATATTATCTCACCTCTAACCCCCTCCGAACTTGAGAATCTGCGCAATTTGTCGCGTGCGATTGATGAACTTTTGAAATCCTCGAAAACATCTTTGTATATTTACATAATTGATTTCTTCTTCTTTTCGCTCTCCACTTAATGCGATGAAAACAAAGCTATAAATTGTCTGTCGCTTAATTCTCTGTCAGCTGAAAACTGTAATAAATTAATATATAAATTTCTTGTCATCCAAATGAGTCGCGAGAAGCGTTACAACTGCTGCTCTTCCTACACCAAAGACTTTTGCATATGAAATAAATGAACGTTGTCGTCTTTATTATGACAGAGCCCATTGCTCAGAAGATTGTCATGAATTGTGATTTCAAGTTGAGCTATACAGGGAAGTTGGCAAACAGGCTCACAGGCAAGTAACAGATTATTTTCAATGAAGAAATGGGCATAAGACTTAGATTATCTGAGCTTTTCTTAATAAACTTAATGATGCAATAGAATTTTGGCATTTAAATCAGAACTTTCTCTTTTTGAAGTATTTTCTAGATGATTTAAATATTTTTTGATTCATTCTGGAATCTGTTCTTATGATCAACTGCATCGTTATGGACTGAACGTATGTCGATCTCTTTGTAAATATTATATAATAAATATTATTTGATAATAGTAATGAAATATTTAATAAATATTTTAATATTCATATATTTGTGTATCGAAAGAGGTTATTTTTAATTTATTTAAAATATTTTAAAATACTTTTAACAGACATTTCTCTATTCAAATGCTTCTTCTACAATCTTCAGTCAAATTCGTGTAGATCCAAAACAAATTGTCTCTAGATCTTCAAGTCGAGTGCGCCCTGTGTCATGGCTCGAGGCAACTAATCTTAATATGAAATCAAATGTCACGAAATGGATATTTGCCATATGTTGTTGTTGCAGTTGTTGTTGTTGTTGTTGCTGTTGTAGTCGCATGCTAAATTGAATTAGACACTCCAAAGAGACAGTCTCGGCTCAGGTGATCTTTAAGCAAAACGCGATCAGAGTGGCTGTGGGAGACTGAGATCGAGAGTTCGGCTATGCCCGTTGCCGATCGATGCATAGAGCAGAGCCCAGCGAGATGCAAGCACGCGCGTGAAGAGCCAACAACAAATGCAATGGGGCAGCCACAGCGACACAGCCACAGCCATAGCCACAGCCACAGACGACAACGACGACAACAATCGAAATAAACGAAAAGCAAAAAGAACGATCAGCGAAGGTGAATAAATCAAACTGATTTATTGGAGTCGACGACAATGACGACGACGACGGGCAACACTGAGAAGCCTCCAGCCATAAGCCATAAGAGTTGCCCAAGACAATGGCCAGGTGGAGGGTTGGGGGTTGTGGGCTGAGCGGGGTCTTCAGTGTGAAACGATAACGCGTGACACATGCAGCAACAGCTGCAGCTGGCTGGCAGCCAGGCCCACTTGCTGCGTCCCCAGTTGGCCAATTGGTAAGCCGATTGGTTAATGGCAATGACAACAATGATGAGCTGCTCGTTGCGGATATCAAAACTGAAGAAAACAGTTAAAATATAATTCACATCAGTGACGCGATATTAGATGAAAGACAAGAATTTCACTGATACATGGAGGAGAGTGGAAATGGAAGTGGTCATGTAATAGGTTTTTCTTAGAGGCTTTTTTAGAGAATTGATTCTGATGTAAGACAGAAGACATGCTTAAATCGGCCTATACCTTGTTACACATTTACCTAAGAGCTTTAGCTTGAAGTCCGTATGTCATTTTATTGTATGTAAAAAATGTAGAAAAATTAAATAGGAATAAAGCAGTACAAAGTTGCCAACTTCATAATGCTCATTCACGCTCTAAGCGCTGATACAGCCGAGTCTCGATAATTCGAAATAGCAAGGGGATCAGGTTTTTTACGAATTAGACGGTAATTCAAATTATCGAGACTCGACTGTAACGAATTTTTTTCAAGGGGATAGAATTTGTTTCGATTTATCGCGATTATCGATTTAGCGGGGTACAAATTATCGAGACTCGACTGTAGTATATTTGTATATCAAATTTTTGGATAGAGTGGCTCAATACTCGAATTTGTATGTTTCTAGCTCTAAAACTTTACAAGTTATAACTTGACAGATATAGTATTACCCGATTTGCCACTCTTCTATATATATACTTTATAAGACGAGTCTAACTAGTATAACTCACAAGGATTAAATATGATTATTCTGAGATTTAATAAGGCACTCTTAAGCAATGTCTGCTCTATTAGGTAAATATATTTATATAATTTTGGCTGCTCGTTTGTTTTATAAATCAAAAAGACCAAAATAACATCGCAATAAAAATACAAAAGAAAAGGTTGCAGCGACAAAAATTTTAAGAACATTAAAAAAAATGTTATATATATTTTAAATGCATATTTAAAATTTTTTTAAAATATTATTATGATTTTTAAATATATGATTTAGTAAAAAAATAACATTATTTGTTGTAGATAAATAAATTGTATTACTTTATCAAAAAAATATGATAAAGTAATACAATTTATTTATCTACAACAAATAATATAATTTTTTTTACTAAATCAGAACACTTATTTTTTGACCAAAATCACATTTGTCAGAAAGCTGGAAAACACTCTGTTAACATAGCACCCTATAAACATATCACCCTGTAATTAATATATTTTATAAGATTGAAGATTTCCCTTTTCATTTGCCATTTAAATTTTGTCTATATCTCGCTTGGTTTAAAAGTTATGATTTTTGCAACGGAAAATTAACGAAGGTCTGACGAGTGAATCCGTGAATAAGTATAGAAACGATAAGCATCTACCATATACCAGCGAAAGGTCGGCCAAGAACGTCTATTAACACAGACAATATTGAGGGGGTAAAGGATTCAGCACTAAAAAATTATAAACAAGAGTTTTCATAAATCTACGATCGCGTTTAGAGGTGTGCGATCTGCAAGACGGCCGTCATTTAAATTATGTTATTTTTTTTAAATAAACGTCATTTAAGTACATAATCATCCTATCTTTTATTTCAAATATACCTTTTGTATTTATTTGCTTAGCCTATATACTTAAATGCACGTTCTATTGCGCCACCCTGTATAATAATCGACTCACAAATATATCAATTTCAAGCTGACATATATCCTTAGCGGATGTTATCTTTCTACAAATTTAAACTCACATTTATCTGTATTCTCATCCATCTGCACATTTGCCTCAGTTGCGTTAACAGCTACTAAAGTCCTTGCGTCATTTCAGTGCACCACAATTATAGCCGCTCATTTGCAGCTTTATTCAAATTTTCGTTTTGCTTGTCTGGTGCACAAACATGTCATGGTCACATACCCCAAGCCCCCTACTTGTTGTTGCTGTTGTTGTTGTTGTTGCAGTTGCATTTATGGGCAAATCATGAGGTTTCCCGCTGCACTGCTCTGCATGGCATCGCCTGGCCTGGCCTGGCCTGGCATGGCACTCGGCACTGACCAGTCCCAATCGCTCTCAGTTCAGCTGGCATCCGCTGCCCTCCCTCAAATCAGCCCCATCTGTCTGCACGGCTGTGCCAAAAATCTGCAAGCGTTCGCAATCGAGGTGGGCGTGTCAGTCGGGCCGTGATTTGCTGTTGGAGCATTTCGGTTTTGGCATTTATGTGTGCCACTAAATCTTGCTCACTCACTCAAATGCTGCTCGTCCGACCCGGCCAGCCAGCCAGCCAGCCAGCCAGCCAGGATGCTCGCCAAATTAGCTTAAAAACCGACAAACTTTGGGCCCAATGGCACACGCATAAATTCCAGCTGTAGGCAGAGGGCGAACACCGAAAAGCCCCAAATGCCCATTCCAGAAAAAAATCAAATCGAGTGCAACGCTTTGCCAACTCAATCACCGGGCCGAGCGAGCGAGCGAGCGAGGCACAGCTCTGGTAATTATTTTGTGACGCCAACAGCCAACAGCCAACCCTCACCCACCCACCCACACACACACACACACACACACACACACACACACACACACACATGGAGTTACTCTGGACAACCACAGTGTTGTGCACCAGAGCACAGGAGAGAGTTGGGGGGAGTTGGGTTCGAGTCTAGGGGCAGGCGCAGTCACAGGACGAGGCAATCGAGTTTTTGGTGCAGCTGATGCCACCACAGCCGACTCGTAAATATGCACGCATGTCCTGGCCATAGTTGGGACAATTGCTGATGCCACCAGGCAACAGGATGAGATCGAGTTGTTCAGCCTGTGCAGCTATTTATGCGCTTTATGCATCGTGCGTGCCTATTTGGGGTAGGCCTATGCCTGCGCCTCTGCCTGCTCCTCTGTCGGGCTGGGAAAATCTGTGCGCCAGATAAATTCCTGGCCAAAGGTTCATGAAAATGCAATTTTATTTTCTAAAAACAGCAGACGCACAGATTCCACCACACAGCTGAACAAATCCAGCCCGGCTGGGCCCAATGTCCAATCGGCTATGAAATGATGCCTGCCCAGCCAGGACGACTAATCAGAGTAGTTGATGGCACACTGGCAACACGATGCTCAAGCGAAACGCAGTTGCAATTGAAATGGCAAATATCTCCAAGTGGAGCCATCTAAACCGATACCAAGCGGCAGTGCAGTGGAATGAACTGAGCTAAATTTGGTTAAAGTAACTATGTTTGGGGCGCCTACTTCGGCACTCGTAATTATGAACTGCGGCATTTCGTTTTGGTTTTAATTAACTTGATGCGAGTTTTGTAGATTTGAGAATGCATGAGTTGAGCTGTCTTTAAATTGGATTTTAGGGCAACGGGAAGTTTGAAAATTTGTATAAATAAAAATAAAATTAAATAAAAATATTCAATCTACAAATTTTTAAAATTTATGAAAGTTAAAATCAAATTAAATCAAAATATTCAATTTGATTGATAATAAAGTCTAAACTGAAAATTGTAAAAATATTGAGACACGCACAATGTATTATTAATTATATAATAATTATTATAATAATATGTATTATATAATATAAATAAAAAAGAAATTAACAAAAAAATTCAATCTAATCTATATAGAAAATATATATATTTTTTAATGATTTATATGCATATTAACTTTATAAAGAGTTACAAATTTGAGAAGCTCTTCCAAATGTCTATTTTACTTCTTTATGATCTACACCCATTCAAAATGGGAATTAAGGTTATACAGTTTTCATTAATGTATATGTAACTAATAGAAAGAGGCGTTACCACAAAGTATATTTTGATATAATGATTAATATCATTGCCAAGTGAATTTATTCTTAAACGTTTGTCTCTCTGTTAATCTGTTAGTTACTTAAGAATCTCGAAAAGTTGCCACGAAAAAGTTAGATACATAAAATTGTACCCAATTTGTTCCTTTTAACGCTGATTAAGTTTATTGCAAATCACATCTTTATTTTCTATCAAATCAATAAAAATTTAAATCAAATCTACAATAAAGAAATTGATATCAAAATTCTTTTAAGGTATAGAAAATGTATCTCAACTTATGAAGCTGCATTGCGGTTGCCCTAATTTATAAACCCCTGCCAAGAAGTAACATGGAGCTGACTTTCATTCTGCTTGATTAGCTATGAACTGCAGCAGCGGGTTAAATTAACTGATTTTTTAGTAAAAAGTTATAAATGTCATTCATTAGGCAGATTTTATTCGCATTAAGTTTTAAAATAATGAGTTAGAATTTCATACCGAACTAAGTATTACAAAATGAAAATGCCAAAATATTTGCATCCTGGTGCTACGAAATGTCAGACAAAGAAGTTGTCGATTGTTTAGTCTAAGATTCTCTCTTTCGCGAAAATACTTTTCGCATATAAAATGAAACCTTGATGATTGATCTGATCTGATAAGAATCTCCAGTATTTCATCACTATGCAACAAACTCTTCCGCTGAACTCCTCTAGTTAACGGCAATCAATGAGAGTCAGTTGTCCCTCGAAATTAGATTAGCTTCACAAAGCATTTTAGGGACCTGCCAGAACGTAGCTGCCTCAAAGTTTATCACGCCTCCTCAGTAGCAAAAGGGCAGAGAGCAGGAGCAGTAGTGGGAGTAGTAGACGCAGCATGAGCTGGGGCTGAAATAGTACCCAGGAGCAGAAGGAGCACGAAGCACAAGGAGCTGGTCGCCCAGCTCCAGCAACAGGCGCAGGAAGAGCAGCAGCTGCTTCTAGAGCAAGTGCATTGCCATAATTTCGAACTCATGTTTATTCTCAGTGTAGTTGTTGCCTTATTGGCAAATCGAATTGCAGCAGAGGAGTAGGAGGCTTGCGGGGCGGCAGTTCCTTTGCCATTTTTGCAATGGCAATTGGCATTGGCGCATCGAAATTGAATTTGAATTGAAAAATGCAGACAAAGTCGCAGATTTTGGCTTTCGGTGTAATTTGGCAACAAAAGTGGCTTGTGATTTGTTCAAGCGTCCTTTGGCCGTAATTGTTCAGAGAAAATTGCATTAGTTTCGATAGTCGCTGAATTATCCTTGGGCATCACTTTGATATCGTTGCAATTTACCAAACAAATTCGCCCACAAAGCAACATATTGAAGATGACCTTCAGGGCAAATGCGAGCAACGAATTGTGGTTGAGAGAAATTGAAAAAGATATTTACAAATTTTAATTAGAAAGTTTTTATTATATATCTATATCTATATATATTATAAAGCCTTCATTTAGAGTCTTTTATAATAAAATATAAATAGGTCTAAGGTTAAGCATCTGATATAATATCACAAGTTTTTTCAAAGATAGAAAATCTATTTAAAATGACGTAAGACAATTTTGATTAACGTTTTGCCTGGCCAATGTTGTTCCATCAAACTGCAAGCCGAGCACAATTGTTGAGAACGAAAATGGCTTGGAAATTGTTTGTTTTATTTTAATAAATTTACTGACTTGGTCTCAAATTATGACTACTTTAGCTCCATTAAATCTAAAGTCTTAAGAAATTAAGAAAAATACTTGACATTAAATGTTTTTAACTTCCATTGCCACAGATGATTGGCAAACCACAAATATAAGAAAATCAAAATGATTTACTGTCCGCTTTAGACTTTTTGTCTAGTTTTAGTTTAGAGTTTTAGGCATTTAATTTAATCATATTTGTTTTAAATTTATAATTATTTATTTATTTAATTTTGCAATGTAACAATGCTTGAAAAATAAGGCTTGCATTGAAAATCTTATTAACATTTTAGCTAAAAAAATTGTTGAAATATATTTGTAGCTTAGAAATGAGTGGATATGGCTAAGTCTATCTCTAACCATGATTGTCTTGAGTTAATCAATTAGGTTTACTTTTTCAAATTTAAGAGCAAATTGTCTATTAAAAATGAAAATGTTCTCTTGTTCCTTGAATACACTAATCACGAACCCTCATCAGTTTACACTACTCATTTGATTGTAACAGATTCACACAGTACCGAAACCTAAAAATCAAAGTCGTTATGGAAGAACACTATTAATAGATTATCTAGTCGAAACAACAAAAAAAATTCAAAACAAAAATAAAAAGAAGAAAAATTGTAAAAAAATATTAAATTATTTTCTTGTTCAATTAAATTTTAACTGTTGCCTCATGTAATCGAAGGCCTTTTAAATTGTAGACTGATTGTTAAGCTGTCCAATGCAGTCCAAATTAAACCCCTCACATATTTTAAGCAATATTTTAAGTAAAAATTAAAAAATTGTATATTACTATTTGAGATATTGTTTGATAATATATATATTTATTTATATATATATTTATATATATCTATATATTTATATTCTCAACAACTTCTCAATTTCGCTTCACAACTCCACTAATATGCGCAACTTAATGAGGCAATCTTGAAGTTTCGGTGGCATTGCCGCTGGCGCTTGGCTAATGGCTGGCCTTCCACACATTCGCCTCGCACATCCGTCATCGTGGCACGCAGAGCAGGTGACGCCCCCAGTTCGGTGTGTTTATGCGCCATTATTAACACGTCATAACTTGGGGCCGACAGTTGCCGAAAACTTGGCATATTACAGAGCCGGGCCGCCACGAGGTACGACGAGCGCCCAAAGTTGCCATCAATCACGATGACGGCCACGACGAGAGTCGAAAGGATAAGCAAATGACGACGCAGCCAGGCCAAGGGGCAATGCGACGGCTGAGCTGAGCTGAGCTGAGCTGTTGCCGGAGTCGTAGGTGCTGGGGTCATGGCGTTTATTTATGCATAACACGGCGCTGGCGCTGCCGCAGAAGTATGGATGGGGCGTGGCCAGTGCCGCAAAGTGATTTTAAATGGGGGCACAGGCCCTCAAATTTGACGATGCTGTTGTTGATGACGCTGCCGCCTGACGTCTGACGTGCGAGCCCAGCACGGAACTGGCTCTCTGCCCTAGAGTTGGCCTGTTGGCCAACAGGTTGATGGCCATTAAAATGGCGCGCAAGAAAAAACGTAAAATGCAACGCAAAACTCTTAATTGAATGGAAGAGCCAACAAAAAATAAAGGAAAGTCTTGGTAAAGCAAACAAGTGAGTGCAGAGTGCTCGACCAGGAGATACCCGGAATCACGCGTGAAGCTCGTTAACACACAGTTAACCTCAGTTGCAGATTCATGAATAGTTTTACTGTTTATTCTGAAATCCTTCAGGTTGACTGGAATTCATCATTTTGCAAGCAAGAGAAGTATACAATAGATAAACAATAAGCACATTATGAATAAGTATTTTTAGAGAAACTAAACTAAACTAAAGTCTTCGAGTTATGTCTAAAGAGCCTGCTGTATATATGATTGCTTATTGATCTTAAGATTATGAAATGAGCTAAATAATAAATTCGTACTGCGTTTGGTATGTAATAATAATGTAATAATATCATAACAAATCTACTGTTTGTTTTCTTAGAGGTTTTTGAGACAGGCTCATTCAATCAGGTGGGCAAAACAGACCGACTTAGCTAGGTCTATTCAGCTTGTTGCACTAATCAGGCCTTCGTCTACATTTTACTTAAATATGCATCAACATAACAGACACCAGTTAGCTTTCTTTTGAAAATGGTAACAATATCATAGAATTGATTCTTATATTTTTACAATGCTTATGTAGAGAGCCTTAAGCAAAAGTATTGTAATATTCGTTCTTCTATGAAAATTTGAAATAAAGTTAATATAAATATGATTGTATGAATATAAATATGAAAATCAATATGAATACAATTATGAATATGAAAATTAACATGAATATAAATATGAAAATTAAAATGAATATGCAAATTAATATAAATATAAATATATAAATAAAAAAGAACTATGAATATTAAAATTGATATGAATGTGAATATGAATATGACAATTAATATGAATGGTACAATTAATATGAATATGAATATAAATATGAAAATCAATATGAATATGAATATGAATACAATTATAAATATGAAAATTAATATGATTAGGAATACGAAAACGAATATGAATATGAATATGAATTTTAATATGAATTTGAATATGAATATGAATATGAATATGAATATGAATATGAATATGAATATGAATATAAATATGAATATGAAGATGAATATAAATATGGAAATTAATATGAATATGAATGTTAAAATGAATGTGAATATGAATATGAATACAGTCGAGTCTCGATAATTCGAAACGGCAAGGAGATCAGGTTTTTTACGAATTAGACGGAAATTCAAATTATCGAGACTCGACTGTAACGAATTTTTTTCAAGGGGATAGATTTTGTTTCGATTTATCGCGATTATCGATTTAGCGGGATACAAATTATCGAGACTGTATATATACTACAATAATATGAAAATAAATATGAATAGGAAAATTAATATGTATGTAATTATAAAAATGAATATGAGTATAAATATGAATATGAATATGAATATGAATATAAATATCAATTTGAAAAATAATGTGAATATGAATATGAATATGAATATAAATATCAATAAATAAATAAATAAATTAATATGAATATGAACATGAATATGAATATTGATATGAATATAAATATGAATATGAGATGTATTGCATTTCGCTGCAATATCATAAACATTAAACAAATTCAACTAATACTAATAATATAAATATGAAATGAATATGAATAGAATTACATTTGTGGCCAAAAGTATTTTGACAAAACATTGCAGAATCTAAACCCGCTTATTGACGCTGCAAACTGAGAGAAGTAACTGCATTTAATTTTTAAGATAGAAAATGTATTGAAAGCTTTAAGAGAGCAAAAGATGGCAATGATAGCGTAACACATTCTTTTTCTATGATTATCTGCATGGCAGGTTATAATTCTTTGGCTGGACAAAAGTATTTTGACAATGCTTTTCATATTCATTTTTGGTTATCATATTTATATTATTATTATATACGCTCGATTATATAAGCTTATTTCTTATATATATATATATCCATGAATTGTATACTTAAACAGAGGCTGAACGATTTGTCGCTTGATTTATGAGCGAAGCTCTTAATACCATCTGAAGATCGCAACCGACAGGGGACGCACCTAAAGCCAGCTGAAGATCAGGTCAAAGCTGGCTCAAATCGATGTATGATCATATTTTATGGGGCGGCAGCAATGGGGGCGTGTCTATCAAAATATTTTAATCGTGGTTTTAAGCCATTGATGCGGCCTTCAAGCTGAGATTTATGAACATAATAATTACAAAAAATTTACTAATTGATTTATTGTCGAATGTATAAACACCTTTTGCTTAATTTATGCTGCTGTTGTTGTTGTTGTTGCATTAAATACCGGTTAGGTGTAGAGGCCTGGCCAAAAAAAGAAGAAGAAGAATTTATGCATTGAGCCAAGGAGGAGCCATGCAGCAACCTGTGAGCCAAAGCAATCAGCCGAGCGACGTTTGGCGTATGGGCAATGTGCAATGGGCGCACATTTCGATGATGTACGACGAATGTCCTGGCACACACACACACACACTGCCACACACACACACGCACACACAAACCGTTCATTATAAAGGAGTCAGGTCGTCAGGTGAGCTGCGTTGGCAACGGCCCAAGTCCAAGACCCCAGGCAAAAAGACGCAAATTAATTATTAATCAACGAAACGCAGACGCAGAGCTGCAGGAGGTGAGCGGGGAGAGCGGCAGCTGGAAGCTGTAGCTGAAGCTGAAGTTGAAGGAGGATCGGCTAAGCGATCAAGCCGCGACCAAGGAGTGATTTATGCCCAGGCAACCGCCAAAGCTAACGAATCGCACATTCTGACGCTGTGCCAAGATGGACGACGATGCCAAATGACGAGGGCCTCATGCCTCATGCAATGCAATCAAGCCCAGGCCAACACTCAGCCAACACTCAGCAGCCGGCGCAGCAGCTCAAATACACTGCAACAATTGAAGAGCAATTGCTATCAAAACAGACTGAGTAATTTAGAAAATATAATTTTTTACTAAAATTTGTAAAATTTAATGTTTATAGAAATTTAAATAATATAAAAATTATAAATAATATAAATAATATGAAAATTCAAGCTGAACACAAGTTGAATTGTAATTCAAAAAGATTTTAAGTTTAAATAGATTTTGCTTAACAACATTTTAGAATTCATCTATTTTGTTGGACTTTTTAGATGGAAAAGCGATTCAATCACATTTTATCAAAGGAAAGTTTTGTTAGCTGACTTTTCTACTAAAATATTTTACTAGAGTTTTTACTCATTGATTATACAAATTTCCAAGAGCTTTTTAATGTTACCCTGTAGCTTAAATGAAAACTAAAAGAAAATTATTATTTGAATATTAAACTTCATTTTCATTATAGAAATAATAAATTTATTATAATATAAATAAATTTATGGGCTCTGGCGGATTCGAGGCTAATGCTTTAATATAATTTAAAATATATAAATGTTTAAATGTTTATTCAACATTTTTTCTTAGTATTTATTTTTGATATATCTTTTATATGTGATTTTCATAAATTCAAGCATAAGCCCTAGGCTCAATAGGCATATTTTTTTAGTATAACCTTTCTATACAATTCTCATTAAAGGAATCTTAATTCAAGGAACTGAAGTTGCTATTTGTTTATGCATTTTAAGTTAACGAATTGTAATGGATGCTCAAAACTCTTTCTTTGCGTATCTCTATCTCTCTCTCTCTATCTCTATCTTTATACGTCTCCCTCACTCTCTGAATATTTTGCCGCCTAACTACCTTCTTCTGTCGCTTTGAAACTTGCTCTATTTCTTTCTCTCTCTCTCTCTCTGTGTTTTTCTTTATACCTGTCCCTCTATCAAGCTTTCTCCAACTCTCTGAATCTATCTCTCTCTCTCTCTCTCCGTCTTGATCTCTCTCTCTCTGTCTTGATCTCTCTCTCTCTGTCTTGATCTCTCTCTCTCTCTCTCACTCTCTCTTACTCTCTCTCTCACTCTTTCTCGCTTCCTCTCTCTCTCTCTCTCTCTCTCTTTCTCTCTCTCTCTCTCTCTGTACTCTTTCTCTCCTTCTCTCTCTCTCTCTCTCTCTCTCTCTCTCTCTCTCTCTTTTCCACCCACTCTCTTTCATTCTCATTCATTCATTCATTGATCAGCAGCAGATGACAATTAAATTGCCATAAATATTTGAGAAATATCTATAGAATCTCACTCAGAGTTCTCAGCTCTCTCCACAGATCAACTCAGTTATAAATTGCTCCAGCTTTCATACACAACTCTTTCGCTCAGTGCAATGGGGCTGCGAACAGCGATTGCGCATGTTGAGCTGTTGTTGGCTATGCAGCACATCTTGAAGGCCCAACTACAGGTTCCCTCCCATATCAGTCAGGCCACGGTACGTCACTCAGTCAGCGAATGCGAATACCTGAGCTCTGAGCTCTGCACATGCAATGGCTTGGCTTGGCTTGGCCATGGCCTCGCCTCCTTCTGTCCAGGATCAGCATGCAATACGTATATGGATGATATGGTCAGCCGCTTGCCGCTTGCCCCTTGGACAGTGCCCCGTGCCGCGAGAGAATTGAGAATTGCGAATCAGAAATGCCAGAATTGAAATCGCATTTTAAATCATTCTGCGCTTTGCCGTCTGCTCGCACTGCCCGGCGCACATGATTCACAGTCACAATCGCCTCAAATCTCGAATAACAAATCGCATAATTACGGGGCAAACGGCTGTCCAGGCAACAGGCCAACGCCAACTCCAACTCCAGCTCCAGCTCCATCTTGCCATCCAGCCTGAAGCTGGGCGAACGTTGTGCGATGGCGCAGATATGAAATATTTTAGCTAAATGGCAGCCAAAGAAAATAAAAATGTGGGATTGAAGCGTATAAATCAACGCCGCACCGCAGCCAGCCCGAGCTCACTCAGCCAGCCAGCCAGCCAGCCAGGCAGATTCACTTGGCCAGACCCAATCGGCCCGTCTCAGCCTTGGCCAGAAGCTTCCACTCTTCACTCAGAGTCGCTCGAGCGCGGCTTCATTAATATGTATGTGAATCTGTGGCATAAAATCAACCTGAGGCGATAAATTGAAACGATTTCGCAGTGAACACGTAATTAGTTCTAGTCGCATATGAAACATGCACAAAAATAAAAACAACAAAAAAACACATAAAAAACATAAAAAATCCGAGATGAATCCCAGAAATTTTACATCAAATTGCAGTTGAGACATTTGAGAAATCGTTTTCCAGCTATGCAAAGTGACTCTTCTCCCTCTTCTTCGCTCTCTCTCTCTCTCTCTTCTTCTCCCTCTTCTTTGGCTAATGACTCAAGATGTTTCCTCTTAAAGCTTTTATTGATATAATTATCATTGATATTCGATTTGATTGACCTGTTTGCCCAGCTGTGGCTTTTATGACTCCAATTGATTTCCCACTCCTAGTTCCAATTAGCTGGGAGTAGCTGGAAGAAGTTATTAAATTAAAACTAGTTTGAACTAGTTCTAAGCCGACTATCTCAATACTCTACTCTCCATTTTATAGACTTTCGTAATTTTCATTTTTAATTTAAATTTAAATTTCATTTTAAGAATTTGATTTGGAATGAATATCTTTTGCTTGTATCAATTTCTCAGTTGTTAACTTTTTTTATGTTTTTTTTTTTTGTGTTAAAACTTTAAAGTTTTGGCTAATTTCTATAAAATTAAAATTAAACTAATCTTTTTTTATTTTTTTAAAGAATTATATATTCTAATATTCTTATTGGAAATATTAAGCCAAGGTAATTAATGTAAAGAGCGTGAAGCTATATACAGCGCTGGTCGTAAAAATAGTAGTGCGACTGAAATGTTGAAACATAATATTTTGAAAACAATTTTAATATAAATATATAAATATTCTGCATATGTTAATTTTAATACTAATTTCAAATTGTTTACAAAATATTATGTTTATCTCCAAATTTAGCTGTCAGTCGCACTACTATTTTCATGACCACAGCTGTATGTATGAATGTATGTATGAAAAAATAAATGCGTATTGTACATACATACATATGTATGGATGTATGTGAATATGTATGCGTATATTTGTAGTTGCGTGTTTTTCTTTTCTTTATATATGTTAATTCCTAAATATTGATTTAGATTTGTATATATTTTTTAAGTAAATATGCGTTAAAATGCTAACTCAAATTAAACTTAATAGATTAAATATAAATTTTAAGTTTGAAAATAATTCCAAATTAATTTAATTTTAAATTTATTTAATTTTTAAAAATTATATAAACTAATTAATATATTATTTAAACTTATTGAAATATTTATCTAAATATTATATTTTTGATATTTCGAGCAACTAAAACGTATTGTATTTCGAGTGGTTTCATTGAGTACCTTTCATTTTGCACTCAACTCTGTTGCTCTCAAATGCCCGCGCTCAGCACAGTCGAACTCAACTTCGGTTGAAATCAACTCAAATGCTCTCACGCGCACAGAGCGCACATTCGAGTTCGACAGCGTAACGCTCTCAGCACTTACGCTCTCGCTTTGCTGGCACTTCGAAATTCGAACACACCACCAGCTGACAGCTGTTGAGCGTGAACGCGCGTTGGCGAAAAGTGCGCTGTGCGCAAATCAAGCGAATAAAAACTAAATAATGGATAAGAAATGCAAGCGGCGGCTTCAATAATAGAATTTAAGTGTAACAAGTGAGTGATGAGTGAAAAGTAAGTGAAGAACTGATAAATAAGTGATAGGTGACAAGAGGGGATAAGTGAAAACTCAAGCAACAATTGTCTCACTGGAATATTTGTCTAGCACATTTGTCTAGCAAGCGTCTAGCGGTAAGTGGCTTTTTCCCTTCAATTCAACTTATATATTAAGCTGTGTGGTAACTGCTCGCCTACATTTCTCTAATATCATCATATTTCATATATACAAATTTGCACGCTTGTTCCAAATTGCCAAATGCAACTGTGGCGTCTTCGAAAAAATGCCACCTTAAAACAGCTGATTTCTGTGGTCGGCTCTCGTTTCGATATTCGTGCTCAGAGAGCTGCTCTCGTCGTTGTCAGTGTTGCCGTTTCAGCTTTTTTCCCGTCAGATCTGGCTTTTTTGAAAGTCCGACTGCGGGAAAAATTGGAAAACAGCGGGAAGCGGGAATTCTAGCTTTTTTGAAAATCGAAAAAGCTTTTTTCAGATTTTTTTTATTTTTTCAATTTTATCAGTATTTTTTGCTTGCATACATTATTTAGTGTTGAAATTGAAAAGGTATCGATTGAGCAACCACTATTATCGCTCAGTTTCCCACCTCTAGGTTATTCAAATTTTTGCTAATACTGTCATCGCTAATTAATGAGAAGTGTTTTTCAAATAAATTAAAAATGCCAATCGTGATGTTTGGCTGCATAGCACAGATTTTAAAGATTGGTTGAGGAAGGACTTAACCGATCCATCACGCGCTTTCTGTAGCTATTGCAAAAGCAATATTATGGCGACACTTAGAGATTTGCATATCTGCGCATTGAACAAAATAAAATAGATTTTGTCCAACAACCATTGCCAAAGACTATTGAGCAGGAGAAGGCAGCTCTTTGTCTGTTCGTAGCTCAGCACACTGCAATTGCTCCCGTGCTCTAAAAATAAAGCTGCATCGCACAAAGTGCACATATGTTATTAAAAACATTTCAGCTCCGCATTTTTGCGATGATCTTGTAAAGGATATTGACAACTCAAAATTTAGCTTGCTGCTGAACGAGTCGACCGATATAAGCTATACAAAATTGCTTAGTATGTCAGTGTTAGTGTCAATAATGTGTTAAATTGATTTTTAAATATCTGTATATACATGTGGAGCTGTAGTATCCCCTTTTTTAAGCTTAATTAGGCTTGAAAGTGGAGATGCTATGGCAATGGTGGAAGGGTTGAGAAAGGAGCTTGAATTTCAGAAGATGAACAGTAAAAATTTGGTCGGTATTGACACAGGTAACGCTAGTGTCATGGTTGGAACTAATAAAAGCGTATATGCAGAGCTCAAAAAGCATGTATCGTCCCTAATAAATAACAGCTTTTTTTTTAACTTTTTTTGCTCACGACTTTGCTTTTTTTGGATTTTTTTTTTGGTTGATCTAGCTTTTTTTGCTCCGGAAAAAACGGCAACACTGGTCGTTGTTTGCGTGTTCACTCTTAGTCGATATCGAATTTTGAGACTTTGCTTTAAAATGTGCTCTTGAGTTTAACTTAAATGAGGTTAAAAAATTAATTTTGTATACAAATTCAAAAAGAAATTTATATTTGTTACAAAAAAAACAAGTAATTCAACATAATGAATTAAATATATTTTTTAATTTTTTTAATTATATTTTTAAATATTTTTTTTTTATTTTTATTTTATTTTTGAGGAAAAGTTGTGCATTTAGTTAAAACATTTAAAACCCAATTTTAAAAAAATCAACATTTAATATTTATTACAAATGATTTAAATAAATAATATCAAATTTGAGTTAAAACAATCAAAACATAATTTTTAAAAATTTAGCATTTAATATTTTTTACAAAAAATAGTAATTGAACGTAATGAATTAAATATATTTTTTACTTTAAATATTTTATTTTTCAATACATTTTTTTATTTGTTTTTATATATATATATTTTTTTTTTTTGTTTTTTGAGGAAATTTTGACTTTGAGTTAAAACATGTAATTGGATTTATTCAGCAGATTACAAAAAATATTAATTGAACGTAATTAAATATATTTAAATTTAATTTGAATTTGTATATATATTTTTTAATTTAAATATTTTACTTTTAAATAAAATTCTTTTTTTACTGAGAAAATGTTGTACATTGAGTGAAAACATGTAATATCCAATTGGAAACATTCGCCATTCAATGTACCGATATATCCAATTGTATCTTTCTATATTGCGCTTCATCATTTCCACTTAAACAAGCAGCAACATCAAAAAACTCGTTTTGCCGTTTTGGTTTTGTTTTTTTTTTTTCAATTTTTCATTGCTTCCCTCTTCGCTAGGGCGGAGCAGCATTTATGTGTTTAGAAGTGTTCGACTCTTCCAGCAGTCGCTGCTCAGCTATCTCGCTCGCTCGCTCGCACGCTCGCTCAAACGCGCGCAACATCCATTCATCCGCCTGTCAATCAATCACCTGTCAACTTGGCTACGCTCACTGGTCCAGCTCGTGCAGCGCGCAGAGCAATGGCAGTTCGAAATTCGAATGTGAGCAACCATCGCTAAAAACTCATTCGTATTGGATTATTTTTCGCTTGCTCTGTGTTTAATTGAGTGATTTGCGATACCCTGGATGTAGACAATTAGTAAGAGAGTTGTATTTATGTTATGAAGAAATATATATTTTAAATTTATTTAAATTCAAAATATATTGAAATTATGAATTTATTGAAATTTGAAATTTATTTAAATTTTGAATTTATTTAAATTTTTTTTAAAAATAATTTATGAATTATAATAAATATTTTATTTATTTTTTGTAATATTACAAATGATTCATATACGAGAAAGAGTTTGATATTGCTATCTCTTTCTACTCGAATTCTTATGTATTTCATATATATATAAATTTTTGTATTTTATGGAAATATTTACAATAAAATTGCATAAAATATAGTTAAATATAATAGTTTAATAATATTTCTTAATCTCAATTTTCAATACTATTTAAAGTTATTTTGAGCTTTTAAAAATCAGAATATCTATATATATTTATGGATATGGCATCATAACAAACGATAAAAATGAATGGGAAATGGGATTTGAATTTGTGCATATGAAGGACATTTTACCGTTAGGCCCAAATCTCATTTGAGCAATTTTGCAATTTTAATCAGCTTTATCTTTATGTGGCTGGCTGGGGGAGTGCGTGGGCATGGCGACAGGGTCCCATACCAGATGTTTGTTGTTGTTGCTGTTGCTGTTGTTGCTGCTGCTGTTGCTGCTGCTGCTGCTGCTGTTGCTGTCATAAATCTATCAAGTTTAATGGCCGCCTCAGCGCTGCACATAATTTTATGTATTTTATGCTGCAAATGGTAGCCGAAATGCGCACAAATCAGCAGCAACAACCCTCGATCTGGGCAGCAGCCAGTCAACCCAAACCACCCGCACAGCAGCTCAATCTAACCACCCACCCACACAGCGGAGCCGAGCCGAAGCGCACGAATTTCACGCACATCTCAGAAGACTCACAAATTTCATAAAGTGGCAATTCAATCAATCAATTCTGACAGCAGCCACCCCAAGCTATGGGGGGGTTGGGCTGTCGAGTGCACCCTGGACGTGGGTTAAGCGTCTAGCCTGGCCATTTTACCGTTATGCTCACGTACACAATCACACAACTCAGCTGAAAAAAATGGAGGGGGCGTTGAGGGGGGGCCAGCTGCAGAAACAAAGCAAAATTATGCATAAATTTTCTTGACCCTCAAACCCAGCCGAAAAGGCAACTTTTGTCTTCAAGCGCTGCTTCACTCATTCATTCATTCATTCATTCAGTCAGCCAGTTGGCAGTTTAAATATTTTTTAATTGCCTTTTGTGGCACTCGACCTGAAAGAAGAAGCAGCAACAGCAACATCAGCAGCAGCAGATACCCATTAACCTGGCCAAGAAGCCCAACAACCAAATTGCTAGTCCTCCCCTTGCCCTTTTGTTGGTTATCGCAGTTTTTGCTTTGCTGTTATTATCCTTATTTATTTGTGTTTCGCTTCTGTTTCAGGAGGGTTTCTTTTTTCAATAAATTCCCAAAAAAATAAAACAAAAAAACATTTAGACAAAGGCGCTGAAATAGAAACAGCTGTGGAAAGGGTTTTTGGAACAGGTTGGCAAGGCAGAAATGGGCTATCAAATGCGTTAGTTGAAGCTGGAATATTATGTGATTTTGGCAACGGAATCGAAATTATGTGTCTACTCTATACAATAGATGGAACTACCCGGCGTTGCTATGCTATAATTAATACTATTGAATGTTACGTGAATGAAGTGATTCGATTCAATCAGAAGAAAATCAATTTGATCAAGATTTATATATAATTGTATATCTTTTATATATAATATATATAAAAACTGTCTTACTATCTCACACTTTGCTTATAGTCTTGGGTTAACTATATGGAATAACTTTTAATATATTGAAAAGGTTATAGTGTTGAGATCTATATTTTGCATAGCAAATGATTGCTTCATAACATCTTCTTTTTGCTTACTATACAATTGTCTTTATCAGTAATGTTATCAAATTATGAAAAATGAATTTATATCTTTATAATATTATGTTTTATATATTTATATCAAAAGTATCACATCATTAACTACTCAGTTCTTCAAAATATCTCAAAAAGAATTTGTTCTATATGAAATTTACTTTTTGTTGAGTATATATATATATAATAATATATAATATATACAAATATTATATATAAAATATACAAATATTCATTGCGCGTCACGTTCTCCGTTAATGTTGAATATTTCCTATATGATTTGAGCTAAAGTTCTACAAATTTTGTTTCTATTTAACTCTGTTTTATCATTCTTAAAAACAAAAATTAATTTACTTTTATACTTTTTAATTTAAAAAAAAAGCTTACATCAAAAGGTTGCTAAAAATTCAGATAAATCAGATTAGCGCACCCAAATTCAATTGTGAATATATCTCTCAATTTCGCAAACACAATTACGAACTTTTTTTGCTTAGCCCAAAAAAATTTATCTTCTTTAAGAAAAAATGACTAGCAAGATATGGTTTTATCTTTGTTGTTTCTTTTATCTAAATAGTTTTCTATATGGTGGAAAAATCGAAGTTAGAAGCTTACTTTGATGCTCGATTATCCGGCCAAAAAATCACAATAAAAACTGACAGACATAGGAAAACTAATATTTCTTTTCTTAGAAATGACGAAGAAATATAATTTTTTTTGGCTTCTGTTTTTTAGCCAATTTGTTCTTAAATTTCTTGATTATAAAAATATTAAATTTTATTTATTTATTTATGCCACTTGAAGGTGTCTTATTAGCGATAAGCAAAGTTCAAATTTTAAATTGAAATAGCTTTATAAATTGAGTAATGATATCTACAATATATAATAATATCTAATAACATTTCAATATTAAATATTTACAATTTTTAAATACATCTTTGAATATTTTTTTTTCATATTCTACGAGTATTATTTGCTAAAAGTATATTATATATATTTATATTATATTAATATATATTTACACACCTGAAGCAACTTCAGCTAAAATCGGAGTTTTGGCTTTTGGAGCTCGTTTGATTGAACGCGTGTGAAACGTGTGCAAACTTTATGACAGACAAGAAAAGTTTGTTTAAATTTCGAACAGAAAATCAATAGTTTGAAGCCCCCGAATTGGCATTGGCTGAGCCTGAAGCAGGTGTAGCTGACGAGAAGTAGGAGCTGCTGTCGGTGCAAGGACACACGAACAATTGCCATAGCGCAGCTATCCAATTTGCTAGCGAAAACAGAGGCTTATTAAAATAGATTGTTGGAATTAAGCTGCAAAGTAAATGAACAGGAGAAATGAGTTGAGTGGCTGCTGGTGGGTGGCCTTGGAGACTGGGTAGATTGAGTAGAGTGGGGATTGGTAGTTGAGGCAATTACGAAATGATTGAATGGTAATTTCAGCAGAAAACTTTGCGCCGCCCTTTTGTGTTGCGAGGGGCCAAGGTGGAGGAGTTGGTTGGAGGCGAACAGTTTATGCCAGGCATAAATTCCCATTATTTATGGGGCCGTAACTGTTTGTGATATTTTATTTCGCGCAAGGATAGCAAGGATAATTTGCGCCCAGTGCGCTCACCAACTTAACAAAGAAAAAGCGTCGTGAATGTTTGGAATTAATTGCCCAATCCGCTCGCCAGGATTCCCTCCGCCAAATGTTCGAAATGGAAATCACAAACAGGAAAAAATTGTTTTAATTAATAAATTGAATGTGTGGGAAAATTGAAAGGATTTGTGCTGGTTGGCACAGGCACCTCATTTGCCACAAGCCTGAGTTGTTGTTCTCATTATTGTTGTTGTTGTTGTTTGTATTGTTGAGGCATTCATCTTGGGCTCTCATTTGCAGGCGACGCTCATTTTGTATGCAAATGATTTATGCCAAAAAGTGCTTGGCAGCGAGCAAAACTGGATTAGATTGTGCCAGTCGAGCCGAGCGAGTCATTCCCTAT
Source organism: Drosophila leonis (assembly GCA_035045365.1). Taxonomy (NCBI): domain Eukaryota; kingdom Metazoa; phylum Arthropoda; class Insecta; order Diptera; family Drosophilidae; genus Drosophila; species Drosophila leonis. The sequence continues at coordinate 387,819 of JAWNPC010000389.1, read as the reverse complement.
GTAAAAACCCCAAGCCCCAAAAGCCGAACACCTCCAAGAACATCCCCCGACCACTCCCCCCGCCAAAATACATACTGCAAATGAGCGGCCATTGCCTGAAACTTAGGACTCCCCTACGCTATTTGCCAGGACTCGCGGGTGTCTAGGCGCAGGGCAGAGAACGGGCGGGGCAGGCGGGGCTGGTCTTGTGTACGGCCTTTGTGAAGCTTTTTAAAATATTTACTTAACATCCTATTATCCCTGTAACGCAATGAGACGCGGACGAGCGACCCTCGCTTGTATCAACATTAAAACGATAAACTTGCCAGAGAGACCAGCACCAGCGCCAGCGCCAAGAAAAAATGCTAAGGACGAAGGACGCGTCTTGTCTGTCACACCAAAATGTCACCGCGGGGTGAAATACTGGCAGGACAAAAATGCAAACAACAACAAATAAAAATACAACAAAAACAACAAGAGCAAGCAACAAAAAAACGACTAAAAAATATACCCTGTAATTCGAACAAATTTACATACATCAAATATTTAATTACAAAAAGATAAATATTTTTAAAAATTATTATTTATCTAATAAATAAATAAAAATTAAATAAAATAAATAATTGAATAAATAAATGAATTTCTAAATCGGCAAACACTTCGCACAGCACCCCCTCGTTCACAGGGTATATAAACAACAACACAAAAAGAATGGGAAAAATATCTCCAAAACAAAATGTGAAACAAAAGCGCGTGCAAGCGACACTGAAGTCGCGCTGCGTAAGTGTTGAGTGCAAGCAGGACAACAATAGAGAGAGAGCAAGTGGGCCGCATAGAGCCGTGGCACTGGTGGGAGAGGGACACGCGCTCCAAGCGCAAACAAACGGAACAAGCGACGCGCAAAGAGTGCGCGAGCAGCACTGCGGCAGGGTGAATGGGAGAGAGAGAGAGAGAGAGAGAGAGAGAGCGAGCGAGAGGGCAAATGTGCCAAGCGTGTGAGTGATTTATGGCGCTGCGAGTGACGAGGACGAACCAGAATTCTTCAGGATAATGCCGACATAACGAGATTGTTTTATGTACACATTTTCTCCTTGTTTCGTCCGACGGCTCATTGTTGTTGTTGTTGCTTCTGCTCGGCTCTGAGTCGGGGCTGGAAACCGCTGTGTGTACATATAATGACACTTTTCGCTGCAAATGGGGGCGAGATATGCGGGCACACAAACACACACACACAGTGACATGGAATGGGAGTTGTAGTGTGAATTTGTATCGGTTATCTGCTTATGCATGTAATATCCATCTGTCTGTGTGTGGGTGTGTCTGTTTATGTGTCTCTCTCTGTGTGTGTGTGTGTGTGTATTTGCGTCTGTGCTTATGCCCAGAGGACCTTCAATCAAAGCCGTAATCCTTATTCAGTGCGTTAATGAGCTTCACATTAATTTGTCACACAAAATGGCGCACCTGGCATTTCCGTTTACTCCCTCTCTCTCTCTCTCTCTCTCTCTCTCTCTCTGTTGGCTTTGGCATGACATTCGTTGAAGGTCCTTGAAATGATTTGCTTTGTTTAAGAACTTGATACAACCAAATAGTGACAGTTTAATTTTACTTATTTATTGTATATATATAGTAAAATCAAAGTAAATATTTATCGTGTACTGCTAAGACTTATATCAAAAGCAGCTTTAAAGTATTTTCTATCAATATATATACAGATATATAACTAAATATCTAGCATATTCCTTCAGTTGACTCTAAAGCTCCATGATTACTCTAACGCATATGAGTTTCAAATACCCAAAACTGTGATGATAACTAGCCAGCTGCAAAAACAGGCAACATTGACTGGTAGATTACAAATAGGTAACTCTTAGAAATGGATAACCCATATCAGCAAGAATTACAATAATAATAATATATATAATATTATAATAAAAAAATAATAATAATCTGCTAAAAACTATTCCATTCCATTCTTGAACAAAAAACTCTAACATATATAAGGATGTCTCTACACAACATTTGTTTAGATATTTAACTCTATGCTAAAGCAGATTCTAGCAAACTATTTTCTGTTGCATTTGATTGATCTGTTCAAGCAAAAATTGAAATCTATTTCAGACTTTTTTTATAGATCTATTTATAGCAACTTCTTGAAACTCTCCAGGCAACAAAAGGTGGAACAATCCTTCCACAAATGTTTTTTCAGTCTAACTTTAGTCTTACCATTTTTAGTCAAAACTAACTAAACATAAAAAAAATTTGATCAAATAATCAAACGAACATATTTCGCAGACATCGCTCTGTATAGTCAGCCTCATGTAATCCAAATAGGACCTTTAATTGAGAATTTCATTTGCTAAGTGCACAATTTACGATTGCCTTTTGCAATTATAAGCGGAGCGAGAGGGAGAGAGTCGAAAGATTCATGGGATTCCTTTGTGCTGTGCCGGGTCCTGAGTGTGTGATATATTTATTCTTCATAATTTCTAATTCCGGCTAAAAATAATTCTAAACATTAAGTAGAAATTATTTGAAAAACTTTCTCCAAAAATTTACAACTAAACGGCTCAACAATGCCCAGCTCCAAAGAGCCTCCGCCCCCCACACACACGTACCCCGCTTCTGGGGTGGCAACAACGCCCTATCCAGACTGACGTCGATACAAACAAATTCTCATTAATGGCGCACAAAGTCTGCAGTCGGGAGTTGCCCGGAATGGTACCCAAAGCGATTTTGCGAGCATGTAAATGAGTCCGCGTTTGGGTTATGTCTGGGTGGTTGGGCGGCGGGGCGACTGGGTGGTTGGGGGTTGGGCTCTGCCAGTGGCACAAAATATGATTTTGACAGAAAACAACAAAACAAAATCCATAATTCAGGATAAAACATAATTCCACACAGCAGCAGCAGCAGCAGCAGCAGTAACAACAGCAGCCCACACAGATGCACAAGAAAAAGGAGCAGCCAGGACGAAAAAAAAAGGAAAGAAGAAAACAACATGACTAACGGTACAACGGTTGGCAAATGAGCGAGCGGGAAGCAGTTACAGTTATTTATTAAATCCCTTTACGCATTTTCATAATAATTTCACAAAATATTTTAAACGAGTGCGCAAAGGCGCAGCCCGAAGGACGAAGGACGACAGCGGCGCGACGCCTGCCATCGTGTGATTCATGTCAGAGCAACCCCCCGTACATCCTCCTCTTCTCCCTGACTGTCTACCCATACGAAGTGTGTGTGTGTGTGTGTGTACGTGTGTGTGTGAGTGTGTGTGTGCGTGTGTGTGTGCGTGTATGCGTGTGTGTGTGTCTGTGTGTGTGTGGGTGTCTGAGTTTGATTAAACATTTAGAGCAAACAAAACTCATCATAAACAGGACAAACGCGCGTGCATTTAATCCGTTTTGGCACAAAAATCATAATTTCTCAGCGAAAACTCGCAAATAAACAACAACAACAAGATATAAGATATAAAACACGAAATGAAACAAATTAAAATAATTTTTTTTAACTTTGGTTGTAGTTGACTTAAGAATGTTCTACTATTTAGAGAGTTGGCTCCTTTTTGAGCAGATGAAAGAAATATAATTTTACGAATATTTGTAATATTTTAGATTGGCATAAATTTGACAATGGCATAATGAAATATACATATATTTGTTATATTATATTTTCATATAATAATATATATTTAGTATTTTATTTTATTATTTAAATATTAAGTAAATACAAATTTAAAATTTTGTAAATTTGAAAAACATATTTTAAGAATGCATATATAGCAGGTTAAACAAAATTTGATAACATTTACTTTTAGTATATATCAAATATATATATGTAAAAATTATATATATAATATGAGAAAATTTCGTATTATGATTTGCCAAACGTTAAAATAGACATTGGAAGTGTGAATATCGAATAGCTCATTCAATCAAGTGTATTGAAAAGCAGAGAGAGAGTGAGAGAGAGAGAGGGAGAGGGAGTGAAAGAGCAATACTCTGAGAGCTAAGAAGGTGGAGTGAAAATGAAAATGACAGCACGAAAAATAATTCTAATCTCCTCATGAATATTCCTTTTACATTTTCATTTTGCAAAGAGCGCCAGCCAGCGTAAAGCATCAACAAAAAAGGACAACAGACGCGATGAGGCATAGAGTCATGGGGCTGGGGTTGGGGCGTTGGGGCTAGGACTATGGTGGGGATGCTTAAGCGTAAGCTAAAGAAATACGACGGCGTCATGGAGGCAGGCAGTCAGCCCATTCGGCTAAGTACTACAATGGAACTTTGGCAAATGGCTAAAACCAAGCGCCTCCCCCTCTGAACCCTCCGATGCCTCAGTTCCATCCCCAACCTGCGCTCAGCCCAGTTTTTCGCTATTTTATTTTATTTGCGCTTTGGCCGTCGCTTCGTCCTGATGGGCACTAGTCGTTCAAGTGTTGCCGCGTCGCCAGGCTCGTCCTCGTCGTCAACGTGGCTTCGGCTGCCACTTCCACTGCCATCGAAATTATAAACTTGGCTGCTAAAGAAGGTTAAGTGATAAATTAACGCCGCTGCCCGCTTGGCCCCGTTGGCCGGCGCTTGAATTGGAATTGGAATTGGGCTCGGAGCGGAGAGCAAAATGTGAATGCTTTATGCACGACTGGACCTTTTAGTTTATTGTTATTTTAAAGCAGCAGCAACATTGGCAGCAAGGCGCTCATTTGGCCAACTGCTGCAGCGGCAGCATTCGAATAATTACGAAATGTCCAAAATGCTGTCCGCTTGGCCAGAGAGAGAACTTTGATATACCCGCTGGCCAATCGAGCTGAAAACTCTGACATCTTCTTTCTGTGGGGGATTAACAAAAGCTTTGACCACACTTTTCTTCACTCTCCCTCTCTGCTTGGACATTGTTCATGGATTAGGCTGTTTCTATGTTTATAATGCCATAAATATGCTAGAAAGAAACTGTTTGAGTCTCTTTTGCCTTTTGAATAATATTTTCAAATACTTGAGATACTTTTTGAACAGACTTTGTATAGCAAAGTCTTGTGTTGTAGCTAAATATTCTGAAGAAATGGCATATTAGGAATATGATAGTCAAAACATATCATGAAGTAAACTATATAGAAATTATTTATTATTTAGCAACAATATGGCAAAGGTAAGCAAGCTTTATCTACCTTGAAATATATTCAGACCATTCATTATTTTCGAAAGAAAATTCTAAAATATTTCAAAATATCTGCATTGATTGTGTGAAACAACTAAATTCGCATTTGTTCATCAAATATGAATCTCAATTCTTCAACTTCAATTGCTGTTTGGCAGCCTTTAGCTTGGGTATTTTTTGTTGTTTTTCTTTGTATGTCAAGTGCTTTTAAGTGCCCCAGCTAAAACCTTTGCGAGTGTTTTTGAACATATATTTAGCAAAATTTTTATGGCCTTGACGCTCAGTTAGGTAACTCACTTAAGCTGCAGTCTATCATGCACATAATGAGGCAGCTCGACTAGCTTAATCATCTCGGCAGCCATTTAGGTATTTCCTGCGGCATTATTAGACAATCTTCAGTCATGTTGCCAATAGAGAGCGGAGCGTGTACAGTTTCAGCAACGCCTGCCATATCATCATATGCTACAGGACGAGAGCGACGGCTTTTGCGAATGTGAATGTGAATGTGAATGGCGAGGATGCGCCAGCCTAATCTGATGATTTATAGAAATTTTGGGTCGCCATATAGTCGCATTAATTACGCCTCATAATAAGTGATTTATGCGAGCTCAGCTCTGCTGGGTGCTATGTGCTGGCTGCTGGATGCTGCTGCAAGCTCATGAGAGTGAAGCCAGAGTACTCTCGCTCAGCCACATCCTGCGCCTTGATAACAACTGATTGCTGTGCTGTGCTGTGCTGTGCTGTGCTGTGCTGTGCTGTGCTCTGCTCTGCTCTGCTGTGTGCTGCGCCTGCGGCCAGAAAATCACATTAACACAAATGCTATAATTATGCTTTTTATGATGGCATCCAGTCAGTGTCAGTGTCAGTGTCAGAGTCACTCGACAGTCGCCAGTTGCCAGTTGAGAGTGTAAAGAAGAGAGTAAATGCCAGACATGCGCCTGATAATGTGACACTTTTTATGCCCATACTCTTTGCAGTGGGTAGTTGACTTTTATAATCGATTGTGATTAATGTTGATGTAACAAATATATACCAGGAGTGTAAGTTGAAGTTTGAAGTTTTTACAGTAGGTGTCGCTAGCAGGATGTAGGCATTTCTATGACTTGTTATATACATGATTGTCACGGGTGACGAGAAATGGATTTATTTATATCATATTAATATATCATCAAATTATTTAACATTTCCTAATATTGTTATATATTGATGAGAAGTAGAGATTCATTTCCTTTGCTATTCTCTTTAGTTAGAGTTGCTGCACTGTCTATAGATTGATCAAAAATTATATTCATATGCTTGCATAGGCCTAATTGTGGTAAATTGCATCAAGAAAAACATATGTTTTACAGAGCTGGGATCAACATCTCTTGCATGCTGATCACTTTTGTTCTCCTCAAAAAATATATTATAATTATATATAATATATATAATTCATATTTGATTTAATTATACTGAATATACTATGTGAATAAGTATTATGCAATTGGTTACGCATTTATACTATATATTTAGTTATTGTCAGACATTATTAAAGTTATATTTATAAAAAGTTCGATAAACATGAAATACTTCAACATAATTTACTAAAGGAATTTGATCAAATTTAGCTTGACTTAAAAAATTTTAAAAATTGTCGGAATTGTTGAGCCGGAAAGTAAAACTGTTTGTGATTTGAATCGCTCACGCCCTACTACAAAATATTTACTTGTTCTAGTAGTATATGATTAAATATATACAAAAACATGCGATAGCTATTAAAGTTCTTAGGGAACTCTTTATGTATAAAGTCTTTGAATTTTGTCAAAGTCAAGAATGTTTATCTTTCTGAATTGTTTTTATTATAAAAGTGCTGGCTATGCTTTTGATGCATCCAACTAGAATTATTCAGTAATTCAACTTAACTATCATAAATAATAATAATAAAATCATATTCTCTACATCAGGAATATTCCAATGCGTCCAAAACATTGTTCAGCTCATGTATTAACTGCAGAAGTAAAAGAGAATCTGTTAAGAAAGCAAATAATAGTATTTTATTTAAGCTTAAGATATGAAGCGAACTCCATACATTGTTAACGATGATTTTTTTGTGAAAACTCAGTCAAATACATTGTTGATTTACCATATGTCCTCATAGGGTATTCAAACTTCTTTATGTAGCTACTTACTTTATTTCTGTTTGTTAACAGGCTGCCGACAAAGCAGGCACTCCCTGAGTCGTGACATCTGCAACTCGCCTTATCAGTGCACACACTCACACTCACACACACATACGTAAACAGGGTGTGTTTCATGAATATGTGTATAAGTTTTATGCATTTTTAATTCCCTTTTTATGGTGCGCGCAGCGTCAATCAGAAATATTTATAGTTGCCTGAAAATGCCAACTTGACTGATTTATTGGCCATGCAGCAGCCTTCATATTAACGCCAAATGTTTGTGGTCCTGATTTATGTTCGATTGACAATTGCGAATCAAGCCAAATATGGCCAGAGAAGTTACGTATTCGAATACAATGTTTGCTCTGCTGCTTGGGGCTATAAAAATGTTAAGGATTTTAATTAACTGAAATTATGCGTGCCAAGGCGAGGAGGCGGGGCATTTTAATTAGCTATGCTTGCCATAAATAATGCCATTAAAGCAATATGTGTGAACGTTTTTATGTCTTTAGACTCGCATGCTAAGGACTGAATATAATATATGAATTTAGTGAATGATAAGTGAGTATAATAATAAAATTTGCCAAAAATATTTGAAAGCTTTTTGGATTGCTTTTGAATTCATTTTCTAGATCAACAAGAAAATCTGAAAATATAGGGCAAATGGTTTTCTTGTACCCAAAACTCAGCTTCGCAAAGAAACCCTTGATGAAAACGGGAATTATCGGATTCTGTGCAGAATATTATACGCGATCACAGCACGTTCTAGTTGCATATCTTATATTCTGTGAAAGTAAGGCTCAACATCTAGGGAATCCTTAACAGAACTTTGGAATGTAAATAGGTCGACTGAACTTTTTTGAACTACAGCTGGTTTCCACCATAAGCAGCCTAAATGATCAATGATCTAGCAGAAATATTAAATATTATAAAATAATAAAAATATTTATTATTTATTTAGCAATATATTTAAATTAATTTCCTCTAGAAGAAGGAATCATAGTGTATATATCTATATGTATAGTATATCAACTATGAACGAACTGCTAAGCTTAGTAATCCTACCTGAGCAACTGAACCTACTACCTTGCCAACTTGGCACGCTCCCAGGCGGTCTATCCAAATTTGTAGCTAAACACTCCATAAAACGAGGCTACACACGAGTATATACTCTACATTTTCAATCTCTAGCTTCAATATAGCCGAAATACTTTGCATATGTATAGCTCAGCCAAACTCTTTTCACTTAATGAACGACTAACTGAACAATCACAACACAATCATAAGAATAAACAGTAAAAATAAAGTAAACATATATCTATTAAGCATTTCACTCGTATTACCCATACTATGCTTATGCTTTATGAACATTTGCTTTAATGTAAAAATAATCAATTTAAAAAAAAGAAGAAGAAAGAAGAGAAGAGCTGAGCTGAGTAGAAAGTTGCGATTACTTTGGAGTGCAGCCCACAGAGTTTATGGTTTTAATGGCCATGCGAGGCGCGTATTGTGGGTGGAGGTAATAAATCCGTGTTAAGTGCACACTTAATGATCCTCAAGCGTTTGTCGTGACTCAACGTTGTCCGGCGTTTGGATCGAGCGCTTCCGTTTGGGGCGCAGGCGCAGGCGCGACGCGTGGGATCCCCAGGGCAGTCGATCGTAAATATCACAATTTGTTGCTGAAGCTGCGCTTTGTTTTAAGTTGCCAAATGCCATAAATTTTTATCATCAGCTCGGCCAAGTGGGCGTCAGCCAGGCTAATTGACTGCAGTGGCATATGGAAACACACAGACATTCATATAACCATAGTTCATGTCTCCCAAATGTTAAGGTTAGCTTGTTCACTTCGCACCTTTAGGCAGGAATTTATTTGCCTGAGCGTCGCATCAAAAGCGTCTAATTAAATAAACACCGAATGCCATTGAGGCTGCTCGCCTTGTCCTAAGGTTTAACGAGCCCATAAAATTACAAATTTTACGAGCTCGGCCATCATTTGACAATAAACAAGCGTCCGGGGCCAGGTGAGCAGGCGTGACAGACAGATTTGTCGTACCGCCAGATTGCAGTTGCACCTCATTGTTGACCCGACTTGTCAGATGTCAAAACTGTTGACGGTCATAAATGAATCAGCAGAGAGTGAGAGAACGCAGAGAGGCAGCATCCACCATACATCCAGCATCCAAGTGGAGGCTATCATCAAAGTGGCTTTTATTGTTCTTTAATTGTTGAACTGTGTTCCTTCATACGCATCCATAAAACTTAATTTTATGTGAGAGCATAAAGCCATTGTGCCCATTGCAATGAACCACAGAGAGAGAGTGACTGAGAGAGAGAGGGGAAACTTGTGGCAAACCATTTCGTATAGTCCAAGGGACCCGCTGTTTTTAGTGTGAAAATCACTTAAGCGCGTTTACCAAAATTTACGACTCTAATGACGACTACAAACATTTCCGTTTTACGATCTATGCGTTATGCTGTGAGGTACCGTTTAAATGATTTAAGACCATTAGAAATATGTTAAAAATATGTGGATAATGGCACCGCACGGACCATTCATACAGCTGCTATGAATATATTTCGCTTTTAGTTCAATTTACAGCCGAAAGACAGAATTTGTAATAAGAAGAAGTAATCTTGGAAGTAATCTTGGAAGTAATCTTGGAAATAGTAGTAAAATTCTTTTAACTTGTCTAATATTAATAGACAAATGCAGAATTTAATAATGTTTTAAAAGCATATGCTAATTAATAAGATTTTAAAAAAGAGAAAATAAAATAAAATCTCTACTTTAATATATTAATAATAATATATTAATAATATTCTGAGTACGCATTGATATACAATTAATGCATGCAAGCGCTTAAGTCCCAAAAATAACTATCAAAATTATTTTTCAGTTATTTCTTTCAATATTACAAAAAGAAATTTTCTCGGGTTTTTTAGGCCATTATAAAACGTGATTTTATATAAAAGAAACTATATAATAGAAACTTAAGACTCATACTATACTGAGAGCTTACTAAGACTTAACCAGACTCTAAATCTATGCTCTTCAGTTTGTTATAATAATTAGTTGTTTATTTAGGTTTTTTTTATTATAATAAAAAATAAATTAAAACTATTTGAAATTTACAAGAATATTTCAGTCAAATTCAGCATTAAGTTTAGGCGGATTTGAAATAAGAATAAGTTGGGCAAATAGCATGGTTCGGCCATTGATTATATTATACAGTCGAGTCTCGATAATTTGTACCCCGCTAAATCGAAAATCGCGATAAATCGAAAAAATTCTATCCCCTTGAATAAAATTCGTTGCAGTCGAGTCTCGATAATTTGAATTTCTGTGTAAATCGAAAAAAAAATGATCCCCTTGCCATTTCGAATTATCGGGACTCGACTGTATATTAAAATTTAATATATTTTATATTGATATATAAATGATGTCAATCAGACTTTACTTTGAGTGCTTAAACTGACAACCTTCATCAGTCAATATTGTTTGTAAATCTCTTACTTTGCTGTGCTAAATTGAAAATCTACGTTGATCTACTCTAAATATATATTATGTATAAATCTATTATATATATATTTGTATTTTTGCAATAGCTGTATATAAATAAAAGTCATATGACTTTTCCCTACCTTTTAAGCTAACATTATTGTTAGTTAGTCCATGTTCTTCACTTTGAATTGCTCACAAAATTCCAGTTCCAGCTTAAGCATATCTCGTTCTCTTCGATTGCCGACACAAACTTTGCATTTATTGGGAAATTAAATAGATTTCCGCTTGACTGCTTAATATTTAGTGGATGGGATACAAAAAACTCATATCATATTTATGATCAATAAGCGACTAGAGAGAGCAAAAGACAGAGAGAGAGAGATAAAGAGAGGCAGGGAAATGCAATCAGAACACTAAATCTGATGTACGCAGCTAATTGCGCATAGATTACCAGATGCATGAGCGATATTAAACGCCGCCCAATGCCAAATCGGCTGGAGCTTGTTGCCTGGTTTGGGCCAAGTAACGACGATCGAGTCGAACGACAGCTCAATGAGAAATTGCGACAGAGACAACTCTATTTGGCGGTTTAGCCAGGCATTGCCAGGCCGGCAACGTTTGCTTATTTATTTCGAATTGACCCATTTGGTAATATTCATAATTTAAGTGCGCACGAAAGCCGCCGCAACAGCGCCAACAACAGCAACAACAGCAACAACAACGACGATAACAACAACGACGTCGTCGCTGGCAAAGAGCCGCATAAATTCTCGCGCCCCACACTAAAGCTGGAAGCTTGGAGTTTGTAGCTAACTGAGATCAGGATCAGTTGGTGCGGCCGCCATTTGAGTTTATTTGCGATCGCTGCGCTGTCATAAGTTGCCGCCAAATTGTTGCATTGTACCTGCTGCGAGCGGAACTGCCAGCCGGTCTCAGTCCACTCTCTCAGTTCCAACTCTCGGCTTAGCTTGTAACTCAGAAATCATTAAAAAGTGCGAGATACTTTATGAATTCGTCGTGGGCCGCGAACAGACAGTGCTGCGATCGCCTGAGCCTGAGCCTGGGCCTGCGACTGCGACTGGGACTGGCGTGAAATATGCACATAAAATGTAACTGCGAAGATCCTCGCCTCGAATGCAAATGCAAAAGCAAATCCCAACTAGCCTCCACTCCACTCAATCCCACCCCAATCCCAGCTCGAGCTGAGTTATTGTTAACGATTTGCAGTTAATTTCTGTTCATAACTTCTCAGTTCGATTTCACGGTCGGGCACTTATTGACTTTATTTTGAATGCTAATGGCTCGATCAGTCCATCAATGACATATTGTCAGTTGATCGCTTGCGAATTGCCCACAAATTGTTATTTTGGCGGTAAATTTGATTGCTTGCTTGAATTGAATTATAAATAATTTGAATTTAACTCTGGTTATTGTTACAGACTATGCAAAAAAGTGATATTGCCATGCGTGGCTAGCTATAATATATATATCCTCATCTTCCAGTTGAGACTTGAAACATTCTAACTTACTTCTCTGCATAGATTGTGAGAACTTAGAGAGAAAATGTGATTTCTATAGATTCAAAAAGCTTAACTTTACGATCTTTACGATCCAATTCCAAAGTACACAGAAGAAGTTCATATTAACGATATATCTTTCATAGAAGGTAAATTTCAAGTGAATTACTCTCAACTCTCAACGAAGAATTTAATATATAAACCTCTCCTCCGCTAACTCTAAATTTAGTCCACACTATAACAGCTGATGCCTAAATATGTAGCAATTAAGTTACGCTTGGCATATTCATTCTATTTAGCACACTCAGCACTACAAATCTAGCTATTTCCATACACACTTTCCTTTCACTCATAGTCTTAAGACAACAATTTATGAATATTCATGTATGTGGGCAACTGAAGTGAATTAGCAATTACAACTGCGCTGTTGCCTTTGTCGATCGTTTCGAAAAAAAAAGCAGAAAAAAAAACAAAAATTATTTTCATCATTACGAAATGAATGCAATCGATTTGCATATTTTCTTTTACGACCTCAAGTAATTTACCAATGCAGAATTTATTATTATTTCATTTCTTGATTTCTCTCTCCATCAGCTCTGCAAGGCGGCTTTTGTGGCTGTTTTATTGTCGCAACTCTCTCTCTCTCTCTCAGTCGCTCTCTCTCTCTCTGTCGCTCGACAGTCGGCCGATCCATTGGCATTGCCATTGACCATGTGTCATTTGCTGTGGCTCTGGCCATAATAATGCCAGACTGTTTGCTTGTTTACCTGGCCCGGGATCTGCCGGCGAAATATCTGCGGCCGGATCAGTCATCAGCTTTATGTGGCACATAATTTTTTTTATTCGGTTCGTTCATAAGAGCATCGTTAAATTTTTGATGACGTTCGTCAAATTGCAGTTGTCGTTGCCTTGCTTGGTTCTTGCCTGCTCACAGCTACCGCAGCATCACAAACTCAATTTTATATGCACTTTTTACGTGCTCTCCCATAAAACTACATATTTTATGATATTTGGTTGTTAAGTTCGATTATTTCAGGAACTGACCTTATTTAATATATATTCTTAAAGTTCGCAAGGTAAATTTGTGTTAAAATTTATTTCTGCTAATTTAAAATTATTTTAAGTTTGCAGTCTTATGAATATGTGTGATTTCGTGTGCATCTGTTTTAAGAAATTCACTACTGTAAATTATTCATAATTATTTGTTTATTTGTTATTTTTTAAGCCATTTTAGTCAATATGTTACGTGAAAAGCTCTGAAATGACTTTTTAAAATACTAAAGTTTCTTTTGATATTTTGAAGAAATAATAATATTAATTATAATAAATTTCTATAAAAAAAACTAATAATATAATATAATATAAATAATAATAATAATAATATAAATATAAATAATAATAAATTTCTGTTCGATATTTTGAAGAGTGCACAAAAAGGAATAATAATATATTTTATAAGAAATTTTTAAAATACTAAATCATTTGCAAAAAAAAACCATCGTAGAAGGCTTTGAAATTCGTTTGACATTATAAATGCTTTTGCAAACTGAAAGCCATTCGCTCTTCTCAACTTGATTAGGTCAGTTCAGAGCTAATAAAATTGTATTTTCCGTGTTTTTTTTTCTGATTGAATTACTGAATTTTATTGTGAACATGAATTCACGTCGACGTTTGCGCGAGGAAAGTCCGGAGGACGCAGAGTATGTGGAAGTACATGGGCGTCCGAGTAAGTTTCCGCGTCGCACGGATCACAAGGAGGTCGTGTGCACCATTGAGAATCTGATGGTTAAGCTGGCCGACTACAGCAGCCCCACGCTGCTGCGGCGCATCGAAGATTTGAGCTACTATGTGACGGATACGCTGCACATCTACAAATCTGAGATACTGCGGATTTTGGTTGATTGCATCGTAAAGTATCCGATGCAAAGCGGTGCCTATGCCACCTTTGTGGGCCTGGTCAATGTGCGGGAATACGAGTTCGGCAAAGATTGCCTCAATTGCTTGACGCAGCAGCTGCTGAAGTCACTGCTCGAGGGCGAGTGGAGCAGGGCGCAGAACTTGCTGCTGATGCTGGCCGATCTGGTCAATACGAATGTGTTGACAGCTGGCTCGATGCTGCAGCTACTCAATGCCTTGGCCGATGTCTGTGAGGAGGACGGTTCGCCCCAAAGACGTCGCGACTTCTATGCTCACTTGGTGCTCAACACTTTGCCGCTCATCGGGCGCGAGTTGTATGAGAAGAAGGAGATGGCGCTGCAGACGCTGCTCAAGCGTCTACAGCTCTACATCAAGAAGCAGCGCAGCTCCGCGGAAGGTGTACGTCTGCTGCGCATCTGTACCGGCAATGATGGGCCGCAGCACGACTATTTGGAGGTGTTGTGGCTACAGATTATAGGCCTGATGCGTGACAATTGGATCGAGAGGGAGCTGCTGCGTCCCTATACCGTCTTCGATCATACCTTGAGCACCGCGCTGCAGCATTATTTGCCTGCATTGCAGGCTCCTTGCCATGCGGACAACTCGTTGACATATCCGCGACCCTGGGTGATCTTTAGCCTCTTCGAAGTCAGCGACTTTCCACCGAGCATGCGCATGCCGGACGAAGTGGACATTGGACGACATGCAATTGAAAGGCACATCCTGGAGACGCTGCGAATGCATCATTTGGAGCGCAAGGTTTGCGCCGAACGCCTGGTGGTCTATTGCCTATCCAAGCCAACGCTGTCGATGGAGCACTGCATTGTCGAGGTGCTCTTGGGGCAGATGCTGCTGCTGCCCACCTCACCGCTGCTGACCATCAACTATGGCGCTCTGATCATCGAGCTATGCAAATTGGTGCCCGATAAGTTTCCACGTGTTGTTGCCCAGGCTGCCGATATGCTCTACACTCAGCTGGAATATATGAATGCCTCCAGCTTCGATCGCTTTGTCAATTGGTTTTCGCATCATTTGAGCAACTTTCGCTACCAATGGAACTGGCAGGATTGGGAGAACTGCGTCGCCCTGCCCGAGCTGCATCCCAGCAAAATGTTTGTACGCGAACTACTCCAGAAGTGTGTGCGGTGGGTAATATTAATAGTGTTGCGAGCTTAGAGTCGACTATGCTCGAGTGTGGTTTGAGTTGTGATTAGTTCTGGGAATCTAGAATTTATTTGGGTTTGAGAGAGATAGGGAGCGTGATCTTAAAGCAACTCTTGGTATTGAGTTAAATATTAGGTTTAATTTGTTCGACGTAAATATTCATAATTGTTGTAAATCTTTAGCTTGTATGAATCAATCATAGAACTCAGATTGGATAGATATCAGAATTTATAAGCTGAGTGCAACTAATGCTAAAAAATCTATGCGAGACTTGACGACTCCAGGTTCGAAATAATCTTGACTCGTAATCTCTAAAAGTAGTTTCTCCCAACCAAAAAGTAACTCAACTCATGGCTGTTCCACAGGCTCAGCTATCACCACTACATTGTGCAATTGGTGCCGGCATCGTTGGCGGCGCTGTTGCCCTTTTCGCCGGATCCGATTTTCAAGTATATCAATGAGCTGCTGCCTGGCGCGAAGCTGGCCAAACATTTGCTGGAAGCAATACGAAGCAAGTGCGCACCGGAGTTTTTGGGCGGTCTGATAGAGGCGACCACAGAGCTGGAGGATGATCTGAAGATCAATGTGCTGATGCAGACATTTTTGCATTTGGGCTGCAAATCCTTTACGCATATCTTTTCCATCTTCATCAAGTTTCAGCCAGTGTTGAAGGTGAGTTTCTATGGTCAGCAACATCTGTCTGCGGATATCCATTCAAATTTTGCCCAACAGATGTTGGCCAGCAACGATGCCAACCAACTGGCCATGCTGAGAGCTTTGTTTGAGCTCTGGTCCAACAACGAGCACGTCAAGTTGATTGTCGCTGACAAATTGATGAAAATGCAAATTGTGAGCAATCAGGTTATAGTGGCCTGGGTCTTCGATCCCTCAATCAAGCCGGAATTGGTGAAAATGTATGTGTGGGAATTGCTTAACATGACCGTAAAATACACCAAACACTATATGAGCGCCACTGAAGACGATCAGAGCATTGAATTGAATTGCCTGCTCCTGAAAATTGTGCAAAGCTGTTTGAAAGTCCTCTCAGATCATCAGCAGTCTGAGCAGGATCTGAAGGTTGACTACTGGTTCGACTGGGTCGAGGGTCGTCTGCTAGAACTGCTCTTCAACTATATGGATGATGTGCGCAACATCAGCAGCAAACTGCGAGAAATTGCCCTCGAGCTGGAGCAGACCAAGCGCTTGGCCATTAAGCTCAATGATTATTTAAACTATATCGCATAGACTGGAATAGAATTACATTGTTATTGTTAATTAATTAATTGTATCAATATATATTCATATTTTATTCATTAATTTCATAGAGTTATTTGCCTATAAATATTGATTGAATATCAATAATTCCCATTTCAAGTTATATAATTTCTTATATTTATTTTATAGTCTTTAACTATAGAATCGTCTGATCAGCTTCACTCATCATAATCACATTCCTTGCCTTGTCTTTTGTTTGCATTTCAAGTTAAATAAATAATCTTATATTTATTTTATAGTCTTTAACTATTAGAATCAGCTTTACTCATCATAATCGCATTCTTTGCCTTGTTTTTTGTTTGCATTTAAAGTTATATAATTTCTTATATTTATTTTATAGTCTTTAACTATTAGAATCAGCTTTACTCATCATAATCGCATTCTTTGCCTTGTTTTTTGTTTGCTTGTTTCTCTATTTGATGTTCCTCTCGAACCATTCCGAACTCTCTGCCACACGCCCCCACAAGCCATTTATATGGAGCCGCTTGGGTTTGACATAAATGCCATGTTGTACAGTATGTCTATTTGGTGTTCAACTGACGCCGATGGGTTGGTTGCACAAACATGTCGAGTTAGAACCCGCTGCTCCACAACCTTCTGTAGCCATGTATGTGTATGTGTGTGTGTTATTTCGCGCTTGTGGTGCTAAATTGGGTGATAACTCCTTTTTAATGGTTAAGCTTTTGTTGTTGTAGCTGTAGCTGTTGCTGTTGCTGTTGCTCTGTTCTAAGTTTTATTTTTATTTGCGCCGCTAAAACTCAATTTTCGAATCAAACAACCACGCGAGGATTTCTCGTTCATATTGTCCCTGGAATTTGCCAGCCTGTCGCTTTGCTCTGTTTTTCCTGATGATATGGCCTCAACAATGTTGTGTGTTGTTCTTATTTTGTTGTTGCTGCTGCTGCTGTTGCTGCTGCTGCTGTTTGCCATTGGTTTTATTGTTGTTGATGGGCGCCGTTGCTGTTGCCGTTCCCATTGCCATTGGCCGTCGACGTTGTCACAAATGCAAATAATGGCACAATTGTGCTTGTGCAGCTCTTAACTGCTTTTATTATTTAATTCCTCAATATAAGTGCGCTGTATGATTGTCTATGTGCCACTAACAACACACAGAGACACACTCGCGCGTTACACACGTTGTAATCATTCGCCCTTCCACATATGGCAGTGCCTAGCACTTATGAAGCATTTCTATCAATCTTTTATTACTTTAATACATTAACTATTAGTAGCAGAAAAATTTATTAAATAGTTACATTTTCAAATATAAAACAAATGAGCCTTTAAAATAACATAAAAAATATACAAAATTAAAAAAAATTAAATAAAAAACATTTGAACATTTGAAAGTAAATTATTCGTGACAATTTCTTAAAAATTTATAATAGGCTTAAAGTTAAATCTAAAAGTTAATTTTGAAAATATAACACAAATCAGCTCTCAAAATAAAAATAAAAGCATAAATACAATAATAAATATTAATTTTTAATGAATAAAAAATTATGAAACATAAATAAATTATAATAATAATAACATCATTTCTAATTATTGTTCTAATATTTTATAATTATAAAAAAATTTAAAAAATTTTTAAATAAATTTTAAAAACAATTTGAAATGAATTTGAAAAACAATTTTAAATTAATTTTGAAAAATATGTATGTTTATGACCTGTAAATAATTAAAAATAATATTTTGTATATTTGCTTTTTATTTTTATATTAAAAAATAAAATTAACTAAAATAAAAACTAATTCCTTAAACATTGATATTGATTACATAAACCAACAAACGATACATTACCTTATTCTTTGAATATTCACAATACAAATTATATTTAAAATAAAAATCATAGCATACTTTTGAGCGAATGATTGATAAATTCTTCATATAAATATGTATTGGTAAAGTACTTCGATGTGGGCCCATATGAAGCCAATTTCTATTTAAGGTACTTTATAAAGGTAATCAAAGCTGCTTGTAAAGTATGTAAATAGAGCCAAATACATTGAAGAAATGCACTTAAAACTTAAAATGTACTACAAATTATTAACAAAAAACATAAATATACCCTGTTCAATTTCTAGTTAGCATAATTTAGAAACAATATGAATATACCTTTCTAGTTCTCATAGAGTGCTATCTATATATTCATTATATAATATATGCACGTATTTATTATAAGTATTGTATGTCAATCAAGTTATAATTTAGGAGCATTATGAACATATTCCTTTTCTCAATTTTATTTTTATTAAAAATTAATAATAAAATCATTATTTATGTATAAATATATATATATATATATATATATATATATATATATATATATATATATATATATATATATATATATATATATATATATAATAATAAATATATATATATATTATATATGTAAATAAACAAATCAATGTATAAATAATTATAAAGTATTTCTTATGGTCGCTCCCAATGCGATTGTCATAAATTCTTTATTTTTGTAGCAAACCCTTTGTCACTAATAATCAGATGTGTGCACCTCGCCAGGTGTGTTACTACAATAATTTCGAAGCGCTTGTCTTCGCTTTGCTTTTGAGCCTGGTGCCTGGCAAATAAGTTGCAGAATATGTGCAATTAGATGGCAATTAGTTGCTTAAGCGCTTACAACGCACACTGAAGGCGATGTAAATATTTGTATGTGTAATAAGCAATTATCATGAATTACAAGACAGCCACACACACACCTCCAACACACACAAGTGTTTGGCATGCTGCTGAAAATTAGACAGCCTACTAATTGGGCATATAAAAATTGGTAAGAGTCACAATAGTTAGCTGACTTAAGTGAAAGCACGAGAGGGTGGTAGGGAAAGGGAGAGCGAGCTTTGCATGTGTTTCAGGCACGTTAATTGTTAAACAAACGCGCGTTTATCACTCAACAACAACAACAACAATGGAAGGGAATACAGCCCGTTACGTTTAGAACAGTCTAGTCCCAATATTGTCCTTGTCGTTGGCTCGTTAGACGGATGAAAGCATCGCTGGCTGCGCTTTCACATGCCCAATACTCGTATAGCAATGCCCCAACACATTCACATTCAGTTTTACATTCATATCGTCAACGGCAGCGCCAAATGCTTTGACGGGCGGATACGCACATGTAACGAGACAAGGAGTGGGAGAGAGGGGAGGGAGAATTGTTATGTTTTTCGTATTTAACCTCAGACATGGGCCTCGTTTGTATAAATTCCAACAGCAGCCACTGCCAACTGCTGCCGCTGATGCTTGTTGTTGTTGTTGTTGCTGCTGCAATTGTACTGTGAAATTATTAACAACGACAACAATAGCGCCACGTCGACGTCGCCGTCAACGTCGACAGCGACGCATCGTTCATCGCGCTCACATATGGCGGAAATGACACTTTTACAGTTAGCATCGCGAGGCGTAACCAGCGCGAGAAAGAGACAGTGAGTGTGTATGTGTGAGAGAGAGAGAGAGAGAGAGAGAGAGAGATGAGCGTAGAGCGCGACACGTACGCTACACAGACGCAATAAACTTCATTTCTGACAGGCCGCAATGCCAACAGGCGGACACGGACATAAACAGGAACACAAAACAGAAACGGCAACGGAACGGAATGAGACGAGAACGGGAATGGGAATGGGAGCGGGAGCGGGAGCGGGCACAGTACAGGGTGGCAGGAACAGGCACTACGTGGCTGTTATACGCACAGGCGCGCCGGCATGTCAACGCTGTGGTGATGTTGATGCAACTGGGAGTGGGCAACAGTGGCGGAGTGGCGGAGTGCCGGCCCCAACCGGTGCGACAGACCAGCTAATGAATAAACTGGGCTTGAAATATGACCCGGCCAGGCTGGCGCTGCACTCCTGTCCAGCTTATAGACGGTCTCTGTTTATTTAGCCGGCTGAAGCGCTTAGTTGGTTTTGGCATAAAGACTGCTTCGACGAGATCTCAATAAATCACACAGTCTATTTGGTGCACTCAATCAAAATAGAAACGTTTGTTGCTTTAGACCAATAATAGATTTTGTACAAACAGGCCTTACTATATCAGCTGTTGAAATTTATAACGGTAAAGCGGCTAAGCGCGAAGTTGGCTGCGAAAAAATTCAATAAGATCAGCTGTTGTCATGAAACGAACTACTTAGTGGACGACCCATATATATATATATATATTTATATATATATATTTAATGTATATGTATATGTATATGTATATATATATATATATATATATATATATATATATATATTTAATATATATATATATATATATATATTACATATATATTTTTGATATATGCTAAAAGTGAAATATTTCTAAATATTTATATCTCTTACTTTATTCTTTTTAAATTATTTAAGAATTTTTTTTCTGCAGAGCTTTTTTTACTTCTTCTCTCAAAGTCTTCAATAAATTTACTAATGCACAAAATTAGTAGTTTAAATAGCTTACATTTTGAAAAATTCTTGGAAAAAATGTAACAATTTCTTTGTTCTCAAAACTAAGTTTTAGCTTTCAATCGTTATATTTACTTTTATTTAAAGGAACAATTCTTGCATCTTCGATATACTGAATTTGAATTATTAATAATTTGAATCTTTAACACACTAGGTGAGCAGGTTTTACTAAACTAGAAACAGATAATGATTTTTAAAAGGTTTTGTTGAAGTGCGAAATCTGTACCAAAATCTGAATATAAATATTTCGAATAATTGTAACATAAAAGTAGAAAAAAACCTTTTTTTTGGCTATGGAAATTCGGAAAAAATATATTCTGAGAATTTTATCAAATTTTGTTTAACCTGCTATATATATATATTCTTAAAAAATGTTTTTTAAATTTACAAAATTTAAAATTTTGATTTACTAAATATATTATATTATATGGAAATATAATATAATAAATATATATTAACTTTATGACATTCTAAAATGCCAAATTCTATGCCAACATAAAATATTACAAATATTCGTTAAATTATATTTCTTTCATCTGCTCAAGAAGTAGCCAACTCTCTAAATAGTAGAACATTATTAAGTCAACTACAACCAAAGTTAAAAAAATCTTTTAATTTGTTTCATTTCGTGTTTTATATCTTATATTTGTTTGTTGTTGTTTATTTACGAGTTTACGCTGAGAAATTATGATTTTTGTGCCAAAACGGATGAAATGCACGCGCGTTTGTCCGGTTTATGATGAGTTTTGTTTGCTCTAAATGTTTAATCAAACACACACACACACACACACACTTATAATATAACAGCTTAAGAACTCATAACAATGGATTATCAAAATTTAGAATAATATTAATTTAGATAATTAGATATCATATTCCATTCCATTGAATAACTCTCTGATCGTTGACTTCCCATCTCTCCCACAGCTCGCCATAATGAACTCGCAATCGGATGATCTGGAAGATGCGCATCTGTGCATTAAGTGCAATGCCACAATTGTGGGTCTGCGCAAATACATTGATCATCGCAAGCAGAATTGTCTGAGCATTGTTGGGAATGCTCGCAAGGGGAAGCAAGCTGTGGCTACGCCGCATGTGACGTCTACAGTCATAACTCGCTCCCAGTTGGCACATAGCTATGATAGCTTTCACTTCGCGGAGCCGGAAGCGCCGAGCAGTTACTTGCGCAAGACGACGGCCAGTCATGGCGGCAAGACGTCCAAGGCCCTAACTGAGGCCTATGATCCGACCTATGAGCTGGGCGCCGATGTCTTCTTTTCGTCGCTGCAGCTGCAGAGTGTCTCAACGGGCGGCAAGACAGGTGCACGGCCCGAACGTGGCGCTAAGGTGGGACAGAGCTGGGATTCAGCCAGCAACTGCTCCGATCCGTTGCTGAAGGCGGTGCGGGAACATGAGGAATCCAACTTTAAGACACTCAATTTTGTGCACTCGCCCGAGGCAAGCGAGGACGAGGAAGATGACGAGGAGGGCGATGACTTTGATGGCGATGATGATGAAGCAGATCAGATGCAGGAGCACGAGCATGAGCATGAGCATGAGCATGAGCAGGAGCAGGATCCAGAACATGATCCCGATCCTGATCCTGATCCTGATGAAGATTATGATGCGCGACGCCACTCGCCGCCAGCTGTGCCTGCTACGCACACAGGCGGCAAATGGCGGCCGGAGCAGCGGCCACAGTTGCGTCACACGCATCTGGAACGCCTCTCGCCCAGCTGGGATGAGCCGCCCGAGGATGCACACGATCACCCACCCGCCGAGCATACACACGGCAAATGGGTGCCGGGCAGCAAGCAGCTGGAGTATCGCGAAAACATTGATCTGACCAAGCTGCAGCAGCCGGACGCCAGCTATTGGTGCAACATCTGTTGTCGCCGCCTCAAGACGCGCCTCAACTACGATCAGCATCTGCGCACGGTCTATCATCAGCGGCGCGCAGAGCCCGAGTCCCAATTGGAACAGGCCAATCTGGAGTCCGCCAATCTGACGCTCAACACGAACTTTGCCCAGCCGCCGGCACCAGCCGCAGAGCAAAGGCAGCGACGTCGTCGTCGTCGTCCTGCCCGTCTACGCTGCGAGCTGTGCCGCAACAGCATGGCGCGCCATCTCATCGGCAAGCATCTGATCTCCCACTATCACTATCGACGCCTGCAGCAGCAGCAAAAGACACAGCTGGGC
The DNA here is from genome assembly GCA_035045365.1 of Drosophila leonis. NCBI lineage: Eukaryota > Metazoa > Arthropoda > Insecta > Diptera > Drosophilidae > Drosophila > Drosophila leonis. Next base: position 364,496 of record JAWNPC010000389.1, on the reverse strand, counting down.
AGCCAGAGCTACCTGCACGCCATACTGGAGCACATGGGCAGCATTGTGCGACAGGCGCCATTCCAGTGTCTGCCCTGTCGATTCTATGCCAATACAGAGCAAACCTTTCAGGTGAGTTTCTTGCTAAGGCAGCTCTTTTTCTCGATATCGATGGTGCCATTCTATGATAATAAGAAACCATTTGACTTGCAGGCTCATTGGCGTTCGCCTGCTCATATCGAGCTGACCAAGCAGCTGGGCGGCAGTTTCTGGTGCAGCTACTGCCAGTTCGAGTGTGGCAGCAACGAGGAGATGTGGCAGCATCTTCTGGGCAATACGCACATGGAAGTGCTGCTGGCGATCAATCGATCGGTGCCCGTTTACATTGCTCAGCGGCGACATCTGAGCTGTTCCGTGTGCAAGGCCAGCTTTCTCTACAATGTGCAGTTGCGGCGACATTTCGGCGCGGAGCATGCAGGAGTGGCGAGCACGGGCAGCGCCTCGGATGACTATCAGTGTCGCTTTCGCTGTGAAATTTGCGGAACTGCGCAAAGATCGCGCGTGGCACTGCAGCGGCACGAGAAGCACAAGCATCGAGTGAGAAAATATTATTGTGCCGTTTGTCAGCTGGAGTTCGAGACGTCGCTGGCTGCTCGTCGGCATCGCAATCTGTTGCAGCATAAACAACATGCGAATCGTTGTCGGAGCAGTGGCAAACGCAGAAGCTCTGAGCAACAGAAGCCGCCGGCGCAACCGGATGAGGAAACTGAAATTGAGCATATGCTGCGCGAGGTGCTGGAGGAGCCGCAGGCTGAGCAGCCAATAACCAAGCCGAGCTTGGTTAAGAGTCCGCCCTCAGTTAGCCAATGCGTCAATTGCCAGCTAAGCTTTGAGACGGCCCAAGCGCTGATTCAGCATCGCAGCGAAGCACATCCCAAGGAAAATCATGCATGTCTCAGCTGTGGCAGCAGCTTTCAGAGTGCCCAGGCTCTGGGACGGCACACGCGCAGCTGCCAGCCCACTGCCTCGACCACCTCGACAGCTACGTCGGCCTGGCAGTGTGATCAGTGCGGCTTCTGTACCCAATACGAGTCTGATCTACTCTATCATGGCTTCTTTCACACACGCGGCTCATCCATTGGCAAGGACGAGCTGCTGCAATGTCCGCGCTGCCCCAAAAAGTTTCGCAAGCACTCGCTGCGTGCCCATCTGCGCAATCACACAAACGAACGCATCTTCGAGTGTGGCCAGTGTCCGACCAAGTTCGCCAGGCGACACAATCTCAAGACTCACATTAACACCATACATGGCCAGCGCAAGAAGACGAAAAAAGACGCCAAGGCTACGGCTAAACAGGCGACGAAGCCCATCGAATTCCAATGTGGAAAGTGCGACAAAAAATATGCTAAAAAGTAAGTAATATATTGTAGATTATTAGAAATGAACTCAAATGTGAAATCTCTTTTGCTAGCAACTGCATTAGATTATTTTCGTCTCTTCTCTCAAAGTCTCTTACCATGTCCTTTACTCTGCACAATTTGCTTGAAGCATATACTGAATAGTAAAATATTTATAATTAAACTTGGGAAACCTATTTGAAAGCGAAAACTCTTTGAAGCTGAATATGATCGAAATAATATCTTTTTGTGATACTGGTTCACAAACATAAACAAATATATTATATATATAGTTTATATACAATATATATTATATTGATTATATTTAAAGTCTGCTTTGCTGCATATCTGTTGAACCAACATCTGCTTATCGTTCGCCTTGTCTAAGATTTCTTTTATTACGATTTTACTAAGACGTTGACTAAGGGCGTGGCAAATCTTAAAATAATATAAATTTTGGCTTGTGAAAAACTATTATTTGAGACATTTTTGAAGCTAGGAAATTAAAATATTTAATGCGTAATAAAAATCTAGATAAAAAGGTTTTTATATTGTATTATTTGTGTTATTTATATGTGATTCTAAGGGGCGTGACCAATCCGCAAAACTATATCTTGCAAAGCTTTGACTCTAGCACTACCAATTTCTGCACATAATTGACAGACAAGCATATTAACTAATGATTATCAAACTAATTATATACAAAATAATAAGATACAAATTACATTTTAAAATATTCATATTTGGTTCAATTTCAACTAATAATTAAATAAAGAAATTTATATATAAAATTTATTAACATGAAATATATAGATTTTGACATAATAAAATTAGAAAAATATTCTCAAAATAATATTTAATATACATATATAATATATCATATTAAAAATATTATAAAAATATATATAATATATAAGATTTACTAAATATATATTTTACTATATTATATGATTTACTATAATATTGTATATATCATAAAAATATGTATTATGTATTATATGTAATAAGTTCAAATGGAAAAAAAAACTTTACAATATTATTTAAAATATTATTACATTCTATAAATACATATATCTAAAGATATGTTTATCCATTTGAACTCTAATATATATTATAAAGAAAGTTCTGCTAATTGTATTTAGTATATACATATTTGCAAATATATTTCAATTGCACTCTGCTGCCATCAAGCTCTGTCAGTTCCCTTACCAAGCTCAGCTCGGCCCAGCCCACAGGAGAATTGATATACTATGTTATGCATTGTGACGTGATGCTCATGAGTGCATGCCACAAGCAACAAAAGTAGGAAACTTGAATGCGGCTGCCAGTAGCAGGCAGGCAGGCAGGCAAATGCTTGCCAATGATTGGGAAATGGAGGCAGCATCAAATCGAAAGGAGACGAGCCGAGACGGCAGGCAGCCCACAACACGTTCCACTTAGTGTGTGTTGTTCTGCCTCCGACCGCAAGCCGAACAATGTCCGACTCAATTTCGCAGATTCATAAAAATGAATGAATGTAGGAATGCCAATCCCTTAAATCGTCGGATTGCTGCTGCCATTGGAAATGGGAAATCAAGTTTGCTGAAATTGACTCTCAAGTGATGGAGCGAATAGCTGGACTGGACACCAACGAGTGGGGTAGATTGGAACTCAGACTGGGACTGGGACTGCGATTGGGACTGGAAATGGAACTGGCAGTGGGTCTGGGGAGCAACCATTAAAATGAATTGCACTGCACTTTGTGCCATCAACAGAATCAACTCCCGGACAGCGAATGATGCAGCATAGGAATGACTTAAAATACAAAATAAAATAAACTAAAAGCGCAGACATAAAAGAAACAAGAAAGAAGAGACTGAACTGCTAAAGGCGAAGATTCGATGCGCTTACGAGTTAATTTTCGTTTGAAAATATAAATGATCAATTCTATAAAAAAACAAAAAATATAGAAAATACAATTCTATATATGTATATATAATAATAGACCAAAAGTGCCTCTAACAATATTTGTTATAAGTTTTCAGACAAACATATACAGAACAAAAAGATATACAGATCTTAGCAGTCGACACACATCTGACCAATTAAACCTAAAATTCGCAACATTTGCCTAGAAAAAGACGTAGCTAAACTTTGGTAACTCAATTCTTAGCCAGCTTAAAAATATAGATAATATTATCAATTTTCTAATGGATGCTATATGTTTCATATCAAACTTATAATGCTCGCTGTAAGAGTATAGCAAAAAGAAATGCAGAAGCAACAGCGAATTGGAAATGCGAAAAACGAAACGAAGCCAAGCCAAGCCGCGTCGCGTCGCGCAGCTCTGCGCCAAGCCAAAAGAATCCGATTCCGTATCCAGCCAAACAGAACAGAACATTGCACGCCATTTCAATAAAAGTGAATTGCCCAACGACGACGACGACGACGATGGCGACGACACAAACTTTAGACTGATGCTGATGCTGGCAAAGTATCCGCACAGGACCTAGCTAACCAGCAGCCAGCAGAGAAGCAGAGCAGCCAGAGCAACAGAGCAGCCAGAGCAGAGCCGTAAAAGTTGAGTTAGTTCAAGTCTGGAATTCCGGAAGTGAGCTGCGCTGCGCTGTTGACATGACTGACGACGTCGCGTCCTTTGCTTGACTGGGGCGTGCTGAAACTTTGCTGGCTCACACTCACTCTCTCTCACTCACTCTCTCTCTCTCTGTCTGTCTATCTCTCTTGCTCTCATGCAGCTGTCTGCGAGTTGATCTGCGAGTCGACTCCTTGCCGGCCACTCGGTCTCGTTAGTCGTAAAAGCAAAGTATCTACATCAAGCGCGCCCGACAATAACTTCAAATGAGCATTTTAATAAATTTTTCAAATAATCACTTGAAAAGTGGAAAACTCTCAGCCAGCTTCATCTCTCAGTCTCAGTCTCAGTCTCAGTCTCTGTTTCTTCTATCTCTGTCTCTCTGCCTGCCTGTCGCTTGCTTTATGCATTCAGTTATCCCAGTTCGACTCAGTCTCAGATCCGTTTGCCTCTTCCGGCGACTCGCTGCAATTCAACTTAATGTTTGCTCAAGGAATTAGTTGCAACTTGGCAGCGAGCATCAACTACGGGATATGGCCATGGATACGCAGACGTCGTCACTGTGCAGACTGAACAAGTTATGATTAGTTATGGCCGAAGCGTAATTGGATGGCCAGATTTGGATCTGTCGAGACTAATGCCATTCCCACAGTAATCCCCTGAGTCAGACCAAAATAAATACACTTAACTAGTGAAGAGAGTAGAAAATTGACGTTGTGAGGCACAGCATTGGCAATAACATGAAGTTGGGTTTATATAAAGCATAACATATCTGAATGATATATTTGTGCATTATTTTTATTTATTTTATGAATTTATCATACGAAATTCTTTGGCTTCTTTTGCTTAATAATTAAATGATTAATTAAAATAAAGCAGCTGCAATGGGGCACTGCCATTCTTCTCATAAGACTTTTTCGCTGTTAAATATCAACCTAATTCGAAATTCAATCTCTTTGCTTTTGTCACGTCTCAATTATTATATAGATATGTGAAAATTCCTAATCTCCAGCAAAAGACAGACGACAGTTTAATGGAAAAAGTTAAAAGTCTCTCAGATGGTTAATGTTAGGACATTTGAATTACTGCATGTAAGAGAAGAGAAAAAGAGTTGTGAAAAAAAGTTGTGAGAGTATTCATGCTATCGCACACTCATCATGCTCTGCTTGTAAAGCGCAATCAAATCACTTTGAATTTGATACTCGAGGCGGTTAGTTGGTGCCAAATCATAGGGAAGAAGTCGCGAGTTGCAGCTGGAACAAGTTGCTTGAACAAACTAATCCACTGTGCTTACTTTTTGAACGAGCCTAATTACATTTATAATCAGCCATTAGTAAATAATTTGTATAAATTTTCTTATTTACATAAATTTTTATATATTTTTCATAACTACACCTTAAGCTGCAACTAAAGTCTTATTCGCTAAGACTTAGCCGATCACTTATGCAATTTCTGTAAGCTGTTAAAAGTTTATTATTGATTCATTAATATAATATTAATATATATGAAAATGGGAATTTCTTTTATTGTAATAAAAGTTAAAAGAGCTAATTCAAATGAAGAAGATTCTTCTCAAATATTACCTTAACCGAGGCACTCTGACTAATATTTCTATCAACTAAACTGCAATCCTGCAACTATACCGACTGATATTAACTGGCAAGTTGCAATCGTGGCAGTTGCCTTTGGCTTATCACAAAATGCTAAACATAACAACAAAAGTAAAGCTAAAGAATAATGTGAGGACCGGACTGAGAGAGAGAGCTCTAGCAATATCTTCTGCAGATGCGGTTTATACTTATATTTGGGCGCGGCAGGACGATTGCATTCTATCGTGGCATATCCGCAGGCTTGATTTGCGAGTGCATTGCATACTTTGTGGCGGGTGTCCTGTCCAGTTGCAGTCCTGCCACATGTGCTATGTGTGTGTGTGTCCTTTGGGGCAATATAGCCGGAATGTCCAGCACTTAATGAGTTATTTTTGGTTACTTATTTTGCACTTGCAGCAATCGCTTTTCGCTTGGTATTTTTAATTAATGCAAAATGCGCGCAAAAATTGAAAACAATTCTCATTTGCAGCGCATCTCGTGCTGCATTTCTTTGCCACACACCGCACCCCACACGCCCCTACTCGACCCACAAACTATTTCGGCAATATTGCGAGGGCGGGCCATGGGGTGGTCTGGGTAGGGGCTGACTTGTATTTGGTCCACAGTAAATTAGATGACATTTTCATATGAGCAGCGCAAACATATTGCGGATGCATTGCACCAACTCCTGAGGCGTGTTTCTGTTTATTGTTTGCAGCATTTTTAATTAGCGCAATGGACAACAAATTGCTTAGGAATTTTCTGCATTTGTTTTGTTAGTGAGAATTCCTGTTTTAAAAAAAAAAATATATACATATATATACATATTATTGATTACATAAATTGATAGTTTTGAATTTTTTTAAGTTATTAAATAATAGAAATTTTTAATAAACAAATTAAAAATATATATATATATATTACTTTTCATTTGATTGCAATTTTAAAAGAACAGTGTTTTAAAAAATATAATAGAAAATACACAATAAATACAACAAAATACACTTCTTGGCTTACTAAGCTGGCTAATGAGAGCGCATCCATTCGCATGAATATTGAAAGTGTTAATTTCCTTAGCTCATTTGGAATTTATGCGTCGTTTGGCTTTTGTGAAAAAAGATTCTTCTTAATAATGCGCGACATTAACAAAGTTTCAATCTTTAATCTAAATTCCTGTTGGCGGCAACAATGCCAGGAAAAGGAAAACAGCGCCAGAGATATGAGTGTATAACAAATAGTGGCGGATGGGTGTGGCTACAGCACCACAGCACCTGTGCCGTGGTGTTGGCAACATTGTCATGCATTTCTAATGATGCCGTCGCGTGGGCGGCCAGCAACAACAGCATCGATGTCGACGATGGCGACGATGGCGTTGATATGTGAAATGTCAGTTTGTATGGAGTTTGAATAGCAACGACGTTGACAACGGCAAACAGGATGATGGGCGTGGCAGGCGTAGCACTGGGTGTTGTTGCTGGCTCGACGCTTGTCCAAGGCGTTTGCTGCCGTTTGAGACTTGACAAAAGGATGCCATTTCACCTGCAGGAGTTTGCCGTAAGTAGTTGTTGCTGCTGCTGCTGCTGCCATTCACTGGGATAATGGCGCCGCCAGCAACAACATAATGCTGAAAGAAAAGCAAAGCGAATTAGATGCAACAGCAGCAGCAGCAGCAAAATTATCTTTCGCTTCGTTCGTTCTTGCCTTGTATTTTGCAGTTATAACATTAACTTTTATTTCCTCAACTGCACTTTACCATGAAGCCACCTCGCTCTCTCTTCAACTCTACACTCTTCAATACAAACGCAGCTTCAGCTTTAACTCTTCACTTCTCGGATATTTTTACTACACAGACACCAGAGGACCTAAGCGTAAATTGAATTTGATTGCGGACTGAACCAACTGCAGATATCAGTTTGAAGATTAAAGACTAGCTACATATATGCATATATATTTAGTTAATCAGTTATTAAATTTAGTCTATTCTATTCAAAGAGCTGACCTCAATCTCAATTACTTCGTCTGCTGATAGAAGTCACATCCCTGCCCATGGCATAATTATAATATGCTCGATAGGAGTTTACAAGCTTAGGCCGAAACTGATCTTAGCTTGGGCAAAACTTGTATTTTCTTGCTCATATGTGGATTAGCTTGAAGCCTTTAAGCAGCTGAAGTTTGAAGCTATGACAAAACATTTAAGAGCTAAACACGCCCATGCGAATGCGAGTGCGAATGCGGATGCAGCTGCTAATGCGGATGCGGGTGGTAGTTCCGATGCAGTTACGTAGCTACGTTGCGATTAGTTGACGAAACGTTTCACGCCTGGCGACGAAAACTTTGCCCTTTTGTTCTGCTGTCTGCAATGGGCGGGCGGGGCGACAGGTGGCTGGGTGGCTAGGTGGTTGGGTGGTTTGGCTGGCTTCAAAGTCGAAGCCGAATCGAGTCGAGCAGCAGCTGTTTGGCTTTGGCTGTTGGCGGTGTTGTGTCAACTTTTGCACACGCCATCCATTAGGATGGCGGGCGAGGAGAGCGCGGCGGCAGCTGAAGATGCCCTGATGCAGGAAGCTCAAGACGCTGAGCAAACATGTTGCGGGTTGCGAGTGCGGGTGCAGGTGCAGGTGCAAATGTATCCTGCTGCTCATTGTCAGCTGCATGCGAAGGTGCCACTGGCTGCGCGTCTCTCCACTCCTCTCTCCCTATATCTCTCTCTGTGTGTTTGTGGAATGTCTTAGACAATCGCATGTGTCGCTTGGCATGGCTTCGCTTGCGATTTTGGCCGTGGCACAGTCAATGTTGTTGCGCTGGCATTGTTGTTCCCAAAACTCGCATAAATATTTATGACAGTCTCTCTTGGTTCTGTTCGTTGTCGTCGTGTCTTGCTTGTCCCGGATCCTGCTCAAGTTTTGTGCCGCGGGTGTTAGTCACCGACTGCAGCGACTGCTTCCGGTGTCAGTCACAAGGATGTGCTCAACTTTGCCACTCCTCGACTCCTCCTCCCATGGCTCCCAATTGCTTTAGCTTCATATCCAACCCCACCCACGCCCAGTGCTCCGCCCTTTTTCCCCATTTCTTGTCCAACTTTCATGTAATTGGTACGTAAGTCTTGTGCCGTCTTTTCAGTTGCAAGTTGTTGTTCGCTTGTGCGACATTAGCTGGATTTTGATGACTCGTCCTGTGCTGCATGTGAAATTAGTTGTTTGGCATTGGGCGTGGGCCATGTGTAATTAGGGAAGTGCCCAACACCTTAACTCCATTTGCTTATCTGGCTGCCAGCCAGAAAACTTGATGCTACACTACACAAGTATCGTAGCCGTAGCCGGAAATTACCGTTAAATGTCACCCTTGCACTTGTCTCCACCACCCGCGCATACTCTTCACAACATGTCTCGTAGGGGAGGGGCAGAAGGGGGCATTGCCTCAGCCCTGCATTGCACTCATATTAATGCCGTCGCGTTCATTCAAGTTTTTAATGCTCTCTGCGCTGAGCGCAATCCATTTTAATCTCGTTTAGTTTTAAGCAGTGCGAGTATTTCGCTATGTCATCTGATTATTTAAGTGTGCATTATAAGAAAGCTAGACTGTGAGCATGGCTAGGGATATAGAAGCATTATTTTGGCGATATCTTTTGAATTTCCTAGGAAACTTTCATAGTTTTACCATGTATCTTCTGCTGTTTATAGCATAATAGCTCTGATATGTATGTACATACGTGTATATAAATTAAGTAGAATATTAATTCGAGTTGTGTGTGTTGAGTGATATGTGCTTTAACTAAACTTAACTTATATCATTCGCTTCCTACAGTGGCTGGCTGGGGAGTCAGTGGCCTGAGTGCATAGTCAGCATATAAAAATAATACTCTATACCGAACTTGACCAGCTGCAGTTAAGTATTGTTAACTTATATATACATTTTATTTTTTTTTTTTTTTTTTTTGTTATGGCAATCATTTATTGTATGTGGGTTTCATTTTTCTACGAAAAACTTTAAAACCTCTTTTTGGCAAAACATTGACAAATATTCAGTGTGTGTGTGGAATTGATACAAAATATGTGAGAGTAACTGGTGTGGGCTATCTTAATAAATAAGGATCATATTGAGGTATGAGTTATGTGCGTGTGCGTGGATTAGGTAAAGGGAGTGTACGGTCTGGTAGATGTTCAAGCTGAGCTCTTTTAAGTCTGTATGTGGATGGATGTAAAGTATCAAAGGTGAGTGATTGTGCAAGAGGGTTTGGGTGAGATGAGTGTCTAGAGTTCTGTTTGATGGAAGTGTCTTGGATAATATTAATGACGTAATTGAGCTTTAAGTCTGTCATGATATCATCATTCCTGGCAAATGGAAATCCAATAAAATGTCTTATAATGCGATGTTCAGTACTTTGTACATTTTAATGGAATAACTTCGATGTATGAATTCCATATCAAAATGGATACAATACAATTTCCTTTTAAATTTATTCTAAAATCTATTTCTGTTTCATACATTATCATATTCCATACTTTAATTAACATGAATTCAGCGAGAAAAGTTGAGTCTGATTCTTGTTCACTAAGTTTTATCTCTCCTGGATAAACTTTGCTCATCTTACATTATAGACATAGTCTTTGACCTTATAGAGTGTGCACAATACAAAGCGTTGTCTCTGTCAGGTGTTAGATGATTCATATTGAAATAGCAAATATTTTAGAATACCTTGTGATCGGAAAGTACCCAGAAGTTCTCATTTAATATGCCCGCACTCGGTATTTTTTCAAATTTCTTTTTTTGTTAAGTTGTTAGGAATGCTCTCAGTTACTGTGCCAAAAATAAGCGCCATCTGTCAACCGGAGTACTTACAGCAGCCGTCCCAACCAGTCGACGTCAGTAGTGTCTATCTTAAGGTTTCCATGTTTATCGATAACTTAAAATATAATAGTAATCAGAAATAGTCAAAAATATAATTCTACTTTGTTCACCCTCCTCCATTTGAACTGTAAATAAATTATAAATTATTTTGTTATACCTCAAATTAAATCATTTTCGATTGTTTTCCATACAGAATTGCCATATTTGCTTAGCATTTTCCAATATTTTGTTTATTTTTTCAAAATTTTGAATACTTTTCTTGATTAATAAAAAATCGCCTCTGACTTTATTCCAATTCTCTATTATGTTAGGCAATTTCCATCAAATTTATTGCTTAAAATGTGATTTTTAACAGATAAAGTGTCTCTTAATTACTATCAACAATCTCTGTTTAACTACTTTTACGCCACTTTTGCCAAATGTATTTCAGCTTCATTGGCTAAACTGTAGACTGAAAATAATACAAGACCCAAATGTTGGGCAGTTTTAAAGTGAACATAGTCCCACACGACGACGAGGACGACAGCGACGACGACTTCTCTCAGCTGTTTCGATTAATTAGCATCCGTAATTGATGTGCACAAAAGTTTTTGGCAACGAGTTTGCATTTGGTTTTTGTGGGGCGACGAGTAGTGTAGTGTGTTTGGTCCTTTTTGGAATGGACGTGGCCTGGGTGCAGGTCCAGCTTCAGCTACAGCTACAGCCTCAGGCTTGTGCCGCATCCATTGAACGTGCCGACTGTCTGACGGGCGACGTGACTTTGCTGCGAATTACTTTTGCTTTGATTTAATGTAATTACAAAAAAAATAAATAAAAATAAATAAAATTTCTAATAAAATGCAAAACATGAAAAATAAGAGCAAACAATGTGACGTCGAGTGTCACACGGATTTGCCCCAGCTCCCAGTCTCTTACTCTGCCAATTGCCAACTGTTCTTTAATCAGACTTTAATTTATTCATTTTTTAGATTTTCACTGAAGATGCACGAACTGACCCATGGCAAGAGGAAGCCTCTATACTATTGCTCCAGCGAGGACTGCTCCTATTCGGGTATCACGAAGGACGGCCTGAAAACCCATCTGAAAACCCACGCCCAGGGCAAACACAGATGTCGACTCGAGCACTGCAGCTATGTGGGCAAAAGTGATCTGCACTTGAAGCGGTGAGTGAGAGAATCGATTAAATTTGATAATTTGATAATCTTATGTATAATATTATATCGATATCATGGCTTAATAAGTCTGTAAAAATTTTCTTTAAGTTTCTTGCTTTATCAGACGTAAATTAGTGTTTAAATTTAAAGTTGCTTCGTTACTTTATCGATCGGTTTTTAAAATAATTAATCGATGAATATATCTAAAGATTATTTGGAAATATGTATATATTGTCTACTATCTGTCCAACAGTTTTCTGTCTCCAGCACTAGAAAAGCAAGTAAGAGTGCTGCAGTCGAGACTGCCTAACTAGGATATACTCTGAACTCTGAACTCTGAAAATTTGTTCATATAAACCAAAAATGCAATACCTAATTAACATAGGTACATACATATATACATAGACTTCCAAAGCCTTTACAGAGAGCATGAGTTCTACATTTTAAAGAAAATTTATTATTTGAAGGCTTAAAAAATTATAGATAATTTTATATTAACTATAAGAGTGTAAGATGTCTTCCCAACTGAAGTTTGAACATGTTTTTAAACGATTTTATAAAATTTGAAAAAGTTTTAGGTTATTTGAATCAAATTTGATTTGGCTATCAAATTTCTATATTCAAACTTTCAACATTGACGTGTTCTTATACCCGAACACACTGACAGACGAAGAGTCGAACGAGCACACAAATGGCCTGGCCTAAATCAACTTGGCTGTTGCTCCCACTCAAGAATATATTTGCTTTATGGCATTCGCCTTTTTAACAAATATATTACACTCAGAATTGCCTGCATCAGTCGAAATCCATAGCTAAATGAAAAAATGTTCAGGCTACAAAAATGCTCTTTGCTTTCTATTTCAAATTTCTGTGGCAAATATTACAAATTTATAATTGTGTCTATATCAAAATGAATAGACAAATCTGTGCCAATAATGTTTTCGCAATTAACTTCATTTATAATCAAAAGGTGAAATAAATAAAGTCAATTTCAATTTCCATTCGAAATCGTTAGTCGATGGGGCGAGGTCGAGCCTAACTGCGGATGTCATGTTAGAGCGCTATTACTAATCTACAAAATGCTAATCAGGATTTGCCAATGAAGTCGAATGCAAACAATTGCCAAGGCGCACAAACTAAACGAGCGACTTTTTCTACACGAATTTGAATTTCTTTAAAAAAAAAAGAAAAGCCAAACGAGCAAGCAAATGGAAATGGCAATAAAAAGAAGCAACAAGAGCAAAAATGTCATCCATAATTGCAGACTTTGAACTGCAATTGCATAAATTGATGAAAGCAACAACAACAGCATCAAGAAGCTGTTGAGCTGGCCAATGCCAATCGCAGTCAACGAGCTGCTCGAGGAGCAGCAGAAGGAGGCTGAGAGTCAACCGAGTCGTACCACAAAATCGTGACTTATCGATCGCCTTTGATATGCGCATTGAATTCTTGTAATATTTCCAAGGCTCTCCAATGGCCATTTGAGTATGAAGCGGCGGCAGCAGCAGCAGCAACAGCAGCAGCAGCTGTACCCACCTCCAACTCCAGCTCCAGCTCCAGCTCCAACTCCCTCTTTCACTCCTCTTAGGCCTGTGCATCGACAGCATCGATCTGCATTCAAGCAGTCAGCAGAGTCTGAGCCAATTGCTGGCATTGCCACTGCCACTGCCACCGTTGCTTGCCACTGTGCAGCTGTCCGCCCCACACACACACACACACACACACACACACACACACTCTCTCTCTCACACACACACATACACACTCAATACATTCAAGTCTTAGTATAAATGTTTCTTTTTGTCTTGAACGTTGAGGCTTGCGAACGCATCGCTGCGATCGCTTTGATGGCGGCAACAACTTCTGCATCTTTTGTTCATATGGCACAGAATTTGAATATTTGATATTAAACAAAGCTCGCTGGCATATTCTACTTTTAACTATGTATATGTATTGCTCAGCTAACGTATATTAAGCGGCTTTCCACGGCGCACTTTCAGCTGAAAAAACTTCTCAGCTCTCATTTGATTCCCATTTCTATAAGTGCATTGAATATAAATATATAAATTGTTTAGTTAGTAATCTATAGTTAATCATAGTTTAATACTGCTTGATCACATTAATCACCTAATCAATAGAAATTTCTTATAGAAAAAACTGAACTGACAAAAGTTTCGGTTGACCAAGCAAGAGTAATACCTTTTCCGATAACAATATTCCAGAAGCCATTTAAGTTATTGTTTCCAGCTGGCTATAGAAATATTCATTAAAATTTATCATTTTATTATAAATTAAAAATTTATCGAAATTTTAACCCAATTTGCCTAGATTTAGACAAAGACAAGCTCGAAATTTGTTCAGTTCAGTTTTTTATGAAGAAAACAGAGAATTTGATGAATATTTGTTTTTTAAAACCTTTGTGCATATAATATTTCTGCTTCTGATTCTTAAAATCTGTATAAAACTTGACAAACCAATTTTTATCTGGCCGAGCTGAGTTCATTAAAAGTTGTTTGTTTTGCACTGCAAATTGTCTGACAACAAAAGTCAACAGAGAGAGATAGATATAGAGAGAGAGAGGGGGAGAGTAAGACAGACACTCAGCTGTGATGTGCTTAACTGGCAGTCGAGATCTTCAATTAGCTATCAAAAAAGAAGAAGAAGAAGCAGAAGAAAGGAAGGAGCGCGGCTTGTACAGGAATTCAAAGGCTGACCAAAACGCATCGCGCAGTTTCGGTCTCGTTTTGGACGTTCGACGCGTTGTCGGCATTGCTGGACGCAGCTCAAAGCGACGCCTGAGCGTGGGCGGGGTCTGTGCATGGGGGGGCAGGGGCACAGCAGAAGGTAACTCCTACAACTAGCTGGCAAGCACGAAGCTGCCAACTGCAACTGCAACTGCAAGAGCGGCAAACATTACTTGCCGCTAATTAAGCCTACCGAATGCGCATGAGCGCAGCGCTCGCAAAGCCGGATCGAACCGTGCGCCGCCTGCCCGCTGCCCTCGGTTGGTTGTGCCTGAGATTTCACACAGATTCCAATTCGGCAACCACGCAGAACATTGGCAATTAATTGTGAGTCCTCGGTTCGGACAGTAGCTGATAAGGGGAGTGGACAACAACAGCAACAGACCAGCACCAGCAGCAACAAATGAGCGTCAGCCGCAGGCCTCGATTCGTTTTGCTTCTGGGCCCAGGCATGCGGCGGAGGGGTGGGGTAGACTTGAACTTCATCGGGCATCGGGTATCGTAATTGAAGGCGCGTAACTGTGAGCACCCTTCAGTCGTGTATCGCTACGCTGCAGTTGGGCATATGGGTTAGGAGAGAAGCTCTAGAAAGGATTTCCCCTCAAATTGTTGAATATGGAAAGCAAGTCAAAGGCATGCCCAACCAGAAGCTGTTTCAACAAGCTATTGTTGCCTAGTTAAAATAGACAAATTGATAATGAGTGATTCAGAAAAATATTTCTTGCACTTTTTATTGAAATGATCAGAGCGCACAGCGCTTACCCAATGACCCAACCCATGTGAGCGATTATTTGCGAATGTGCTTTGCCGCTGTTTACAAAACAGATCTCCATCTGTGTGGTGGTAGTTGCTACTGCAACTGGTGCCAGTGCTGCCAGTGCTGGTACCGCTACCGGTACAGATCGGTGGCATCCTTTGGCCATGCCAAAACAGTCGTTGGCAATGCTACAGCCGCGACTTTGCCAACTTACTCGTATTTCGTATTTTGATTTCGAGCGTGCGATTCGAATGCGAAATTAGCAATTAGTTCCTGGCTGCGTTGCTTGGGCGACAGCCGCCACTGGAATTTAACGTCTAATCAAGCCGAAGATTTTAAATATGGCCTCGCAGTGTGCAAATACTTAACAGTTTTCTCACCCGCCCCAAAATGTTCTCTACTCTTTTGCAGGCACCTCAAAACGCATTCACGTAAGCTAAATCTGGCTGATGGTGGCATATGGTTCACGTGCGATCATTGCGACTACAAGACACGAAGCAAGAGTCTCCTGAATTTTCACATACGCCGAAATTGCGACAAGAAGCCCCATAAATGTCCCCACTGCGACTACGCGAGCAGCAGCTCCGACAATCTGCGCAAACACATCATTCGGACGAGAAAACATCCAGGCAAGTTCGTCTACGAGTGCTCGACCTGCAACACATTTAAGAGCAACAGCTTTAAAGACTATCAACAACATTTGGTAACGCACAAGAGGAAGGCTCGTTGACGCTAAAAAGAGATTTTGAGAGTATTATAATAAATTTAGCACAGGCACTATTTGGTTTGCTTCCTCTTGTTTATGGAATCCATTATAAAAGAAATTATTGGCAGTTATAATTTATGATGAAAAAAAATCATTTGTGCATCGGCCGGGAATCGAACCCGGGCCGCCCGCGTGGCAGGCGAGCATTCTACCACTGAACCACCGATGCTTCTGTGCAGGCCGTTTGAAAAGTTCCGCATTTAGGTCTTCAACATTTCATTTTGAAACTAAAGAATTGTATTAATGACTGAAGTTCTGATTTACTCATATCTACTTGATAAGAGAATTGATGACAAATGCATGCAAATTCAATTAATTATACATTATATACGTGTGTCTATAAAGTGAACTATGTACAATTTTATTATAAAGTGGGGAAAGTATTTGCAATGGCAGTAATCTATGTTACTTTTTTATTTAAATAAAAACTCTAAGTGTTGCTTAAAACATAAGAAAGTGCTAAAAATACAAAACCCTCCTGCTATAGTTATCTAATGTCTGAGTCACGTGGGTGGCTAATCCGCCAACATTTTATTGTACTTGTCTAAAAATATAATTATAACAC
Source organism: Drosophila leonis (assembly GCA_035045365.1). Taxonomy (NCBI): domain Eukaryota; kingdom Metazoa; phylum Arthropoda; class Insecta; order Diptera; family Drosophilidae; genus Drosophila; species Drosophila leonis. Next base: position 348,128 of record JAWNPC010000389.1, on the reverse strand, counting down.
ACTCAAAATATTGAATATATATCAAACTAATGAATGTCATTAACAAAAAAGCTTATCAGTAAATCCGAATTTATCTATATAACTGTCTATTTTAAAACAATTACTTAAATTTGTAATTATTTATGCACTCATTAAAACATACACATTTATATAATAATAAAATAATATATACAAAAAAAACACTAAAAAATTTCGATGTGCCGATGCACATACATATATATTATTTACTTCTATCATATATACAGCTGTCTTCACAAAAATAGCAGTGCCCTTGAGCTTTGACTTCAAAATTGATAAATCATATCAATAAGACCCTAATTGCACCAATCTTTTATAAATTTAGAATTTATATTTATGTATAACAAAATTAATACCATATATATTAATATATATGTATATATTATTTATTTCTATCTATATATGTATGTGTATGTACATATATTTAAACAACAATCATGCTCGTCATCTCGAGGCGAGTCTCTCTCTTTGATTGCTATATAATAATACGAACAAGCATAAGATTTTCAGTTCTGAAGAACATCTGCAATGGTAAACATCGACAGCATCGCAATGAAAGCCTTATTGCTTGCAATTCTAATCTCAATTCTCGCAGCGGATGTTGCTATCAGTGAGGTGAGCTAGAAACATTTTAGACAACTCTGAGAATATATATTCAGTAAATGAATAATCTCATCTAGAATTATGAGGAGTCCAGACGCCTAGAATCAACTTGTCGAGGACATTGTTTAAAAATCGTGAACGTGTTATTGGATCACACCAAGAGTCTGCATATGAAGGTCAAAACAATCGAAAGTAATCAGAAATCGGAAACTCTAAATAAACTTGAGAGAATTGAAGGTTTGCTAAATGAAAAGTTCGATGCACTCAAAGAAAATGTGGTACAAAAGTTGGAAGCTCGAACAAGACGACTAGAAAATAATATGAAGCCATTTGAGAAAATTGGATCGAAATATTATTACATAGAGAACAATAAAAATGTCAACTGGTTCAAGGCGGCTCACGAGTGCCATCATCTAGGCGGACATCTAATCAATCTTCAGAGCGTGGAAGAGCTAGATCAACTGAAAAGTCATTTAACAAATGTACATTATTGGATCGATATCAATAATCTTGCCGATGACGGTACATACTCATCCTTAACTACGGGTAACACAGCAAAGTTTCTCTATTGGCATTCAACAGAACCCAATAATTACAATAATAACGAAAAATGTGTGGAACTGTTCAGGATACATGAAGTCTATAAAATGAACGATTACGATTGTTTTGCAAAACAAAATTACATTTGTGAGAAGGAAGATATATAGAATTTTAAAAAGTTTTGTTATATAAATGTCTATCTAATCTAATTCAAATTTTCCATTTTTACACTTTTTATTATGTTGACCCTCTTGTAAGCTTCTTGTCTAAAACTATATTTTTTTACAGATCAACAGATTTTATTTGAAACATTAACTTTATAGCTACATTTTTAGAATGAAAAAATTAAAATTTTAATTAAAATGCATATACAAATTGCTGCTGGCTTTTTTATTCAATCAGTGATTTAAATATTTTCTTATAGCACATGAAAAATAAGTTGTAAATGCTTATAAATTTATATTTAAAAGCAAAAATTATAGATGTGCATCGGCCGGGAATCGAACCCGGGCCGCCCGCGTGGCAGGCGAGCATTCTACCACTGAACCACCGATGCTTGCTTGAAGGGGGTATCAAAACGTAGCTTGTTAAAGCATAGATAGCTAATCTCAATCACATTTGATGTGTATATTGAAATACATATATGTATGTATATAAATATACAAAACTTAAAAAAAAAGTATAAGTATATTTATAATATATTATCATATCAGTGTTTGCTTGATAAGCAATTTAATTTTGCAAACTTTTAGTACAAAGTTTGTTTGCTTTGTATAGAAAGAATTGTCTGATATATTTTTGTGATGATTCTTAAGTAGCGGTTTAGACAACTGTTAGCCTATAATAACAATAAAAGTTATTTTGACATAGATTGTACATATGAGCGTATGTAGGCAGCCTAATGTAGCCCAAATAAATAAATCCTGAATTTGAAATTCTTTGCTGAAATTGGTGCTATTCGTGTTATCTGGTGTAAAACGTTTGCTAAAGCTCACTTAATCACCTTTCACTTTATAGATAGCTAATGGCTTCTGAAAGTAAATATTGATTTATGCCAATAATAATTATTTAAATAAAAAAAACCAAAATATTGTAGATGTGCATCGGCCGGGAATCGAACCCGGGCCGCCCGCGTGGCAGGCGAGCATTCTACCACTGAACCACCGATGCTTGTGATGCTGCTCGATCGGATTAATCTACATGTTGAAACAACTTGAATTTAAGTCGAGTCATCAGTCGAAAAAAAACTTGTATTTTCCAAACTCTTCGCTAGGTCAGCTTTGCAGTGATTGCAGAAGAGATTTCAAAGCAGCCATCAATTACACTGTTTTACAAAATCAAACTTTTTTCGCGCTACCAAATTGATACAAATATACTTTATGATACTTAAGCCCATCGTGGATTATCATATCAGTTATTTTATTTTGTAATGCCAATTTCTTATATATATATATATATATATATATATATATATATATATATATATATATGTGTGTGTGTAGACATACAAGCGGACAACTAGATGGAAAGTCCACAATACATAAATAATATATAAAATAGATGATTATCAGTGCCAAGTAACCTTTCACCAGTTTGTATTCCCTGAACCCATTGAACATCGGAGTTCAGGGTATAATAATTTTGTGACAATGTATGTAACTGATAGGAGAGGGCTCAGTTGATCGGGACTTGTCCGTCCGTATGAAAGTAGCGATCTCGTAAACCGCAAAAACTAGAGACTTGAAGTTTCGAATGAGTATTCCTGCATAGCACATCTTATCTTTATCGGTAACTTTTAGTTATCTTTTAGTTTATATATACATACATATAAAAGCAACCATCAAAAATTGTTCATTTAATACAATATCTAGCAAAGAGTATTTAATATTCGTCTTCCCAAGGTGAGTCGCTCATTTTCATTACTGCCTATTTAATAATCAAATATCGCCTTAGATTTTCAGTTACTAAAAACCTTTGCATTGCTAAGCGTTGACAGCGTCGCAATGAAAATCTTATTTTTTGCAATTGTAATCTCAATTTTCGCAGCAGTTGCTGCTATCAGTGAGGTGAGCTAGAAACATTTTTTACAACTCTGAGAATATATATCCATTATGTAAATAATCCCATCTAGAGTTGTGAGGAGTCAAGACGGCTAGAATCGACTTGTGGAGGATATTGCTTTAAGATCGTGAAGGTCTTACTGGATCACACGAAGAGTCTGCATATGAAGGTCAATACAAACGAAAGTAATCAGAAATCGGAAACTCTAAATAAACTTGAGAAAATTGAAAGTTTGCTAAATGAAAAGTTCGATGTACTCGAAAATGTGGTGCACAAGTTGGAAGCTCGAGACAGAAGACAAGAAAATAATATGGAAACATTTCAGAAAATTGGATCGAAATATTATTACATAGAGAACAATAAAGTGGCCAACTGGTTCAAGGCAGCTCACGAGTGCCACCAACTAGGCGGACATCTAATCAATCTTCAGAGCGTGGAAGAGCTAGATCAACTGAAAAGTCATTTAAAAAATACATTTTATTGGATCGATATTAATGATCTTGTCGACGAGGGTATATACACTTCCTTAACTACGGGGTATCCAGCAAAGTTTCTCAACTGGCATTCAAGAGAGCCCTCGAATAGCGGTAATGGTGAGAATTGTGTAGAGCTCCGCAATGTAAATGCAGTCTATAAAATGAATGATGATAGTTGTCGCCAAGCCCATAATTACATTTGTGAGTTATAGATATATGTTCTTTAAATGCCTACATAATAAAATTCGAATTTTACATTTGTAATGCCAAATTTACCGATTAAAAATGTTAAACATTTTTAAAATAAACTTTAGTTCTCGCTGGAATTTATGAATGTTTTTCTGTTGATCCTCTTGTAAGCTTCATGTCTAAAACTATATTTTTTATAGATCAACAGATTTTATTTGAAACATTAACTTTACAGCTACATACTTAGAATGAAAAAATTAAAATTCATATACAAATTGCTGCTGACTTTTTTATTCAATCAGTGATTTAAATATTTTCTTATAACACATGAAAAATAAGTGGTAAATACTTAAAAAGATTTATTTAAAAAGCAAAAATTATAGATGTGCATCGGCCGGGAATCGAACCCGGGCCGCCCGCGTGGCAGGCGAGCATTCTACCACTGAACCACCGATGCTTGCTGTGGAAAGTGATCGGACTGGCCTAGCTTTAAGCTTCGTTAGGGCAGACACTGAAAAACAAATATATTTTGCAGAATGATCGATTAGAGAAGGTTGAGCAGGTGATTTGGTTGCTTATGAAATGAAAGTCGCATTGAAGTTCATTAAGATGTTTCGTTTATTTCGCCATTTACAAAGTGTGAATCCATGTCGAGTGTGTGCCTCAGCTTGAACATGACTAAATGACTTCAATTGTTGTATTGTTGCTGCTGCTGCTACGGTCGAACAGTGTCTCCGTCTATATATATATTTAAATAGCATATTAAAGTTGAAACAGAATGCTGTCGGCGAGCAGCCGCACAGAAATTATAGCTAAAAAGATGGTGAAAATCAATTTGCAGCGCGTTTGAAGTGAACTCGAATGATTAGCATTTAGGACTGGCCCAGTGGCCAGGAGGCACCAAAGCCGAACGTCTGCTTTATGCTGATCCAGTAGTATCGATACCAGTTATTCTTCATGCCTGTGTACTCGGAGGCGGGAATACCAGTCTGGATAAGCGTCATCTTCGTGGTCGACGACTGCAAAGCAATATTCATAAAATGTATTACTAATATAATAATATAGGTTGATAAATCTAGTGGAGATCAAATGCAATTAGCTGATTCTAACTCTAAACTGTACTACATATACTTTGTTTCTGATTTGCCGCGTATACATTATAGACCCACAAACGCACAGCAAGTTGAAAATTCCACAATTCACAAATATAATATAATATTAGCTCTATCAGCGCCAAGCAACCTTTAATCTGTTTATACCCTGTACCCATTGGAAAGGGGAAATCAGGGTATAATGGTTTTGCTGAAATGTATGTAACAGGCAGAAGGAGGCATGGCAAACTCAATGAAGTATATATATTCTTGATCAGTGTGACGAACTGAGTCGATATAGCCATGTCCGTATGTCCGTCCGTCCGTCCGTATGTGTGAACGCGTCGATCTCAGAACCTATAAGAGCTAGAGACTTGAAATTTTTGTTGTAGGTCCCTGTAAAGCACGCGCAGAGCAATTTGGGTTTCAAAAATCGATAACTATTCTAGTATTTATCGAAATGCAATTATCGAAATGCAATTATTTAATTATATCTCGTACGTCTTTGCAGTCCAAAAACTTTATATTTAGTTTAATGTATATTTTATACAATATTGATTTCTGTTATTTTTTAGATGCAATTTTCCAAAAATTGATTCAAATACTAGAGACTTGTGCTTTGGCAAATACACACATATGAATGCAAGTTTGATTGAGAAAGTTCAGCTAGAAAATAACTTATTCAACAATGAAGTGCCCATAATACTTGCATAGGCATATTGCAGCCCAAGCGCAGTCGCTGCGTAAACAGCGCAGTTGGCAAAGCGCGTGCTTATGTATATATATGTGTATATACATATGTATATGTAAAAGAAGCATAGAATGTTTGGAATATTGGCTCTTCGCAGGGTTCAGGGGATGTCCTAGTCGAGCAGTCTCGACTAGAGCACATTTACTTGTTTTCTTCTATTGTTTATTATATTATATTAGATTATGCAAATTGCAATAATCAACCAGCAGATACTGATGTTTTGAAAAGTGCAAACTCACTATCTGCCTCTTTATTATACACCTATTCATCAATATGAAATTTAGATTGCGAAAAGCTTTGCAATGATCAACACAAACCTGCTCGTTGCGATCATCTATTTGATTGGAATTTTATTTCCAACTATCGCCATACGAGCGAACAATGAGGTAAGTTGAACACATTATGAGAAGTCTGATCAAATATATAGCTGAACTGATGTATACTTTGTCAACAGTTTTGTGAGAATTCAGTACAACTGGAAAATGATTGTGGTCAATATTGTTTTCGGATCGTGAAGCCCGTATTGCGTCACACAAGGATATTACAGGGTCAGGTCGAAAGCTGTAACATGAATGAAAAATCGGAATTCATAAGTAAATTCGAGCATATCGAACGTTTGCTTCTGGAGAAGTTCGATGCACTGGAAGCGAAGCTGGCAAATAAGTTCGAAAGGCTGAGTGATATGAGGCCCTTTGAGAAAATCGATGGCAAATATTATTTCATAGAAAACCAACTGCCGCTTAACTGGTTTGCAGCCGCCAACAGATGCCACTTAATGGGTGGACACCTGGCGAGCCCACAAAATCAGCTCGAATACGATGCCTTGAAAGCAAAGTTAAACCAAACCTATTATTGGCTGGACATCAATAGCTTAGTTGTCAAGGGCGAGTTCACATCGTCAACGACTGGCCAAGCGGCAAAGTATCTCCAATGGCAGCGCGGCGAACCAAACAGCATCACGGCCAATGAAAATTGTGTGATACTGCCGGGATGGCCTGGTCACCATATGAACGATGAAGATTGCACGAAAAGATTCTACTTCATCTGTGAGAAGGATCAAACTTTATCAAACAATATTTAATTTGCTTTGTCTTACAATCAGTAACAGATACTGGCAGAGCTCGCAAGAATCAAGTGCTTTAGCTTTTGATTATGTGAAATCAGAGATGCAACAAGAACGATAAAGTCTAAATCCATATTTTGCCCAGCTTGCCACACTTGATACGGATTTTTTAAAATTTTCTTTATATAATAATAAATATATAAATATATATATGATAAAACACACTTTCTTTCACTTTAAGATTATATCATGCTCATCATCTCGAGGCGAGTCTTTGTCTTAGATTGCTATATAATAATAAAAACATGCATAGGATGTTCAGTTCTGAAGAACATCTGCAATGGTAAACATCGACAGCATCGAAATGAAAGTCTTATTTCTTGCAATTTTAATCTCAATTCACGCAGCAGATGCTGCTATCAGTGAGGTAGACTAGAAACATTTTTGACAACTCTGAGAATATATATCCAAAATATAAATAATCCCATCTAGAGTTGTGAGGAGTCAAGACGGCTAGAATCGACTTGTGGAGGATATTGCTTTAAGATCGTGAAGGTCTTACTGGATCATACGAAGAGTCTGCATATAAAGGTCAATACAATCGAAAGTAATCAAAAATCGGAAGGTTTGTTAAATGAAAAGTTCGATGCACTCAAGGAAAATGTGGTACAAACAAGACGACTAGAAAATATGAAGCCATTTGAGAAAATTGGATCGAAATATTATTACATAGAGAACAATAAAAATGTCAACTGGTTCAAGGCGGCTAAGGATTGTCACCAACTAGGCGGACATCTAATCAATCTTCAGAGCGTGGAAGAGCTAAATCAACTGAAAAGTCATTTAACAAATGTACATTATTGGATCGATATCAATAATATTGCCGATGACGGTACATACTCTTCCTTAACTAAGGGTAACACAGCAAAGTTTCTTTATTGGCATTCAACAGAACCCAATAATTAAAATGGAGACGAAAAATGTGTGAACCTGCGCTGGATAGATGAAGTCTTTAAGATGAACGATGACAATTGTTTTGCAAAACAACATTACATTTGTGAGAAGGAAGATATTTAGAATTTGAAAATGCTTTGCTATGTGAATGTCTATCTAATCAGAACAGAATACAAAAGTTAGTTTCCGATTGACTGCATGAATGTATTTATGTGTCTATTAGACTTGCTTATCACATATTTAACATCAATTATATTGTGTTCCTCAGTAAATCTAAGGCTAAGCAGAGAGAGAGAGAGAGAGAGAAAGAGTGAGTTGCCTAAGAAACCTTAAAGAATACTTCAAGTATTCTCAGAGCAGAGAAGTTTCTCTAGTTGCATTTGGAGTCTTTTACTTACAGTTTCTTCCAATTCAATGATCACATTCGAATAGTGGCCAGAAGCCCAGTTTTTCAGGCGCCAACTCTGTTGGATCTTCTTCTCGGGCACCAGCTCCTCGAACTTGCCCAGCACATTTCCGCCATAGAGCACAAATCTGTGAAGGCAAATAAATTGTGAATTGAAATTGCCATCAAGATGAATTTACAATGTGGGATGCTTACTCGCCGCCGCGTACGGCGTCCACTTTGGCGGGCGCACGCGTAAATGCAGTGACCATTTCGGGCTTTGTAAGCGCATTGTACAGATCATTGGCATTGCAATGGAACTCCTCGGTCATGGTGAGCGACCGGACGTCTAGCTTGCAACCAACGGGCCGGCTCGTTGCATTGTTATTGGAGGAGGTTATGGGCGTGCCAGCCGTGGTGGCATTCGACGCAGCCTTCTGTGCCGCATTTTTAGCGTTGTTGGCATCCTTGGGCTCGCCTGATGCGGATTCGCTCCTATTGGCATCCTTCTTTGGTAGTATCAAGTTCTTGGAATATTCCTCCTTTAGTTCCTTGATGTAGACGCCGAGTTGCTTTCGAATTTGATCACGGCCCACATTGTACATGAATTGTTTGAGGGTCTCGGACTCATCGTTGGACTCGTCAATGGTGACCGTTATTTCCACATCCTCCAGATTGTTCTCCTCGGACAGATTCGGTATGGTCAGCTTGCCGTTGTGGCTCAGTTTGCTGTTCTTTAACAGCCGGCCCGACCATTTCAGCACCAATTCCCAATCGTAGAAGAATATCAGTTTGCCTTTGCGATTATTGACGGTCGCCTCGCCGGTGCACTCCTCCACGCTCTTCACTTCGCACTCGATGTCACTTTGATCTGAGCACCGTGCATGAAATTAAGGTTAGAATTTGTACAGCAATTCGAATTGCAATGGCAAATTACAATACCTATTTTAAAGTCAATGAACAACTGTGTCAGTCGCTCCTTGGACCAGGGCGTCGCATTCTTTTCCGTCCAATGCCAATTGTTCACATTGGTCGCATCGGGTCGCTCCTCAACAATCCAGCGTGGATCTCCTTCTCCCCACTTGGCCATGTTGCTGTTGGTGTTGCTGTTGCGTGTTTGCTGTATTAAAATATGATTGATATTCGCACTCACAGGTCCGCGGAGTGTTGGCAGTATTTGCTTCACGTTTTATTCTGTTACCTGGCGTTGCTTTGTTGACTATGCTAATAGAATATTTGGAATTTTCTAGAAATCCGAAGTCGCTTCAGTGCCTTTGCAGTCAGTCTCTGTTAGTGAGGAGCGGTTTTTTGGTGTGCCACAGTCACGAGACAGTCAGGTAACGCGTAACAGTTACAGTGCAAAGCTTTTACTTACGAGGGAGGAGTCAATGCGTTGCTGTGGAGCAACTCTGTTAATTGAATACGCTACCTCTGTTACATTGCAAACTAACAATATTGTATATATAGATATTATACAATGTGAAGTGTAACAAATGTAAGATGACAACAATATACAATATTGACAATAATATTTTAAATGTAAATACTCGTCGATATACTGATTGTATGTGTGTGCTGTTAACTGAGTGCATTTTTAACAGTATGGCAACACTGCTGGTTACGATACATTGATTTGATCATCACTAAGTATCGGTATTCAGTTCATCCCTAGTGGGAAAGAAAAAGGCGAAAGAATTTTTTGTGTTGATTTGTTTATGATAAATTGAATTGTGTTTAATAAATGAAAAAGTTAGCAAATACCGAAAAGTTACAAAATATGTTAAACTAGTGCAACGTGTGTGCGTGTGTGATAACCGTGCCCGCCACAATGATAAGCGCAATGGACAATTTCGACAACAGATCGTACGGTGCGATATCCAAGGGGCGCAGTGAATTCTCAATGCCAGGTAAACACGACGCAATGGGCAATGAGTAAACAATAAAACAAAGAAGCTCAACCAGGCGGCCGACGGCAATAAAGATTAGCTTAAGCTGCAATTGAAGTGAAATTGTGTGAATGCTAAATGCAAATTGCGAGCGGGTGGGGCGAAAAGGCCAAACGCAAAGTGTTGAAGCAACAAGCGACGCTGCTTGTAGGCGTGTGCGTGTCGTGTGTGGATACGTGTGTATGTGTGAGTGTATGTGTGTGAGTGTGTGTGTGTGTTTGGGCGTCTATTAAGCTGGCCTTCAATTGAATTAATCCCGTAATGCGGCATTAAACTAATAAACCAATTAATACATCTAGACAGCCCGTTGTGAAAAAACAACAGCATCAAAAACAACAACAATAACATGCACACAATTGTTGTATTTGTATTGATTTGTCAGCATCTTTTGTCTCGCTCATACGCATACGTATGCTGCCAGTGCAGCTTGTATATGCATGGAATATTATATATGTGTGCATGCATATGTGTGTGTATATGTGTTTGTGGGTGTGTATTGTTTACGTGCGCTTGTGTTCGTGTGTGTGTGTATGTGTGTGTGTGTAAGTGGAATGTCGCTGTTCCAATTAACCAAATCAACAGCAACAACAACAACAAAAGCAAACGAATGCTTAAGAATTATGTTTTATTCTTGCAGAATTGACACCGGAGCAGCAAAAGCTGGTGATTGAGCTGCGCAGAAAAAAACAGGAGCTTTTACTGGAGATTCAGGTATGTTAAAAACAACAACAACAACAAAACTTTTTTCTTATCTCTTCATCGTCATCATTCTCCTTCTGTCTCTCTCACCTTTGGCCATTGCAAATGTCAAAAGCACCCAACGAGGGCATCGCCGCCGCACCTGCTCTTCCCCTTTGAGTCGCGTTTTCGTTCTTCATTTCCATTTTCTTCCATCTGTTCGTTATGGCTAATTAGTTTGTTCACATTTTGCCACGTCTAATTTGCTAGTTGGAGTTTATTTTGTTGTTAAATTTATTTGATAGTTTTTAATGACTTCGGCGCTTCTCTTTCTCTCATTATTCTGCCTGCCGTCCAATGTTTCCATTGGCATTCTATGGTAACGGCAACGACAACAATGCAAGCATCAATAAAAACTACCGTTAACTTGAAGTGTGCCCAGCTTTTGAACTTTTCGTTGACATTAGCTTATTGTATTGTTGCTTTTGTTGTTTTGGACAAAACAACGTGGGAGCAACTGTATTTGGCGGCATCAAAAAGCAACTGTAAACAAAGCTGAAAACAGGAGCGCATTCGCGGGTAGCTTTAGTGTGGCTCAATAAAAGAATAGAATCAAATGTTGAAGTATAACATTTATGATAGTCAAGAAAACTAATAATATTTTACTAAATTCTATAGATATCTCTAAATATTTACTTAACACCATGAACCATAATCATTATATAATGTTTATTTTGTACCATATAATTTTTGTTTGTTTTCAAGTTGATTAAGACTGAAACATTCTCTCAAACTTTGTATACAAATATAAACATAATATCTACGGGGCCCATTTGAGTATTTACCTGCGCGCCGCTCCTGTGCGGCCGCATGCAAAAAATTTGCAAAAGACGCTGGGCTCATCACTCACAGCTCGCTCACACCGTCGCTTAGTCATCGATGACGTTTCGCGCGGCAGACATCACAAACCAAAGACCGACCGACCGACGGACAGACAGACAGGCAGGCAGGCAGGCAGACAGACAGATAACGGACAGACAGACACCGACTGCCGATACATGAGACGCAGTGCGTTCAAAATATCGGAATCGAAAACGAAATTATTGTTAAATAAAAAAGAATAAATTAAATTCGCTTGTTTATTGTTCTGTGCGTTAATTAGTTAAGATTTTGCGTGTCAAATTGAGAATAGAAATTTGCTCGTCGAGTGAAAACGTGAGCAGAGTTTGATGTTTGTTTGTCGCTGTCGTCGCTGCAATTGTTGTCGTGCTATGTACAAGTTTCTATATCGCAAAATCGTAAACAAAACCAAAATTAAGGTGAGTCTTCCCCAAACTGACTTACAAAACCATATTCGCTTTGCTTATCACAAACTAAATGCATGAATGAAGTATTCGTGCTGCCATGTGACAGCCTGAAGCCATTCGCAATTGTTGAGCAGGTTAGGAAATACCTATGTACATTGCTCAAGTCTTATCAGCTTGATACACAAAATATGTTTAATCTGTAAATGGAAATACCGTAAAAGATAGTTGAATGTTTAGCAAAAAGTAAATTGTAGTTCGATGTGTGCTATAAATATATTATTTATTAAAGTTCTATAAATAATAAATTGCTTTCAAAATTTTCTAAAAGAAAAGATCTGGAGTTTGTGTTAAACTTAAATTGATTAAAAACAGCATTTGGTATGCTGTGTCAAATATTATCTGATTTAAATGTAGCTTTCGAATTATGTATATTAAAATTATATTGTAGAACGCATAAATATCATACAAATAATTTTGAAATTAGTTTCACGCCGAATATTTCATATTCCGAAATAATTTTTTAATTTTGAAGAATATTTTGAGTTTTTGTATGAAAAGAATTTGTACACAAATTTTATATTAATGTGTTTTATACACATAAACATGAATATAAAATTGTTTTTAAAATTCTTGTCATACAAAAACTCAAAATATTCTAGAAGCCCACAGGTAGCTTGACATTACCTGTAAATGATGTTCGCTAATCCGCTTCATCTGCTCGTCAGGCCAGATCATAATTTGTTATTCGCGCAGTTTTCCAACCAACTGCTTGAAAATTTCCATTATTTCCATTATTTAGATTTATATTACGCATAATTTTGGGTTCCATTTCTTGGTTATTTTATGACACCAACCCGAGACCCGAGACCCGAGGCCGGAGACACCACGCTCCGCTGACCCTTTGCGCCGTTGATCCTGTTTCGCTGGCTTCTGTCCGCGATCCTCTTGTTTACCTGTGCTGCCATTTACCGCAATGCATAAATAATCGCAGCCCTCCTCCTCTTCCACTTCTCTTCAGCGAAGGGTTTTCATTTCAATTTTTTGGCAATTAGTCGAGTTCAGATTTCGGGTTAAGTTTCGTTTTGTTTTTTTTCATTTCTGTGTTTTCTGTCTCTCTCTCTTTTGGCTTGTGGTCTGCCCAACCCTCTTTTTTATACATTTTTGTCTCGTGCTTTGGATATTTTTTATTGCCTTTGATATGCCCGCTCAGCAATGGAAGTCGTCTTGCCAAATGTTGTTGTTGTTAAAATAATGAAAGAAATATGTAAAATATTGTATATTTTTAATTACCTTATGCTTACGTTCAATTAACGAACAACTGTTCTTCTATCAGATAAATTTTCAATACATAAATATTTATATCTGTCTCTTGGTAAATACCTAGAAAAGAAATAAAATATATAAAAAAAACCTTTCATATTTAACAATTCCATTATTTAGCCAAGTTTAGTTAGCATTTCAAATAAACGCTGAATGAGCATCTCTGTCGGCCACAAACTTATCTGTTTAGCCTAAAAGTATGCTTTACAATTGAACAATTTAAAAGCATGAAAAATATAAATAAAATAATAAAATTAAAATCCAGATTAAAATAAATATGTTTGTTTATTTGATTAATAAAGTTATCTAAATATTTATATAAATATCTATTTTCTGTAATTCAATTTCTATTTTGGATATAAACTTAAACAATTTCGGATATCTAAACAGCATAAAGAATAATTGTAAATATATTGTAAATATATATTAAATGAACTTTGCGGTTTTCATCTTTATATTGTTGCTTGATGATTTAATTGCAACTTCCGTTCCCATCAATTTAATGAAATGCCAAGAAATTCCTGAAAAATAATTCAATATTTGCAATTCAATTTGCGCAGATGCTTCATATGAATCATTCTCAAGTGTCGCCTATCACAATCGCAAGTCGGTCAAGTATATATGTATGCGTGTGTCTGTGTGTGTGTGTAGCTACAATGGGTGTGCTCCTTAATTGCTTGATAGTAAGTAAGTCGGGTAAAACCGACTGCGTAATATATCGAATTTAAACATATGACTCAATCTGTATTTAAAACAATTTGAGATATGTTAAATATTTAAATATATGTATGTTTTATATTTAAATATATATTTTATATTTAAATATATATTTGATATTTAAATATCTATTTTATATTTAAAAATATATTTTATATTTAAATATATATTTTATATTTAAATATAATGTTTATACTTAAATATATTTTTTATTTTTAAATATATATTTTATGTTAAAATATATATATTTGATATATGTACATGAGTAAGTTCGCGTCGCCTTTCATCCAATCGAAAATCTAATATACCCTATTTATTGTTAGATAACAGAGTATCATAATATGAATTAGTTGCGCCGGCATTTGACATTAGTAGGGCTGCTGATCAAACGTTGTTCTATTGCTCTCTCTCTCTCTCTCTCTCTCTCTCTGACACGCTCTCTTCCTCTCTCAGTCTCAGTCTCATTCTCTCTCTCTTTGCTTTGCAACAGCTGATAAGATAAGGTGGCTTAGATTTTTGTGCGCGCTCCTCCGTTCTTCCTCTATCCCTCTCCCTGTCTCTGTCGTTTTCGCAGCTGCTGAACTTCAGCCCGTTTGCCGTTATCATACTAAGAAAACCCGCTCATATCACGTTGTCGCACAATGATGAACTGTCATTAAGCTGTGCGCAGAATGCTGATAAAAGCTTTTGGCAACTTAACATTTGAATACGCTGCTGACAAAGTACCGTTGCGAACTGGTTTGACTACGCCATTTTGTTGTTGACACTTTCGATTATTCTTCTTTTTTTTTACTGCCCGCACTTTAGTCATCGTTTGATCCGCAATATATCGCTCTCAAGCTCTCTCTCGCTCTTAAGCTGACTCTCTTTACGTGCTCTTCGCATTCATTATACAAAATTGCAAAGTTTTTGTTTGTTCCACTTCATTAGGTTGTTGTTAGACTTTAGTGCTGTCCATTTGGCAAGCTTTTAAATTATGATTTATGTGAACATCACAAACAACTTCAACAACAACAACAATAACTGCAGCAACAACAAAGAGCCTGAGTGCTAAAACTTATTGAAAACGCACTTGAAGTGCAAATTTGTACTTTGATTTATGGCGTCTGCTTTGAGGTTATAAGCGACGAACAAAGGCAACGTCGAGTGGCAACAATGACCGTTTCCATCTACATCTCCATCTCAACCTCCCGATGCTCCACCAGCTTCTGGCTAACTTGTTGTTCTTTCATTCAGCACACAATGGCCAACTAATCGAAGCGTTGGCCAAGCAACGCAAATGTGACCAGCATTTGCAGTTTATGGCGTCTGCATGCAAATGGCTTCACTTATGCACGTATTTCAATTCCAAACGTTCCAAGCTTTTGTGCTCACCCGAAAGGATGTATCTGACTTCTTTCTACATCGGCGGCTGAGTTGCTTAACTTTTTTAATCAAATAATATTTTATTTCTTAACATTTATTTTTGAACGTTGTCTTTTGTGTTTCCATATTCAACATTACTCTTAACTTACCAATATCCTTCTTCTCTTAACTGTCAAAGACACTTGTTGTGAGCGGCAAAGTCAGCTGTCGGTAGAGAGCATTGAAATGCTCTTTGCCAACAAAGAGCGTAAAACTCGCTCTTAAATAAAATTTAACATCGCATCAACAGCACATGTTGAGCATAACAGTGCGTAAACAGTTCTATTTGAGTACAACAGCTCGTTTACATCAAATGAGCCATAACATTTACAGCAACTGTTAGATCTTTTTCACTCCAAACACTTGTTGTTGTTGCCTCAGCGCGCATTAACAGTCGAGAGCCCAAAACAAAATGTCAACGTAACGGACGAATTTCGTCGGCGTCGTGCGGCAAAAAAAACCCAAAAAAAATTAAATTTTGATTTATTTTTGTGCGCGCTCGAAAGATTTTCGCATATTCTCGGTGTGAGTGCCAAAAAATATACAAAAATAAAACAACAAAAGATTTAATGAGCCCGGCGCCCGGTTCTAGATATTTATAGTATTTCTTATAAAGCAACAAAAAAAAAAAAAAAAAAAAAAGTGTCACCAGAAATCATAAAGGAATTTGTGCAAAAAGAGTGAAACTAAATTGTATCAACAATTGCATAGCAAACGTGCTTATTCAAGTGAATTTCGCATAGAAAGTTAACTGATAAGACGTCTCTTATCAATCAAAAAATAATCAGAAATATATACATATATTAAAAGTGGTGCAGATTATACAAAAAGTTAAGAAATGTTTAGCTGAAAGTGCGCAAAGTGATTATTTAAATAAATAACTGTTCAACATGTAAATATAAATTATACTCTATAAAAATCTATATTTTATTCAACTTGCCAGCAATTTACAAGTACAACAAAAGCGCGTCGCTTTAAACTGAGAATTCAAACAAAAAATACTTGAGACAAGGTCGAAATATTTCCCCCTCTATTAGCCTAGGCAGTATAATATACATGTGTATGAGTTTTTATACTCATATTTACCTTTGTGCTTAATCATAGAGCCCGATAAACAAATAAAAATTGGCGTCGCTTGTGACGTCAGTTTCACGTTTCCGCCTCGTTGTAGTTGGCTTTATCAATTATTGTCAGTTAGAATATGGATGTCAGTCGTATTTTTGTATATTCTTACATTATTTGAGTTTCAGTTGCCAGATGAGTAATAAATATTTATGGACTTTTTCTTGATCGTCCAAATTAGCATTAAATTAGGCAATTGATTTGCGAATAATTCTTGAAATGGAATGGAATGAGTGTGGACGGGAATGGAATGGAATGTTTTAATTGGCTTGTTTACCAAAAAAAAAAAAAAAAAATGTTGGAACTTTTAATAAACTTATTCAAGATAATATTTCAACTCAACTGACTCAGAGGCTTCTTGGAACAGCCAAATCAAACAGTTGCCCAATTATATAAATATATATACATATATATAAATATTTAATGTAGTCGTCTCACCTTATCGCTTACACGTTAAACAAATATGAAAAAAAAACAATCAATTTTCCATTTTTTTTTATATAAATTTATATAAATAAACTGTCCGAGCAGATAATAATGCAGCAAATCCAATTTTATGTGAAATTTTGTTTGATAAAATGAAAACAAACAAAAGTGTGGGGGAGACACAACACTAGATATCCTTGTGGGGAAAAAGGTCAGGATACGGCCCAGCGGGCAGACAGATGAAGGTTAGTTGAGAGACCGCATAACGACGAGGAGGAGCCCAAATAATATAAGTTACGGCGATACGAACCACGCCAAACAGTACTTCTGGCTTCTGGCCTGGCTTCTGCCTACATTTTCCCAATAGGCCAAAAGTTTGCCAAAAATAAATTCACAACAAATTTACTGCGCCAAAAAAACAACAACAACAAAGCAAAACAAAGCAAAACAAAACGAAATAGAACAGAACCGAAAGGCAAGCGTAAATGACGGCTGCAGCAGTTGTACAACTGGTTACCAGACTTATAAATATAATGCTATATACATATGTACGTACATCTATATAAATAAACACACACAAATATATATATCTATATGTTTATGTGTTTATTTGTATATCTGCAAGTAGTTTATCGAAAGCGCGCACAATTGAAGCGGGTGGCGACCCCTGGCGGTGACATTTTGCAGCTCCTGCATGTTCCGAAAAACGAAAACGCTTAAAACTTTGATCTTCTGCGATGCGTTTTTGCTACTATTTCCATGAACATTTACCAAATTTAACTTGATAAGAATTAGGAACTAGTAAACAATTATAAATAGATATAGAAATAAAAAATATTACAAATTTAAAAAATTTTATTTTAATTATTAGTAGACATTATTTGTTGTTTTGTCTATAAAAATTATATAAAATTATTTTTTTTTTATGATATATATTTGAAGTTTGTATATCTAAAAATCCTGAATTGATTTTATGCGGATTCAGCATATCAAAAAAACTTTCGCCGACGTTTTGTAAACAATTACTGTTGGCCAGTGTAATTATTAATTGTTTTTATTACAATTTAAACTCACTTTGATTTCTTTTTGGCCAGAAATGCTTGAATTTTCTTTGAATGAAGAGAATTTGAACCTCTTTGGACCTCTTTCCCTTTGAACAAAATTGAAAAGTCAAAATTGTTGAAATTTGAGCAATTTCCGCAATTGAGAACTTGCAGCGCCTGCTGTGTGTCTGCCTTTCAAGGAGCAGCAGCAGCAGCAACATGCCACGACAATTGCCACGCGTTGGCAACCTCTAGCGCTGCCATTTTTTATCAAGTGTTTGCCGCGCGCGCGTCTCGCACAAGCAATTGAGAACTGGGTGCGGTAGAGCTCCTGTTACTAGACCGCCTCCACCTTCGCCTTCGCCTCTGTTCCCTCCCACCCAAGCAGGCTGGCCTTCCACCTGCTGCGCGTCTTTTGCTGCATATTTTAAGCGCGCCTGCCAATGAAACATGCCAAAAACACCGAAAAAACTACAGCTACAATTGAGACGGGGGCACGTTGCATGCAGCGGCATCTCAATTGGACGGACGTTGAGTGTTGCCAACTTTTGCAGTTTTTTTTTTGCTTTTATGCCAAGAATGCAAATGACGCGCCGACATTCCACGGCTGTTGTGGGCCACATTTAGCGCGTTTCACTCCGCGACAAAAGAGGAAGCACAGAGAAAAGGGCATCATCCACTTGGTTTGGTGACACTGGAATTATGCGTTGCTCCTTTGTCTGGCCACGAATTGCATTGAGTGCATGCCTCGATGGGGCATGCTTCGATTGCATTCAACTCTTGTGGCTAGGGAGTGCTGTTGCCCTATCATTTGATTAAACCCTGACGCTCAACCAAAGTAACAGTGCTTTAAATTTCATGCATTGCATTGAGCCGAGTTCTGTTCACATAGAACTCGATGTAATGCATACCTGATTAACTGCCTGCCATAACAATTTATTGCTCTAGTGAAGCTACATAGATTTCTGGTAACGGAAAGTTAAGCATGTGCTTGCTTGATTGATTGCATGTTAAATTAAAGACTAGCTATGAACAATATATTTGGGGCTGTATGGGTTTATATAAAAAAGTATAGTTTATATATGAAATGACAAATCGAAAATTTATACATTTATTTAACTTTTTACTTGGCTATAAAATTAGAGGCCTTAAAACTTATAAATACATTTATTTGTTATATATCTTGTAGACTTAAGCTTTATTTTACGTGTCAAATCACGAGAGTTACTAAATATTTCTGTTATTTAAATTTTCTTTTAATTTAATTCCTCTCTAGTTAATATTCGCTTTCAATAGTTGACTCTGACTCCATTTAGGTCTACAAGACTTACAAGTCAACTTATTTATGGGTGAAATATATTTTACTTGTAATTTGTATTTGAGCTGTTGTCACTTTTGAACATGTATTCAATAACTTCCTAAATGACCCACGTCAGCTTGCCATAAAGCAAAAGTGCTGCCAATTTGTTGCGAAGTTTATGAGAATGCTGCGGCATGAAACCAATTGGAAATGGAACACTTATTCAGTAATTAGCAAGCGTGTTGCCTAGCAGCTAATGATGATTATACATATATATATATATGTTATATATATATAGATATATATTACAATACAATATATATATATAGCCACAAGAAAAGTCAAGAAATGCATGACACTGACAAGACCTTTTTGTGCGAGTCAAAGGTCTGCGACTTGCTTGCAATTGCCAAATGCAATAAAATGAAAGACAAAGATGTCGAGTCAAAGAAAGAAGATGATGAAGAAGAAGAAGAAGAAGCCAGCATAATTTGCGGTTTATTAACAGGGTATAAAAAACTCTGGCGATGCCGTTGACAGCGGCAGCGCTAACAGAGAGAGGAGAGAGAGAAGCCACTAAGACAAACATCAAAGTGCGATCCGTTTCTCGACTGTGGTGTAGTTGTAGCGAGCTGAAGGCATCTAGATACCGAATAGGGATAGGGGCGACGGGGTGACATGGCTTTTCCAATGCTCGATTGGCTGCACATTGTGTCAACGCGAAGAAGTGCACGGGTTGGGGATTTGACCCAAGAGCGGATGCGTTCATTAAATTTACAGTTTGCCGTGCAAGAATTTTTATGCAATTGGTCAGTATTGTGCTGGGGGTCGGCCGATAAAAGCTATACACACACATATATAATATATATATGTCTGTGTGTATGTGTCTTGTTTGTATCTGTTTGCAGCTGAGTTGCGCCTGTGTTCAAGTTATGCGGAAATTAATGCATAAAGTGCAGCTCACAGCGCTAGCAACGTTTTTTGGGTGCGCCCAGCAACCGCAACAGCAGCAACAACAACAACTTTCATTAATTGTCAACAAACATGCGCAACGCGTGCCCCGTGCCGGGTCGTTGCATGCGCTAAAAATAATTGCATTTCGCATGTATATTGGCCCGACAGCGTTGCAAAGCGCTGCATTAGCTAAGCGACCCCAAATGCGAGCGAGCGAACGCGCGCGCGTGCGGTCAACTCTAGTTAAAGTTGTGGGGCGAGCGGCATGGCTATAACATGATTATAATCGGTTGCAGGTGCGAAAAGTAGACACTGTACCGGTCGCCAGGTAACCGCAGACATGACATTCAATGGCCCAACAATAGCCGCCTATAAGTCTATAATTATGTTGTTTCTCTTCTTCTTTGCTTTTACATACAGCCCTTTCAACATATCTTTCATTCACAGCTGTATCAATTTCGCTATCTACTACTATATATAGATTGTATTTGACTATTTCTCCCTTTTGCTTTGGATTTCCATAGTTAATGCAATTTTACATTAGTTTCAACTCTCAACTTTCCTACTTTTTCCAATTTGCAATTTCCATCAGCAAACTTTTTATTTGGAAATGTTTCTCTGTCTCTCTTATGTCCCTATTTTCTATGCTATTTGCTTTAAATTAGTTGGAAATTTGTTTGCTGTGAATGCAAATGCAAAAAAAGTCAAATTAATGGCTTTAAAAATGGCAAATATAATCGATAAATATGGTAAATGATGATTCAGATTTGAAGTATAAAACTCGATTGAAATTGTGGGGGAAATAGTTGTAAATATGAGTTTCTGCATGTTAACTTTCCCAGTCTTGCTTTAAATATAGAATATATATTTTTATTTCATTGTATGTCTAATGAGGAGTGTTAAGACTTGACGTTTCTGTGTGCCATTCCACTTGTTTCTTTTAAAATATATATAATAATATACTGACTATATTGTTCACATAATTTCTTATATAGTCTTCTATACAGTCTATATCCTTCTTTCATTTGGCGTGTTCTATTCCATTTGTTTCTTTTAAATTTAACACTTAATTTAACAAATATAGACTGTATTGCTTATACATATATATTTCTATATATACTTAGTTTATATTCTTCTTTAATTTAGCGTGTTCCTTTCCATTTGATTCTTTTAAATTTAACAAATATAGACTATATTGTTTATATATATTTGTATATATACATAGTTTATATTCTTCTTTAATTAAGCGTGTTCCATTCCATTTGTTTCCTTTAAATTTATATATATATGCACTTGGCATATATTTTTCTAAATTCTTCTTCAATTTGTCATGTTCCATTCCATTTGTTCCTGCATGCAAATATCCTTTATAGATTTAACTATCACTTAATTGTCAACTAACATTAGTTTTCACAGTCACTATATCATCTATATTGTTTAGTATGAATATCTTCTGCTGCCGTTCGTTGCATTCCACTGTTTCATTAGGCAAAGTGCATTTGAATGAAAGTAACAGGTTAAAACACATTTGTCTTCGTCTGTTAAATATTTGACATTTGCCACCTAGTTTGCTGCATGCCCTTTACTAGTTATATATGGTTTTTAAAACTTCTCTTAACAAATCATTAAATATATTTCAAGTTATTTAACTGCTTGTCGCTTTGACAGAAATATGAACAATAAAACTTACTTAAAGGTAAAAAGTTTGTTTTAAAAAAAAACTCTTGTAATATGAACACCTGGAAGGCGTTGACATTGTAGTGAAAACGACTTTGAGCAAATGAAAATTTCGCACGGACAAGCTAAAGGCATTTTGTTTTTTATTTTATTGTTCTCATTTGATGAAATTTAATATTTTGTTGAATTACTTAACTTAAATTGTTGCCGGGATGGCGCATGCAACAGAATTGTTTATTGTTTCTATTCGTATCTGGGTGGATCGCTGTGTAATGTGAGGATTTCAGATTTCGTATTTCGGGCACGAATTAAGAAATGGCAACTTCTGTAGGCCAAAGTCAACAGCAAAGTTTGTGCTGTAATGCAATACGCAGTTGTTGTTTGTTGTTGTTGTTATTGTTGTTGTGGTTGTTGTTGCTTATTAGTGGTCTGCGAGAACTGACAGCAAAACAACAAACAATTTGCAGACAGCTGAGAGCAAAAGGCGTGAAAATTACTTTGCAAATAAGAAAGAGAAGAAGAAACACGCGAACGATTCGTACAGCTGGCATAAATTGTGGACATCCGGGCAAAATAGCCAGACTCCATTACAAGTCACATGTCGAGTGTCTACTGTACAGGCGCAGCTACAGTTGAATCGCAATTGCGATTCGTTTGAGATTATAGAATGTGCACCCCAATTCGCAGCTAATGGAAAAGTGCACAACAAAATGATTAATCAGATAGATAGCAAGATTTCCTCTATTATAACGAAAAGCTATTAAATCAAATCTAAACAACGAAATCGTGAGCTTTTAATTATAAATAAATTAACTCATTAATTTCGTTAATCAGCTTCATATATATGAGTTTTTATGCAAGTCGATTCCTAGTTAAAAGTAATTAAAGGGCATATTTTAGTCGAGCGGATTACACTTTATAGAAGAGCTCATAAAACATTTTGACTTCGTTTATCACTTAAGTAATAATAATAAAACTAAATATATATACATAAATTCAAGATAGTTGAGCTAGCTGAGATCTATTCAAATTGCAAAGTTCTTCATGTTAAAAAACATTTAAAGATAATAAAAAACATTGTGGCGCCTTTTCATAAATCTATAAAATAGCAGTCAGTCAGTGCCATTAAAGCGGGCATAATTAATTTAATAGTCCCCGGACACGGCACAAAGGTAAACAAGCCAAGCTGCCGGCAGGCACAACTGCATATGGAAACTAAAACACACACACACATGTGAGTGTGTGTGTAAGTGTATCTTTACTTGTATTTATATATGGCCCTAATGTGCCTTTACTTAGCTAGACAATAAAAAAAAACCGAAACAATATTTTCCATTTTCCAAGGGCAAGGCAAACGGAGACTCGCCAGCCGCTCGTCTCAAGCTAATTGCATGTGAGGGCGTGACGAAGATGAGGGAAGCAGGGGGCGTGGCTGTGTGTATGCAGCCCCTTGGCAACAACACACAAATAATGGCCTATGTGGCACTTATTCAATAAAAGAGGGTGGCTGCAGATGGGGCTGATTGCGCTGCTCAAAAATTCAAACTATTAAGTTGTTGAAAGTGCCATGAATTAAGGGAAAACAATATTTCAATATGCCCTATAGGAAGTAAATAAAAATAATAAATAAGTGGGAAATAAAGTTATATTTGACTAAAGTGATATGATTTTGACAGAATTCTTGTGGTAGATTCCAAATATAATATGAATGAGTAAGAAACATTTGGACATTTGTTGCCCATCTGTGATAGGGTTATAAGACATACAACTGTATTTAAAAATATATTTAAATAATTTAAGTTTGTTATGAAAAGAAGTATCTTTATAGTACTTTAAGCTCGTTTTTCTACAAAGCTTTTACTATTAACCCAACAGGACTTGAGGTCAATATAGTATCAAATTCACCTGTTCATTAAAATCTCTAAATGAAGTTGAGGCCACAAACTTCAATATTAAATATAAAGTCATTTGAAACATATAGTTTCATATTCCAACTATTTCTATCTTTTATTTATACGCGCCTTTGGCACACACACACCCCAGTTCACATTAGTTCGACTACCCTTGGGTAAAGTGCAGCTGGCATTGTGAGTTGTTTTGCTAATGCATTTGGCACTGCAAAGTGCAAGCGATCGAACGACCACCAAATGGCTTCTAAATCGGGTTTTATGACTCGAACTTAGGCAGTTCCTTTTCGGGCTGGGCGCCTGTAGCCAGCTGCTGCCATGCGGCAAATGCTAATTATACAACAAAACGACGATAACGAAAAACAGTTTTATTATATTTTCAACATTTTGCTCTCGCGTGGCAGGCAACACACCAAACCATCGAGCCAACCACAGCAAACAAAGCGTTGGGGCGAGAAACCCTTTGAACCTATTCGCCCAGTCCTGTTTGAGAATTTACATACAGATGACGCCTAGCCAGCTTGAAGGGTTCGAATTTCAAATGCGCATATGACTCAAACTAAACTATTAAATCGAATACTAAAATTGGAGTGTGTGCTTAGAGAGTATACGAACTAGGCAGCTACCCTGTAAATGTTAAGTTATTCATGCAGTATCTTGCATCTAGAGTCTGTGTACTCGATGGTGAATGCAATCTCAATTTATTATTAATATACAATTTCTATGAATAGTATATACCTCGTGCTGTACACTTACAAATTACAGGGTATCTATATTGAACTATTTGTAATAAAAAAAAGGACTTTGGGCGACCTTAACCCTTGGGCAAGGCAACATTTGCTGCATGTGGCAAATGGAAGCAAAACTGCTTTCGACCTTTCTGTCTGACTTTGACGTTGATGTTCGATGTTGATTTTGGTTTTGATGTCTTACACTCGTTGTATAAACTGCCTGTTGTTATTGTTGTTGTTGTTGTCTGGGGCGGGATTTGCTGTCGCCTTTTGTCAGGCCAGACGAAGATCAATGACTCGCACCACTGCGGCACAAAGAGATTGAGAGAGAGAGAGACTTGGAGTTGGACTTGGGAATCAGCCTTCGCTACGTTTCTTCTAGCAGCGGTCAACGGGTAGCAGCGCTCACATTGTCCACAATTCAAATACATTTATTTATTGTTATTATTATATAAATAATAATTTTCCTGTGCTTTGTTTGTGCTGTTATTAAATTAATTTATTATGATTGTTCTTTTTTATTTGATAAGAGTTAATTGTGGTTTTTTTCTGTTGTATATTTTTGTTGTCGCTTTTTATTTTTGCGCTGATTGTTGTTATTTGGAATATACATGTCGGAAAAGTCTATACAATGGATAGGTCAAGCGGAGTTTTGTTATGTATCCAAGTTTTCTTATTCATATTGGAAATGTTAAATTAGAATTTGCAGCATTTTTTTTTTTGGCATTTACTTTTGATGCATATTATTATTTTTATTTTGATAATATATATTTTAGCATTTTTATAAAGATTTGCATATCTAGGCTAAAATTCTATTTCATTTTACTTTTTAAGCAATTTACAAATGTATTTTAATTTATGTTGTTATTTCGTAAATATATTATAGTTATTCAAATTAGAAATTCATTTATGTCATGAAAAAGAAAAATCTTTTATCTGTGCAGCTGGATATTCTTTTTCAATGACAACCCTTGAAGTGCGAGATGCAAGCCTAAACAACTTGGGAATTGTAAAAATAATCTTAGGTGTTGATTTCTGTGTTGTTTGTCTGCGTTGTTTGTTTGCTATTAACATGGCAGCTGTCTATTGACTCTTTAAATAGCTTCGATTACAATAGACGCGCATTGTACACATATCCAGATACCCTGTACGTTTGCCCTTCACACCCTACCTTTTGCACAGTGTCAACATCCGTTGACGCTTGTGGCAATTGGTAGCTGTTGCCTGGCCTTACATCAAATGGAGGCTCAACTATGTCTGTGTGTGTGTAGCCCAGTTTATGGCACTTAACAAGCTCTAATATGAGTATCTTTTTTTTTTATATATGCACACTCACTTATCTAGTGTTTTGTTGCGATTTTCTTTATCTAGAGTTGATTTATGCCTGCAGCTCGACGCTACTCTGTTTCTAGGCAAGGCTACTGTTCCCATTCCCATTCCCATTGCCATTCCCTAGCTCGTTCCGGGCGCTGCGTGTGTCATAGGCGCGAATGCAAAAATAAATGCAAGCGATGACTCACACCACACTGCGCGTAGAGGCACAACAAACTAACAGATGAATGCGCTGCATTTCATAGGCGCGTTGCAGGGCCTCTATCTGTGGCCATTTCATCTAAGCAGCAATGCGCCAGAGACGAGCGGCATGCCACACGACAATGAGGCAGCACTCAGTGCAGCTCTACATGTTGCAAGGATGGCCTATGTGCTGGCTGGGGCAACAAGTTGTTGATCTA
Source organism: Drosophila leonis (assembly GCA_035045365.1). Classification (NCBI taxonomy): domain Eukaryota; kingdom Metazoa; phylum Arthropoda; class Insecta; order Diptera; family Drosophilidae; genus Drosophila; species Drosophila leonis. Next base: position 321,732 of record JAWNPC010000389.1, on the reverse strand, counting down.
ACTGTTTTTAGTCTTTGTTTGATTTGCCCATTTGGCTGCACTTGTGCAAAGTTGTGCCAGCTCGTTTGCATCTGTATGATAATTATGCAAAATGTATCTTACAGATACTTGACTTGACACGCGTAATTAGCCAGAGTTTATTTTGTTTTGCGTCGCAGTCTTTAGACTTTGCATTCCTTCTAATTGCATTGACCCCGCCTTCTATTCGACTGTTGCGCAATTCCCATTGAATGGACAACAAATGCTGTATAAATTTCAGTGTCGCATTTTGCATACCAATTTCGGCCAAAGAGCCCAATTGTAAATTGTCTACTGACTCATAGGCAGTTGACTCACACTTTGAACTTACGCTATATGCAGCACATGTATCCATTATATGCACACATATCTATATATCGTATATGGGCGTTGGGCGTTGAGCGTTTTACTTTCACAATGGCATTATTTTTCTTTTTTAATTGTTGCCTTGAAGGCTTTTAGTCGCTTTTCTGTGTCAAGTGGCTGCTGGTGTTGCTGCTTTGCTTTGCTCAGGCGAAACTGCAGGATATCCTCACTTGCCGTAGCTTTCATCATGCAAAGAGCTGCAAATGGGTTTGCCATTAGGCACACGGTCAGGAGTATGTGCTTTATGGGCTATAGTTATATGAACTGCAAGTCAACAGCTAGATCGAAACTATGTTTATAATAATTGTCTAGAAGTTTGAAGTCTATAGATTTGATTGATTTATTTAAATCAAAGAAATTTGATTTTAAAGTAGATTATTTACTTTGAAATGAATAGTAGCTAAACATGATTTAACTGAAAATATAATAAATGATACAGATTATGCTTCAATCTATACATAGAAGTCAAGTTAGGTGTACAAAATTGGATTCTAAAAAAAACATGCTAAAAATAGTTTTTTTAAAGCATATTTAGATACTATTTCGCCATGGCACTCCATTCACAATAAACATATATCAAATTTGAAAAGACCAACACAAACTATAAACACATCCTTGACACGGAACCCCAAAAGAATGCTTTTATTGTGCATAACTGTTTCCCTAGCTGGAATTTGTGGAGCAGGTAAAATTTGGGACAGCTTCTAAAAAAGCAGCACACAAATATGCATTGCAGCTAAAAGAGGAAAAATGATGCGAAGGGGGGAGGTGTTGGCGTTCCCACTCGCTATATGAAAAGCGACTGAATAGAAAAAGTATAAATAAAATTGAAAAATAAATAAAGAAAAACGTGCGATTTGTGGCTTTAAATTTGTTGTATACGATTTTTTTTGTGTTTCCAAAAGTGCAACTCGTGCCGCTTGTTGTTGTTTTATGTGTTATTTATGTTGTAGCTGCTGGTGCATGTGTGACACTAATCCAGTGTCGCTATAGAATCAGCTGAATATGCAGATGCACAGATAAACAGATATACCGAAACAGATACAGATACAGATACAGCTAGCTAAAGATACAGATACATTTGACACGACTGCGATTTAGTCATGTAAAAGTCATAAATTAACCTGAGCATCACATTTTATGGTCTGACCTGATCTAAGTGTGTGTGTGTGTGGGACTGTGCTGTATTTGGTAGCTTGATTATTTGCTCTATCTCTACCTCTAAACCCCCATCCCCACACCCCATTAGGGTGGCATCTTTTGTTAGCGCAAAAACGTAATTAGGTGAAACTGTTTAAATGCACGTGGGAAACAATTTCAATTGCAGCTGTGTACCACTTTTTCACACACACACACACACACACATCAAAGTCAATTTCCCACACACACAGTGCGGTTTCTGTGGTCATATCAATTGCCATATCTACTATGGTATTCATAACTATCCAACACTCATTTTCATATGTATAAATATATATTTATATAAATATAAATATATATATATATAATATTCCACTAAATAGCTGCAGTTATTTATATGCTTTACAACTCGAGTAGTTCTTTAGTTTTATGCTCTAGAGTTAGTTGCATTTATTTAATGGGCAATAACAACTCAAACTATCCATCATTCTAGTCAAATTAATATAGCCACAAATTGTGCTCTCATTAATGCCAAACAAATTATAGCACCTGGTCTTAAACAAACTATTAGGCCATTAATATCGAAGCGAGCGAAAAAACAAATTAAATATACATATTTTGTAAATATTTACTATTGTACTCTTTACTTGTTGTTTAGGCGAGTTTATCAAGTTGTTAAAGCGACTGTGCACAATAGTGAATCATTTATTTATATTATAGTAGTAATCTAACTATATAAATAATTGTTCGTTTATAAACTCATAAAACAAACCGAAAAAGACGCATAGTCCCTTATATTTCAAATACTTCTGAGCTTAATTTGAGTCATTAATTACACAGACTAACAAAAGTTGATGTATTTTTGTAATCAAGAACTGAATCTGAAGCTAAATAGAGAATAAAATCAGAATATTCTTATCTAAAGTCGCAAATAATTTGTTTGTTAGATAACTTTCACGTCCTGTAATATCCAGGCAGCAGAGTATCTGATAAAAACTATCTTTTGTCATCCGAAACATTTATAAATATTGTGAAAAATATCACAAAATATGTCGGACGAATTTGGCAAATACAAAAACTTACATTCTGATTGAGATCAATGAAAAGTTTTGTAAATTTTGTAAATTTTAAAGGAAATATATTAAAAAATTAACCTTTTCTATTTTAAAAGTTTCAATTGCAGATCATTTTTATATTAAAATTTCTAGAATTCAATGAAATTTCTTTATAAATTGAAAATAAAAACAAAAAAATAGCTTCAATTCATAATTTTATAATACTCATAAAATTTAACTAAATTATAATAAAAAGTCTATATAATTTGCAAAAATATTTGCATATTTTGTGCAACGCAGGGTATCAACTGGTCGACTCTCTTGCATAATTGTCATTTAAAATGCTATTGGCATAGAGGTATTAGGAATTATACGAATTGTCTGTCATATATATATATATAATATAATTATATATATATATATAAATATACATATCAATACACATATGTATATGCGCCGCATGCCGCTGGTTTATTATGAATTTTGTTTATTTGCCGTTGAATCGAATTGAATTTCTTCGCCTTCAGCTCTTGCTTTCTCCCATTTGTTGCTGTTTATTTGTATTTTTTGTTAATAAAACAAATAAATGTGCCAAAAAAAAAAGAAAAAGTTAAGTAAATGCTTGGAAAATCAAAAGAAAATTATGATTTATGTTCATTAATTAACTCAAATGAAATTTCCACTTGTGTCGTGTTCTTGAAAATCAAAAACAGAAGAGAAGAAAATAAAACACAATTTGTGTTTGGTATTTGGCAATGTTTTCGCTTGGTTATTTGTTTAGCATTGGCTTTGAAACTTGTCGCTTGTGGCTATTATTCTTAATTAAAACCGTCGCCACTTCAGTCTGCTGCGACATTGGAATGTATTTCAAGAGTAAGAGAAACATCTGACTCACCATCTAGCCTATAAGCAATGTGCATGGCGATGAGAACATTGCACTGGCTACAAAGAGAACCATTCGACGACCTTGAGTTCTGCTCTTTGTTTTTTCTTTTTTTGGCAATCAGCATTGTATGAGAAAGCCAAATGCTGACAGAATTGATGAAGTGCATATAATTACAGTTGGCGCAAAAGAAATGTTAGATTCGCGAATACCCTGTAAAAGTTATTATAGCTTAGAAGACGCTCCCCTATAGCCATAAATGTTGTCTGCCATCAGTCAAAAAATATATATGTTTGTTATATCTATTATATAACATAGCTAATCGCTCACCCACATACAAGTCAATTGATATTGAATAATTATGGTGATAGCAATCAATATTTGTTATCTATATATGATAAGTTATTTATGCATACGCGTGTGTAAATCAGTTGATAATGTTTATATTGAATGGGAATTCGGTAGACAACTGGCAGCCGAATGCTATCTATAGCCAGGGAAAATTCCCCAAAAAAAGAAAAATATGGAAATAATATGTAGAAAATGGAAAAGTGTCGTTCATATCGCTTGACACGAAATAATCATTGACACAGAAGAAAATGAGTTTCTAAATCCAAAACATGTGTCGGAAGCGATAGCCAAAAATAAAAATGCACCAATTCACACGTAGACAGAGGCACGAGCAGTTGCAGTTGCAGTGTGCTGCAGCAGCTCATGGAAATGAACAAAAGCGAAAGAAAAGATAAAAACTAAACACAAGTCAAAAGATACAAAAGTAGCTGAGACGCAATTTCAAACAACTTAAATGTGCACTGCAGTTATTAACACGCCGCGCGAGTTACCCCGCCAGTCGAGTCACCCCGCCAGTCGAGTTACCCGCCAGTCGCAGTACCACACATACATGTGCATGTGCACACGTACGAGTCGCAGACGACGACAACGACAACGACAACATATACACTTTATAAATAAAGATCATTCTGTTACGTACTCTCGAAGAAGCAAGACGTGTTATTTGTATTCATTCTAGAATCAATCTTACCGGATTGATAACTGGCGCAGCCTAACGACTTCAGGGACAAGAAGAAGTGCCCCGAAGGAACCTACTTTTATAAAAATATTACAAAGCATAAGTATATTTATTATTATTAATTAATAAAAAAAAAAAAAGTAAATAATAATAATAATAAAAAAAAAAAAAATATATATATATATTTTAAAGATATATATTAATAATATAATATTATAATAGCATATGTAATATATATATACATATGTAATATATAATAATACTACATAAATTGTTGTCTAATCGTGCTAAAGATCATTAAATGCACTATGCATTTAATGATCGAACCTACTGTATCGGACAGAGCGAACCAATCAAACGAACAATCAAATAAAACACATTATATACATAAATTAAATATGTTCACAATCTGTGCATTATACATATATTGGTATTGGCATTATGTAAGCATGTGTAAGCAATTATAGTAACACTGCATAAATTATTGTCTAATCGTGCTAAAGATCATTAAATGCACTAGAGGCCATTTATCGATCGAACCTACTGTATCGGACAGAGCGAACGAGACAATAAAATAAAACACAATTTATACATACATAAATTAAATGTGTTCACAGTCTATGCATTATATTGCAATAGTATTGGCACTATTTTAAGCTACAATTAAACATGCATACCAAATTTTCTAACATCAGAATTATTTCATCATCTTGGTAAATATTGCTTCAATTACAATTCTGTTCCACGAATTCAGCAATTCGTATTAAATACATACATAACATTGAAAAAGCAAATTACGACACTACATTTCGTAGTTTTGCGAGTAGAGCTAGAACAACACGCTAGTGACGACGCGACGTAAAGGCGCCGCTGACCGTCGCCGCACACAAGACTCCGACGTGAAGACGTCGCTGCACAAAAAATATTTCACAAGAATCGTATTATTGTATTATCTTTCGTCGCTACTGCGTTACTTTGACGACAGCAACGAAATCATTTCAGTTCTGAATCACATTGGGTGTGGACCTCACTGTTCATTAGCAACAAAAAATAAACAAAGTGTCACAAAAAAAAAAAGAAAAATAAAACACAATACTAAAGCAGTATCGGAAAGTGAAAAATACAAAAAATATATATACAAACGTAAAATACCGCACTATAAATAAGTATATAACTTATATACACTTGATGTCTGGACAGAATCACTGCATCGAGCAAGGATCTTGGACTACTTCAATTTTTCTTACAAAATAAATATAAAAAAAAAATAAATAAAAAAAAAAAAAAACACAAATTTAAAATACCGCACTATAAATAAGTATATAACTTATATACACTTGATGTCTGGACAGGATCACTGCATCGAGCAAGGATCTTGGACTACTTCAATTTTTCTTACAAAATAAATAAAAAAAAAAAAATGAAAAAAAAAAAAACACAAATTTAAAATACCGCACTATATACAAGTAAGCAAGAACAAATGTACAAAAAAAATAAAATAAAATAAAAAAAAAAAAAAAAAAAAAAAAAAAAACATGACTGATGTATGTCCGCCCTTAGGCATGATAACTGCAACGCGCAAGAATCATACTTAGCTTCAGCACAGTTATGAAACAAAACAAGAATACAAAATTAACAATAGTTATGTGAAACAAATTATAACAATAATATTTTTCACAGAACAAGGAAAACAAAAGCAAGAAGAAAAAAAAAAAATACGGAAGCACAACAACTGCAAATCACAATCTACATTTCACTGCATATCACAAGTGGATGGATATCATACAACTTACAACCGTAACTTTACTACCCAACTTTACCACCAACACTGAGAGCAAAATAAGTAAAATCTAAGTTAAAGTAAGAAACACATAAAACTACATAAATAATGTCAAAAACAACAACAACAAGAAGTGCAAAACGCACTGTTAACATAGCAGACAGGGAAGAATCTCCGATTTTTAATGTGTCATTGGATGAACACATACCACCGGCTCAAGTAGAAAATTCAAATATGCAAAATATAGCAGGTAGCTTCAAACTCTCTGATGTAATAAAAACAATGTATACGTATGAAGGAAATTCAGAAGAATTAGGAGAATTTATTACAAATGTGGAAGAAATACTATTGTTTATAAAAGGCTCAGAACAAACTCCGACAGGATTATTTATTTTAAGAGCAATAAGAAACAAAATACAAGGAAAAGCCCACGAAATATTGTATCAAACAAGAGTAAAATTAAATTGGAACGATATAAAAAATACACTTGTAAGACACTTTTCGGACAAAAGGACAGAATCTGACTTAATTGCTGAACTGGGTATTTTAACAACACAGAGTCACCCTGTAGAAATTCTTTACGAAAAGGTTACCAGCATACAGAGAGCTTTAATAAACATTGTCGACGAAAAGGAAACTAATCCAACAGTGCAAGAAACAAAAAAAGATTTTTTTATAAAACAATGCTTAGCCACATTTCTAAGAGGGTTACGAGGACCATTAGGACCCATTATCCGAGGAAGAGCCCCATCAGATATTATTACAGCCTATGAGTTAGCAGTAGTTGAAAAAGAAATTTTTAAAAATCAAAGACAAGCTAGATCCTGGAGTCAAACAAATCAAAATTCGAATAAATTTAACAATAATTTTAAAGATCAAGAATCAAATAGGGCATTAAACCAAACCTATCCAAGATTGAAGTAATAAAAAAAAAAAAATTTCTTTTACCTAGGACCCAAAAAAACAAAATAAGGAGTACCATTTTTGAGCCCAGTTTTAATGAAGAAGTAATGACAAAACTGTTGAAATCTGTATTAAAGCCGAATAAAACATGCACGAATACTTACAAGAACTAAATTTATACCAAAGAAAGTTTTACCAGAAGTAGTTCAGCAATTAGCCGACAAAACACAAAAACGAACAGCTATTTTAAACAAAGACAAAACTAACCCAGCACAACTTGACGAAGGCGAAATTATTTTTCGAAAAGAAAATAGAAGAAATAAATTAACACCTCGTTTTACAATACACAAAGTACTAAAAGACAAGGGACCTACTTTCATATCAAAAACAAAAATTCATAACTCAAAAATAAAACGTATAACTAGAAAGCCAAATAACTCATAGTCATATATAAATATAGTATATATAATAAAAGACAAAACAAATAATAGGATTAAAAAAAAAAAAAAAAAAAAAAAAAAAAAAATTGTAAAAAAAAAAAAATTAATTTATGCTATACTTAACTTAAGAACATATGGAATCGTATAATTAAGATACAAATGGAACAAAAAAAAAACCTGAAAAGGAACGTCAATGGTGGATACTTCACATCTTTTAATTCTCATTCAGACCATATCTTCGTTCTGGCCTTCACTTCAATCTAGGAGGGGAGGAGTTACCCCGCCAGTCGAGTCACCCCGCCAGTCGAGTTACCCGCCAGTCGCAGTACCACACATACATGTGCATGTGCACACGTACGAGTCGCAGACGACGACAACGACAACGACAACATATACACTTTATAAATAAAGATCATTCTGTTACGTACTCTCGAAGAAGCAAGACGTGTTATTTGTATTCATTCTAGAATCAATCTTACCGGATTGATAACTCGCGGAGTTCAAACTGACTGCTGACAGCTATTTTCAAGGACTCTTCTAACAAACGTATACACAATTCACTTTCCAACCCAGCATACACACAGATACACGCACACACACACACACACACACATGCGTTGAGTTTTTAAAATAGGAAGAAAAAAAGTCATTTGGTTGTTTGTGCGGTTCGGGTTTTTGGTTTAGCCATAAAATTCTCAAATTTATAAACATAAGAAATGTAAGCAAAAGATGCGCGTGTCTGCAGACCCAGCCAAAAACACATTTAGGAAGCAACACACAGACTCGCACACACACAGACTCGCACACACACAGACACACAATCAGGCAAAAGAGCACAACAAAAACAAAATAGAATACCAAAAAAATAACTCAACTGAAAGAAAAAGTGGCGAATAGAGAGACAAAAACCCAGTGCGGATATCTTTTGCGTGTTCAAATCACGTCGCAGACAAGGCACGTTGTCTGGCCATTGGGGCAGAGCGCCCAGGCGGTGCGGCGCGATGCGGGGCGTGGCAAGCGTAACTGAACAGATCCCAGACTCTGGCAACATTTATATGTACATATATGCACTTATGTACATACTACTCTTTCTCTGGCTCTCAGGCACTGTCCTGTCTGCAGTCGAAGCCTTTGCCCTTCTTTTCTTTGTCCCTTGACGCGTACTTTCAAATGCAAAAAGGAAAGTGTTCCACAAGATATATGTATGTATATGCGAGGGCGGGTTCTATGCAAAAAATATAGTTTATATTTAAATAGTGTATATTATAATTAGTAATATATTTATATATTAATCTTGAAAGAATATTTATAATTTCTATTTAATTAAAATACAACAAAGGAAACAATTTATAAATATAAATAACTGATTGCAATCAGGTTTGAAACTAAAAATAAGAATAAATATCTTTGGGTAAAAAGATTTTGAAAAGAAATATTTGTATTTTAATTGATATATCGAAAACAGAAGTCAACAGAATTTAGTTTTGTAAAGTTACCCGCAACCAGCATAGTTTTGGCATGTCAGATATTCTGGGGTCAGCTTCGGATTTAGTCTGATTCTTGTTTACCAAATATCAACAACTCTCACATGGACAGAAATAACTTAGATTTCAACTGACAGATTTCATTTCATTGAATGTTTTTGAATATACAAAGATAAATTGAATTTATTAATCAATTATTACTTACTAAACCACCCTCGCAGTCACGTCTGCATTTGACTTTTCGCTCTACATGATTGAGCAATAGGTTTCTGAAATTTATCTTACGGACTCGAATTTTGTTGTATGTTGCAATGTCAACGACTTGCGAGTGCCGCAGCTGCGTGCTCTGCGCTTGCGGCTAGCCTTTGTTAAACTGATAAGCTCGTAAGCATAAGCAGCATATATAGTATAATATAAATATATAATAATGAATTTGAAATATATATATCTAACAAAGACATCCGCTTGGCACTTTATCAGGCTAACTTGGACGTAAACTCCGACATTTTATAGTACTTGAAATGCATGAATATTTCAACTTTTTCGCTATCAAAATAAGGGGAAATGAGACTGCGCGCTCTCGAAACGTTAATGCCATACGCTGATTCTGGGAAACAATCATATCGTCAGCTCTTCCTCTTCACGCTGCTTAACAGCATTTTATTATATTTGGGTTTCTTTTTAATTTATTTTGTTTTTTGTATAATCAAAAACTGGTCTCACCACTTTGCGCATATGCTAAATACTTTATTGTTAACACCCTTTTGAATGCCAGCCTCAACCTGTTTGATTCGATCATTTATAAACAAATCCAAATTCCAATTATTTCAGCCTATAAAATTAAGCAAAAAAAAAAAATTATCAAATTTAATTCGGTTTTAAGGCCACACAAAAAAAGTGTCAAGAGTCGAATAGAATATGCAAACTGCATTTTTCTGCTCTCGCAATTTCTTCTTAATTAAGTTTTTACAAACTTTCTGAAAGAAACTTTTTCCTTTGCCAAGTTGCGAAATTTAATTATTTCAAGTGTAATTTTTAATTTATTTAAATTAATGTAGGGAAGACGCATTAAAATATGTATAAATATGAGTGTTTCAACTGTTATGAATTCACAGCGAAACAGCGCAGTTTTCTTTGTGCCAGTCAATCAATGTGTTTCTTCTTAGAAAATTCCGTCTGATTGCATTAGGCGTCACCTTGAACCATGCACAGATATAGGAACTGATCAGTGCATTTTCTAAGAATATGCATATGACATTTGGTTGCTTAAAGACAACAAAGACAGGCTTTGTTTTCGCATTGCTTACGTTTTAGCAATATTTGGAAAAGCTGATGACTGTTTAATCAAGGAAAAGGGAATTTCTTTTATGACTAAGCCTTGCCTTTGGGCTTCATACAACTGAAAATGAAATTGTAAAACATTTCATTAGATGATTTTTTTTAAAATATATTTTCCATGTAGTAGGCTCTGTTATACTAGTAGTCAACAAAAAAAACAGTGAGATCGTACTGTGTTTAGGCAAAAGCGCTTGCCGCTTCAGCTAAAGTCAATTAGTGCAAATGACATGAACAATTTGGCACAATTGATGGCTGAATTGCGGATGCGGCGATACAGAAACGGAAAGTCCCAATCAATAAACAGCCACAAAAGCTGATAAGTATGTGTATATATTTATATATATGTGTATATAAAGCAGGTGATCTCAGGGAGGTGGAGCGCCTAATGTTTGCTATAGGAGTCAGTGCACCTGTTGCTGCTCCAATGACGAAGGCAGGCGCCATAAAAAAAAACACAGACGCATGGCACCCATGTGCCCACACATACACAAGTAGCAGGTGTATGTGTGTGCGAGAGTATGTTTTTTATTTAATATGCAAAACGCGTGTAACTGCCATTTTATTGTATACAATAGAAATTCCAAAGAAATTCAAAACAAAAAAAATACCCATTGGTTTTTAGCTAGTTTTTTGTTCTAAGCATTACAAAAAGATGTACTTTGTAGTGTAGCTGGGGAATGCGAGTGACTGTATCTTGTGTCTGTATAAATTGAAATTACCTGTGGGAAATGCCCGCCAAAAATAATTAGATTCCCATTGAGAGTGGACAGCACGTAGTCGCTTTACAGCTGAGGAATGGATTAAGTGTAGACAGAAGTCTGGCATGACGGTACATGAAGGTAGAAGGTAGAATATAGCAGGCAGGTAATGTGTAAAGCTATGCCCGCATTAGCTCTTAGCTGATTGGGTTCTTATTTCTCCCATTGCTTTGTCTTTGTCTATCAAAGCAAATAGTTTTGGTGAGCCCACAACAAAAGGCATTTAATTAAAAACACATTTACATAGAGACCGACTGTCGGCGACTTTTTGGTTATGTTCTTGCCTTTGCTCGTTGTTTTTGTTGTTTTATACATTTTTTTTTTGGCCATTGTCTCTTGTCGCCTGTTGCTAAATTGGGCCAACGAACTCGTGTTTTAATGGTTCGTTGAGTTGAGTTTTGGGGAAAAATGCGTTCTTTGTAGTCCCAACACATGTGCCTCTGTCCATAATTAATGCAATTTGCACATTTTCTATTTTTGATTCTATGTTTTTAAACAGGTCAGCAAGACACATACCTATTTTGCCTAATAACATTTTCAGCAATTATGAAAGTATCTATTTAAAAATGTATATTATATATTTATGCTAGCTGCAGGCATTTCTAAACAGCTTTTCCTCTTTAGTAGAACTTTTTGCACAAATGTATCTAAAATTTTTGAAATTAGGTTTTTACTTAATTCAGCAATAATCTTTTTTTACAAATTTAAAAGCAAAAATGCGTCTTATTTTTAAGGTCAAAATTTGTCTAAAAATTTGTTTACTTGTTGTTTGCCAATCATAACGAATTGACTGACTATAAAATACTCTGCTTGATTGAAATATATAAAATCTAAAATTCTAATTCGGCAAACTGACTTAATCTGAGTTTATAATGTTGTTGTGGGTAAAATGTATTCCGATTCATGCTACCCTCTTCAACTCTAGCATAGAGTATAAAAGAAGAAGATTTCAAATGCCAAATAAAACAACGCCGAGTGCTGCTAAAACATTAAATTTGTTTGCCATATGTAGCATATACATAGATAGAAATTTGTGGATATTTTAGTTTCGATTTTCGTCTAGTTGCGTCATTTTTCTATATCAGGCAAGATGCAAATTTTAGCTTTGTTTTTGTTTTTATTTTCGATTTATTTCTTTTTTGTTCGTTTCCCCATTTACATTTGACGCTGGAGCAGTGAAAAAGTGTGCGCAGCTGACAGCATACAAAAATCTTTTTTGGCAGTTTTTGGAGATTTTACTCATCGCATAAATGGCATGCGGTCAGTCCGGCTGAAATTAGCTGACTGTCTGGGGCTGGGTAAATAAATAATAATAAGCAAACTTTGATGCTGCCTTGGCAGCCATCAGCCTAATGAGCAATATCCATAATCGTACAAATAGATACAGAAAACTCACACAGCTAAATGTGTGTGAATGATGCGAAATGGAGCGACCTCCCTTGAGGCAACAGCTGGACTAATATATAAATATATACATATATATTTATGCCATGTATATGTTAGAGCTCCCTAATTCCGGTCATTTCTTTATAGTCCAAGACGAAAGCAAAAGGCGTCTCATTTGATTAGACTTTTGTTTATTTTGTAATACCAAAACTTTTTTGGTTACATTCTTTAAGAAAAAGCTTCGGGCTTATAACACAAACATTGACGATTTGTTAGGAGTTTTGGTGTTTTGCGTGTGATTAAATGAAATTCAGAGATTCAATTTAAAAACAGTTAAAAACATTCAAATTGCTGTAACATTTCTAAATTTTCTACATTATGGACTATATAAATGATATTTTGGGCAAAAGTTATGGAGCTGCTAAATTTTAAAATTTTGTATAGCAAAAAATGTGAGGTCCGATTGCGATTGAATAAAACGATTAGCAGCAAATCCAAACTATTATGTTCTGGATTCCTATTTTCAATGGGAAAGAAGTCAATACGTAGTTTCGCATATATCGATCCATCTACAGCTTTTCTATATGAAGTTTATACTTGAGAGTCTAGAAAAATAGCTCATATTATAAAGAGCATTTCATACTTTTACTATCTATTACCCATCTTAATTAAGTGCACTTAAATAGTTAGTTATCTAAACACTCTTAAGTGACAACTGGAGAAGAAGTCTATAAAACATAATGTGTAAGGCGCTTACAATAAATTAAAAGTGAAAAGCTGCTCTTACCTTCGTTAAAGTGTTCGCATATTTTCACACACAGCAGCGACCCAATCAATACGCCAAGTCGAAAGAAAATGCGCTGCGGAAAAGAGCATTTTTCACACTTTCCCGACCAAATGCGACTTCTAGCCAACAACGTGCAATGACCCATCCGGCGCCCGCACTTACACACACACACAGATATAGAGACGTACTCAAAGATACACACAAACTTTGAGACACATTTAGGGCCACAGACAAAAGAGCAGCACAAAAGGAGAAAAACAGCACAACAGCAAATGTGCCGCGCCAAGCTTGCCTTTAATTGCATTCTGCTGACGAAAGTGAAAGTCTGAAGAAGCAAATGGCAACAGATCCGAAAACGTAGCCAAATCCGTAGACAAATCCAAGCTCTATTAGCTGAGTGTGGCTGGGAACTAAGCGATACCCTGTAACTATTACAGTTGAGTAAAAGGAAGTTTAGCATGAAGAATTGATAGATAGATGATAATATAATATAAATAATAGATAATGATAAGTGTATGAGAGAGAGATTCTCTCTATTATATCTAACTAAGCCAGGAACCAGGAATTTATTGAAATGGCCCAACATAAAACTGAGTACAGGATATTTGCCAGTTGAGCATGGCACATCAATGCTGCATCTATATTCCATTTAATGTTCTTTTGTTTTTTCGGCTGCCCAGCCATTGTTTATGTGTCTGATTGTCTAATTGGATTTCAGGGGAAAGACGAGGCCGGGCCGGGCCGAGGGTGTGGGGCAAAGTGGGCTTTAAAGAGCGTGTTAACCCAAAGGCGTTGGCCAGACAGGGCCTTGCTTGCATATTGGTAACACTTGGCACAGTGGCTGTACGCTTGTAGTTTTCAGTGCTTACAATGGCCAGATTAAAATGTCAAGATAAATTGCAGGGGCCACGCCCATTTCGTAGAGGCGCAACTCCCAGCTGCCAGCTACCGTCTGACAGGCGGAATTTTCTTTATTTATTTTCGTTGCTTTTCCTTTTTGGCCATTCATCATGGGGAACAAAAGTTTAACACAAACCGGGAGAATTTTACATGCCATATTAGTTTGGCATAGCCAAAGCGCATTTCCTGCCCACACACACACGCACACTTAAAGATTTTGGTTGTGCCACAGAGAATTTAGACAGGTAGCAATCGCAGCTTTGTGTCGAGCACTTGGGGCTGTCGTCTTTTATCTGTTGCTTTGCATCCGAGAAGCTTCTATCTGACTATATATCTCTCAGAACAGATAGACACACTCTCATATCTATCTTCTCTCTCTCTCTCTCGCTCAGTCTCTCTCTATCCCTCTCTTTCGCTTGTCTGTGTTTATTCAGCTCATTTGTTTGATTGATAGTTTGTTTACAAATTTCATTTTCCTCTTGTTAATACCTTTGCGGTATTCACCTGAGCTGCGTTTGTTCTGTTTGTCTTCTTATTCGTTTATATTTCTCTCATCTTCTGAACGCCGGCGCGCCTTTTATTGCGGTATATATATATAGATATAAATATATATATAGATACCTGCACAAATAGCTGGAAATGAATCTGAAAGCGAGGTAGAGAAATATAAAGATTGAGATTGATTTGATTGTTGTTGCTTGTGGAATCAAATCACGTTCTCGCTGCCGAAGGATGCATGGAGTATGCTGAAGCCTGTAGGTTCTCGGCACATTATGCCGAGTTACACGTAATTTAAAGTTGCCAATGCTATGTGCGTGGGCGTGGCAGGTAAATTGTTGTTCATGTTGTGTTCATTCCCTTTGGAATCGCGTCGTCTGCCTAGTCACGGCCTCCAATGGGTCTCTGGGGACCTCCAGAGCTTTGACATTGGTAAACTAAGTAAACAGTTTTCACTGATGGCCAAGAGACGAGAGGCTATAAATTTTGGGGAAAAATAATGATGTTGGCACGCACACAATAATATTAGAATAATATAGCATCAACGATCTACTTTATATGAATTCATTGTACGTGCTTCAATTTCATTTAATTTCAAAGAGATTATCGAAATGATTTTGCAATCAGTATCAACTCTAATTAGTTAGAATTAATGCTAGTGTTGAAAAGTAAAGTGATTATTAAATATGCTATAAGATTAGCTGATAATTGTCAATCATTTGAAATATAGAAGTGTGTAGATAGTATTAAATAATTATATTTAATAACTTTTTAGCACATTTCTCTGCCAATTATAACTGCTTTCAAGTTCGTTCCATTTGTAGTGAATATAAATTATTTTGATATAGATATATATTTCGATATTAGCATAGTTTCTACTTAAACACGTTTCTCTTTAACACAAATTTTAATAATTATTCCTAAAGTTGTTTGAGATGATGGAATGACATTATATATGAGAGAGTTCTGAATAATTTTCTAATAAGTATCTAGAAGCATATCTTAAAGCATTTCTTCAACATCTTATGCTACACAACAGTTTCTTTTGATTCTTTTGATCTTGAGTGGAGCTCCAAATGTATTTAATTTGCAGCTTATTTCGACTTATTTCCAATGCTTAAATCTAGCGATGACTAATGTGCAATTTGTCCAAATTTCACTTTGAATTTCATTTCTTAAATATCCTGTAAGCAGCACAGCAAATTTCGTTGCCATATTGCTGATTCGTGGCTGCAGTTCCTTCTTTACGACTTTCCTTTTCCTGTTCATGTTCGTGACAAATGCACGCATAAGCCTGGCATAAGCTGCTACATACATATGTATACAGATGTTCTCGCATAGAATATGTCATAAATTATAATAAGCTTGGAGCTAAAATGTCTTGCAAACAAAATGTTTGTTTGCTGCATATGGCTGAGTGACTTTTGCTAGCTAACCGACTTAATCCCAGGCATCATCCATTATTTGCCATGGAGATTGTGCCACATGGCCAACATGCCTCCAATTAGAGTTTGGCTGTCCAAAAACAATTCACAGGCTTTATCGCACAGACTTCCTTCCGTTAAACGTAACGAAACGTAAATGGAAAAAGAGAGCAAACATTAGAAAAGGAACGCAATAAATCACGGACAGGGGACAATGAGCTATATGTGTGTGTGTGTCTCCATTTATTCCTGTCGCTAGACTCGCCCGAAAGCCTCAAAGTGTTTGCCAGCCCTACACAAATCACACGTGAAGATGTGGCGGGTAAAAAATAGCGTAGTTGCTATTGTTGTTGTTGTTGTTGTCCTC
This sequence comes from Drosophila leonis, assembly GCA_035045365.1. Taxonomy (NCBI): domain Eukaryota; kingdom Metazoa; phylum Arthropoda; class Insecta; order Diptera; family Drosophilidae; genus Drosophila; species Drosophila leonis. The sequence continues at coordinate 305,175 of JAWNPC010000389.1, read as the reverse complement.
GTTGTCGTCCTGTCGCTGGGATTAACAAACGCCAGCACCTTCTTAACCTGTGCGCCATTAGCGTAATTTGTTTTGTGTCTTTCGAGTGGCAGCAGCATGGGAAACCCAAAAAATGTTGTGCGACGACAACAAATTCAATTTCTGAGGTTGTGTCCTGTCTGACACTTCCTGTCGGGGGCACTTTGTGGGCTTTGCTGAGTGAGTGCCTCCTCGGCATCATTATAATTAGCTAATGAATTTATAGTATATAATATTTCTCAGCGCGTCGCGTCGCGTCTTTGTACTTGTAAATTGCTGTGAGTTCTGCTCCACCCGGCAAAAGGTAGAATCAAAACAAAAACAAAACTCTACAACATTTTCAGAGTTGCGCCATGAAGAAGCCAAAATAATTAACCAGGAACCAAAGTCAAAGGCCAACAGTAGCACAAGTGAGAAAATTGAAAACACACACAGCAAAACAGATAAAGAGAGAGAGACAAAGAGAACGAACCCGTTTTCGGGCTGCACCATCAAAAGGCCATAAAAGACTGAGCGAACGGAAGTGGGCAATTGGCTGGCAGTCATGACGACGTCGCTGCAACAGAAGCGTCCCAGCATCAGCAACTGGTTCAGTTCGCTGCGCCGCCAGCCCAAGAGCAAGAAGAGCGGCTCGCTAAGCGGCCGCAGCGTCGGCAGCTTTGGCAGCAAACAGCAATTGCAGCGCAGCTGCTTTGATCTAAGCACCAACACCGTTGGTGCCACCACGCCAACAGGTGATGGCGTCTCGCCTGGCAGTCGCAGCAGCAGCACCTTTTACATAACAGCGCCCTCGACAAAGGCTGAGGAGGATCGACGCCGATTGTTGGGCAATCCCAGCAGCAGCAGCAGCGGGAACAGCAGCGGCAACAGCAGCAGCACCACCATCAGCAGCGGTGTCTGTTCGCGCTGCTTTTGCAATCTGGGCAGTTTGGTGGGGAAGAAGGAGTTACCGAAGCTTAATGTGGAGGTCAAGCCGCCCATCTCACCGCCACCCATATCCACGCCACGTTCGCCCCGCTCGCCCTCACTCTCCCCGTTCACCAGCGTGGCCACCTATAAGGTGACCTCGCTGCGAGCCGAAAGTCCACCGCCAGCGAGTCCCACGCTGACCACGGAAACGGTTAGCTGCAGCGATGTCAGCCGCAAGGTGGAGCTGCTGCGTCTGCCCAGCGAGGACCCGAACACGCAGCTCTTCAACCGGCGCTCCGAGCTGACCCACACAACCACCACAACAACAACACGTACTCTCATCATATCGCGGCCCGTCGAGCTGCTGCTCAATGAACGTGGCGAGATCATATCCAAGCGTCCGCCACAGGCACCACGCAAATCACGCTCCAACTCGCTCGGCTGTATGTTGGACGTTGCCGAGGATGGCATCGATAACGAGGCGCTGCAGCTGGATTCAGAGTCAGAGACTGTGAACTCGGGTCTGAGCTCGCCGCTGACACCAGAGGCGAGCGATTTGCGCTTCATTGATGACAGTTCCAATTCGCAAAGCGAATCCGAACGCAACTCAGTCAGCCATAACAACAACAGCAACTCGAACAGCATTGCCGACAACAACAACAGCAACAAACAGCTAAACAACAATAACAACAGCAACAACAACAACAACAACAATAACAACCAACAGGCGAATCTCTGCGAGAGTTGTCGAACGCTCATGGAGCGCAATCGCAACAATGCCGAGCAGAGCAATGTCGTCATCCTGAGACGACCGCAGGTATGAGCCAAGCAAACGGATATCGAATATCGTATGTCGTATGTCGTATGTCGAATATCGTATGTCGTATGACGGGTAGGCAGTGCGCTTAGTGCGTCAGTTTTATTGGGAAACACAAGTGTTTCAAGTGTGTTTGAGTTGCTTTCAAGCGATCGACAGTTTTAGCGTAAGAGTTGATATACAGAGTTGGTATTAATATCTAGGGATAGGTATTAGATAGTTATTTTATTTAAGCTTTGCTACATTTTGTTTATGCACATATATTTGGCTAGGCAAAGAAGAGTTTAACTTTAAATTGTATTAACAATTATATTATTTGATATATATTTATATACATATATATATAATATTTATCTATATTTTTTATCATATGTGAAATTCACACTATTGACAGTTAAATAATTTCTATTTAAAACTATGCCTTGATGATAAGTCAATCGCAACGGCTTCATGCTCGCCTTTGTTTCATGTGTTCCAATACAATTTGCATTGCATTAAAACAGGTTTCTTGATTGATTCTGTTTCGTTGTATTTCCTCGTGCCGCGTTCCCACACCTTTGACTTCGTTGTTTACCTGTCGCCTTCGCTGTCGCTTCATTGCGAGTTATTTTTAAAGCTTGACGTTCATTAGCTTTACGTCTGTTGCGCACTATCGTTGACCCTTGTCCACCTGTTGTTCTGTTGCTCTTTGATTAGCGATGCCGTCTTTAAACGAGTAGCCCTCGAGCATTGCTCTCTCCCCCTGTCTTTGATGCATCTCTATGCGCTTCTCATTAACAATTTTCTTGAATTTTATGTGCTTTCCTTTGCATTTTTAAATGTTGTTGCTGGTTCGCGGGGCGTAGTTTGGTAGCAAGCATTCAGTTAATAGGGACTCCTGTTGGGCATTTAACTTTATTGGAAATTCGAAAATTTACATAATTCGGCCTGGCCTGTCCACTAATTGAAAGATTGTTTTTAATTGCTATATCTTTTTAATGTTCAGCGGAAACGGTGTGGCGTTTGCTCAGTTATTTAAGGCATGGGAAAGGATTTGAAACTTGGAAGTAAATGCTATAAAACTGTCAAGTTTGAATACCTTATGCATAATTTATATTATTTTTAATGACGATTTGCTTACTCATTTTTGAGTAACACGCTTTGGTCTTAAAGTTCATCATAATGTGACCGCAATGACTGCAACAGCACACGTCAAATAACTAAGGAATTGATTCGCAAATGAAAGAAACCGCAAACAGATCTAAAATTAGCAAATTCTCGAGGGATCACTACGTTACGTTGCGTTGTGTGAAGAGTTCCAATCGGATGAGCTCATCGCATAAAACTTCAAACTTGACGACGAATCAGTGAACGATCATTGCCAGTGTCTCTCTGGGCTCACTCGGCATGTCAATTGCTTCTCAGCGCATTTAATTGGCATTCCACAGCTGATTTGCATATACAATACATATATATATATAGAGTACATAGTATATATTTATGTGTTAGACTTGGCAAATGAGTCAGAAGGTCATAGAGGAGCAGTTCAGGGGCTATATGTTTCGGGAGGGGCAATTGATATGTTCCGGTCTCGTGGCGCTCTCGCCAAGTCAAGCGTCAACAGGCTGACAAATAACTAGACACTTGAGTGCAGCAATAGCAACAGCAACAGCAACTGTATCTCATATGTGCTATAGATACATAGACACATAGATACACAGATACAGATACAGATACAGACACAGACGACTAGCTCGGCTGGTGAATGGCCTCGTTCGCTCAGTTCAATTGTATGTTTGACAAATTTGTCACGCCTCTTTGAATTCATCATATTACAGCACGAATGCTGCGAGCATAGGCGTTGCGTTTGTCTTGACCCCGCTCAAATGGACCCAGGCCGTGTCAGGTACTCGTCTCACTGAGCGTAATTCAATTAAATCAAATTCGCTTCATTTTTCTAGTCTAATTTGTATTTTTAGCACACCAAAATTGTTTCAAGTGAAATAAAATCAAATACTCAAACTGAAAACATGCAAATGATTCGCACTTGCGAATGCGAATGTGAATGCAGCCGAACGATCGAGGCTTGTTGAAACATTTTTTTGTAAACATTTATTTTGTTTTTTCTTTTTTTTTTGTGTTGTATTTTTAGCAACAATTGTCACTGGCTCATTTCCGCAAATTATACGAGTGTTTGCAGATGCATTCCCGACTATTTTTATCTAGTTTTATATTCACTTGTGCACAGCTGGAGGCACTTCAGCTGTGCATGCAAATGCTGTGAAAGTTTTTGAACTCTCGATTTCATTAAATTAATTCATTTCGTTTCTTGTTTTCGTTTATAGCAAATCAAAGATGAGCTGTGCGAAGTCGTATCGGAAATGGAAGCGCTCGATGTGCCCGAAGACAAGCATTCCAACAAAGATAAACAAATGTCAATTGGACGCAAAAAGTTCAATATGGATCCCAAAAAAGGTGAGCTGCAACTGGACAACAATAAAGATAATATAGATTAGAAATAGCTGAGCTAAGACTTATATAAAGGTATACAAACAAGACAATATTTATGTCTAAAAAGAAAGCAAGAAACTGAGACACAAATATAAAGCTCGTGTTAAACATTTAACAAATGCAAAAACAACTTTTAAAAAAACCTGAATTGATTCATCTGAAATTATTGGAATTCACCTGTTTAAAAAAAGAATTCTGTGAATTCTGGGAATTCTGTGAATTCTGTGAATTCTTCCATGACAAAAATACTTCAATACTAAAACAGAAATCAACCAAGTTAGGAATAAGTATAATTCCTAATATTCCAATATTTATTTGCATATTTCACGAATAGGTTGACGACATCTGCCAGATGCTTTGGCATCTTTTGTTGAGGTAACATAACCCACCCAACTGGCAAATGTGTCGAGAAAATTGGGGAAATGTTAATGTGGGAATGATTTACATGAAATTTCAATGCAACTTTGAGCAGCGTATGGAAATGAAGTGCTTTATAATTGAGTTGCTGCAGATGAAAGCTGTGTGGCGCCAAAGAGCATAGCCAGGCCAGGCGAATTTACACTGTCATAATTGCTTTCGTTTTTCGGGGCGGGGTGCTGAGAGTCGAGCACGTTCGCCCTATGATGATAATTCCGAAGTTAATTTAATAACGTAATGAGCCCGAAATGAGATGCAGCAAATGCGATGCGATGTCAACACACTGCAGCAGTCGCAGCAAGAGTCTCATGGATGTCTTTGGCTTGCAGCGACCCACCCTGGCACAATCTTAAAACGCTGACAAATTTGACAGTTCGTTGACATTTGTAGTACGTGCATCAGGGATAGCGACGAGTGCTCGGGCGTTTAATTTAATGGAAATGTCAATGTCGCAATATTCTTGAGATCTGAGCAGTGAAACGCGCTGACTGACAGTCGACAGTCGGGCAAGGCCAACTATGCGGGCGGCAGCATGGCTGTAGCACAATTGAAGATTACAAGCAAGCAATGTCATCGATATATCATATGTATTTCAAGATAATATATATAAATTGAATGCAGAAGCAGACAGAGGGCTAGAACATTTACAAGTTAGGAATCTATGCTTTCGCTGAGTTCTATATCCACTAATATGACTTACATATAAATCACACTAAGTTTATATCCCTCTTCCATTACACAATTATCGATAAATCGTTTACATTGAGAAATAAAATTCGATATATCAACAGATCTCGCAGTTTTCCCACATTTTCTTAGATAATGCCCAATTCTCCTGTACTACCATATTCCCTATAAATATATAAATAGATGAATTATTATTAGAATTGAAGTTACAGCAACTAAAAATAGCTACTTGTACTTGCTTAGCCTTCTGCCGCGAATCCCTGGTGACCCATATATTGAACATGTTTCTTTGGAGCACACGCTCTAACTCTCCCCCAAAAGATCTTTGCTCTAAAATGCGACCTCGTTGCTGTCGCTTCGTAATTTAAGAGCCAATCAAATATTTTCATCGACCTCTTGGCCATAAATTAGCGTTGACAAGTCCAAATTGGGACAGGCAGGCTGGCATCGCATCGCATCCTGCATGAAATTCCAAACACTAAAAATGCTAATCCACAGTGAAGTATTTGTTGTAAATGGCGCGAAGTCAGCGACCGCTGGCAATAACAAAGTGGGAATCGAGTCCACTTCAGAGAACGAGGCGCTTATTAAAAACATGTGAAACAGTCCCTAGCACTGGGTGGTTGGATGGTAGGGTGGTTGAGTGGATGCGGATATTTTACAGGCCATCGCCATTTGTCGCTTTATCGCCCGATTATCAACAGCAGAGCTGTCAGAGAGGTAGGGGAGAGTCAACACATACTCACGCACACACACTTAAGTTAATAGCTCACAAATGTGCCATACATAACGCATCGAGGGTATACTATATTGGTAGGTGGCAGTGGGTGGGTGGGGCTGGCTGGCTGCGGAGCTGCCAACTTGCTGATGCTAATCGCGTGTGATGCGCGGTTGACAAACACGCAGCAAAAAAAGAAAAAAAATGGTTTTGCCATCGCCTGACAAACTCCTGCTACGGGCGACTCCTTTGTCATTATCCGTTGTCATTTCGCATTATTGTTGTCATTGTTATTATTGCTGTTGTTTGTTGTCGTTGTTGTTGTTGTTGTTGTTCCATATATGTATGGATTCGCAACAACAAAAGCATCAATCTGAAAAGCCAATCTGTCTGCGATTGAAGCAATAGCAAAAATAAAGAAAAGAAAAACTTGTTAGTTGTTGGCAGGGCGAGGGGCGTTCAAAGTGTTGGCCTAAGCAGTAGTTACTTGTCAATAATAATAAATATTCAGTTAAAAATGTTTTAGTTTTATATAGAACATTTTAATTAAATTTCTTGAATGAATTTGAAGTTGAAAAATGTTTAAAAACTTTACAATAATTTCTAAAATGACAAAAATATTTTAAACAGTTTAAAATTTCATAATAATTTGTTTTCAATTTTACTAATATTTTTGTATTCAATTTCTTGTTCTTTTTGTGAAATTCTATAAATATTTTGTAATATTTAAAAAAAAAACATCTAAAATTAAAAAATGTTGAAGATTTTAAGAATATTTTCTTAAATTGCATTAAATATCATTAAAAATAGTTTATACTTTCAATTAATGAATATTATATAACAAAATTCTTCGTAAATAGAGTATGTACAATTCATATCTATTCAATCTATTGTAAGACTTCTTGAACATAGCTCGAAAATTATGAAAATAGTTGAAACATTTTTTTATTAAACATTTCAACTGTTATAACCGTTTAGTTCCCTTTCATATATGGCTAATCTCAGTGTACAATTTCATATATTTCTCATTATTATTACTGTAGTTCTATATAACTACAGTTCCAGCATAGTAACACACGTAATAATCAAACTCTTTGCCATCTAAACGAGCCGAGTAAATGTGTTTTTTTTTATTTGTCTGGCGCTGGACTCACGCGATTGGCAAATTTGTTGGCTTGTCGCATATTTCGCGCTATTTGTTGTACGGTCTTAATGCGTTTTACTTTAATTCCTGGAGCGCTTTGCTTCTTTTCTGTCTTGTCTTCCGGCTTTTATCGCAAATTGCGGGCCCGCGCGCTTTGATTGGCAAATAATGACATCGATGTCTGGTCTGTGTGCTGCCGCGCCCTATTTTATTTATTTTTCTGCTTCTTTTCTTTATTATTGTTGAGATTGCTGCGGTTTATGTTGCGGGTCGCTGCCGATTACGACCTATATGGGTAGATGATTGTGTGTGGTTTGGGCTGCATTTGATTCGACGCGACTTGCGTTTCCGGCTGCGTCCTTATCTGTTGTGGCAGCAGCATAACTGCAGTCGCATAATGCATAATATGCTTAAGTCCTTGAGCAATTCCTGAACTTAACAAATATTCTTATCAATTGCAGGCATTGAATATCTCGTGGAGAATCGACTGTTGCGTCACGATCCGCAGGATGTGGCGCACTTCCTATACAAGGGCGAGGGCCTGAACAAAACGGCAATAGGTGAGTGCCCCGCTTAGCACAGCTCGTAAATTGTTGGCACAGTGCGACGACGCCCGCATGGGGGGCAAATTCAATTAAAACTCATAATGCATAACATAAATTTTCATGCTCATTTCTGTTTGACTTTCCAGGCGATTACCTCGGCGAGAAAAACGATTTCAACGAGGATGTGCTGAAGGCATTTGTGGCACTACACGATTTCACCAATCTGATACTGGTGCAAGCTCTAAGGTTAGCTCTCCACAGCCACAACATCTATTAGCTCGACTAGTTGACTTTAACAATTGTTATTCTTATTTTTTATAGGCAATTTCTGTGGTCATTTCGCTTGCCCGGCGAGGCCCAGAAGATCGATCGAATGATGGAGACATTTGCGCAACGCTACTGTCAACTGAATCCGGACATCTTCACCAACACGGATACCTGCTACGTGCTCAGCTTCGCCATTATAATGCTCAATACATCACTGCACAATCCATCGGTGAGTATTGCAGCGATGCACATATGTTAGTTATAGCACTCATTTCATTGAGCCCGTTTAGAATCGGAAAAACCTGAAGGTTAAAAATATAAAAATATATTTATAGGCAATTGAGAAATGAATTTGTGTATAGTTAAAATAATTTTAAAAAATATTTGCTATAAAAGTGTATGCCTGGGATTAGTTTGTTTAAAGCAATGTAACTTATCTAATTCTATCTATCTGGCTTCTCATAACACAAATGATATATGAAACACTCAACGGAGAGAAAAGATAGTTTTCAATAGAATGTTTTGCATAGAACTGAACAAAAGTAAAAGAAATTTAAAAGCTTCTACAAATTTCTCAAAAGTCTGCCGACTTGACTGTGTTTTATATAAATATTATATATTGTGTATCTAGCATGCAATCTCAATATTTGAAGACATTTTTGTGAATCAACATACAAATTCTTACGCTCTGCGTACTAAGCACTTAATTCTGATATTGTTAAATTGATATAACAAAGTAGAACTGCTGCCTCTAGCTTTCGTGGTTGACTCTAACTAAATCAAGTCAGCTCGACAAGCTAATCAAGAATACATATACTTGATGGGCTCTGTCACGCCTTCTCCTCCTTCCGCCTGTTACATACAGTTGCACAGAATCAGTATACCCAGAATACTCATTTGCGAAGGTTTCAGAATATAACAATGCTCAAAAGCTTTTAGAAGATTCGCTAATAAATTTAATTAAACTAATTTAATTTAATTCTAATTTCAGTTAATTTCATTAGGTTTTTTTATAATCTATATATAATCTATAATATAATCTATAAAAATATTAATTTTTATATTATCTATATATAAATCAGCATATATTTTGGCTTCCCTTTAGCCCTTAATATATCTTCTAAATACTTTTTTTTTTCTGTGCGATTTTCAAGCGTCTTTAAGAAAGTTTTCAAATTCCGCAAAAAAAAATAAAGAAAAAGGTTTGGGAACTTTTTTAAAATGTTTTTTTGCTGGCACCAAATTACGATTCAGTGTCATGGTTTGCGCACCGGAAGTGTTTGGGAACGACAGGAAGTTGTAGTTGTTGGCGTTGGCATAGTGGGGTGTTGGGGTGTTGCTTGTATGTGCCAAAGCTGAAAAAGAAAATAAAATGAGTATAAAAAAGCTGGCGAAATGCACGTCGCGTGGCCCAAAACTGCGGAATTGAATACTTTGTCGCCTGTCAGGCAGCAATTATTGACGGTCCACACGACGCATTTCCCCATTTGCCATTTCTCAGCAGCAACAGCAACCGCAACAGCAGCAGCAACATTGAGTTGAAGCAATTACAAAAAAGTGTTGTGCATTGGGCTATAAATAGGTCAAGTCTAACGCATTTCACACGAGCTGAAATTGTTGAGTGGCCCCTAATTGGGCTGGGGCATCTTGTAAATGATCTCAACGGCACGAGCGGCACATAAAATGTTTCTCTAATTAGTTATTATTGCGCAATTTGCTTGTTTTTAACAATGGCGGCATTTATTGAATTTTGTTTTTCATTTTGTTTTTGGTTTTGGTTTCAGGTCAAAGACAAACCCACCGTGGAGCAATTCATCTCGATGAATCGTGGCATCAACAACGGCGGTGATTTGCCCCGTGGCCTGCTTGAGTCACTGTACGAGTCGATACGCACAGAGCCCTTCAAGATACCCCAAGACGATGGCAACGATCTGATGCACACCTTCTTCAATCCCGACAAGGAGGGCTGGCTCTGGAAGCAGGGCGGCAGGTAAGAAGCAGAATTCAGTTCTAGAAGTTCTCAAACAATTCTAAAAGCAGCCATTCTCTGCACAGATACAAATCGTGGAAGCGACGATGGTTCATACTGAACGACAATTGCCTGTACTACTTCGAGTATACCACAGATAAGGAGCCGCGCGGTATAATACCGCTGGAAAATATATCGGTGCGCGAGATACAGGATCGCAGCAAGCCGCATTGCTTTGAGCTGTTTGCCACCGGCGGCGCCGATATCATAAAGGCATGCAAGACTGATTCCGAGGGCAAGGTGAGTAAATTGAAATACATTCAATTGACATTCACAAAACTGATCAACTTGAAATCGAAATCTGCAGGTTGTAGAGGGCAAGCATACGGTCTACCGCATGTCGGCCGCAACGGAAGAGGATCAACAGGAATGGATCAAACGCCTGACGCAGTCCATCAGCCACAATCCGTTCTACGATATTCTGGTACAAAGGAAAAAGAAGGCGCTCAGCAAGAGTTAGTATTAGATCGGCGCTGGATGGGCACGACCCCGATGGGCGTCACTCTTGTATTGGATCTCAGTGGAATATTGCTGCGTGCGCTTGCGTCTGCGTCTATATGTGTGTGCGTGTCTGTGTGTGTGTATTTGTGTATGCATCTGTATCTGTGTGGCATTGCCAACAATAATCTCGTTCTATGCGTGCGTCCAGCTGTGTGTGTATAGTTGTCCTCTGTGCGTGTATGTGTGAGAGTGAATAATATTGAATTGAATATTGCCTTTGTCATATCGAGTGTGATCGAGCCTCGACAGCTCTGCACACACATATCAAAACTCACACACGGGCACACACACATACACACACCATCTTTGTCTCTATTGTTGTGATATAACTTATTTACATTAAGCAAATTAAAAAACAAAAATAATAATTTACAAGTTGGCAGCAAATACAAACTGTTAAATCGAATAAAATACAATTTTCAATTAGTGCAAATTATATTACGTTTAGTCTTCGAATATGTCTTCAACCTAGCATTAGTATCTGAGAGTTGCCCTCGCACACCTCCCGCCCCCCATATTGTTTAACGTCTTTAGTGCTATGAAACATATCCCAGCAGCCTGTTAAAATTAATTATGCTTGGCAATTATTATAAAAGATTATTATCAAATTATTACACGAAGGCCTTTCAAGAACTTTATTTCAAACAACGAAGAAAACATGATGAAAAAATTTAATTAAAAAAAAATTTATTATAATAAAAAAATGGTTTAAGAGACTAGAAAATTAACATGGACAATACAAGCAAACAAACATGCATTTCACCTATGAACATATGTCAGCTAATAAGTTATAGGTCGATAGAGTTTAAGCTCTGTTCTCATGTGTCATTAGATAATGCTGAACCAAATATCTGAACAAGAAGAGGTGCCACGAGGCCAACGACTGAGTAGAGTTCGAAATGTTTTGTTTAGTATTGTGTTTTGTTAATTTGATCAGCTTAGAAACGAAATGAAATGAAACGAAACGAACCAACCGCAAAGTGTTCCTGCCAAAAAAAAAAAAAACAAAATGAGAAAAAAAACGAGAAGCATAAATGTATAATTGTAATATAAAATAACTAAATTAATTGTACACTCTCTATACAATACGTTCGCTTCATGGAATACGCATCCCAAATGGCAAAGATCTGCGTATCGTCTTTGGGGTAGATATGTTTTGATCTATACGAAACTAGCTTATTTCCAATATCATTTAGCCTATACCTAGACATTTTGATGGGGCGCAGTTGTAATAGCTCAAAAACAAAAAGAAAAACAAAAGCAACATAAACAAACAATTATCTAAATGAGAGTCCCAGAACTTTTTTGCAATATTATTAATAAACTATACGAGTAACCACTACACTATTCTATGTACTATATCAGACAATTCTACACTTATTAACTTTTATATATATACAAAAAACAAAAAAAGATAAGAAAAACATTCATACGCCTACGCACCACTCGTATTATATTTCTTTAGCCTAACATGCAATTAATATATAAGCAGGAGATCGAATTGTCTGTACTATATATACACACACATACATAGCTATACATAGATATATGTATGTACATATTTAATATATATAATGTGCGTTTTAGCATTTTGAAACAATTGAATTCATTTGTGGGTGTGTACATACATACATAAGTATATGCATATTCAAAGCCTGTACATACATCTTTAGTGCGAATATAAATACATTACATTTTCTAAGTATGCCAGTAGCTGTTATATATACAATACATATATAACTCGTAGCTTAAATAACAATTTTGTATTGTTTTAGCAGTAAACTGAAAGAATTATACCTATATAAACTATTAAAATATACGTATTCATATAAAAAGAAAAACTGTTATCTTGTTTAAAACAATTCTTTACAGATGGAACAAATATTTGAGGACAAACAATATCTTTTTAAGGGATTACAAATTTAATGAAATGTATAATTAGAATAGTAAAGAATTCTGGAAAGCCAAAAGATTCAATACAGAAATGCACAGCTTTCAACATTTTATTTTCTTACAATATCTTAGCTTCGCATATATAATTTATATCCAGCGAACATCTCTCATCGTTGAGTGCGGTGCTTTTGATTTCGACGCAGAACTCTCTGCCTCCAAGATTGTTCGGTTCTTTTTCATGCCATCTTAGGTAAGGCGGAGTCTCACCAGTGGTAACGGAAATCCATATCCTGTTCTTTGCTAGGCAGTTAGCAGAAGTCCAGTATCTTCTAGACGGGACGATCGATAGGATCAAATCCATTTCCTCGCTGCTCTCCAAGTTGATCAAGTGTCCGCCCAGTTTGCGGCAAGTTTGCGCAGCCTCATGCCAGTTGACCTCCAATTTGCTCTCCACGTGGTAGAACTTGTTGCCAATTTGAATGGGAAAGTTAGTTTGGTGTTCAGCAAGTGCATCCAAGTTGACAGCTACAATTCAATCACTTATAGACTATGGTATCTTTATCAATTGAAGTACTCACCTGTTTGATTCGAGTCGAAAAACTCTGATAGACTGCTGACTGTGAAAAATGAAGAAAACAATTAGAGCACCTTTGCTGTGATTTCTTCAATAACACTTACCCGGCGGACTTGGCCTGCCAAAGTGCCATGATTGCAGCAGGATTAATAGAAACACGAACTTATTTGCCATTTTGCTGTCTTCAGTCCAACTACTGACCGAGTAAGCAATAGTTTTCCTATTTATACTCTTCGACTCTGGTCAATTTTCTACATTATCAAAAAAAGTTAATCAACAATTTTAAATTGCACATTATAAATATTTCAGCCAGAAGTTAACTGGCTGATTGGATGGGAAATATGTTCTTTATCTTTATTATACTCAAGATGTACGTATTAAGATCGTATCTCGTAAGACCAAATTACCTTATTTGTAATATAGGCTATATACTATATAGGATCGGCCATACTAAAAAAACTATTATACCCTGTATTTCCATCATTTTAAAAAATACTCTCTTTTTTTACTGACAGCCGGAAACAATTATGGGCCAATAAATCAATAAGTTTTATGGGGTTAGATAATTTGGGTAATGTACGTATTAGTTATTTCATAATTTTCTTTTAATAAAACAGTTTGTTTCTGTCTATGATCTAATTCTTATACATGAAGCATAACAGAGATTTGTGCTCTTTTGAAATTTTGTTTGCATTTCAAATTAAATTTAAAATGGGTTCAGGGTATAAAAAAGATATACATGCGTCAAGCCTGTTCTCTGTCTAATTAAGGATAGTACCGAGGCGCCACTTGTGCCACTGCACCCTATATACCCCATGTTGCCACCTTTAAAGGGAAACTACTCGAAATCCGTGCCTGGCTTAGTTATTACTTTTGGTTACACTTATTACCTGATTGCCTCAACTTCCGTGCTATAAATGTTTACTTTCGCTTGAAATCAAGCAGGTAATTAACCTACACATTTATATATAGTAACTGTGAGTATATTTAGTAGATTATTGGGGTTTTTATTTCAGGTACTAGAGCTTCCCGATGTATTGCTGAATTAACAACCTCATTGTCCAATTATTATTTCACAGTTTATGGCAGGCACTTGGCGCTTTCTTATCAGATTCTCTGATAACTCCTCGTATTGAACCAAAAAAGGTATAAATACAGAAGGCATTCTAGGAGTTTAGTTAGAACTAGCAAAGACGGGCAAATCCAAGCAAAATGAATGTGAAAATAGTTTTACTCTTAGTTTCGATGCAATTAGGGCATTTCGCCATGTCGAATGAGATACGTGAGTAAATGGAATAAAAATCTAAGGACTCGAAGTGGAACTAATATAACTTGAATTTCAGCTGATCTTTTTGCTTCAACGAATAATTTGGGTAAATGCGTTAGCACCTGCAAAGATTTCCCGATCAAAATTGGCAATAAACTGTATTACATGGAGACCAAGTTGAAGGAGAATTGGTTTGAAGCAGGCGAAAGTTGCCGCAGGTGGGGCGGATATTTGCTGAATATCGAGAGCGCCACTGAAATGGACCTGATTGTGGCGATTGCGAACTCGGATCGCTTCTGGGTATCCTCGAACTGCTTGGCCAAGGATAGGGACTTCATTTCAATAACAACTGGAGTGGCCATGCCCTATAACAAGTGGCAGCCCGGACAGCCGGACAACAAGGCTTCCAACGAATATTGCGTTCAAGCGGCGGCAGTCGGACTATCTGATGAACCCTGCCAAACTCTTCTGAATTACGTGTGCCAAGCGAACATACTGTAGTCAACCTATACTTAACAGCATGATCATTTAGAAAATCAAGAAAACCAAGTTTTGATAATATATAATTTATATATATAATAAATAAATTCTTAAAGAATTTATTGCTGTTAAAGAAAAACTCTTTAAGAAACCAAAGCTTCTCCATTAATAAGGAAGTCTGGGCACAATGATCATCATGCTCGTTCACAGAGGCAACAAAGTAGATTGGTTTTGTGCCATGTCCGCCCAGCTGTCCCTATCTATCTGTCTGTATGAGCGCCAAGCATTTCGACACTATTTAAAATTTTCCAAATAATATCGTCTATATCTATCTATATATTGTAGTTTTTGGACATTCTGATTGCAGTGGCATGGCAAATCGGAATTTCCTATATGTGCTGCAACGTAATTAAGTATTAATTAATACAATATGGTAGCTAGAGACATGAAACTTCATTAATCAATATATATACAGCTGTGTTCATGAAAATAGTAGTGCGATTGAGCAATACTGTGCAAATGTTGGACAACAACATAAACATTGATAAACACAATTATTTAAATGCAATTATAACATTAATTTAGATGTTTCTTTGTTAAACACTTATCAACTTGTGAACAGAAAGAAAAAGTAACAAAATTTAGTTGTTCATGAAAATAGTAGTATATAAGTAATGTATATGGTAATCATTATATATATTGATTACATTTTAGTTGTTCATGAAAATAGAAGTATATAATATAATTTATATGTAATCAAATTACATATTATTAAAATATAAAACTAAAAATTAAAAAAGCTTGGTTGTTCATTGAAATAGTAGTATATAAGTAATAATAGTAGTATATAAGTAATAATAGTAGTATATAAGTAATAATAGTAGTATATAAGTAATAATAGTAATATATAAGTAATAATAGTAGTATATTATACTACATTCATATATTGATTACAAATACATATACATTATATTATATACTACTATTTTCATGAACAACTAAATTTTGTTAAGTTTATATATTAATATGTATATTTTTATCAATTTTGTTAATTTACAAATTGACACTACAGATTAAAATTAAAAATTATAAGTTAATTATTAAAAATTATAGCCACCCCCACATATTATCTAGCAGCGTAGTGGACTTTTTATATTTCTTAAAACTTATAGTTGGCAGTTATTTCTTTTCATAATCTAAATACAGCTAATACAGTTAATTCATTTATTTTCAAGAGATTATCAAGCAACTACATTACATTACCCAACTTATCTGGTTTATTATGGCAACTATTATTGCCTAGTGTCCAGTTATCAGTGAAGGAAGAGAATTTTATTAGCATAATCATTGATAGGAATACGAGCCTCTGTTTATATGGCCGATCCAATATGTAATCTTGATCATAATCAACAGCTAAGTCCATAATATCATGTAAGCCTCTATGAAAAATAAGTTCAAATTACAAGAAAAGTTTAACCAAATGTGATTGTTGTCTGGCTTAGCAACTAATAAATTCTATATAAATTGATCTTATGAGATACGACCTTAATACTTCTATCTTCAGTATCATAAAGATTATGAGTTTCGGATCCAATTCTACGATGCTTCCGATGCAATCAAGCAGTTAATAATTATTTATAATATGCAATTCACAATTGTTGATTAGCTTTATTTTGATAACTGGCCAGAGTCGAAAGAGTATAAATAGGAAAGCTATTGCTCACTCGGTCAGTAGTTGGACTGAAGACAGCAAAATGACAAATAAGTTCGTGTTTCTATTAATCCTGCTGCAATCATGGCACTTTGCCAGGCCAAGTCCGCCGGGTAAGTGTTATTGAAGAAATCACAGCAAAGGTGCTCAGCTCTAATTGTTTTCTTTATTTTTCACAGTCAGCGGTCTATCAGAGTTTGTCGACTCGAATCAAACAGGTGAGTACTTCAATTGATAAAGATACGAGAGTCTATAAATGATTGAATTGTAGCTATCAACTTGGATGCACTTACTGAACACCAAACTAACTTTCCCATCCAAATTGGCAACAAGTTCTACCACGTAGAGACCGAATTGGAGGTCAACTGGCATGAGGCGGCGCACTTTTGCCGCAAACTGGGCGGACACTTGATCAACTTGGAGAGCAGCGAGGAAATGGATTTGCTCCTATCGATAGTGCCGTCTAAAAGATACTGGACTTCTGGTAACTGCCTAGCAAAGACCAGGAGATGGATTTCTGTTGCCACGGGTGAGACCATGCCTTACCTAAGATGGCATCCAGATGAGCCCAATAGCCTGAACGAGTTATGCATCGAGTTGGCGACAACAGCACTCAATGATTTATTTTGCGACATTCCATTAAATTATATATGCGAAGCGAAGATAATATAAGATAAAGACAAGTAGAGAAGAACACTTTGAACTACATACATTTGTGAAAGTCTTCTAAGCACTATAGAAATACTATTTTTCAACAGAACAGAATTTTCTCTAAGTCTACGACTTAATAATTGCAGCTGGCAAGTTTTATCAGCAAATTATAAATTTTATTTATCAATATTGTTAATCCCCGTCTTTTCCACTTGCAATAGAAGTTCCTGCAGTTTATTGTCAAACAGTTCGCAGCGTATGGGCATCTCGAGTGAATAAAATGGATTTTTGAGTACATAATCTGAATACAGCTCGTAGACTTTGCGCAGCAAGAGATCCATGCCGTTCAGACCAGTTTCCGAGATCACAATGAACTTGACGCCCGTCAGCGTTTGAAAGCAATGTAGCGTGAAGGTGTCCGCTTCCAACAGCTCGATGCCCGAGCTCTTCGGCTCTGGACTAAGTTGGCTGGCAATGGCAAACAGCGGATAGAACATACTTGCGAGAAAGATTTTCTCGTTTGTTGTCATTTTGGGGCGGCTGAACTTTAGGTTAATAGGAAAATTGTCGGCCGATTCCAGCGTGGTCTTTACATCGCGACCATCCTCCAGCGTGGCGCCAGTGACTGTCATGCCATTAACAGCGACGAGCACATGTCCCACTGCAAAAAAAATTTGATTAAAGAGAGTAGCGTAAGCAAAGAGGCAACGCCTACCATTGATTCCATCCTTGCGGTTGAACGCTACGGAAACTTTCTTGGGGTCGTAGTCGAGCACCAAGTCCAGCGGGTATGTGAATGTCTTCTCATGCTCTATTCGTGGAACATTATTGTCGAGATTGAATATAAGACCACCGGATTTACTAACTATATACACTCCATAAATAATCATTTTTGTTTTATTTGCGAGAAGTCGTCAGCTGATTGTTAGACATCAAAATAAACTTAACATTGTGTTCCACTGTTATTGTTAACAGTAATACACTGAAGAAAACCAGTGATTGTTACGTTAACTTTTAATAGTTTAAAAGAATGAAAGAGAAACACCTAAGTTAATTTTTACAAATCAATTTTATTTGAAGTAAATAATGGAATTCAGGCCGCATAAAGGAGTTAAATTGACCAAAACTTAAATTTGAAGTAATTAAATATGGAATACTAACAGTGCCAATGTGAGTCAAGTATCGATAGGCTCACAGATGACCACATTTGAGATTATCGTAACGCACAATTGTGAACTTCTAAAGTTAGCGTTTGAAGGTATTATATTTGTTAGGAATATACATATAAAAATAGTAACATTACTTTTTAAAATCCACTGGTCACAGTTTTGATCTATGGTCTTAAACTAAAGGAACAGTTACTTATTTATTTATTTTAATGTACCTGTTGCTGTTTTCGCGGTTTGCCGATCGTCTTTAACAATAGCGGCAATAGTATTGAGCTGAAACCCGCTGTTAATTTGATATCGATATCTTTGCTCACGATAGTGTCGCTTTTTACATCAAACTATCGGACCTTTCTAGATCCTATTGCACTAAATTCGTTAAGTTTCGCGGTAAGCAAACGATTATGTTTAAAATAATAATATTAAATATTAAATTTAAATTTCAATTATTTAATCATTTCGATTATTTCTTAGTTGTCTTAGCTATAATAATTAATGGCATAACAATTAATTAATTTTAATTGGATGATCAAAAGTCAACGATAAGAGGAAGACAAAAGTACTTCAAATTTAATCGCTTGATTTTACTTATCGCAAATACGTATATTATTTACTGATTAATATAGGGAAATGTAATTGTTTCACAACATTAGCTCCGGCAAGAACATGGCAATTAATAGCACAGATCCACGCCGAGGCTATCAAAGGTCACTGTCACTTGCAATACTGATTTGCATGCTTGGTAATAATGCTTCAACTTATCTAAAAAAAAAAAAAACTTTCAACTGCCCGTTCACGCATCACTTGCACCATACGGCGCATGCGCACTGCGGCAATTCCATATGCCACTGCTTCACAATATAAACATCATAAATCGCATTGCTTGTTATTTATGTCTATGTCTCGCAGTTGAATTTCTGCTGCAGCAGCATTGAGTTAAATTGCTCCAGCAAACAGCGCCTTAATAAAACTCATATTCATAGACCGTCACTGGTGGCCGCGCTCACACACACACACGCACCGACACAGTCACGCTACACACACAAGCACATATTCAAACGGTATATGTATGCATGTATGTATGTATGTACACATAGAGAGAATTGAACTCTATTTGTGGGTAAACAATTGCTCCTCGTTCATGTGACTGTCTCAAAGGTAAGAAAATTCTCTCATTCATACATATCTTTTGGAATTGGCACTCTATTCGATTGTTGTTAGTGTAATACAAAAATTGATTTAAATAGCACACGCTGTGGTTGAAATCAATGGAGCTGCTTTGAACGACAGCGCCTATTATTACGAGCTGGCAGCACCAGTAGCACTGCGACATAGTGCGCCTATCGATATCGTTGTGCTGCAGGAGCGGAAGCAGCATGCTATAGTGGACATGGGTCGATTTGACAAGGGCAAACCTATCGCCAAGGCGGCCAATCTGACCTCCATTAGCTGGGCGCATGCCGTCAACAATCAGCAGCTGCTGGCGGAGGCGCTTGGCGGTAAGCATAGATCAGTCCTTCCTTCCAGTTGAACTTACCCATCCATGCTCCATTGCACAGGTGACATTGAAATGATTGAGGCGGACATTGTGCTCGGTCAGCTGAATGGCGAGGGCCCCGTATTACCGGTCATGGCACATCCACCTGCCACCATTTCGGATTTGACACTGGAGGACTTTCTGCATCAAATCAAGGCACACAACGAGGTCCACGAGGGCGCCGAGAAGGGCGTAAAACTGGACTTCAAGTCTATTGAAGTATTCGAGGGTTCGCTAGGTATACTGGATGAGAGCATACCAAGGGTGAGCCACACTCTAAAGAACCATTTGTCAACTGTTAAATATCATAATATTCCTTTAGATGAGCTATCCCATTTGGATAAACGCCGACATTATCAGTGGCCCTGTGGAGCAAAGTAGCTCCGTGCCTGTGCATCCGGCACGTTTTTTTGCCGGCTGCATGCGCTACAAGCAGGCTGTCCTGTCCATTGGCTGGACTACCAGATGGGGCGCCGATTACCGGGAGGGCGAGTACACTCAGGCGCAGTGCGATGCAATGCTGCAGGCCATCAATGACAACAATGTGACCTCCACCGGGCAGGTCATCACCTTTCCCGTGCGTGCCGGTATCGCAGCTAATAGCGGACCTCAGCTACACAATCTGATGTCAGCTGTAAATGCCACCAATGAGAGCACCTTGACCATTTGGTCATCAGATAACGATTACGTAAATGTGGCGCAGCTGCGAAAGCTAATCTTCAGCTTCGGCTTGGATCGTGTCTATTTGGATGTGCCAGAGGCGCTGTCCTCGCAGCTCGATTTGCACAAGACGGGCAACGGTGCTGGCACCTTCAATTCCCTAGTTAGCTTCAGCTTCGTCAGCCTTTGCTTCTGGGCCTTCTCCAGCTGGCTGAAGAGCGTATGAGCGTACAAACGAACTCGTGCGGTTTTTGCATTGTTTTTCGCTTTCTTTTGTTTATTTCATTTTTATTTTTTTCTTGAAGGTTTTGTTTATTATGTTATTAATGTATTATTCACTGGAGAATGCTCTATGAATATGCCTTCAAGCTTTATATATCACTTCATTCGCGTTGTATAAAAATCTTATATATCGCTTTACAAGAACAAAAAAATAATTATGAATTAAATTTAAATATGTATAATATAATATATATATATAAAAATACTTTGGACCTGCGCAGTTGTAATTTTAACAAGGGGATCGATAGCTTTGGACCTAGGATAATCTTTTATATACAGAGTTAAGTTAGCCTACTAAAATAATTAAATGACTTTTGTTTGGGGTTTCTTTCACTTTTTGGCACTAATTAATAAATAATCTTATCAATCTCTCTCGATACTCCTGCTGCTTGAGGTGCTATTGAATGAGGAAACCATGTGGGCATGATGATTATTTCTATTTGTATGTACACGCGCGGATATGATACTTAATGTATTTAATGTTATGAATTAAGCAACTCGACTAAGACTAACAACTGTCAACTAAGGTCTGCTGAGTCTTAATGGCGAGACGTGGCGCGGTGCGTGTCTTTGGCTCCCCTAAGGCAACATATAGGTAGGTATATATAACATCGATAGAAAATGCAGGATGCAACGATTATTATGTATTATGTTAACTAATTATCACATCAGTTGAACTGCTCTCAATAAGTCGATCTCTGGACGTATTGCCGTGGCTACTTCCGTCATCACCATCCTCAATCCCTGAACTCCGTCTGTAATCCAGCAGGCGTACGCCCACACGTTTGTTATGGCTGGCATTCTGGCGGAATAGCTGCTGCACACTTATCGTTGCTTCAGTCGCACTGGCGCCAGCGGTCAATGTGGTAAGCGGACGAAGTACCGACGCCTTGGCTTTGGGATCGTCGCTGTGGCAGAGGCTCGTCAATTTGCGCGTCGGATACCAACAAGTGCAAATTAGGCCGCCGGCAAGCAGGATGCCCGTAAAGACCTGGCCCAGCATAACAATCAGTGGAACTATACCAATGCTGCTGGCAATTTCCTCAGTGACACGGACGCGTTCTTCAGCCCACATCAGTGGCAGCATAACGCGTGGCACACGAGCGTAAAGTCTAAAATAGGAGCAACGAATAAGCTAATTAATTTCTAATTATTAGTTATGTAATAAAAATTATACTTACGCCACGTTCGATATCGGCTCCATCAGGTAATTGGCCTGGAAGCCACCACCTACATCCATGGGCACGCCAGCGTTTGGCTCCAAGGCCATATAAAACTCATGTTTCTCCTTCTCCGGCTGCAGCCCATCCACAGCGTCCAGATAGATGGGATCGGCCAGATAAAAGTGCGGATAGGACATGAAGATGGATGTGTTGAAGCTGCAGCGTTTAGTATTAATCACACCAGCCGGAAAGCATTCGCCATCCACACACAGACAACTGGTGTCCGGATACATTGTGCCATTGTCCACAGCGTGCCGAGTGCCGCTGAATTTGTATACTGTGATGCCATGGACGCTTACGGTTTCCGTATAGTCCAGCGGCACAGCTCGGCACATTTTGGGCATGTAGAGGTAGACGGTGTCATTGGTGTTCAAATTGGGCGGAAAGAATTCACCCATAGAGCCCATGACTTTGCCACAGGTGCCACTATAAGCGCCCGTATGCGTCATATTGTTCCAGGAATGAATCTGTCCCATTTTACTGATGTCATCGGCGCCAGTGAACATATTGATGTCGCCATCAAAGCTGGTACTCCCATTGCGTCCATACTGATAGCCTACGCGATCGACGGGAACATTTTCCGGGCTAATAAATTTGCCCAGCATCACCAAGGAGTGCACAAAACCCTTGAATAGCCACTCCTCAGCAGTGCGCGTCTCACTCACATCCTGTATGGAGCTCAGTGAAATAGACGCGAACGGTTGAAAGAATGAGGGTAATTGTTGCAAGCGTTTCGCACCCGCCTATAGGAAACAAATTGCATTAACTCAAATCTTGAATTGAAATGAATTGCATAATCAACTTACGTGAGCTACTGTATTCACCGAGGTAACGACATCCTGCAGCGTACCATTGCTGCCAGCAGCATCGAAATAGAAATATGCCTTTTTGCGAAACGAAACTGAAGCGTTTTGGTTGTGCCATTCGATGTCTACCTTATCGGGTTTCTCCCGAAACCGATAGGGCCCCAGTTGCACAAAATGTGGTTTCTTCGCAGAGCCCTCGTGTAAGTCCTTTGGATTTGTCCAATTGAATAAATAAACATCAAAGTTAAGCGGCAACGGCGACACTTTCCAGCCCTCAAACGCTGGCGATGTGGGACTAAGTGCCATTTCCTGAAATATGCAATTAGATTGTTTATTATATTTATATAGATATATTATATTTATATTTATTATTTACACTGGTGTTCAGTTGCAGTTAAAAGTAATGCATTTGAATTGTTTAACCAAAGCAGCAGGCTATTAGCGGTCATAATTGTATTGGTTGATATTACCAGAAACTCTTTTTGTAATCTTAACCTGGCCCATCACAGAGCTTGATCATTATTTTCTTGGCCCACACATTTGGCTCATATAGAAACTGCGTGTGTTTTGAGAATGTTTGAAACAACCTCTACCTCTACGTCTACCTCTGGCTACATTGTTGGCTATCTATGCAATTTTCCAATCGTTCAGTCAAATGTCATGTGAGTCTAATGTTATCAGCAATGCCAGGCGGCCCATCAATAATCCATCATGACATGTAATCATCGTATGGTTAGATTCGAGCTGTGTATACCACTTCGAATAAATCCGAGACGGCCATTTTGAAATTTAAGTTTTTAACTATAATCTGGAAGGGAAATTTGTTTCTTTTTTTGTTTTCGAGTTCAGGAAATGAGTAACTGAGCTGATAAAAGGCGATAGAGGTATGTGGCACGTGTGAATATGCACAAATATAAATTCATTTCATTAGCTGTTTTCATGTTCTATGTACATACATATATAGAGATAAATCGGTTAACAGGTGTTCGTTGGTCAAGGGCTATCAATAGTTAAGCCTTTTATTGAGTTCGGCTTGCAGGAAATGCAAACCGTAAAAAATGAATAGACAGAAGCAGCAAGACCGATCCAGACCTCGTTTCTAATCGCCCAATGGCAGCCAGCGCGATTGATAAGTGTTTTGAGATAAGATAAAAACTACTTGTTACGGAAAAAACTCGAATTGTTTGCTTTCTTGTTTGCCTGGCCAGAACACACACGTAAATATTTCCGTTGTTAGCATAATTGCAAAAACAAAGATCAGTGATCCGATTTCAGCTGCAGCTGCTTCAGTGAATCATGGCATTCAGCGACAATAATATATCAATCCGTGTCGTTGCCAGCTGCTCAGAACTTCTTACTGGGCCTACTTAGTCACTTGCCAAAATATAGAAAAAAATGTAATGTGGCCATAAAAAATGTATCTTATCTAGGGGTTTTTTTTTGTTTTTTTTTAAATTTTTTCGAACACCTGCACACACTCAGTTCTTGCTGTCTTTGTGGAAATTGATTCCAATTGATTTGGAGAGAGACAAGTGGTGTGAGCCAACCCCCCACCCGAATGCCCGTCCCTGTCCCGTCGCCAATGCCGCACTAATTGTATGCTAATGAGTGGGGTTCACATTCAGTTGACCTCCCATCGTTTCGGCAAATTGACATATGCGAGAGCTGGACTTTCTTTTGGCTAGATATGGAATATATCGTGTCAATGGCGGGCAATGACTGATGTAATTAGGGTGACTGTGCGATTAGATACGACCTGATAGCGAGATGCAAGAGTCATGCCATAAATCTCACTTACCTTGCCGCGCATGCGCGTAAATATGTCAATCCAGTTGCGCAGCAGATAGACGCCAGCGGCTATACAGCAAGCGCCCAAAATGACAATGCTCAGCCGCCAGGCACAGTGGCGCGCATGTGACGTCATCTCTGTCTGTTGTTGTTGCTTTTGCGCTTTTCGATAACGATTACTGTGAACGTCTCTGGCCTTGCCTGCACCAAAGGCTTCTCTTGTTGTTGTTGTTCTTTTTGTTGTTGTTCTGCAGGAAACTCTCGTTGCTTGCTTTGCGCCTGTTCTCTTGCTCTTACTGCGCTGCACTGAAGCTAAGCGCTTGTGATTTCTCGCCGCCGGAGTCGTTGACGCTGCCTGCACATACAGATAAGCAAAACAAAAATGAAAAAAGAGAATGTTAAAGTCCATGTTAGTATGCATGTGCATGTGTGCGTGTGCGTGTGCGTGTGCTCGTATTTAGGCGAGTAACGGCTTATCGTTATTGTTATCGAAAGCGGGCGGCAAAGGCTCGGCTAGGAATTTTGAGAGCCCAAAGAGAGCTCTTGCCTAAGAGAGGCGCTATTAAATTTAAGCATATGACGCGCCGCAGCGCAACACAGCTAAGCTTTACTGCGTCGTAAATATAAATCTTACTATGTCTAATTGCCAACAAAATGTTGTATTTGACAATGCTTGCGCAAATAACCGCTACGCGAGAATCCGAACAAAAAAAACCTACAATTCATACCATCATAGAAAGTTTCAATGTTTTTACTATTCATGGTCGGTCAGGCTCTTAACCGGTTCGATTTACAGTGGGCGTGGGAGACAGAAATAAGTTATTTTTGTTAATGTACTACGACTGCTTGGGCCTTTCTGCCCTGATGAAGCAATAACATTTAAACATTCCTATGCATAATGCACATATGTACATGAATGTGTGTATATACATATGTATGTATGTACGTGAGTTCGTTTGTTATTGATGCACGTAGCAAGGTTAAATACACATTGAGAAAACCCGTTTTTCCCCTGCTCAGACGGCTGCACTCCGTAAACGCCCCGCATTTCACAGCAACGCCTACAGCCGCCTCTTTTTGCTTTGCGCTCTGATTACTTTACGCGTTATTTACACAGATTATGGACTTTTTTAACATAGTGCAAACTCACTTGTGGCTACAGCAAAAAAATAGCAATAATCACGCGAACTTAACACTTATTCATAGAGGGGCAGAAACGTGGGCTGGCGCTGGCGCTGTTGCTGGGCCAGGCAACAAACATTGTTAACAACTTTAGTGGGCTATTTAATAAAATAATTCAATGTTGCTATATTTACTTGCACAGGTATCCTTGAGCTGATGTGCACGTCACTTCCGCAACCTGTTGACATGTTATGCGGTTTTGCTATGTTTATTCATATGCTTTTTATTATTTGTTGTTCTTGTTGCTATAAAATACCTATAAATAGACGAAACAACAGTGCAATGTGCCAAAATGAACATAAGTACATACAAATATATACACTTATGTATGTATGTACATATGTACATTGTATGTTCCCTCAGTTCATGTCTGTATTAGCATTATTAATTTGTATTAATTTGAAAACTCACTGACGATGCGTCATGATCTGGATTGCGAAACGCAACTCCAACAGACTATCAGAAACAACAACAAATAAAAAAATATTTTTTTATGTGTTATAATCGTTATAATAAGGAACGTATGTCAGCGCTCTGCGATTAAGGCCCTCGCGCTCGCGCTTTGTGCTCTCTCTCACGAATACGCTCGCGCTCACACACACACACACTTACTCACTCTCACTGACTCTCAGCAAAAACAACAAGTTAGTATATGCGTAGGGACTTCGTTTCTTACGTTTTAACTCTAAAAGCGTTGTTTTATTTTTCGCTTGCCACTTTTATTTGAGCACTTTTTACAGTTGTCACTTCTGCTGCTTCTTCTTCTTTTTGTTTGAGTCGCATGCCATTTTTCAATCGTTTACTTTGCTTTCGTTTTCAAATACTTTTTAATTGAATTCAATTTAAATTACACGAGTATAAATATTTATTACGATTAAAACCGATTCTTCAAATGCGCTGTGTGGTTTTTACTGTATCTCTGTTTGCATTGCGGCGTCTATTTCTTGCTTGTTCCCGTCTCACTCGCTCGCATGACTTTTAATCACTAGACAACGACGCACCGTTAACTTGATCTTGAACTCGACCAAACCAGCCACGCGTCGCTAAACATTCGTGTCCGAGTGGCGCTGTGCCTGTTCTGTGACTGAAACTATTTTTTGTTTTCAGATTGCCACCAAGCAGCAATTATACATATATTTTTCATTAAAAGCAAATATAGAAAAATGTTGAGCCTGGTCGACTTATTAATACTCTACAGTGAGATAATAATTCTTAAAGCAAAATGTTCCTTTCAAAAGGAAAAACCTTGTGCAGTATAAATAAAAATTTAAATACCATTATAAATGTTTATAAACTAGGTTCAAACAGAAAAACTATTTAGGAAATCTAACATTATTCTAAGTGGCAAATAGTATTTTGCTCAAATTCACACATTACTCATAGAACCTTACACAAATACCAATACTGTCGAATGTGTACAAAAGACACGTAGCTATTTCTTACACATACATCTATACAAATGTGTTACAAAATTGCTATGATAATTATAGGACGAATGCAGGCAGGGTATGCAGCACAAATGAGCGTGTAAGCAGCAACAGAGCATACGCATTGTTCAAGAGCTGTCGTTCTCTCATTTATCTCTCTCCATCTCTATTGCTCTCTGGCAATGCTTGTTGCCCATCCATGACAAAACCGGTTCCACGTCTTTGAAACGGTTATATTATTATGAATATGCACATTATCGACATGAAACGGTCCGAATTCGATTTTATTTAAATATCTTTAACGGATTTTGTGCCACAAAATGATTAAACGTTTAAAAATATGCATTTATCAGCCCACATTTCCAAATGTGTATGTATATCAATACAGTTTTGTATTTAAAATGCTTATCAGTAAATAGTAAGCGAGTTGGTGTTAGTGTGATTAGTTTTATTGTCGTTTTGTAGTTCATTTCGATAGCATAAAATCGAGCGTTTAAACGATGAACCATTTCAACAGAAAGAGAGAGAGAGAGAGTAAAATATTTAAATCGTTTAAAACAGGGATTATTCAACTTTGACTTTGTTTGACTTCAATTCCCATAATATAAAATAGATATGTATAGGTAAGGTAATCGGCAGCTAAAAAAATTATACAATTTATATAATATATAAATTGATAAAAAAAAAAGCAATAATATGTCATATGTATACGTAATCTTTAACGGTTCCGTTATTTTATTTATAAAATTTCATAAGGATTATTATCTAGTGCTCGGGTTCTAGATAGAAAAAGAGTACAAACAGCATTTGATATTATACAATATTTTATTAGCTTCATTTTAGAGCACCGTAAAATATCTTACGGCGTTAACACTTATATTCAGACTTAAATTGTGTAAACCCTATAGCTATGACCCTATCACATTACATTCTATTCAATATAGCCGCACAGAGCTACGCATCACCGGACGACGGCACAAACTGTAATCCCACGAGTAGAGGGGAATCCTCGACTCCTTGGGTCTTAAGCTCTCCAGTCGCTGCGGCTTGCATTCGGTTCTCCAGGTTAGTTATATCGATCTTACGCATAAAGTGCTTATGCAAAATGATCTGTCGCGGATACCAGAGTAGGAGGACGAGGCCCAATCCGACAACAATGCAGCTACAGATCTTGCCCATCAGCACAGAGATCGGCAAGAGCTTTAGGTAGAATAGCAGATCGGGCGTGATGCGCACTCTATAGTCAACCCACACGAGTGGAAAGAAAGTGCGACGGGACTTTCGAAAGATGCTTAAATGTGAGGAGTAATCAGATTTCTTTAAATTTCATATGGGAATTGCCAGAAACACTTACGATTCTGGACGAGGCTCCACCAATAGACTGATCATAAGACGCGCCTTGATATCCAACAGCATGCCAGTCGTGGGCTCTAGTATGACAGTCATCTCATGGCGATCCTTGTCTGGTTTCATGCCCTCCACTGCATCCACGTAGTATGGATCGGCATTATAGAAATGTGGCGAGGACGCAAATACGGGCACATCGTACCAGCAGGCGGACAAATTCAGGACCCCAGAGCGCACCTCCTTGCAGCTACCCGTGCAGTAGCAGCTGTGGTCAGGATTGTCAGTGCCTACAAATTGACATTATTAATATTGCAGATACAGCTGTGGTCAGATAAATAGGAGCATTACTCCTAAATATATATATATTTTTTAAATTGTTTTCAAAATATTATATTCGTCACAAAATATTGCTCTCCAACATTTCAGTTACACTACTATTTTTCTGAGCACAGCCACTGTACCCTCTAGAGTATTGACTCACCATTTGCCATATTTCTTGGAGTGCCCTTATAAACGTATGCCGCAATGCCCTCAAAGAGCGTCATGCCCGCATAGTCCAATATTAGCTCGCGGCAAATGTCGGGCAAGAAGTATGAGATTGGCTTGCCCTGTTGCAGCGGAATTGGATGGAATTCGCCCGTGCTACCGCCCAACTTGCAATGGGGTTGGCCCGCTGTGACATTATCGTAGCGCCAGCGGGCTATTTGGCCCAGTTTACTGAAGTCCTGCTGACCAGTGTAGACATTGTGATGCCCATAGATCTGTTCACTGTCATTGCGCTGCGGGAGATAAGGAAGAAGAGTTTTAGCTTTCATATATATACTTACTTAAAATACCTTAAGGCTCAGCTTACCGGATAGCCATAGCCAATGCGCTCGTATGGAAAATGTAGCTCCGGCACCATGCGCGTGGGTACCATTTTGCTAATCTTGATCAGCGGAGTATCGAAGCCACTGAAGAGCCAATCATCGGCTGGCCTCACAAATGTCGGCTCGTTGCCATTCATATTGATGGCCATTAACATCAAAGTGCGTAACATCGGATTCCACTTCTGCATCTTGTTGAGTAGCCCAACGCTCAGCGTATTGGGAGCTACAATGGAATCCGTGAGATTTCGGGCACTGGCCTCCTTGTCAAAGTAGAAGTGGCTGCGGCGCATATACGACACTGTGGAGTTCTCTGGATGCCAGACCACATTACGTTTCTCTTGCCTTTCCGTAAAGACATACGGTCCGAGCTCCTCGAAGCGCGGCTTGACATTTGGATTGTTAAACTGTTCCGAATTCGTCCAGTTAAAAATGAAAACATTTGCCGTCATGCCCAGGCTGGGCGTCTGCCACAGATTGGTTAGCATTGAGTTGGGCTTGAGCACCATAAACTGTAGGCAATTAAGACATCCTCAATGCTGGTCCATATGTACACATATCAAGCACTGGCTAGACTTACCCACTCTAAGGTGCGTCGTTGTATACGTTCGAAATTTAGAACAGATATTAGACCCAAGGTGGCGAGCAGTAAACCCACCAAACTGGTCAACGCAATGCGATTTTTTCCGATCATGACCCTGACAGCACGCTAGTCGGCTCTGCAATGAGTTTAGTCTTCAGATTAGATTTCTATCGCTACGAATCTTACAGAATATTTTATCGAACTACTTCTGTAATTGATATTATGATAAAATATTCTGCAATATTCATTCTTAGCTATTTTTATTTCCTCTTTTTTTATGGTAAATATTAAGTTTTTAATTAATCTGTGCATAGTTAGTATAAATCAACCATTTTACTCATAGTATCTATTAGTTGTCTCTATTAGTTGTTTGTAATTAGATATGCAAAATATTTGCAAGTTTGTAAAATTAGCCGCATTCAAGCAGCTTAATCATGTTTTTATTGCTTACGTAAAGAATGCATTGCTTTAATGATCTACATGTAGGATATGTGCTAACTATTGTATATATATATATATATATATATATATATATATATATATATATATATATATACATCGTTTATAGGGTTATAGTTCTGGAGCAAAGTTGCTTATGGAATTTTTTTAAATCTTTAAAGTACAAATATATGCACTGAATAAAAATACTCGTCTAAAAACTACAGAGTTAATGCGTTTATATTCTTAAATAAACGTTTTTGACGTGTAAAACATGTATAAACAAGTAAGAAAACTCTAGTCGGTGGTGCCCGACTAGGAGATCCCCTGAACCTCGTCCGATCGGCGTTTTAAACTATACTCAATTATGTATTTATTAAATTTTAATTATTTTTTAACTGGTATTCAAAATATAACAAAAACCAAAATTTTTATAAATCATAAATGAATCTAAACCCAAAATTTAGAGACTCTAGCTTCAAAGATGTACGATATATAATTTAATAGCTTGATTTCTAAAAGGCTTAACAATAAAACGGAAATAGTTATCGATTTTTTTAAAAACAAATTTGATATTTTCGTGCTATACATGGACCCAGAGAAAAAATTCCAAGTCTCTAGCTCTTATAAGTTCTGAGATCGACGAGTTCAGACATACGGACAGACGGACAGACGAACAGACGAACAGACTGACCAGACAGACAGACGGACAGGGCTAAATCGACTCAGTTCGTCACCCTGATCTGCCACGCCTCCTTCTGCCTGTTACATACATTTTAACAAAACCAATTTACCCTGATTTTCCATGCTCAATGGGTTCAGAGTACAAAAATAATAATTGTATGTCTATAGATTAAACAAATTACTAACAATTAACAGCATTGTTTTTTCTGTTTTACTTATTTCTTCTTTTAACTCGATAATCATCATATCAATCATCTCTAATTTTTAAATTTTTTGGCCTGGTAGTTTAAACTAAAAGTGTTCATTAAATAATAATAAAGCAATTCCTCTTTGACTTTAAGTAGTCTCAACAATTTTGTTTTCTGATACAGAAGAAATTTATTTAAATTATTGAGAATGCCTGAAGGAAGACTTAGACAATTGCTTGATCAAGAAAATATTATATTTATATATTTAAATATTAAAATATTATAAATATGATTAATTTTATAAATATATCTAACGACATATTTAAACAACATTCGAACTATAAGTATTTAAGTTCTGCTATTTACATAATAATATTGATTCCCCCACATAGGTTTCTTGCCAACCTTTGGGCATATGCTGACTTACCCTTCTAATATTCTATTTGGGAAAGAAGTGAATCACGTTTTTAGAAACAAGCGCAAGGTATTTCCAGTTGTCTTCTATTGTCTGCTGTGGCTGCGAGTAATCTCAAAGGTCCATTTGGGTTATCGTCGGAGTACAGCTCTGATAAGGTGATAAGGCACGCTTCAGACTGATCAAGTTACAATTCCATTGACATCGACACTTTTCTTTTAGTTATACTTGTTTTTCCGAGTCCTACAAGATGGCACTGGATCATCAGATTTTCTGGATCTCGATGCGTTCAACTGCGTTGCCGTTCGACTTGAGGTACGATGCGCGCTAAATGCCGACTTGATAACGACTGGCGACTTGAAGGAGCCAGCTCCAATATTAGTACTTGACAAAAACAAAAAAAGACTAAAAAATAAATAAAATGAAAAGAAAAAAGTGAGAGAGAGTGATTATGCAGCGTAGGCAACAGTGATTCGAGTCATGAATTGATACTACGTTCCCCCACATCTATGAAACTATGTTGATGCACTGAGCGAAATAAGTGTTGCATACTTTTGACGAAGCGACGCCTCGCTATCATCGGATCGAGAGAGTTCAATCTGAATGGTAGCGACTTTTTATTGATACTCGTATCATGGAACGGTCAATGGCTTCGCGTGTGGAATATACACAATTTCGGTCAGTGTATTGAGCATATGAAATTGTTTTATTTATTTTTTTACATTTCTGATTTTTATGTTTGTGCACTCAGTACTTAATGAACCACTTGGTGGGACAGTTCCATAATCTTGGCAAGGGTTATCTTTTAATGATTTAGCCAGTGCCTAGAGGCATTCCCCGAATTGGGAACAACATGACAGTTGCACCTCTCCACTCGACTCGGCTCTACTCGAGGCGCGTTATCAACTAAAAAAACCGCTGGCCAGCAAACTGGGCAACTCGACTGGGCAGCTCGACTGGGTAGCTGCATTAACTAAACATAACAAATTTTCGTGTTTTCCAATTTTTTTTTATTATTGTTTTTTTTTTTGGTGCGTTCGCTCACACTGATAAGCGCCGCGCTCCAATCTCTTGAACGCAATACCCGATGGCGTTGATCTGATAAAAGCCAAAACTGGGAGCAGAGATTAAACAAATACATATGTATTTATATATACATATATATTTATATATGCTTATGTATATACAAGCACAACAACTTTCAACTATTCTTCACATAAATGTTGAACTTCAGCTCTGTATGTAGACATAT
The DNA here is from genome assembly GCA_035045365.1 of Drosophila leonis. Classification (NCBI taxonomy): domain Eukaryota; kingdom Metazoa; phylum Arthropoda; class Insecta; order Diptera; family Drosophilidae; genus Drosophila; species Drosophila leonis. Next base: position 272,213 of record JAWNPC010000389.1, on the reverse strand, counting down.
ATATATATATATATATATATATATATATATATATATATATATATAATTATAGACGTATTATAAATTGGCTATTAAAGCAAATTTAGTTTAAAATTAAATTTCTATCTGAAAAAAATCTGAAGATATTTTCAATAAATTGAATTGAGAAAAACTATAAAATCAATATAAACTTTTTTTATCAAAGCTTTTTTTCAATTTTGATTTTCTATTAAAATTTGCAATGTTCGTTAAAAGAGTGTATAATAGTATAAGAGTTCATAAGAGTATAAGACTGCAGTTAGATATATATTCAGGGCTTTTTGAGAAGAGCTGAGGCAAGTCCAAAGAGTGCAGAAAATAGTATAAGACTGCAAGTCTTATAGCTACGATTGATGAGACGAAGTTGGAGCTGAACAGGATCATAAAAAACAACTTTTTAAAGTGCTTCGAGGATAGGAAGAAACGTTGGCATAATAATATAATATTTAATGATAATCACTTTGATGCTCTGCTAGCCGACCACGAACGAGCTCGTTAAAGAACCGATCCAATCAGTTGCTCTCTGAGTCTTTTCTCAAAGTGTGAGTGCAAATCTTTTATGATCAGATATCGAGAAACGCTCATCAGTTATTTGCAAGCTATGTTTGAAGGGAACAAAATTGAAATTGAATAAATAAATAACAGACCTCGTATATTCCAGTTCGGAATGGGTCAACAATAATTTGCATATGTTGAAGCTAAAGTTATTTAAAAGCTAACAAACTAATCTCAGACTAGACTGGAAATCGAGCTGAGCAAGGAAGGCTGGAAATGATGTTTAATATAATATACAATATAAATGACAGGATTTAGATCTAGAATATATATATATAAATAATATATACACAACTTCACAGAAATTCTGTTTTATATATCAAATAAAATCAGATAATGGCTCCAGTGGAATAATGTATATTGTACTGCGGTCAAGCTATTCGACTTTTCATATAAATATAAAATATTAAAATCTTTACGCTGTTAAAGAAATCATTAAAATAGTAGCAACTACAACTCAGCGATAGATAGCAATCGTAAATAAAAATGCATTTTTCAGTCTTGATTCAATTTTCATATTAGATTATAGCACATGGACATACATGCACGTATGCATACATACATACATATGTATGTTTCCATAGACTCAGGCACAGTGGGAACAGGTAATCAATCATCATCTTACAAAGCTAAACTTAAGCACACTTGACATGTAATCCATGTTCGGTGTCATACGTTTGGTATCGATTCTCAGATAGCGGACGCTCTACGAAGTAAATAAATTAATTAAATATTCATTAGTCAATGGAATAATATGGACGCTTACCGGCGATATGCTGGGCATAATGTCGCTCTGTCTGATCCACAGTTCCAGTGGCTGAGTGCGCCAGCTTTGCTTGGTCAGCACCGCCAGACAGCGTCCGACGAAGGCGTTGCCAATGCAGCGCGATCTGGTCATGTCCAAGATGCGCAGCTGGCGACAGTTGATCACAAATTGCAAAATACCCGCCGGACTCTCCAGCTGATAGCCGCAGAGATGCAGCTCGCAGAGCTCGGGTAGCTGGGCAGCCAGTTGACAGAGCGTTTGATCGCTGAGGCACTGCAGCTGTCCCTCCTCCGACTGGCCATGCACCTCCAGTCTGCGCAGATGGCGCAGATTGCTCAGCTCTCGAAAGAGTCGGCCGTAGTCGTGGAGCAGTCCGCTGAAGCGGAAGCCCTCAATTTGCTTGATGCCAGCAGCGGCGGCATTGCTGGGTCGCGCTATACGCTCCAGCACATCGAAGACAAAGTTCTTGGAGTAGATGGAGAGTTTGCTTAGGCGTGGCAGGCGCAGCAGCTGCTGCGTGATGTCCGACTCCATGCAGAGATGATAGTCGGCAATCTTGATGTGCTCGAGTGTGGGGCACAGCTGTAGGTCCACCAGATCACAGCAGTTCACCTCGTCGCAGTCCTCCATAATGTCGAACTTGCGCAGCTTCAGCAGCCGAAAGATGTCGCGAAAGTACTGCGACTCCAGATACTGGCAGTCGTCCAGGCACAGTTCGTCCAACAGCTCCAGCTCGTGCAGATATTTGCCCGTCACCTGGCAGCCGCGCAGCTTCAGCTTGCGCAGCGCGGGAAACACACGCTTCAGCAGACGCACATCCTCGTCCACGAATCGGACGCGTCCACGTCGCGGCTGTGGATCAACGTTCAGCCACTCGAGGCTAATCACCCGGGGCAGACAGTGCTCACTGAGCAAACGCAGCCGGCGCACATCCAACTGATGGCAGCTCAGCCGCTCCAGCTGCGGCGCCAAGGCCAGCATAAAGGACTGAAACTGACGCGAGGATGCACGGCACAGCAGCTCATCCTGCAGAGCCACGTTGCGCACGCGCGTACGCCACAGCGCCTGGACTATGCTCCGCAGGCGACTGTGCAGCTGGCTGAGCTCGAACTGCTGATAGACATTCAGCTGGGCCACTATCAGGGCCAGCACATCATCATTCAGCTGCAGCAGCGAGCTAGATCGTGGCCGCGGCTCTAAAGATGAGGAGCACCAATATTTTAGGCATTGTCATTGACATTCAAATCAAGCTGATTGATTTCTCTTCTCTTCTCTTGCACTTACCTGCTTCTCCTGTTGTGGTCATTTGTGGGCTGTGCGAGAATTGAGTTCCAAGTGCTGTTGTTGGCAGGCGCAGCGCATTTTAGACACTGCCAAACAAATGCAGCCAAACCAGCTGTCCAGGGTCCATACTTCCAGAGAGCTGGCTACCTAGAACATTACCTACTTTAGGGGTGGTTTTCCAGGCAGACCGGCCCACCTACCTGACTTACCTACAATAGCTGCTTCAATTAGTGATGGGAAATTAGCAAGGCGATGACTCTCACTATCGCTATAGTACTGGGCGATAGTTAAATGAGCAAATTCAGTATTCGCACTGAACTGTGCGATACAGGGTGCCTTTCTTGAATGTCAAACTTTATGCTGGCAATGCTTTCTGCAATTTGGAGACCTGCTGTGTGACATTTATGAATTTTGAAATGATTTCATGATAATTAACCGATTTGAACAGTTGCATAACGCCAGCAAATTGTGCAAATTTTTAGCCCTTATAGAACTAGGATCACTTACTTAACACAATGGAATGCCCTTAATGTGAATTCTAATATGGATTACATAATAAAATTAAAAAAAATTTAAAGTGTGTAAACCAATCTCTGATCTATGGGTGCCAAAAAATAAATATTCTACAATTTCAAGTCTCTAATTCTCAATATAGTTCATGGTATAAAAAAATAAAGAGCTCTTAAAAGAAACAAAAAATAAAAATACTAAAAAAGTTAAAATTTCTTTTTGCAATATAAATTATCTTTACATTTATATTATTTGTTATTAAGTATTTTAAGAATTTTATGTTAATTAAAATGAAGACTAAAGCAGAAACAGCCTTGAAATCTATTTTTAAAATAGTAAATAATATTGGAACTCACACAAATAAATATTTTTAATTATTTTGAATAGATGAAGATGAAAAATAAAACAAGATCTCAGCAGCAGGACGAGTATTAAGCAAAGAAACAAACAAACTCTATTCAATATTAATTAATATTATAAATTAATTAATAAATTAAATTAATATAATTTTATAATATTATAAATTATATTAATTAATATTATAAAATTATATTAATTAATTATGATATAAATTAATATAATTTTTTATTATAAATTATATTAATTAATATTATAAAATTATAATTAATAATTAATAAATATAATTTTATAATATTATAAATTATATTAATTAATATTATAAAATTCTATTAATAAATTATAATATTAATTAATATAATTTTGTAATATTATAAAATTATATTAATAAATTATAATATTAATTAATATAATTTTGTAATATTATAAAATTATATTAATAAATATTATAAAATGATATTAATTGACATTATAAATTTAAGTTCCAGAGAGTATTGTATATCAGCTGAAAAGGAATCAGAATACATACGCAGAGCTGTAGATATAGAGTTGGAAAAATATAAATATTCAACTAATTTCTTTTTAAATGTTGAACAATTTGTTTGTAATATGCTTATGCTGCGCGTTGTTGCTGCTTAATTTTTATTTTTAATTTTTTGTTATGTTTTTTTCTTTCGTTTATTTGTTGTTTGGTGCTTACTACTTCATCAATTTGTATGTATTTAGTTACATTTAACTTTTACAATATATATATAGATTCTATGTTGTATGTATAATGTATTCTTTATTATTATTATTATTATTATTATTCATTCATTCATTCAATTTCATTTGTCGGTATAGGCATATATTGTAGGTATATATAGTGTGTATATTGTATCTGCATTATAGTACATTATTGTTTCTATTTACTTAGTATTGTTACTGATTTATGTTTTCATTTGTTGTTGCTTTCATTTCATTTGCATTTGCTTTTAGTTTTGCTTTTGCTTTTGCTTTTACTTTTACTTTTACTTTTAATTGGCTGCATTTTAGGAAACATTTTTCGATTTCAGCAGCTTATTGTTGACCATAATCATAATCGTAATCATAATCTGAATAATATAATAACCATTCACAATTATTATGTACTAAATGATGTTGTTTGATTAATGCATTATGCAACTTACAAATTAAACTTTCGCTTTGTTAAATATTGCAACACAATTTGAATTTGTTAATTAAAAATTGCCATTCGCATTCTACAGATACAGTTGATCAGTTAATATATTAGTTAATAATCGTATAATGTATATATATTTATTTATACATACATATATATATTTATACTCTATATGCTTTCTATATACGGCGCTCTATGATACACATCACCAATCTATTTTAAAAAACACCAAAAACTAACACGGCTAAAAACAACTACATAAATATAATATGTTTGCTTGTGTCTGTCTGTCTGTGTGTGTGTGTGTGTGTATTTTTTTTTTAACATTTATGCGAAGTTTTACAAAATTTTCGAATTGATTTTCTTTTTAAAAAAAACTTCGCATAAATGTTTATAAACAATTAAATTTTATGCGCACATTTCTTTTATATTTCTTTTTGTTTTTGTTTTTATTTTTTTTACAATTTTTAATTGTTCCCTGCATTTTTAGTACATTTTTATTTTATTTTTTCAACTTCTTTCGCTGCCAATAAATGTCTTAAAAATTAAAAACATTAACTGAATTTTTATGAATATTTTCTTGTTGAACAAAAAAAACTATTTTTATTTTTGTGTATATTGTTTTATTTGTGTACATGTACAGTTTTTTTGCTGGTTAATTTAAATTAAAGTATATAATTAAAATATTAAATTAATAAAATGTTGCATTTAAAAGGAAGCATTATGTGTGTGAGTGTGTGTGTGTGTGTGTGTTTTAAAATGAATAAACTTGACTCATCTAATAATAGTATATGTTTTTTTTAGTTTTATCTTTAATTTTATTTTTTTTTTTGTATTTTATGTTTTGTTTGTTTGTAAAATTTAAAGCAGATATGTTGTTGCTTGTGGCGCTTGGGGCTTTGCTTCTTGTATATATCTTGTTGCTGTTTTCAACATAAGCACAGTAATTGTTATATAATTAATTGTAGAGTTGTGCCTAGCTTTATTATAATAATTATTATTATTTATTGTTTGTTAACTTTTAATAGTGTGTAGTGTAGTGTAGTGTATTGGGGTAGGTTATAACTTCATGTTCTTCTTTACTTTTCTTTCTCTTTCTCTTTCTCTTTGTCATATTATCATAATCATAATCATAATCGTAATCGTAATTCATAATTATAATTATAGCGCGTGCGCTAATCATCGGCTACACACACATTTCGTAGATGTAATAATTAATAACTAATTCACTTTCGCTCACTTGTCTCACCATCAATCTTAATTCATCTTAGTAGTTCAACTAACATTAAATATAATAATAATATATAATTCTTCTTTTCTTCTTGTGTTTATCATCTTCTTGTTAGTTTTGTTTACTTCTGACTTAGCCTAAGCTACTTCTGCTTCTCCCCTACTGCTCCTCAACTGTCGTGTTAGTTAGTTAACTGCTTTAATACGCCTTGCCCTATATATAACAAAAGTTTATCAACCATATAGGCAACAATTTGTCGGACTTAAACATTAATCGGGCTGAAGGTTAAGAGGGTGAGGTGTGTTTTATATTAACTGGGCGCTGATATATGTATATATATATAGCATAATATTTGTGTTGTTTATAATATATGTGTGTATGCATAACTGTTTAAGCTGTGTGTTTCGAAACATACTTTGCTTTACAAAATGCACAAAATAATACAAAATGTTCCGGCGATTTCTCAAAGTTTTGCTGCAGTTTTATATACAAAGTATGTATAATTATATATATATATATTCATGATAGTGGTGTGGTATGAGGATGCCTTGTAAGTATGTATGAATGTCTGTCTCTCTCACTTCCTATGCATAACTTAATGAAAAATAATATAAGAAATACATGCGCCATAATAAAAATAATAATAAAATAAAATAATAAAAAAACAATTAAAACAAACCATTGCAGTCGAGCGCAACCGACTGCATAATACTCGTTCACGATCAGCAACAGCTAAGTTCAAATGGGCGAATCACATACTTCAACAGTGATTCGCCGGCAAAACTTGATTATCCTAGTTTCATAACTGTGGCAAATATAGTTTTGCCTGATTTGCTTGGACTTAGCTGTGTAAGCTGGGCTTGGTATACACGAGTTCACCAGAAGACGGTTATTGCACAAAGCCAATATATGATTGTCGCTTCGTGAACGAGCATCAGAAACTGATTGCAACTTATTGAACCCATTGATGAACTCTCTCTCTTTCATTAACTTGGCCGGTAGCACAGCTAACTGCCACGTCCAGCGCCTTTGCTACGCGTACATTTCATAAATGTAACAGGGACGTGAGAAATATTAATTATATATAGACGCTAAGCGCCTAACAAGATCGGTTAGAGAACAATGAAGGGAAACTATGAGATGTTTGTTTTTCTTGTATTGCACGTTGCGCAAGCGGGCGCCTAATCTGAGGGAGACATACTATCGGGTTCAAGGCGTAACCTGCGCGCGGAACTATAAACTATATAAATGTGTTATGTTATGTTATGTTATATATATATACATATTATATATATATATATAACTAGCTGCTTATGTGGTTGTGAGGGATTTTGCTGTGTTGTGTGTTGTGTTTTAGCTGTTGCCTTCAGTTGCTTGGATTGGCCGCCGGTTTTTGTGTGCTTCACCATTGTGTTGTGGCTGTTGTTGTGGCCGCCGCCGTCGTCGGGTAGCCATGCAGGAGGGGCTACTGTTAGTAAACCACCGGATGCTGTTCCACATTTGTGGGCAGATGCTGCAGCTGCATAGCGGCACGGGCCAGCGCGCTCGGATCACTGATCAAGGCAATGGGCACCTGTGGCGGTGGCTGTTGCTGTTGTTGCTGCTGCTGTGGCGGCGCCTGCGGATGCGACTGTTGCTGTGGATGATGTTGCTGCTGCTGCTGCTGTTGTTGTTGCTGCTGCTGTTGATGCTGCTGCTGCTGTTGCTGCTGCTGCTGATGATGATGCGCCGCCTGCTGTATGGACAATTGCAACAACTGTTGCTGCTGCAGTTGCTGTTGCTGCTGCTGATGTGCCGCAACTGCTGCCTGTTGCTGTTGTTGTTGCTGCTGTGCGGCCACCTGTTGCTGATGCTGCTGGTGCGCCGCTGCCGCCGCCGCTTGCTGCTGTGCCGCTGCGGCTGCCTGTTGTTGGGCAGCGGCTGCTGCCGCCGCCTGCTGCTGGGCAGCAACTGCAGCAGCCACCTGCTGCTGCTGCTTCTGCGACTGCTGGGCATTATGGGAGATGAGCGTGCTGGTGACGAGCGGCACCAGGCCGGGCGTCAGCTGGACGGCACCAGCGCCAGCCGCTGCAGCGCCCGCCGTTATCTGCTGTATGGTGTGCATTGTGGTCGTCGCCGAGTGATGGGGAACTGCAAAGGGGGAAGAGGCGGTCAGTTTGGCAATTGAACTGGACGTAGGGAGACACAGTCGCGCGGCGTGTCTTGCTGCTGTTGTGTGTTCTGTGTCCGACTCACTTATGATCGGTTTCACTTCCTGCTTGACTTGGGTCAGCACACCAGCCGGTATTTGCGGATGCGGATGCACGGGTGGTGGCGGCATCATAGCATCCGGGTGATTCATCTTCATGTGGCGCTTCAAATTGCCGCGCTCGACGAAAGCCTTGCTGCACAGTGTGCACGCGTGCGGTTTCTCGCCCGAATGGGAGCGCATGTGCGAGACCAAGTGACCTGCGAAACGGACAATGGAAGCGACATGAAGATATCTCTGCCGACAAGGGTAGATCGAATTTCGACAACAAATAAAACCAAGGACGTCGGCGGCTCATCCGACAAGTCACTGCCACTCCGAGCCCAACTAAGGTGAGCGAGCGAGCGAGCGAGCGGGCGGGCGGTTGGGCGGTCGGGCATGCGTTTATCTTACTCTTGTTTGTTTTGTTCTTTAATTAAGCTTAAAAAGGGTCAAAGGGCAACTCAACCAATTGCACAGTGCAGCGAATATTATTGGATGTAAATTGAATTTGTCAAAATATAAATAAAATAAAATAAAAATATTAAATACAAAATTATACATAAAATTAAATATTCTTTCAACTTTTAAATATACAAAATTTTTGCAAAATTCAATTATTAAAATATGTAATTGGCAAATATTTTAATAATTAAATTTATTAAATTATTATGTATGAATTATTAAAATATGTAATTTGAAAATATTTTAATAATTCAATTTGCCAATAATTTGAATTTAATTTAAATTTATTACTATTTTAATTGTTTATTATATTAAAATTACTATTCGCTGCACTGTGGTTAAGGAATGGGGGGATTGATGGTTTGGTTGGTTGATTGGTTGTTTGGTTAGGTTAGCAGATATATGCGGCTGGATTGGGTTGACTACTATGCTGACGCCACGTCGCGCGTGCTACACTCTGCTGCACATGGACCAACTCACCTTTGCATATGAAGTTCTTGGGGCACTTCTCGCAGGCAAAGGGACGCTCGCACTCCTGGCCCTTGGTGTGGCTGCGCTGATGGAACAAGAGATTGCCCTTGAGGGGGAACGATTTGCCGCACGTCTCGCAGGTGAAGGGACGATCGCCGGTGTGGCAGCGTGACATATGATTGATCAAGTGCTCCTTGCGTGTGAAGGGCTTGTTGCACACGTTGCAGCAATGCGGATTGTCGCTGGAGTGCTGGCGCATATGATTATTGAGATGCTCCTTGCGCGTGAACGTCTTCTGGCAGTATTCGCATTTGTGCGGCGAATCCCCAGTGTGCAGGCGCACATGATTCGTCAAATGCTCCTTGCGGGTGAACGTCTTCTTGCAGTAGCTGCAACGGTGCGGCGAATCGCCCGTGTGCTGGCGGACATGATTCGTCAAATGCTCCTTGCGCGTAAACGTCTTGGTGCAGTATGTGCACTTGTGCGGCGATTCGCCTGTATGTTGCCGTACATGATTAACCATGTGATCTTTGCGTGTGAACGCTTTCGTGCAGTACGTGCACTTGAACGGTGTCTCACCCGTGTGCTGGCGTATATGGTTCACCAGATGCTCCTTGCGCGTGAACGTCTTCATGCAGTAGGAGCAGCGATGCGGCGACTCTCCCGTGTGCTGGCGCACGTGATTTAACAAATGCTCCTTGCGCGTAAACGTCTTGGAGCAGAAGTCGCACCGATGTGGCGTCTCACCTGCTTGCGTGGTAAAAGGTAAGAATCGTACAATAACATTACAGATTAGAAATCATTCACAAGCGTTCCAGCATTATGCAATATGTTCTTGGTGCAGTTAGTTCGCAGTCCATGTCATTGTTCAATTATTGTTTGTTGTCTTGGCTCCAATTGGGCGTATTCATATTTCTGCTCAATATTCATATCAGTTTGTTTGTTTATGAATCAGTGTTTGTGTGTGTGGTATCAGTTTAAGAGTGCGCAAATCATTTATAAACATTGCTTCTCTATAATATAATAAAGTTAAATACTATAAACAATTTCTATTCACTTAGTGTTTATAATAATTGCATAGAATTTGATTGAGTTACTAGAGGCAGCCAATAAACATTTAATTAAATTATAATTGAATAAATATCAATTTAAATCATTTTGCAGCTAAATACTGAATTGGCATAGGATCAAATGCTGACAATGAAATTTTTCCTTTGAATGAAACTACGAATTTAAATTATTAATTTAAAATATTCAATTATTTGGAATGACGAAATATGCCTTTTTTTTTAATGAATCATAATTTCTATGTTTATCACATGGCATATAAATTGGAATTCTTTGAATTGGCTTAAAAATTCTATTTTTATGAATGAAAATATCAAATTTCAATTTTGCATTCATTTATGGATTGACATTGAAATTATTTGTTGTTTAACTGAATTGACTGACAATACTTAATGTAATAAACATATTAATTGACATGAATCAATCGCAGTGATATTATAATAAGCATAAGTCACAATAGTTTCATCTACTTATTTATATCGTACTGATTGTTTCTATTCTTATGAAAATAAAATTAGTTTTCATTTTGATTAAAGCATTTCAGAATAACATTATTAAATAAAGCATTTTTCATTGAGTGGAATTTAAATATAAAATAAAAATCAAATATGTAATTAAACTATTTATATTAATTTAAAGCTTCAATTACTATGATTGAGAATAAATTTGTCTTGTTTTCAAATTAAATTGCAAAATTACTATAAATGAGAATAAATTTGTCTTGTTTTCAAATTAAATTACAATATATTCCAATGTGATCATTTTGCTTTTAGCACTTTTCATTGATATTAATAAATATCTCAAATGATATATCTAATGTTATCTAATATTCTAGATATCATAATTTTGCATAATTTTTGGATATTCTATTGATATAATAAAGCGCATCCCTTAAAGTTCGTTATCGCTGCTCGTGCTTGTGGCCTGGCTGCTGCTCGACAGGATCCATTTTGGATCCTGCTGCTGCTGGACTTCGCTTGGCGAGTGTTTTCATGTGTGTGTGTTGTTGTTGTCGAGTTAATGCGTTGGGTTGTTGGTTGGTTGTTTGGTTCTGTTTTGTCTCTTTACCTGTATGCCAGAGTATGTGATTGGTGAAGTGCTCCTTGCGACTAAAGCTCTTGCCGCAGATTTCGCAACGGAACGGCGTCTCGTTGGTGTGGGAGCGCATATGGTTGGCTAGGTGCTCCTTGCGCGTGTATTTCTTGCCGCAGACATCGCACTGATGCGGTGTTTGACCTGTTTGTTGGTGGTACACAGAACAGAGAACAGAAAGTATAGGGTGGGGAGTTTTTTTTCTGGTTAGCGCAAGCATTTTCAATATTTTTCTTCTTTTAACGCGATCATTTTCTCGTAATATTCTCTAAGCATTTCTTGCTAATTTCAAATGGACCCGCCAAAAAAATAACAAAACACAAATTAATTATTATCAAAATGATTGAAAACAATGCATAAAATATAAACAAACAAAAATAAAGTCAAATATTTAAAAGAAACCCCCGGCACCGCTATGTGTGTGTGAAACTGGCCGTGGCTTGCGTTGGGTTCGAACGAAGCGAACGGAGGCTCGGCTTAGTGGGTGGCGCATGGGCGGTGGGCGTGGTATTTTGTTGATCGCATGTGAAGCGTATGTGTGTGTGTATGAGAATGTTGTTGTTGTATGTGTGTGTGCGTGCTGCATGTGTGCATGTGTGCATGTGTGCATGTGTGCATGTGTGCCTACCACTCTATGAGAGCTGCAGATGAAATATGTCATTTATATTTCATACTTGAAATACTGAATACCCCTAATGACACTTTCCACTCAAAGCTATGCTGATGCTGATGTGTGTGTGAACGTGAAGTTCGTGAATGAAGCTGTGTTCGACGCCAAGCTAAATCCCTAAGCTAAATGCATGTGTATGTGTGTGTATGGGTGTATCAGTGAAATGGGAATGTAAAGAGTTTTGTGTGTGTGTGTTTTCTGTCGCACAATTAACGCCGTAGGCACAGGCACAGGACGTTGGCAATCGACAAGCAGCAACAACGAACGGTTCTTTATTTTTAAAGCACCCTATACAGCAGAGAGAGAGAGAGAAAGAGAGCGAGAGAGCGTTGACAAAATGGGAGAGTAAGGAAATGGAGCACAGGCAAACTACACGAACAGGAAGAATGAATGACGATAACAACGGGCTGCAGCAGTAGGAGTGGATTGGAGTGATTTGGATTGATGAGTGAATGAATGAGTGTGATTTGGAGTGTGATCATGAGAGTGTTTGTGTGTGTGTAATGTGTGATGTTGGCTTGGGGGGTAGGATTGTTATGAGCGGTATGAGCGAGTATTGACACGAGTTGTAAAGTTGTATTGAGCTTAACAGCGATCGATCTTAAAACTTGATGAAACTGAAATTGATTGAACTAAATTATTTAGTCTATCAAATATCGTTAATATTGTTTTTTTTTTTCATTTCTTTTATCATAAAGCTGATCGATGAGCAATGTATGTATTTAAAAACCAATATATTTTTGGAAAAATATCAAATTTAGTCACTTTTCTCAACTGCAAAAATCGATTAATTTAAACCCTTTCAAAATGATATTTGAAATATTTGAATGATATCGTTATAAATATTTGTCATCGATAAAGAAAGTGTAAGTTTGCTATCGATAGTTATGCAGCTCTTAGTGTACTTTTTGGAAGCAGGCAAGTGAGTGTGTGTGAGTGAGGTTTGTGAGTACAAATGCGGGGAAGCTGAAGGGCTACATATAAGTAGGCTTATATATAGGAAGCACAAGCAGTGTAGAGACAGTGGAAGGAAGGAAGCAGACGATAGGATAAGTACGCACGATGAGTTGCGGTTACTTGATTGATTGATTGATAGATAGATTTGATTGATCAATTGATTGATTTGAATTTGGTTGGTGTGATGTGATGGCTGTTGATATTATCTGTAGTTGATTTTGTACTCTACTTGAATTTGATTTGGTATCGGTTTATGATTTGGATATGAATATTCTTTTTTCTTTTCTTTTTTTTTTTGATATTAATTTTTATAATTTTTTGTTGTAATTGGTAATTGGTAATTGGTAACTGGTTTGTTTTTATTGTGGTCGTGGCGCTCGCCGCTCGCATTGTCCGCCCCCGGTCACCAAATCACACTCACCAGTGTGCCACATGTAGTGGTTAACATAGTGTTCCTTGCGCGTGAAGGACTTCTTACAAATATCGCAACGATGTGGCGTCTCACCCGTGTGTTTGCGCACATGATTGACCATGTGCTCCTTGCGCGTAAACGTCTTGGCGCAGTACTGGCAACGGAACGGCGTTTCGCCCGTATGCGAACGAAAATGATTGTCCAGATGCTCTTTGCGTGCGAAAGTCTTTTGGCAAATGGTGCAGGCGAATGGCTTGTCCGTTGAATGCCGTTTCATATGGCGCTCCAGACTCGTATTATTGGCAAAGACATTGAAGCAGACAATGCAAGTGAACATGGGACCGCCAATATGGATCTTGCCATGCCTGGTCAAATCCTGCGATGTGGTAAAACCCTGACCGCATACCTGACACATAAACGGCTTGCGCTCGCTGTGGTAGCGACGGTGCACAATTAGCTGATAGCGAAATTGGAACATCTTGCCACAAATGTCGCACACATGCGTCCCAGTCGCTATGGGCGTGCCATCTGGGGCCAACGCAACGCTCGACTGCCCATCAACGCCATGGATGCCGCCCTCCATTTTCGGCATTAGCAACTCACCCGTCGTCGTCGTAGTCGCATTCCCCCCATTGCTGCCGGAGGAGCTAGTTGTGGTCACCGTGGCGCTGCCCTGCTGTGTTCCAGCATTTGTGCTTGTCGCTGGGGCTTGCTGTTGCTGTTGCTGTTGTTGCTGCTGCTGCTGTTGCTGTTGGGCTGTGGCCGCAGCCGATGCGGCCGCTGCAGCCGCGGCTGCTGCATTGGCTGATGCCATTACAGCAGCGACGGCTGCATTATTTGTGGACACCGCCGCTGCAGCTGCAGCTGCGCTAGCCGAATGCGTCGTCTGCGGCGGTAATGGCGGCGGTGGCGGCAATTGCGGCGGTGGCAACTGACTGCCATGCACCGCCGCCACATGATTCACCACATCGCCATGGATCTTGCCAAATACCTCGTGGTATGTAAATAACTGCGATATATCCTCAATGTTCACTTTATACATTTCAATGCCGTGTGGCGGCTTGCTGCCGTCCTCTTTATGATCTGACTTGTTGCCGGGCAATGGCGGCGGTCCGCCCAAGGTGATGGTGGTGCCACCGCCAGTGGTCACCACCGGTGCTGAAACCACCGAAGGTGCCGAACTGGCAGCGCTCACGTGCTGCATTTAGAGTGGACTCAACACGGAATTTTGTTGCCTGTCTCTTGTTGAATTTTTCTTTCTTTAATTGTTTCTGTTTCTTTGCGTGTTTGGTTGTTGTTGTTGTTGTTATTGTGGTTGTTGTTGCTGCAGCTGAATCTGTTGTTGACGCAGCCTACATATTGTTGTTGCTGTTGTTGTTGCTGCTGCTGTCGACTGCTTTCGCTGGCCGTCGTGGCTACAAAAAGTCAAGTGGAATTTGTTGACTCTGGTTATTGAAATTGGACAATAGCGGGGATCAAAGGAGGAGGAGCGCTTGGCCAAATTACCATGTAACTTATGCTTCTTCTTCTTCTTCTTCTTCTATTGTTTTAGCATATGCAGCATCTACCTGGATTGGTATATTTGGTATGCTGAGTTCTGATCTTTTACCTGAAAGTATTTAAATATTGTAGAGGTCAGTGAGAATATAAAAATAATATAAAATTGATATATGTAATAAATAAATATATATACATATGTAATATATAAATAAATAAATATATATACAGTCGAGTCTCGATAATTTGTACCCCGCTAAATCGATAATCGCGATAAATCGAAAAAAAAATCTATCCCCTTGAAAAAAATTCGTTACAGTCGAGTCTCGATAATTTGAATTTCTGTGTAAATCGAAAAAAAACTGATCCCCTTGCCATTTCGAATTATCGGGACTCGACTGTATATATATATATGTAATAAATAAATAAATATATATATGTAATAAATAAATAAATATATTTATATAATAAATAAATATATATATATATAATAAATAATACATATATATGTACATACATATATACTCCAATTATCTGTTAGACACGTGTTTAAAGTTCTATTTTGAATTAACACTTTTTATAATAAATCTAATCTAATCTAATCAAAAAAATAAAATAAATACTTAAAATCAAGACTAATTAAGTTATTTAAAATAAAAATAATTTACTTAAATATTGCCAATTGGCTAGCAAAAAATAAACAAATATTATTAGCTGCGATATTTAGCGAGGTTAGCTCAAAATATGTTGTTTTTTTGTAAATTGTAATAATGCTTAACTGGTGCATTGATGGCTAGCGAACGTTAACCCTTCAATGAGACATAGAAGTACAGTTGAGCACCACACACACACACACACGCACACACGCATACTCGTAAAGTCATTTACATTAGACACTAAATCTCCTCAACTGTGAAGATGTTCCAAAATGTTATTGATTTTGTGATAATAAAATGATATAAATTTCGCATTAGTAAAGTAAAGAGTTTCAGCCTTCTTCTGTACACACAATGAAATAACTTTATATAAATTGTAAAAGTAAAACATACGCACACACACACACATACATACACTCCTCACACACATGTAGCGAACGAAGTGTAGATGCAAAGAAATGAGAAAAGGGAGTGGAGCTGAGCTGGTGATGGTAATGGTGATGGGTGTGAAGTGGGCTTCGTCGATATGCCTCGTTTTAGCAGGATTCAGGATTTAGATATCCAATCAGAGAATGCAAGCATTTGATAGAAATGTTGAGAGCGCGCATGGAGAGTATGAGAGCCAGAGTGTGAGTGTGTGTGAGTGTGAGAGGAGGCAGGTGGCTGATGTAAATATCAAGAAGTACAAATCGATTAAAGACAACGCGCTTTGGAGCGTAAGTGTTTGAGTGTGTGTGTGTGTGTGTGTGTGCAAGAAAAACTATAGGTGCCTGCGGGGGGTTAAATAAGTGAGCGGCAAAAAGAGAGAGAAACGAAGCGCGCGCGCATGAGTGGGGGTTGGATAAATAGCGGGTAGCGGAGAGCGCATTGTTTGCATAGGTCCTGAGCTGTAGTAAGCGCTTAAGCAGCAAAACTCCCCTCTCCTAAAGCTATATTCTCTCACTCTCTTCTTTCCCATTCGCTCTTTGCGTCTTTCCATTTGATTGTTTTTACTGGCCCAGCAAATAATTCAGCTAAGCAGACGAGCAGACGAGCAGACGAGCAGACGACACACAAACACAATACAAATATGTAAGAGAAAGAAAGAGCGGGGTGTGGGCGAGTTCATGTAACACAAAAAGGGCGCCACTTTTTATATGGTGAGGTAGGAATATATACACAAACACATGCATACATACATACATACATACATATGTATGCAATACATAAACACATACATTTTACTGTATGTAACTCCAGTTTTAGCTGCCTGGCCCTGGGAAAATGGGCGGTGAGAAATGGAAGAAAAAACAACAGAATTTCTAATAAAGCTCAACAAAATATCTGAAGAGATACAAATTAAAATAAATCAAAAACGAATTGAAATAGATTGAATAGTAAATAAATTAAATATTTATTTGAAATACTTATTTGCAAAATCCTAGAGCTTTTATATTTTTTTTTTAAAGATTTAATCTTGTTGACAACTTTAATAAAAAATTAGTTTTTTTTGTGCACCATTTAAAATCAAAAAATCTTGAACTTTTATATTTTATTTTAGATTTATTTTTGCTGAATACTTTAATTAGTTAATTGATTGTAAATTAGTTGATTTTGCACTATTTAAAAACAAATATACAAAACTCTAAAAGCTTCATAAACTTTTATATTTTATTTTAGATTTATTTTTGTTGTCTACTTTGATAATAAATTAGTTAGTTTTTGCACTAATTAAAATCCAATACTTGTTTTATATTCTTATTTAGAATGCAATTAGTAAGGTATATTTAATACCGTCAATTTTACTTACCTTATGCAATATTTCCGCTGTGATTTTAATTGCCGCCCTTGTGTCTGTCTGTCTGTGTGTCTGTCTCACCAGGAGCAGAACTCACATATTATATGAGTTTTACAGTTAACCGGCTGCCTCGTTTAATGCACTTTCAATCAGTATTTCGTTACGTTCGGGCCACCTGTAAAAAGAGAGGCAACGATAACAGCAGCGGTGAGCAACAGTTTGTTTTGTGTTTATGTTTACGCGAAATAATCAAACGGACCGCGCGCGGTACAGTTGCACCCTCCCCCTTCCCTATATTCACGTTTGCCGCTAGCGCGCACCGAAGACCAAAAACCAGGGAAGGCAGCTAAAGCAAATCAAGTGAAAATTATTTGCAGTCAATATGCAAAAAGCACACACAAATACATATACGACAGTTGTGTACACACATATAAGTTCATGTGTATGCATGTGTGTGCTTTTGCAAGCATACAGATGAAAGCTGCGTCACAATTAACGGTAAGGGGGCGACAGACAATTGACAGTTCTAATATGATTGAAATTAGAGCTTGTGTAAATAATAAAGAATAAATATCATAACCATATGTTCATATCTACATACATACATATATACAATTCAATCTACATATATTCCAACTCACTCATATCGTTATTATAAATCAAATTAATTGTGTATTAAGTACGTCTGTTTCTGTGTGTATGAATGTATGTATGTATGTATGTATGTATGTATGTATGCATGTTACATGTGTGTATGTGCTATATCTATTGCGGTATGTGCGTGCATTGTCCGTCTTCTAAACGTTGAAGCTCTCTGCTTCAGTTCGCTTTTGGCTGTTACGCCAACAAAAAAAAATGAAAAGAAGTTGTATTTTCTTCTCTTTTTGCCTCTCTCACTGGTTTCTCGGCCTGCGGTCGTCTCTTTGCTGTATGACCTGGCCCTTGTCTCCTCTTCCTTGCTTTGTGCACTTTTATGCTTTGCTTTATTTGTTGTTTCGTTGTCCGCTCACACAACGTTCGCTGCCGCTCTCGCTCTTGCTGCCTCTCACTCTCACACTTACATTGCCTCTCATTATTCATTGAACGACAACGCTCCCCGCGTTTCCCCATACACATACACACACACCCCTCGGACGATTTGCACGACGACGCTACGTTCAATTCCAACCGCCTAAAGCGGAAAACCAATAAAAACGAATTGAATCGCAAAGCGTAAGTACAAAATAAAGCGAAAAAGGCTGCCACAAGCAAAACGAGAAAAAAATGAAAGCTAAGGCGGGCGCGCAACGAGCGAACCGAAGCGAAGAGCGAACAGTACAGGCGGCGCATACAAGTTTTGCGTTTTGCCCACATTCTATGCCGAACTCGAGTTATACATAGTTATAATTATTTCTGTCGTCTCTCGGCTTTTTATTTTTAATTTTGTTTGGTTGTCGCTCAATTTTTGCTGAGCAGGGAGAGGCAGGCAAAAGAGTGAGAGAGGGAGAGAGAGAGAGCGATACATATGTATTTTCATTACAGCCAATTAGTGTGCATTTCATAATTGTTTAATAAAATAAAAAATAAAAAAGAAGCGAAATAAAGGAACCTTAAACTGCTCAACTGTAAAAGTATTTCGGACCGATGATCCAAAACCTTAATTTAATGTAACATATGGTAACCCAAAATCTAAAAATGTAATTCCTGACAAAGATATTCAAATGTCATATATGCACACGCACACAATCAAAGTTTACTTGCATTTGCATTTATTAATACGAAAAATTCATTTTTCGAAAATGCAACCCTGTGCCGCCTTGCAAACAAGAAAATGACACGATGATGACGTTAATGGGAACTCTGACTGTGTGTGTGTGTGTATATATATGTATATTTATTACGTACACACATATATACAAACACGGTCTCACAGATACAATACATAAGCACACAGCAGCTCACGTATCTCATTCAAACACACGCACACACACATATGCATGCATATGTCGCTCACACTCTCGCACACACACACACACACTGATGTCGACCGCAGTCATTTGATAATATTGTATTAGAATTTCACAAATGTACACTATTTTTCCAATCAGATTATTTTCCACTCACTTCCAGGAGTACTTTTCACCACAAAGTCTCCCGTCCCCCGCCAATTGTTGGTTTGCATTTTTGCATTAACATTCGCTAAAATATGTTCTTATGACGCCATTATATGTATGTATGTATGAAAAATTACTTGATTGTATTGGTGGCGGTGCGTGTGTGTGGAAAAAACTTTGGCAGCACAGCAGCAACAGTAGTAGAAAAATCAAAACGCCGCGCGGGTGAGAGGCGGTGGTGTACGGTGTACAGAGCAAAGCAAACTGAAAATTGAATGAGACGCGGAGGCAGCAGAAGCAGAAGCGCGATGTAAAGTTCTTCGTGAGGCGCGTTCGTTTCGTGCCCTGCACGAATACACAGTGAGCACAAGCAGTTGCCATACCACGTTGCAAAGAACGAAACTTTTCAATGCTCAACATTTATGTTGTATTAACTATACCAACAGGTCTGAAGCGATAAGTAAATAAATAAATATCAATCTGAAATTTCAAATCAAATATTGTATAGAATAACAAACTAACCCTGATATTTTCAAGTTGAATAGAATATATAAATTTCTTTTTCAAAACATTTTTTCTTCTTCATTATTTAAATATTAAAAAGAGAGCTTTTTTCGTCTAATATATAAAAAAAAAATGTGAAGACAATTTTAAAAAGTTTTTACTCAATTTACTTCAAATTCCAAATATTTTTGAACTGCCCTACCTAGTGTATTCGTGAAGAGCTCTTGTTTCGTGTTCGGTGTTCCTGTTTCTCGTGGGAGAAGCAGCGAAAGAGAGAGAGTGTGAGAGAGGTACAGAAACATTGTGGCCTATCTGTGTGTGTGTTGTATGTGCGTTGGTGTGCGATTGCGTTGTTCTTATTGACTGGCGTTGACTGCCTGTGCGCTGCTTTCCGGAGCTAGTGCTTTAGTATAAAAAGGCGGTAAAAATTGTATGTTGAAATATGGCAGCATCAAAATTTAACAATTTGGCTAACTTTTCATACAAACGGCACATTTGATTTCCCAGTTTATTTTCAAACTCATACACACACATACGCACACATACACGCATCCACATGCACATGCACATTTTACTTACAGCGGTCAGACCAGAAATCCAAGTTCTTTCGACTTGCCACCACTCCTCTTTTTCATGCTTGTGTATGTTGCAGCAGCAGCAGGCGTCCCGGACCGCGACGCTTACAATTCTTTTTTAATGGCGGCTCTGGACAAGTACCGACAGCGTCAAAATTTCATACCGCACGCACTTTGGTTATATTGTTTTTGTGAACATTTTGCACTACGTTTACACATATTTTTTTACCATTTAAATATGTGCATTTTTTGTGCACAAAATATGAAGAGCAAGGAGAGTAGAATTAGGGATGATTGTATAGTAGCGGCATATCGATACTTGGATATTAGTTTGATTTCGATAGTGCTCGCATGATATTAATATCGATATTCAAATAGCACGATTCGTATATTTATTTTGTTTAATTATTTGTATGCTAATTATTAATGCACATTGTTGGGCAAAATGATTGTAAGTGTAAGTTATATATAAAAATGTATATATATTTAGCAATATTTTTCATATTTTGGTATGCAATATGGTATGCGATACAAATATATATCGATATATTTAGAATATCGCTTAAACATAATGTTAGAAAACGTTCCATTTATTTATTTTTTATTATGTTTATGTTGTTTTGTTTTGTTTCGTTAAGTAAGCAAAATAAACAAAACAAATGTATTTGATTTTAAATTAAATTCAGAGAATTGACTGACGAGTTTATAATTATATATATTAGTTATAATTATTTGAAATTCCTTAAATGAATATTAATTTCTGTTGTTTTTATTAACTGAAAAATTAAAAATTATAATTTTAGTTTTTTTTTTAAATGTAAACAATTACTATGAGAAAATTGAATTTGTGACTTGTTTTTATTTCGCATTATCGTAAAATAAATTACAAAATAAAATACATTTCTTGCATATAATTCGTATCCTTAAATGACTAAATATTAATGTACTCACAAATCTTGGGTTAAATATTGCGCTCTGTTTCTAAATGTTATTATTAATGAAAATAAAACTATTTTGATGCATGCCACGCCCCAAATAGTTGTGCTGAGCCTCGATTCGTTCAAGTATATATATAAATATAAATATGAGCTAAATCGAAAGGAAATTACTTAACATAATTGAAGTTAAGTAAATTTATAAAAAATAAAACAAACAATATTAAATTCGTTACAAATTTACAGAAAAAGTTTGTTGTTAGTTTTAAGGGGCGCAGTTGGTTTTAAAATTTTTAGTCACTTTGGAATCCATTGAGATAAGTCGATTTGTTGTTGTCGTTGTCGTTGTGACCATAAATACCAAAATTACAACAAATTATATTATACAATATTTAAGCTTTTTATACAGTGCAATTTAATATTTTTTTTTATTTTTTTGTGTTTTTGTTAAGTATTTTTTTTTGTTTTTTGGCAATTGGTTACGCGCTGTTGTAGTTGTTAGGCATATTTTAAAAGACATCCAAATCCTTGACTGCAATCGGTAGTATTGTATACCTTTGTGTGTATATATATAAAAAGTGGTCCTTAATTCGAGACGTGGTGTGTGGGTGTGTGTAAAAGACTTTCAATATTATTTCTTTTTTTATAATTTAGTTTTTTGTTTTATGTGTTTCTTCGTTAGATTTTGGTGCAACTTTCTTGTAAAGTTAGTCAACGATATTACACTTAATTAAAATGATAGCAAATGGATTTCAAGTCCTAATCAAATGTATAAATTGAAGTTCGTTTAACAAAATTGTGAACGTTTACACTTAGAGGCGCGACTTTTTCAGTTTACAATTTCTTAGTTTGTTTGGTTTTTTTGTGTGGGAAGGACAAGTCGTTACCGCTACGGCTTCTACACAGAATAGAATACAGTTTTTGTTTGTTTAGTTTTTAATAAGCTAATATAAATCACGATAATATGGCCACGCTGCGTCGCGGTCCGCCCTGACTGACATTGTCCATGGAGGACCATTTCTTGATGCCATTCTTGAGCGCCTCGGCCGTCACCTTGTCCTGCATGACACGCGACATGGCCTCCAGCTTTTGGGCGCGCTCCTTCGACAGCGGCTCTGTGGGAAAATTGAGCTCATTCGCTTCGGCCAGCGTGCGCAAATCAAAATAATATTTGGCATAAACGGAAGAGGGCACATTGATGTTGAACTGCAACAGCTCGAGAAACTGACGCTCCAGCTCATTCATATCCTCGACCGTAATATCCTTGAGTATCTGGCAGTAGTCGACATTCCAAACTGCCTGGTCATCCCACACCTTGGACGCAAGCAGTATGGCACCTGCAATGCAGACGAAATTCAATTAAAATTGATTTAAAAAAAAAAGAAAATTAAATTTAGAGATTTGCAGTGCTCAGCAATAGTTGTAGCAGGTCAAATCTCACTCATCTTGGCTCACATACCCAATACCATGCGCTTCCAGTTGCATGGCCCCACATCCAGCTCTGCATAGGTGAGCAGACGTTCCAGATAGACTAGAGTTATGATCGCACACTCGGCCGTCAGCTGGGCGGCATTGAAGAGGGTGCGCACAAACTTGTAGATCTGTCGATGCTCCGGATTGAGCGTATCATAGTTCTCGGGCACATGGTCATGTGTGAGGGGATGCAGCTTCTCGTCGAAGATGTCCAAGCGTCGATCCGATTGCCGATTCTTGATGTGATAGTAAATGGCCAAGGAAACACATTTGACGGTGTTCTTCAGATTTGGCTGCGAGACGGTGCTATCATCTAAATAGATTGTGGAGCACGAGGAGCTCTTTTTGAGACCACCACCACCACCACCGCAGCCAGTGAAGCCGCCACCCGAGCTATTGGCGCCAGGTGTGTTGGAGCCTCCACCTCCCATGCTGCTGTTCTGTTGTGCAATTTGATGCTGTGAACGCTTACGCGACATGCCGCCATTCTCCACCTTGGAGCGCTCCAGAAACATGGTGGCGGCCGTTGGATCCACTGAGGGATCCTCATCACCCTCGAGCGCTTCACGCTCCGAGATGTGCTGCAGATTCTGTTGATTCTCGAAGT
Organism: Drosophila leonis; assembly: GCA_035045365.1. NCBI lineage: Eukaryota > Metazoa > Arthropoda > Insecta > Diptera > Drosophilidae > Drosophila > Drosophila leonis. Next base: position 248,851 of record JAWNPC010000389.1, on the reverse strand, counting down.
TATCCGTATTGCTGTTGCCCTGCTGCTGATGATGATGCTGTTGCTGATGATGATGATGATGCACGGACATGGCAACGCCAGCAGTTCCATGATGACCATCCAGCTGATGCTGGGATGTGTGCGGCAGCTGATGCCTCTCCTCAAACACTGGCGGTATATCCTTCGACTTGCGATCCGACTGCGGACTCGAGTAGGCACAGCACGAGTTCTTGTTGCCCATGATGATGATGATGCACCCAACACAAATGCCGTCAATAATAAATGCAAACTGCCTAGCGTCTGACTAGTTTCCGGCTTCCAACTCTTCTTCTCTCCTTCTCCTTCTCTCTCTCTCGCTCTCTCTGCGGTTGTTGCTTAGACAGCGCCTCGCTCCGCTCGATTTGGGACAGAATCGTGTGCTCACGCTCTTGGTTTGCGATTTTTGGCACTTGCTCGTTTGGGTTGAATACTTGGAGCGTTTCTTATGAGCATGGCGGTGGCGTATCGTTCAACAATAACTGCTGCTGCTGCTGCTGCTGCCTGTAACCCAGCGCCAAACAAGACTCTATTATCTGCAAAGGCATTAAAACAGTTGTGGTGAGAGATAAGCCAATTGCTAAAACAGTAAATTGTAAATTATAATTAAATGTAAATGTAAATGTAAATTATTGCCAACTCTCGATAAGCTTGACTCTATTTGAGTTAAATGATAACGCTGCTGCCCCGATTACCTCGCGATAAGATTTCGTTTATTTACCAAGCGCTGGCGCTTAGATTATTAATGCAAAAAAAATAAAATAAAAAATAAAAAGTAAAAAAAAAAATTAATTAAGCCCAAGCACGACAAGTCGGCATGTGGGTGGACGGCGCCGCTAAGGCGTGCCAAGGTGGCCGAGCGCTGTTGCTTAATTTGGTAAAAGGAAAATTTAGCAAAAAGAAAAACAGAGGGGAAAAAAAACAACTAGAGAAATATTTAATGGGGCGGGGCTCGTTTTATGGCCAGGCGGTTGGCTTAGTTTTAGATGTCACTTGAGCGAAACGTGTTGCCAATTAAACATTAATCATGGCCTTTTTTGCACAAATAACAAATAAACAGCAACAACAACAACAACAACAAATACATTCTCCAATTTGCCGCTGTGTGGATGGCAACGCCATAGGCAAAAACTTTACTCACACACACACACTCACACACTGCACATACACACACATATATATATATTCACGTACACAGTGGAGTTGTTGAACTGGTGTTTTTAATAAAATAGATTTTTATATTTAATTGTTAACGCTGCAACATTGTTCAACTGTATGCACTCAATGCCACACATCTCAACATTTATATCGACATTTTTTGTGGCAAACACTAGCGAAAAAATGGGTTTTTTTTGTTGTGCAGCTACTTACAATAAACTGACAGTAAGCACGCAACGTGTACACAATACCATTCACATATTACGTTCACAAGCAATCAGCTGACCATGTTATACTCAACTGGTAGTGGCATGTTAACGAAAATCTTACACTCTGTTATTTCAATTGTATTTCGATACTAAACTATCGATATTTTTTGGTCACTTTCAATGAAATTTGAATTTTTAAAAAATAATACGCATTTCATAGGTTTAATAATATTTTTATTAGTATATTAAAAGTCATATGGTGTTATTATAATTTCTTGAAGGTATTTCGTAATAAGCACACACAGCTCAGCCATTCATCTAAATACTTGAAATTAGCCGATTAATATGTGTAATAAACATTTCGAGTTTAACGGAAAAAAAATTCAAGAAATTTTTGCGTAAGACTTTTATAGTAAATGAAACTAAATTATTTACAGTTTAGCGTGCAGTATGTAGTATGTTTGCTATAGGAGTATATTAAGTGTTGTGTTGGTTAAAAAGTTATTTTGAACCTGTGCACATTTATTTACACAAAAACCTATATTTTGTTACTTAAGTTTCATTCATTTTTTTTCTTTTTCTTTGGTTTGATTAAGTTTAACATATGTATGTATATGTATTATGCATTATAATAGTTTATACTTTAAATGTAATGATTGCTTTGAACTCATATATTTATACATAATTTATTATTCATTTTCTGATTTGCACATTTCAATAGACAAAAAATCATGAATCTTTTTTTTAAAGCATCTAAACCTTGTTTAAAACTTTTAAATAAATTTTTGAAATTGTTTGAAATGCGTGCATAACATATAGTATTTTGTTTTTATGTTATTAATTTTATCGTTACTGTTATTGTTATTGTTATTATTATTTTAGTTATATGTATGTGTGTATATATGCATATTAAATATTTATTTTGTTGCTTGCTACAAAACTACAATTCGCTAAGTAACTTTTAAGACATACGCTTGAGAATGTATTGTACCACTAACCCATATATAACATATACTAGATGGAATTTCTAGAGCAAAAGTTGTTTAATTCATCAATAATTATGCAAATTCTACGCAACTTCGTATTTGCATGACTTTCTTACTCTCTCACACTGCCGCATTAACTATGGCAGCTTACGGCCATAAGGCGTAGTGTGATCGAGTGAGAGGTTCGATGCGGTCATCGGGTTCTACCATACACCATTTTGTTTTTATACTCATTTTTGTTTATTGCTTACTCTCTGCGCTCTGTCTTAGATGTAAGCTCTCATGTAACTGTATGCGCATGGCAAATGTATTAGTGTTTGCTGCGCTCATTTTTGTTCATTGCTTACTCTCAGTGCTCTCTCTGAGATGTAAGCTCTCATGTAACTGTATGTATTAGTGTTTGCTACGCTCATACATTGCACGATTATTTTGGGAATGAGTAACAAAGCGTTGACTTTTTTTGCCGAATGAGCATGCACGCACACTTATGCGCGTATAAGTATATGCATGTATGTATGTATGTATGTATGTATATGTAAAATAGCATTTATGTGCCTGTGTGCGTAAGTCTTGCTGTTTATTCTAGATGTTCGCTCTACATATACAGATGTATATGTGTATGTATGTATATGTCTGTATGGCTAGTGATTTCTACGTTACAGATTTCAATAACAATATTTCATTAGGCTGGAACTGAAGGAGCTGCACAGACATCTAATCGGCCTGTGCCCTATATCTTATGCATTAATACAGCGTTCACCTTTAGTTTATCTTTCCTTTTCTTTCTATTAATTTTGTACAGATTTCTACACAGATATACAAATAGAAACTGACTATATAGCCGACTATATACTGACCTAATCGCTTTGAGCGCTCAATTTGTTTCGATACACATATCCTTTAATTTGTTATTAAATATATATACACATAATATGTATTCGTATTTATGTATGTTATATATATGGTATATGCTAAATATATATTATTATTAGTATTTACTGTAGCTATAAGATTACACATATATGTATGTATGTATGTATGTATGTTTGTATGTGTGTAGGTGTGTATGTGTGTAAGTAACTAACTGCATGGTTTTAGATGGCTCATACGGCAAACGGGCTTTTGGCCCATTTGCATTGTTTTTACCAACTACAGTAGTTAATTACAAGTATTTACTACCTTAATAAAGCTATGATCCCAATTTCAGCTGATAATTTGGTACCTTACTGCTAAGCACATTTACCACTGTCCTTTAAGCCCGCCCCATTTAAACGCGCGCGCTCAATCTACATAGATATATTTGTTCAGTTTATCGATTCGTAGTAGTAGTAGGGACTACCCCTAACGCTCGCCGTCTAGTGTCGTCTGTCTCGCTCTGCTAAAGGGCAATGGTAAATCTTAAAAGAATGGTCCCGCTATCAGACATTTTGAAAAACGTTTAAAACATTTTAGTTTGGTTTCTTCATCGAGTACGAGAAAAAACACACACAATCAAGAAATCAAAACAGAAAAGAATCATCTAACATATAAACTCTGGTAGTTATTTATGTTATCTATGTTTTTGTTTTTTTTTTTGATTTTTTTTCATCTTTGGTTTTTTGTTGTTTGTAAACATAAGCCTTGTTCACGTATAAAAATAAATATGCACTTTCCGACTGTAGATGTGCCATTACGAGTATGCTTTAGATAGTTTATATATATATTTATATATTTACTCTTAACATTCATATATATATATAGTGTATGTACGTACATACGATATAGTTATTGTATGTATCGAATAGGTAGCCATGTGCATATGTCGAGGGAAATTCAAGTAAAGAAGTTTTAGATAGTCTGTTAGAGGTCTTTTAGATATTAACACAAGTTAGTATAGCTAATTCATATTTCAGGTATTGTTGCCATATCAGTTTTCATTTTTCTTGTAATAGTTAGGTACTTAACATCTACTTAACATCCAACCCAAAAACAAGGGAAAATTTGAGCAAAGTTTTAGTTTTTCGTGTGGGCAAAGAAATGAAAAAAAAAGTTTTTATAGAAAATAGAAATTTAATAAAAAATATTTTGCATACATACATAAAAATGTTGTCAAATTAAAAAAACATAAACATATAATAAATTCCGAAATTCTGTTGAAAACTTAAGAAATTATATATATATATATATATATATATATATATATATATATATATATATATAGTATAATATGTATTGGATAAGTTTAGAGTTAGGCTCTAAAGTAGTTAAAGTAAATATATATTTCAAACTATGAACTAAGCTAAGTAAATGCTTATTAATTGTTGTTGTTCTGCTTCTGCTGCTTCTTCTTCTTGTTGACAAACTTTCTACAAATGTCAACTATTTACAAAATATTCTCTGTTCTACTATATAACCAAATTGTAAAAACACTTTCCAATTGTGCTTTGCTCTAATATATTTGCTTTCTCTCTTTTGTTTTTATTTTTAACAAACTATTTGCAACAAATTATATAATATATATTTATATATGTATTAGTATATATATATTATATAGTACATTCATAAATATGCTTATTTTTGTTTTGATTGATCTACTAACATGAAAATATTGCGCGTAAGAAGCTGCACACATCTAGCCAATGTATAATTAATTTACTTTTTCGTTTTTCTTTAACCATAATAGTTAAGCAACAAATTCTTATTTTGTTTTGTTTATACAATTGTTCGAGTTGTTAGCTGTTGTCGTCTGTGCAGAGATTGTTAGTAAAACTATGTATGTATGTATGTATTTAACTGTATTAACACTATTGCATATCGCTTAGGGTTTACTTATTTAACGCTTTGCAGCTTGTCAAGGATATATCTATTCAGTTGGCAGCTGCACTCTCTGCTGCAGTTGCATCCTTCGGCTCTTCGGATTCTGTGTCTCCAATGGGCTTGGGCTCGGCTTCGGCTTCGGCTTCGGCTGCAGCTTCGGCAGCGGCGGCCAGCGCACGTGCCTCGGCATCTGTAAGGCCAAACAATAAACGATTAGGATCAGGCATAAAACAAGTCGAACTTTTGCTAGTTAAAGGATAACAGATACTTGCAGACCTGGCATAGGTAAGTAATTTGCTTTCGATATCTTCAATTTCCATTATATAGGCAGATATATAAAATATTTTCAAAACAGCTAAAAAACTTCGAAATTTTGCTGTTTTTTCAAGCGAAAAACTTAAATTTGCTGTTAATTCTTTGTGCTTCTTGTAGGGCTTCAAACTTCAAATTGTTACCAATTCTTTCTGATTGTTGTGGAGCTTCATTATATATATATTTTTTTATAATTTTGCATATATGTATACACTGTAAAAAACCTTTTTAATGTTGGTTGCGAATTATGCTTTCGTTTTTAGTTATTGAGCAAATCAAAAATAAAAAAAAATAAAAATAATAAATAATTAAATTTAATTTAAACTAACTTTTATTTTTTACAAAATACCGAAATATTCGTTAATAATAAAATTTAGAAAAAGAAAAAATCTAAATAAAATCATATTAAAATTGTTTTTTTTTTCAATTTTTTTGTTGAAATAAAATTTCGTAAAATATAATTTTATTTGCAATATTCTAAAATGTTATTAGACAGCATTGGGATGAATTATTTTTAAATTGACAACTCTACACGATATATATACATATATATTATAAGACAATTTGAAATCTGTTTCATTTTTATATAAAAAGCTGATTTTCCTAAGTACAATTCGCAGCGGGATAAATATTTTGGTTCCATCTCGCTATGAAAATTTAGAGATTTTTGTTTTGAGATCGTATTTAGGCTGAATTCCACGTTTAGATCGACTTACATATATAACATTCGACATATATTCGAGTACTTTGTGAATTTACTTGGACTTGGACTTGATTTGGTTTTATAATTGAATTTTTGTGCGACGTTCTAATAGCTCTGTGAAAGAGGATTTTGTTTTAATATGAAATTCAAATTGGCAAAAAAGATCAAAGGGCAAGGGACAATTGAAATTGAATTAGGTCTTGGCTAATTGAACTATGAAAAGACTCAAATCGAATTAACGCTTTCAAGCTGATGGCCTACCTTTGATAGCCTGCTCCTTCCAGATCTTTTTGTTTTCGGATAGACAGGTCAGCCAGGGTTTGTGAATGCAAAACTTGTTGCCGGTAGTCAGGCTCTTGCGCGTCATAGAGCAGGTGCCCTTTTTCGCATCATCCACATCAATATCACTGTTCTCCTCGGGCAATGGCGTCGGCTTCGCCTTAATGGCCGGCGCAAGTGGCGACAATATATGCTCAAGCATGTCGGACATGATGGTCATGCTGGGGTCCACAATGAAATCGATGAAGCCGATTTGAGATTCGGCAACGAGCGTACTCTTGCGATCGCAGAGCGGACTGAACGGCAGTCCGAGTTCCTTCTCGAGATCGCCCTGTCGAAAGAATTCCTCCAGCAGCAGCATGGTCCAACGATGATGCACATCCCAGTGCTTCGCCGGATGGGAGATATCACAGCAGTGCAGCACCAAAGACAACGCCTTCGACTTGTCTATGGTGGGCTCCTGCAATGTCAGCAGGCTGCGCATAATCTTCAGCTGCTGAAAGTGGAACGTCATGTCGGTGGCCAGCACCATATCAATGATGAGAGTGCGCAGCTCCTTGTACTCTTCACGCGACAAATGCGACAATATGTTGGCATCGTCGTCCTTCATCAGCCGAAAGCTAGCGCTCACATGATGATTCTCCAGCACCGCGCGATCGTTATATAGCAGCGCCGTCTCCGAGCCGGACATCACATGGAAATTGTTAGTGGTGCCCGTGTGCTCAAAGTCGTGCAGCAGCGCCGCCAGCAACGAGGCAAATATCTCCAAGTCCGTCAGCCAGTTCATCAGGCCCGTGTTGCACAGGCAATAGTGCATCGTGTGCATCACATCCACTGCATGCAAATTGTTGTGATATGGATTCCGGAAGCGGCAATAGCCCTCCTCAACGCGATTCAAAAATGTCTCCAGCACGCCCGGCGATATCTTAAACTTGTGCATGGCGCCATATCGATTGAGCAGATCGTAGGCCACATACTTAATCACCTGACCACTGGCTGCCTCTGTCAATGCAAACACGTCGAACGTCCAGTCATCCAGATTCTATGTAGTAACAAAAACGTAAATATATAGTTAGTAAGTTACTAAGCTTTGTTATCAAGCATATATAACAAGTGACTGCATAGCCAAATGGCTAATATACACTAACTATATAATCATGTGACTTAAACGAGTATAAACAAGTAAGAAAATTCTAAGCGGTGGTGCCCGTCGAGGAGATCCCCTGAACCACGTCCGATCTGCGTTTTAAAATATACTCAATTATGTATTTATTAACGCAGAAAAAATTGAAGCTTGTAAAATTAAATAATTATAAAAGAAATTTATTTTGTATCCAAAATATAACAAAAAACGAAATTGTATAAAATATAAATCAATCTAAATACAAAATTTGGAGACTTTAGCTCGAAAAATGTACGAGATATAATTTAATAACTTGATTTCGATAAGGTTTTTAATCGATAACAATAAAACGGGGCAAGTTGTCGATTTTTTAAAACAAATTTCAAGACTCTAGCTCTTTTATGTTCTAATATCGACGCGTTCATATATACGGACAGATGGACAGGGTTAAATCGACTCAGCTGGTCTCCCTGATCAAGAATATATATACTTTATGGGGTCTGCCACGCCCCCTTCTGCCTGTTACATACATTTGACAGTTTAACAAAACCATTATACCCTGATTTCCCATTTTCAATGGGTTCAGGGTATAAACATCTAAGAGTGCTTTAGTCGGATGTGCACGACTAGTAAATACCCTGCAACTCTAGCCATTTTACGCTTACCTCTACCCCTAGCCTCATCAGCATTGCAAAGTTCACTCACCTTAAGAAGTTTTACTACATCAGGTGGAAATTGCATCAGTGTCGAGCTGGACACACGCCTGTAAATGCGATCGACAAAGATGCCAGCGCGTATGGCATGGGCCACCGAGCGGAAGCGGGGCTTCTCATCGCTTCTGATGCGGGAGGTTGCCATTTGGCGCGTAAAGGTGGAGGCCAACCACTCGCGCACCTCCGGCGGCACCGCATCCGGCTGCACCTCAGATAGCTCATCGTCCTCGTCGGCCAGGCGCCTAAAGTAATTGGTGGTTTGGGTTTGAAGAAAAACCATTTATTAGTTTAGTTTCATAAAAGATTTTCGAAAAACTTTTGAATTTTACTTCTTTTTTTTTTGGCTAATAAGTTAAGAAAATTACCAAAAACGCTTAAATGAAAAAAAAAAAATTAACAAAAAATTTGAATTAGCGCAATTTTGTTATTGTTTTTATTTTTTTTTTGCATTTTTTTTGTGTGTTAAATTAAATAAAAATGTTAAAAACAACAAAGAAACCACAAAAAATATATTTTTTAAATAAAATCAAAATTGTGTTAGGAGGTGGGAGAAAAGTTGTTGGAGTTGGTGCTTGAAAAACCAATTTCTATATATTTCTAAATATTTTGGTGTAAGATAATGCATTCAGTAGAACAAAAAGTCGATTTTGGTTAGGAAACATCATCGAACGGGATGCATAAAAAATAAATAAAAACACAGCTAGAAGGCAACGAACGCAATTGAGCGGGCATAGTGCATGCTTGTATGTGTGTGTGTGTGGGTGTGTGTGAAGTGGGTGTTGACTAAAAGAGTTTTTGCTAATTGCATGCCAAGTTCTAGCATTTGACCAGTGCAACAACAAACGTGCAACGTGCAACAAGACGAACCAAAGACGACGACGCCTCCTGCAAACAGACTTCAACTTCAACTTGAACTTAAAGTTTAGCTTCGACCAGAACATAAAGCCTTGAATGCCTTGGAGCATTATGTTATGCTTATAATTGGCATTGATAACAATTTTGAAATATGAAACTAATTGGTCAATGTGGGCGGGCGGAAGCTAAGGTAGCCGCTTGCCCCAATCAGTGCATTTCTATGGCAACTGTTCGCCTGTCGATTTTCCACTCATTTTCCAAGTATTAAACACACACACACACACACACAATCATTAGTTGGAGAAAAAAATATAATATCATGGTTAGCTCGTTATGGCGCAGCGCTGAGCAAAAGCACTTAAGCAAATGCCATCGAGCAGCTTTGGGACTTTAGCGAAATTAGCGTCATATTCAATTATGGTTAATTAGTCGCAGTGCAGCTAGCAAAACGGGACTACCCTTAATGTAACTAAGTAAGTGTATTTGCTTGGGCACTGCACAGTTTTTATCTGTCGATTGCAATTCGTAATCAAAGTTTTGAAGCAAGCAAAAGCACATTTAATTATGCATATTTTATATATATTTATAGCTGGGAATCTTTTCTGGTGTCCCACATCTTTTATAATGATATATTGTCAGCTTTCTATGTAGCAATGCCTCAATTTAAAGGTTAAGCTGGGTTACTCGATTCGAGCTTATCAATAGAAACATCAACACAGCACACAGAACTGACCAATAGTTGTGCTTAGTTTAGTACAGTGTAATTTCAATCTAAATACAGCTGTGTTCATGAAAATAGTAGTGCGTCTGAAATATTGGAAATCAAAATTTCTTAATGCTCGTTGCAAATTTCAGTTGCACTACTATTTTTATGAACACAGCGAATTTAGTAACCAACCAAAGCTATTCAAACAGTCTTTTGCTGCTGTATTCTCTAATAAGTATATATATTCTATAATAATTATATGATTATGCATATAGCAATATTTTAGTTGTTTTACCCAATTTACAATGTAAAATCTGGCCTTAAGGTATATATAATCAATACCTCCAATTATTTTTTAATTAAAGAAGCTCAATACATGATGGCCTTAATTATTTCGAGACGGATTCAAAACTGTCTTGCAGAACGCTAACTTGCATAAATATCAATTTCTACTAATAAATCTGTTAGAATTTAGTAACTGAGCCAGACTATATTTTTCTTTTCCGTAATTCTTTAAGTGGGGAATCCGTAACTTAAGCCTGTATAGCAGGTGCTGCAACATCATAAAAACAGTATCTAAAGACAATATCTGAAAGTAGTAATTGAAAAACTTCAATATATCTATTAATATATAAGCTTCTTTCAATTTCTTCCTTCCTTATGCATTTATTTCCTTGTTTATTGAATTTACTGATCCGCTAGACACCCTGCACACCTGCTTCCCTCGCTCTATCACGCTTCAAGTCAAGTCTCTTTCTAGAGACCTTCCAGCGCTATAATTTGCATAAATATCAACTTCTACTAACAATAAATCAGTCAGAATTGAGTAACATGAGCCAGACTATATTTTTCTTTGAGAAGTTTTTTGAAGTGGGAAATCCGAAACTTGAGCTGCTGTAACATCATAAAAACAGTATCTAAAGACATATCTATCCATCTATAAACTCCTTTAAATTTCTTAAAAATATTTCTTTTCCTTATCCTTATATCTTTCACTCTTCAAGTCAAGTTTCTTTCTAGAGACCTTCCAGCGATGATAGTTAAAGTTTTTTTTTAAAGTTTAATAGATGTTATTAAGGAAATGAGTAGTTCTTTTAGATATTTCACTAAAAAAAATATATATACATTTTTAAAATATATAGTTTTCTTTTAAAACAGTATTTTAAATAAACTCATTTCATGATTTAGCCTTTGTCGAATATATATCATATAAATAACTAGATTTCCATCAAGTTTCCGTTAGTTCAAGCCACAAATTGCATTCAATTTAAAAAAATGTATGGCATTTGGACTCATTTTCCCATTTCTCATTTCTAAGTTGACTTCCTCTCGGCCAACAAGAGCTTTCGAATAGCTGAAAGTCTAGAAATTTCTCGTTCGCCTCTGCAGAAATAGTTCAGCATAGTTTGTGGGCTCTCTTAAGCCACACGCTGGCAAAGTTATATAACTTCCACCGCAATGTATGAGTATGCGGCTTCCTGGACATAGCCCCCCCCCCATTCCTTCTATCTAGCGAGTCCCGTTATAGTGGCCCATAATTTTGGTGGCTATTTGTGCAATTGCCATGTGCGAGTGTCAAGTGCTACGACGACTAAGGCAAATACACTTCACTCCTTTTGCATAGTTACTGTTTTTTTTTTGGTATAACTACTAAATTGTGGAGTCAGTTAACTTGGATTTATTTATGTAATACCATTCCGTTTTCATGGCATGCTCCGCTTCAGTGGCACACAACATTGTTTATTAACTGTTTTAACTTGTTTTAAAGTTTATAACCGTATAGCAATTGTATAACAGTAGTATTTGAACTGTGTTCAGTTCTACTTTATGTTGGTCGCACCTTTTCTTCTTTTCCTGCGTCTCCTTGGCGCGATACTGAATTATGAACTGTATTAGTTCGACGGTTATGACGCTTTGACGGCTGCTTTCACGCCTCAGGCGACTCATCGCAACGATCACGAAGCTAATGCTTCTGATTCTGTTCGCCAGAGGCGCTGTTCGCTCTGCTGCTGTTGCTGCTGCTGCTGCGGCTGCGGCTGGTTGTGCTGCTGCTATTCCTTTAACTGTTGTTCTTGTTGTTGTCGTTGTTGTTGCTGGTGTAGACATGGAGCGGCGTTGACTTTGCGTCAATGTCAGCTATTTTTTTGCTCTATCTATGCTCGCATTGGCATTGGCACACTCGAAATTAACCGTAATTTATCACTGTACAGCAGCGCGCGGAAGAGTGCAAGCGAGTGAGAGAGTGAGAGAGAGCGCGAGCTTAACCAGTGTTGCTGTCTCACACAACAGTTTGCAATTAGCGCCAAATTCGCTTTTAATGATGACAACGGCGCGGAGACAAGGCGACAGAAAGAACACACGTGTGCAAATATTTGGGCAGCTTTTTTTTATTTTTTCTTGTATTCTTTTCTTTTTTGTTGGCCTTTTCGCGTTGTAATCCTTTTGGACAGCAGTTGCTGCGTTGCGCGTAGTTGGCCCGTTGCGAGTTAAATTTAAACTAAATGTTGTGCCAGGTGCGCGAAAGTTCCACAACATCGCGAAACTGGAGCTGGTTGCGTGCCTGTGTCCCAGGCCCAGGGCCAGGCTCAAGCCAGGAAGCCACCTACTCAGAGCGAGAGAGAGAGAGAGCGAGAGCCTGTGCGTGCTGCCTGCTGCCTGCCCTATGTACTATAGTAATTCGTACACTCAGTACACTCGACCACACGCCAGCAGCGGAGCACAGTGCACAGGGCTCTGTATGGGGCATATCAATTATGTCAGCAAACAACAAAATAAATAAAAAAAAGTAGTAATAAAAGAAACGGACTCTTTGGGGCGACCTTAGCAAGGCGCAGACAACTTCAGCCAGCGACAACAACAACATTGAATCCATCGCGTATATTTTTCTTTTACAACTTATTTTCACAAAACAATTATACAAAATGCTAAAAGGCATCAGCAGCAACAACAACAATAATAATAATAGCAGCGCTATAGCCATATCCTGGCCGGCTGATAAACACGACAACATCACGAGCACAAAGGCTTTTCAGCAAGTAACTTCCTCTTTAAGCCTTGACGTTTGCCTTATTGTGTTTAATGACTTTGCATGCCTGCCAGAATCTCAAGATGGCGGACGCCGCAACCGCAACGGCACTCAACATTTCGCCCGGAGGTCAGCATTCAAGGTAGCTCCCCGTCAGCGTTATAAAAGTCTTTTTTTATTCCCATTCCCCCCTACTCACACACATACACACACACACACACACTTTGTGTGTATCGCAAGCACTTTTGTTTATGTTGGCAATTGCATTTCATTTCATTTCATTACATTTCATTACATTACAGTTTTGTAGCATTTAATTTCGCCGCGGCGAATTGCGTGCTAGGCATTTGTTTGCATCACTTATCGGCACATTTGCATGATTCAAGCAGCTCACTACAATAGTTTGTGCAGTTAGAAATCACGCGAGCGGCAAAACGCCTTAATGTAGGCAACAGGTGGCGCTCTAGCGTAAAGCCTTTTTTAATTGGCAACTTTTGCCATAGACATATGTGCGTCTCGTTCTCACACACGTGTTTAGGTGACATCTAATTGGATTAAGCGGAAGACAATATGTCGTTTCATGCATAGATTTCTATTTAAACAGTTTTAATTAATATTAGCTGTGTGTGTTTCTTTGTTGAAGTTTGCAAAAGAAAAGCTTCTTAGAAATTGCATGTTTAGCGGTGAAAATCTCGATGGCAACGTTTTAAGGCTTAAAGCCATTTGCGGGCGAATGCCTAGCGAAGCATTTTGCGGCTTCTTTACCCAACGCTCAAGTGTTTGAGCTTGATTTTAAGGCTCATTTGAGGGCAAACCGACAATGGCGCCCCCAAAAGTATGCCACTTAATAGTTATGCGTGCAATTTCCTCTGCCCCAGCCTGAAGCACTTTTGTTGTTGTCATCGCCAGCGAACACGGGAAATTGCTACCAAATTGGCAGCATTGTTTTCTGTCAATGATTTTCCTGTATTTTCTGAAGGGCCACGCAGAACGGCCGACAGCATTCGCAGCCTCACATGAGCTGAGCTGATGTGGAGCGCGTTGCGTGCATGAAATCATTCGATTTTGTGAGTTTTACAAAGCGGCGAGAGAGTTGTAACTGATATTTTGATAGTACGACATATGTATGAAACTGATAGTTGGGTAAGCAGAGGAAATAGTAAAACTGTATTAGCCAACAGGTGAGTAAGTTACTAAATGAAAGTTAGCTTTAAGCTACCTATAGGGCAAGTCTCCATTTGGAGACTTTTGGTTTTGCAATTGATCTTTACCTGAACTTGTTTAAAAAAATATATAAATTTTTAATTAAAAAAAAAGAAGACTTTTGGTTGTTTAATAAAATATGTAAATTTTTAATTTAAAAAAAGAAGACTTTTGGGCTTTGAATTGTTCTTTCCCTTAAAAACATGTTTTATAAAAAAATGCAAATTTTCAATTAAAAAAAATACTTTTGGGTATTAAATTGTTTTTTCCTTTTAAGATTTAGATTAAGTTGCCATTAAAGTTAGCAGAAAAATTGTTTGATAATATATAAACTTTTTTAATAAATAAAAAGACTTTTGGGTATGCCAAAAAGTTTTTTTCTTTTTCTTTTTCATTTTCAATTAAAAATGTTTATGTTTTATTAAACAATTAACAAACAATTAATAAATAATTTATTAAACGTTTCGTTTCCCATTAAAGCTAGCAGAAAAATTGTTTAATAAAATATAAACACTTTTAATTAAAATAATAAAAATACAAAAGACTTTTGGGTATGCAAAAAAGTTTTTCCTAAGGATTTTCTAGTTCTGTGCAACGTATTGCAATTTACGGACAATGAATAAAAGGTAATTCTCTGCAATTCTTTAGATATTTCAATGATATAGTCCTAAGCCGGATAGTTGGGTATGCAACAAAAGGGTTTCCTCTAAAAACCTAAAAGAATTGAGCCTAAGTTAAGTCTCTCTAGTAATTGTAGCTAATTCATAGCATTTGCTCAGGCAACCCTCGCATATTGCGACCAATGACCAGACTGATTAAAGTGTGTATTCGCTGTGTTCTGCTGTTTTGTTGTTGTTGTATTGTCAAAGGAAAGGCACAATGGCTCGGCCAGCAGCAGTTAGGCCATCAGCTGAAAGGTCCTTGCAATTTAATGCGCCTATTTCACTGACATCCTCTGTGCGTGTATTGGTGTGTGTGTGCTGCTTATGTGGCAAAAATTGTCAGTTAACATCATTTATTATTGATTTTCCCATTGTATGTCCATGTTTTGCTGTCTTTCAAAGCATTTTTGCTGTTATTGTCTATATATTCTTTTTGGGTCACTTAGTCGTATTGCTGCCCCTTGCCTTTGCCTTGTCTGCTCGGCCTAATGTTTCACGCGAAAGATGATTGATGACTGCGAGCCGTTATATCCATATAAATGCTACTAGCCACCAAAATTTTTGCTAACTGTTACGATTTCGTTAGTATATAACTGCTTAGAGACATCTATGTATCAGAGAGCGACCTTCAACTTAACAGCTTGACCTAATTTCATTCCATTCCCATTTTGATACTCGTTCGCGATGTGAAGAGAGCATATTGGTGTGCTGGCAATGCTCTCTATGAACTGTATTACTTGGTATTTGGCACCGCTCCCAGCTGAAAATATATAGCTTATAAAGCTACGCATCTTTGGGGCGTGGCAATTACAGTCGAACTGCGAGTTCTATAGTTTTTAGAGCTAGAGCCAGCAGGTCACTGTTAAAGTACCCCACTGGGGGCGTGGCAAATATATATAAATAATTTAAAATATAAATTTAATAATTTCTCTACTAATCAATTTATAAATAATGTGTTCCGAGCATTGGGGCGTGGCACATCCGATATGTAGATGTGGTCATTAAAATAGTAGTGCGAATATATAAATATATACATTGAATTTTAATACTTGTTTCAAATTGTTTTTTTTTTTAATATATGATGTTTATCACAAAATTTTGCAGTCCAACATTTGCAGTCGCACTACTATTTTTATGACCACAGCTGTATGTTGATGCTTCATTAAATATATTTTCTGAACGAGTGTGATGCAGTCGATTGTGCCTTTACTTGCTTTTTTATGAGGGTCTGCGTTTCGCACTGCGGAGCTTTGCGTTTTAATTGCCTGCAATTTCGATGCGCAGGTGAAATGCTACAATGAATCATTCATTGGCATATTTAATGAGTATATATGTATATATACCTATATATATACATATATAGTGTGTGTGTGTGTTTAAATCAAACGTAATTTGAATTTATGTTACACTATGTGGCAATTACTTTGTTGGCTTCGATCGTTGCAGCATGACGGTAGAAAAGGTTGCGTATTTTTTTTATTAATTATGATTTATTGGAAATGCGCGTTTTTATTTGCACTTTCACATATTTACACACGCGTCTGGCAGTGCGTGAGCCCAAAAACTGAAAAACACATTAAAACGATTTCCACCTTATCGGCGCATGAATGAAGCCGCAAATGGCATTTAATTTGTGAATTTTGTACAATTGATATCGACGGGCAACAATAAGAAGTCTCAGCACAAACCATTTATTTTGCTTTGAATTTTGAATTTTTTATTATTATTATTTTTTTTTATCATAATTAAACAATACGAAATGTTGCGTCAGCAATTCGACTGATAAGCCTATTTTGTGGGTGTTACACTTTATTGGGCCACCAGTGTAGCCGTGTGGCAGCAATATTTTTACAGTGAACTGTGCTAGCAACAATAAATAAATAAGATAAATTGAAAGCTGACGAAAGATAGCGAATATCATGGGCTGGTCAAAAGTCTACAAATGAGTGTAGACTTCGATTGCGTAGTGTAGACTTTCAAGACAAAGCAATTACGTTACGGCACAGCTTTAAAGTGAGTGTAGAAAATAAGATTAAATTAAATTTAAGACACACTTATAAATATATATATTTTAGTGGAGTTAAAACATTGCAGAAAAGCATTAACAAGAGTTCAAGTAGAGCTCATTAATACAGTACGAAATGTTGGTACATTTGTATCTGGGGGCAACCGTGTTCGTAATTTATACCTTGAACATACTCATATTACGTAAGTAAACGAGTGTGTATTACGTTACGCGTTTGAAAGCTTACGCTGTTGAAGAGCCACTCACAGCGGCTTAAGATATGCCGTTAAACGAAGACTTTCGAGCTCAAGAGTGGGCCGACAAATGACATGCTAAACTAATTTTTGGTGTCATCCGCACATGTTAAACACTAAATTCAAATGACAGGAGACGCCCCACAAGTGACTTGTCCTGCGGCGTTAGCTTGATTAATTTTTGGCTGACAAGTGCTTAGTAATAGAGAGTGCGAGTGCGAGTGCGACAGAGAGAGAGAGCGAAAGACACAAATCATTGCGAAATGAGACTGTTGTGCTGCTCTGTTGCGTTGGTGGGTGCGGGTAATTGTATTTTTAGCGAGTGCAGCAACAAAATAACACCAAACCCCCACTAAACAGAGAGAGAGTAAGCGAGAGAGAGGGAGGACAAACCGCAAGCGTATAATTCGTTTACTGCTGTTGCTGTCGTTCAGGCTGATTATGCTATGTCGGGCATATTTGAGCACATGCGTGGAGCTGCTGCTACAGACGGTATCGTTGGAAGACGTTATGGAATGGTTGGCTGAGTTGCATCTACATGAAAATGATAATATCAAACAACAAACAACAACGATAAACAATCAACAATGAAATCAACCATAAACGAAATGACGCACCGCCAGACGGATCAATGGGAAGGGATAAGCCAGCATAGTCCGCCAGCCAGCACAGCCCGCAATGGAAAAAGAAAACAAAAATGGCAATTTGTCTGGGATTAGACGGCCAATGAGTTGGCGTGTCCAAGGCTAAAACTCAATTGACAACCCAATACCAATAATGGCAAACCACCAAATGGGCCACCAAAGGCGCTGTCAACGCGGCTAATTACTCACATCCAAATGCTCTGCAGCTTGGCAGGATTCCAAATGCCAAACACTCAACTAGCAGCAGCAGCAGCAGCAGCAGCAGCAGCCACAACAATGTTTCGCGCAGTCAACGAACGCCGAAACAAAGCAGATTCAAAAACTCAATCAGCAGTTGACAAAAAAAAACAAAGAGCTTAAAAATATTTGACGACTCTTTGCATACCCTTTAGTCGAGTAGCCAACAGAATAACATGACTTAGCTTGTTTTTAACATGGAAGTTAACAGCGCTGTTAAGTACAAATTTGACTCTAAAACCATAACATAACTGGGCTTATCTTTAACATACACTTTTACAGCGCTGTTAAGTAACAGCCTTTTTTTGTTTAAATGAATTTAAAGCTCAAACGGAGTTCGCTATGCTAAATTAGAATAGGAAAAATAATAATAATAAAAAAAAAAACTGCTGCTATAATTCCACGCAATCCTTCTTGCCACGCTATTCGTTTAGCTGCAAACGTATAAGGATCATTGTGGGACTTGGCTGCTTAAACACGCCCTTGGGAGCTGTTATGGCTCGTCTGCCTGGATTGGTTTGCTTGTCTCTGTCTGCCAGCGAGCTGAGCTGAACCGAGTCGAGTTGAGTTGAGTTGAGTCTTTGTTGTCAGTTTCAATTTCGTCGCATTTATGTCGCTCAACCCAACGCATATAAATGGCGGTCAATTGCGGCTCTGGCCAACTGGGTACAGATCCTGAAACGTTGCGCTTTAAAGCCCTCGCTTGCTGCACACTAATTATGGTTGCCACGCCGGATATCGTTGCATACAGTTGGCCGCGTTTTCAATTACCTGGCTGACTACTTAATGGCCAGGTGTGCGTGTGGTTGCAGTGTGAGTGCGTTGAAAGCTGCCAAATCGATGCCAAATCGATTCGCATTGACCTTGCTTTGGCTGGCTTTGCAACAATACAAATTTTTCAAACATGTTTAAAAAAGTAATTTTATAGTTTTACAATGTTGCATTAGTGTCTACATATGAGATAATTGGTTTAATTGAGACAAGAACTAAGCGCTAAGAGAACTAGGAACTAGGCACAGTGTTAGATGCATGTTGTGCTACGATGATTTGGCCACGTGAGATTTGGTTGTGGTTTGTATGCTTGTAGGTCGCTCAGAGTGCGGTCGGGTGTCGTCGGTTCCAGCGCCAGACAGTGGCATCGTCGCACACATAGACCAAGACGCTGGCATCCCGGGAGAATGCGATCTGACGCACAGTCGCCACGCTGCGCACATTGTGCAGGGTCGTCATATGGGCACCCTCTGGATCACTGGGGTCCATCTCCCAGACATAGACCTTGCCCTGCTGATTGCCCAGTGCGATGACCTTTTGCCAGGGATTGAAGCCGAAGCGCACAAACCATATCTCGCACTCATCGTATTCGAACTCCGCAATGATGGTGCAGGAGGAGTCGCTGGGCTTGAGCTGTTCGAAGCTCTGGTGCAGCTGGCCGGGCTTCCAGCAGACGATGGCATTCTCGCAGGACTTGGAGAGCACAAAGTTGCCGAACCACTGCACACAGTCCACATAATTGCGATGAATGTCGCGCGTGGAGAAGTCCGGAAAGTGCTTGGTGATGGTGGGAAAGGGCAGCGTTGACTTCTCCTGGCTAAATGTTTGCGACAGCTCGATCTTGTGCTGGAACTCCTGCGTGTTGAGGCACCACAGCTTGAGGGAGTGATCCATGCCGCTGCTCACAATGCGATCGCCGCGCATATTGAAATCAATGGAGAGCACCTCATCGCGATGTCCCTCCACGCCGCCAAAGATGGCAATGCAGACGTGCGTCTGTATATTCCAGAGGCGTATGGCATGATCCTTGCTGCCGGAGAGCAGCAGTTGCAGCTTGTGCGGATGGAACTTCAGCTCATTGATGGCCTGGCCATGGCCAATGTAATTGCCCACCGCCTCGTTCTGCTCAATGTCAATGACGCGTATGACTCCACGGTAGCCGGCGGCGGCCAGCAGTGGCGCGGACGTCTTCAGGTTGTATGACCAGGCGCAGGTATAGAAGACCTCATCGGGCTGTCATGGAATGGCATGAATTGGCAATTGAATGGCTTGCTTAGTGGCAGCTACTTACATCCGGATCTGCATAGCAGTGGAGCAGCGTTAGGCCGCCCTTGCGCGGACACTCGTAGACGGTGCATCGATTGCTGCCCGCCGTGGCAAACACTTGGGGCTCGTCCTTGCCTAGGAGCGTGTTGAACGCCACGCCGAATATGTTGGCGCCATGGTTCTCCTTCACATGCGTGCTTGAATGGGTAGAATTGTTTCAGCTGAAAGGCCAATTATTTCCTTCATTCTTTAGCTTCCCCACTTACTCGTATTTGTAGGCGGCGCCGCTTTTTGGCTTTGATTTGTGGCTGCGGCGGCCGCGACGCTTGCTGCGTGTGCTGGAGGCCGGCGATTTGCTACGTGAGGTGGTGCTGTTTGTGGTAAAACTGGCCGATTCATCCTGCATGTGTGTCATCCGGAAATTAATTGTTGCTGCTATTAATTTTCGCGTTTTTCATGGCAAATTGCAAACATTCAACTTACGCCGCACGAATCGTCCGAGTCTTCATTGGGCTCATTGTCGTTTTTCACTTTTTCGCTGCTCATGGCACACACTTGAGGCACACAGCCGTTCAACAATAAACAATTTATATTGTTTGCAAACAATTTAAGCAACGAAAACAAGTGTTTTTTTGTTCACTTTTGGCGGCAAGAGACACGCGCAGCGTTGCCACCACGCGATCGTCATAGCGATGGTACACACAATAACAGTGCGCTGTTAATTAACACAGGCAATATCGATAGTCATCGATATGTACATATAGAAATTCAAATTTAAATCACCTATCGATAACTCCCCAAATAAGTATGCGCGAATAAAGTTTACGCATGCGCAAGCCAATTAAGGAATATGAATTAATATTATTGCTTAAGAATAGTTGAAAATATGTAACGACAATTACATGCCATGAATTTAAATGTGAAGTAACGTTTACAAATATGCGTATAATGTATAATATATGTATGTAATTATTTAAGACTGTACATATGCAACACAAAGGGGTCAGGGGTAGTACAGAGATCGTAGAAAAAGGGGTAATAAAGGGGTGTACAAAAAGTGGGATTCATATACATACATATACATAAATATATATATATTTACAAAGTTAAAGCGAGGTAAAGTATAATAAGGGACAGTATCAAGACAATATATATACAGCAGTAGAAAAGGAAACGCACACAATTGTTCAAGTAGTATATAGACAGAAGTTGGATATAGTAAGTAGAGTTAAGAGACAGACAGAGAGACAGAAAATTTGTTTTAATATTTGTTTGTATCTGTGTTTTTTCTTTGTTTGTTAACGTAACGTAACAACGTAAAAGACAACTGAAACATTAAATATTGTACAAAGAAAAAATAAAAAGAAAATGGAACTGAAAATGCATATAAAATTATTCTAATTTATGCAATATAAACCATTTGCAAGTACGTTTTATTCGTCGACATTGATCTCGCCCAGACCGGTGTGCGCAGGCGTCTTTGTCGCTGAACGGTCGCTTTATTACTGCAACTGCTACTGCTGGAAACACTTTGACCTGCGTCAGCCCCAGCTGACTCAGTTGGAACTGTTGTCGTTGCCGTCGCCGTCGTCGTCGCTGTTGTTGTTGTTGTCGCTGTTGCTGTTGCTGCCGTTTGCGCTTCTGTTACGGATTCCGTGACTGTTTCGAGTGCTTTTGGTGCCTGCGTCTCTGATGGCGACGACAGCAGAGCTCCTTGGCTTGTTTGATTGTCTGCGGCATTTATTGGCTGCTCAGTCGACGTTGCCGTCGCTGCCTCAGCTTCAGACGCCTTGTGTAGGCTGCAGCTGCTATTTGAGTTGTTGTTGTTGAGATTCTTGCAATTACCGTTGCAGCTTTTGTTGGCAGGCTCGCTGCGATTGGCCGATTGGTCGATTGGTGATGGTCAAGTGTTTTTTTGCACAGCAGTTGGCAGTGAGTAAAAGCGAACCGGTACAGACAACAAATTTATGGTACGGTTCGTTGTTTGGCATATTCATATTAAATATTGTTTTTTTTTTTGGTTTTTTTTATAATTTTGTGAATTTCAAAATATGGTTGGCAATAGAAAGAAAAAATAAATAGAACATCAGTTGATAGTTTTTTTTTTATAGATTTTTGTTTTGTTTTTTGTTTTCAGCTGGGGTTAAAAGGCAATCAAAGCAAATGGTACATTAGTTGCCCAAGGAACAAACGTTCGAGAGCCAAAAAGTGTTGCATACGTTCGACTGTCGAACGAATTCAGCCCCAGCCCCAGCCCGAACCCAATCCCAACCCAAACCCAACTCAAGCCCACCCACACTTGGCTATGCAAATCGAACAATCGTGTCAGGATGTTGTGCATAATTTAAGTCGAATGCAACCACCAGGCACACACACTATGTTCGGTGCCGAATGGAGTCCATAATAAATGTGCACTGTGTGAGTGACAGGCGCAATGGGAATTCGGGCATTTAATTGAAACTATGTTCCTCTGTGGTAAATAATAAAAATGCAATGTTGCCTTTGCAATTGCAAATATAAACTAAAAGGAAAAAGAAGAAACTGCCCAAAATTGAATTCGTTTAGCGTAAAGTAACGAGTAATGTTTAGAGCGAGTAACGAGTAACAAGTAACGAGTGGGGAGTAGTAAAGGCAGATGATACGAAGACAGTTTTCATCTGGCGAACACGAGGGGAACCAACTCTATACTTAAGAGTAGAGAGAGAGAGAGAGAAAGAGACATCAATAATTTAATACACTGAGAATTGGAACTATATTGTGTTTTTGGAAAAATCAAAAAATATATATAGATATATAGAGAGTGAGACAGTTCTTCAATAATACGGTGCTTAGCTTTGCAATGGGGATTATCACACGATTCGCAGTAGAAATACTTAGTTGTAGTAGTAGAAGTTATGTAAATTTTGACTAGACTAGCTAAAATACACGCGTTCTCTGTATATGTTATGAGTTAGATGAGATCAATGTGAATTGAAGATGATGAACTTTGCTGCAGAACTGCAGAGCAAGGCAATAATAGTTTAGGTATAGTCAGTTGAACAGAAAATAGCACTACAAAGTATGATTTAGAACGAAAGTTAAAAGAGAAACAGATAGAGAGAGAGAGAGAGAAAGAGAGAGAGAGAGTTAAGGAAAAAGATTGAGTGAAATGATATATGAATTTAGTAGTTGTTGGAGTAAGTTGGATAAGTATAATTATTTCTGTTTGATATGAGCGCGCATTTGGGGCAGGTTAGGGTTAGAGAGACAGACAGAGAGAGAGAGAGAGAGAGAGTTAAAAAAAAATGTAACAAAGTTAACGACAAACCAATAGTTTGGAAGTTGGCTCTAAAAAGACTTACTCTTCGCTCTCAACGGATGAAGACGCAATCTGCCCCAATTTACTTTTACCTGATGTGGGGCTTCTGATCAAACACACACACATGTATAAAAAAGAAAAAAACAAATATATAAAAAACGTGTGAAAGTTGTAAAAGAGAAAACACAAAAACAAAAAATGGCAAAAAGAACCAAGAAATTTGTCGTTAGCTACATTTGTGTTCAAATTGTTTGGAATGAGCAATGTATGTCAGTTGTACTCAGATTTATGAAACTTTGTTTGAAGCTTGCCTTTTGTGTGCAATCCAAATAGAAATTCAATTCAATCAGCACTATATTTGTAGAGGAGACATACTAAAACGCTAAAGCCTGAACCAATTGTATTACATAAATACATAAATATATAAATATCATTTATGTATGCTGTTAAACGATCCCCGAAAGCACCAGCAAATATTCTTGTATTTGGCCGGTTCGCCGTTAGAGTTTTTGATTAGAAAAGAATAGTGCAGAACAGTTTCGAGTTCTTCAAGTGCACAAACAAAAGCAATACATATACAATGCATCCACCTACCTTGACTCGTCTATGAAAACAGCTTCGAGCACACGCGCCGCATAGTGCAGATTGCGCTGCATATCCTCGTAGGCGATGGTCTCATGGTCCATCCGGCGCAGCAAGCTGCGTATTCTGTGAATGCGGAACAATTAACTTTTATTAGATCACAGACTATAGATATAGAAATGTGCCAAAAATTCAATTATCCCAATCAAAGATCTATATATAAACTATGTAAAAATTCTTATAATTTGTTTATTATTTTTAAGCTACTTAAATTAAATTCTAGTCAGATTTATTTATTATACCCTGAACCCATTGAAAATGGGAAATCAGGGTATAATGTTTTTGTGAAAATGTATGTAACAGGCAAGAGGCGTGGCAGTCCCCATAAAGTATATATATGCTTGATCAGCTCGACAAACTGAGTCGATATAGCCATGTCCGTCTGTCCGTCCGTCCGTCCGTCCGTGTGAACGTTAGCTATAGATTTTAGATTTTCCGTGTATATCCGTGTTATAAATACAAACATTTTTTAATTTTTGGATTCTCGATGCCACGCCCCCTTCCCCCAAAATTTGAAAAAAACGTATTTCAAATACTAGAGATTTGTGCTTTGGCAAATACATACATATGAATGTCATTAGTACGCATTAGAAGTTTGGTTACGAAAGTCCATCTAGAAGCAAACCTATTCAATAAAAAAGTTTCCATAATATTGCCATACTGCCCAAGCGCTGCCCACGCGCAGTCGCTGCGTAAACTGCGCAGTAGCAGAGCAAGTGCTTGTGCGTGCGTGTGCATGTGTTGTTTGTATATATGTATACATATATGTATAAAAGAAGCGTAAAGTGATTTGAATATCGCATCTTCCCAGGGTTCAGTGTATCTCTTAGTCGAGCAGTCTCGACTAGAGCACTCTTACTTGTTTTATAAATAAAAGAGAAGCTCACCTGACAGCTGCTTTGTTGAGGGCATCTGGCGTATCGACAGGTGGCAAATTTTCCGTCTCCCATACATCGCCGGCGGAAGTATTTGAGACCGATTGTAACGATTGACGCGACGATTGATCCATTAGTGTATTGAACATTGAGCCAGCTGGGGCGGCGAGTAGGGAGTTTTGAAATTCGGCGGTATCGCGACTTATTCTATAATCGAAGGTGGGTCGCTCGATTGGCGTCGGTACAACGGTTGCATCGGTTAAGAAATTCGTTTGATTTGGCGACGACGGCTGCATTTTGCCAGCGAAATTCGATTGAGCTCTCGACGGGCTATCGACCGTACGTTTATCGGCGGCTGTTAAAGATGCGTTGCCGTTGGTGCCCTTAGCACTAAGTCGCTCGGCGAGCGTCTCACTGATCGGTGTCTGGAAGAAGCTAATGCTGCCCGACGATGGCGAGGCGATTGATTGCGATTGTCCGTCGATCTGTGTGAAGTTCTTGCGACTGTTCGAGCGCCGTACAATGGTAAGTGAGCCGTGTTCTATAATAAGAAGAGCAACAATGCGATTTTTTTTATTTAGATGATTTCGACTGCTTTCATATAAATGAACTGCCAACTGTCTGACACTCGGACCAAGCACACTTTGATTTACTGAAGCAAAGACAAAAATTTTGCAACAAAAAAAAAAAATGTGTATTCGTCAACTAAAGTCAGTCATTAACAGTCAGCTAAAAAGCGTAATGAATAGTTGAGACAAATAAAAAATGTATACAAATGTTTTGAAACTGAAACACACAGAAGTCAAATAATGTTTACTAAGTTGAGAAGGCAAACTAGAAGAGATAATCAGCAAGTTATATACACATATGTTTATGCTGCTAACTTTGATTTGCTCACGGGTCAGTTTATAATTTAAATATTTAATAATATTTAATATATTTATGAACATAAGCCCAACATTTCTCTACGCTCATAGCCGCCATAAGTGCAGCTCATTCAGCCATATTGCTGGAATAAATCAATAATTTGTAGAATGACTTTAAGCTATTGTAACATCACACAATTCTTTATTTAGTTGAGTCCGAAGTGTAAATGTGAATGCTTAACGAACGACCCAGTCAATGGCTCCTGGCATCCTTTGGCTGGCAAAGGCAATGGCAAAGGCAAAGGCAACTTGCGAGCAAGTAAATAGCTAAAGATTTATCTAGCAGCGTTGAGCGTTGAGAATAACAGCCATAGGAATGAGACAAAGCCAGCTCCTCAGGCGTATTTGGCAAACGAATACAGACTACAACAACAAAAAAAAAAAAAGAAAAAAAAAGAGGAAGAAAGGAGCAACCACGTTGCCACCCACTTGGACTGTTAACTGCATTCCATTTATTTTTGGCAGTGCAAGCGCCAGTGGCAAAGCTACAGCTACAACGCCTTGGCTCAAGAAGTGGCTGCTGCTGCTCCATAAAGTTCGCTTTTATGCAGCACTTAAATTTATGTTACACTCGAGATTCCACTGCTTAAAGGTATCACTTGGAGGAGCTGTTACTGTTTTGCCTGCTTATCGAGTCTCCAGTTTCTGGTCTTTCTGAGAGTTCTCTCGCCTTTCAAATTGTTGGGGGTGGTTGGAAAAATGTTTTATGCTACTTTTATTGTCCACTCTGCAAGGTCTTAATGAGTTCAGGATGCCAAGAATCAAAGGCAGCATCCCACACACAAAATGTACTCAAATTGTTGCTCCGTCTCGGGGCAGGTGAGTGTCCGGGGCTTGTGCTTCAAGCTCTGCTGTTGTTCTTGAATTATGCAGGGATTGCACTCAGGGATTGCAGGTTGGCCTTTGCACAAAATGAAAATTTTGAACCCCGGACTCAGTTATTGGGAGCCACGCCCCAATTTTGGCTGTTGAGAAATATAAAGTTGGAGGTTAACTTACTTGCCACTTGACCATTTATTGCCGCATTGGCGCCGCCGCTGCTACCCAGCTCACAGATTGTGGGGCTCTGTGCGCCGTTATTTGGCTCAGTTGTTGATGCTGCACCTGCACCACCTGCACCACCACTTGCCGCAGCACCAATACCGCTGCTGCCACCGCTACCGACGCTGCTGCTGCTGCCACCTGCACCTGCACCGGCGTTGCCCTCCTCGCGTTTAGTTGGCAGAGTCTCCGGCGTGCTGGCAACTGTAAGTATAAGAAAAAATATAGTTTAGAAAATGAATTTCCCATCCTTTTACTTATGTGCCCTTCAACAGGTGCCCATATGGCCCAATAAAGACATATGTATTTGAGTGGGCTATAGCTGCGGGCTAACCCATCCGCCATTAGCCCTTTTGGCCTTCAGCCCTTTTAGTCAAATCTCATTGTTATGTCGCATTTCTGGCATACGAAAGGGTCGACGGAAGCTATTGTATTACAAAGGCTTTGTATTTGAGTGCATTAAAAAAATGCTAAAGAATAAATTATAATCAGCATGAAAGCTTAACATATGCCAGAGGCCAGATCCGATTAGATTCATGAAGCCAAGCCAAATGAAAAATCAATTATCCATTAATTATGATCAGATAGTAATATAATTGAAATAAATATATAGACACGCAATCTTTATATACACTATGGGCTATGCTAGTCGACACTTAAGTCAAATTTGTTTGTTTTGTACTTATTGTTTTCTTTATGAAGGTATTTTATTTAGAAAATATTCTACATAGAAAATTTTTATTTAATTTTCAGTATAAAGAGAAAATACTAATATAACTGTAAATATAATTTGTATAATTTTAATACAATATAATAAATAATTTTGTGCTAAAAGTAGAGCCTTATAATAGAGCCAACATAATTAGTTCATCAGGAAAGTCCACTAAACGAAACTCTAAAATGCCTTTGCAGCTCAATTATTTATTATTATTTTATTTCATCATCTTCAATTTTATCGCTTCAAGCACAGGACGTGATTAGATTCCGTTTAGTTATCTTAACTTAAAAATGCCAAAAGCTTTCATATTTTCTCAACTTTTCAATACAGTTGAAAGTATTTATGGCTAATCAGTCCAACTTGTATTTATATTTATTGTTAAAAAAAATATAATGAACAACTTTCGATTCGATTGATTGAACTTATCTAAATATTTATAAATTTGAACTGTTTTTCTTTAATAGTCTGTCAAGTAGACTAAAAAATGTCTGATTACTTTGCTAAAATGATTGTAGTTTAATTATTACATTGAATTGTGTTGAGAACAAACTATTTATTCATTTTCTGGATTAATATATATTTTATTATATTTTATTTACTATATTTTAATAAAGGTTTAATGGTTTTTTGATGTTGTAATTTTTGTGTTAACTTAACCTTTGAGAGATTGGCTATGCTCCGAAATTTTAATACTAAACACCAAAACTATTCGAATATAATTCGCAGCAAAACGTATCATTCTGGGCAAAGCAAAAGACGGAAGATATTAAATGTTGGATCTACAATAAATTAGGTCATAGAAGTTAAAACGAGAATTGAATTGCCACAGTTTACTTCAGATATCAAGCTAAACAAACATTTGTTTGAGCACAGGAAAGCTAACACGTATTCTTGTTGATTATTATCTTATGAAGTTTCTTTGATCAAATGGGCATAGAAGTTATTGGCGTGATAATAGCTTACACTGGAAATGTATAGATTTACAAATTGAATTGCAAAGAAATATGAGCTCTTCCAGCTTAAAGGATTTTCAAGAGAGCAAAAATAGATATTTTTTATTTATTATTTTATTTGTATTTTATACAGCTGGGTTGAGTTTTAAGGTTTTTAACTATCTTTACTTATTTAACTTATTCAAAAAATGAAAAGTTTAAATTTTAAATAATTCAAAGCTTCCGATTGAACCTTGTCTATGAAGACAACAAAATTTTTTTTGTGCTCTCTAGGTAAAACATAAAAATAAATAAATAATGAAAAACTGTCAAGTAGTCAATTGCATCGGAAACCTACCAATATTTAATATTTCACGACTGTTCATTGATTTAGAAATTGTTTTGTAGTAGCTTTACGAATAGTAGCTCGTTAACTTTATAATACGTTAGATTAGATTAGGTCATCAGAGTTAGTCATTCCATAGCAGAACTGACTTAAAAATAAATTCGACTTTAGCTATGATCAGTTATTTGCAAACTAGCAACTTATTAAAATTTATCTGTATATCAACTATAATATAAGGGTAAACACGGCTGCTCATTCCAGTTACAATGATGTCTAGGAATTTCTCCATTTACTCTATCCGATTATTTGCTTTACTTAATAACTAATTACACTGCGACTATCCTGACTCTCCTCTTATAATCTTGTTATCTATTGATTTTTTTTTAAGGATGTGTTGGTGGGGAGTATCTGCTAGTCGGACACTTCTGACTGGAGCAGTTGATTGTTTTGCTCGTTAGTGACGAGTTGTCGGGTAATTATTGACGAATGGCTCGGCCATAGAGCAAGTAGAATTGTTGTTGCTTTGTGTTTGGCTTTTTATCTATTCGAATATAAAATAAAGCGAGCAACTGTGTGAAGCTTCAGTATTGTCTAACCAGTCACCCAGTCACCCAGCTCTAATCGTTATGCGGGTTTTCGCTCTTATCGCAGTCTGCCTGTTGGCGCTGTTTGCCCTCACTACCGCCAAGGATCAAGACGAAATCTGTGCCTGTCCCCGAAACTTGGAGAGGGTCTGCGGCAGCGATGGCGTCACATATCCCAATCCGTGCGAACTGGACTGCTCCTCTAAGCGTGCTGCGCGTAGTGGTAACGTTTTGCGTCAAGTAAAATCTGGACCTTGTTAAATTCTCGATCTACAAAATATTATCCAATCTAAAAATATGAATCGCATTGTTAAAGTTTACTTTAAAGTTGAAGCTTAATAAACATGTCTCTGAATATTGCAAAGTGAAATTGTTTTTCTTTTTTATTATCTTATTAGGTTTCCTTGATCAAATGTATACACAAGTATATATATATTTATATATATATATATATATATATATATATATATATATTTAAATATCTCTAGGAAATTGTCTCAGATTGTTAGTTTTTTTTATCATTAAGCTGGCCTAATTCTCGTTTCAAATTCTTGATATCGGTTGTTTTATTTTTTTTTTAGGATTGATTATTAGCAGGCATTCCCAACTAGAACAGTGAAACTTCTTTAGAAATTTGCACGTGAATTTCTTTTGGATTGATTATTAACGGATCACTTGGCATTGCAGCATGTAAGGCAAACAAACCGTAGTTCAGTCTTGTTTTACCAGTCGCCAAGATTTAATCGTTATGAGATTCATCGCTATTATCGTTCTTAGCCTGTTGGCGCTGTTTGCCCTCACCACCGCCAACGATCAAGACGAATTCTGTTCCTGTCCCCGATACTTGAAGAGGGTCTGCGGCAGCGATGGCGTCACATATCCCAATCCGTGCGAACTGGACTGCTCCTCTAAGCGTGCTGCGCGTAGTGGTAACGTTTTGCGTCAAGTAAAATCTGGACCTTGTTAAATTCTCGATCTACAAAATATTATCCAATCTAAAAATATGAATCGCATTGTTAAAGTTTACTTTAAAGTTGAAGCTTAATAAACATGTCTCTGAATATTGCAAAGTGAAATTGTTTTTCTTTTTTATTATCTTATTAGGTTTCCTTGATCAAATGTATACACAAGTATATATATATTTATATATATATATATATATATATATATATATATATATTTTAAATATCTCTAGGAAATTGTCTCAGATTGTTAGTTTTTTTTTATCATTAAGCTGGCCTAATTCTCGTTTCAAATTCTTGATATCGGTTGTTTTATTTTTTTTTTAGGATTGATTATTAGCAGGCATTCCCAACTAGAACAGTGAAACTTCTTTAGAAATTTGCACGTGAATTTCTTTTGGATTGATTATTAACGGATCACTTGGCATTGCAGTATGTAAGGCAAACAAACCGTAGTTCAGTCTTGTTTTACCAGTCGCCAAGATTTAATCGTTATGAGATTCATCGCTATTATCGTTCTTAGCCTGTTGGCGCTGTTTGCCCTCACCACCGCCAACGATCAAGACGAATTCTGTTCCTGTCCCCGATACTTGAAGAGGGTCTGCGGCAGCGATGGCATCACATATCCCAATCCGTGCGAACTGGACTGCGCCTCTAAGCGTGCTGCGCGTGTGGGTAAAGTTTTGCGTCAAGTAAAATCTGGACCTTGTTAAATTCTCGATCTACAAAATATTATCCAATCTACAAATATGAATCGCATTGTTAAAGTTTACTTCAAAGTTGAAGCTTAATAAACATGTCTCTGAATATTGCAAAGTGAAATTGTATTTCTTATTTATTATCTTATTAGGTTTCCTTGATCAAATGTATACACAAGTATATATATATTTATATATATATATATATATATATATATATATATATATTTAAATATCTCTAGGAAATTGTCTCAGATTGTTAGTTTCGGTTGATCATTAAGCTGACCTAACCCTCGTTTTTTAATTTTGATATCGGTTGTTCTATTTTTTTTTTATGGAAATGGGGCTTAGGATTGATTATTAACAGGCATTCTCAACTAGAACAGTCAAACTTCTTTAGAAACTTGCACGTGAATTTCTTATGGATTGATTATTAACGGATCACTTGGCATTGCAGCATGTAAAGCAAACAAACCCTAGTTCAGTCTTGTTTTACCAGTTGCCAAGATTTAATCGTTATGCGATTCGTCGGTATTATCGTTCTCAGCATGTTTGCCCTTACCACCGCCAAGAATATAGACCCAGTCTGTATTTGTTTCCGCTACTTGGAATTAGTCTGCGGCAGCGATGGCGTCACATATAACAATCCGTGCGTACTAGCATGCACAGCGAAGGAAACTGGTAGCGGTGTGATTCGAGTAAAATATGGACCTTGTTAAATTCTGGATCTACAAAAGATTATTCAAGCTAAAAATGTGAATCTCATTATGAAAGTTTACTTCAGATTTCAAGTTTAATAAATGTGTTTCTCAATATTGCCAAGTTAAATTAATTTTCTTGTTTATAATTTTATTAGGTTTTTTTTGATTATATGTGCACTCAGCTTACTGCAGGAACTTACTGCAAATGAAAAAGGAACCAAAGTTAGAAAAAGAGGGAAAGAGAGAGAGCTCATATTAAAAAAAAGCGTTAGTTCCGTTAGCATATACAGATTAGTTAATTTGTATAGTTAATTCTAGCTATGTCGATTGCATAAATGATTTTGTTCATGGAAAGTGTTTATGTTCTTTGGCTATAAGCACTGAAGCCATATTAAATTTTAAGATATATTTCTATAGCTATAGAGTTAGAGTTTTAAGAGTTAGTATGATGACTGCTAGCAAATCTAAATCGATAGTTTGTTTCAAAAATAGCACGCAAATGTTGTATTAGATTGTGAATCATAAGAATAATAAATAATGAAATAAGATTCTTACGTAAATCAAATTTTTGTTTGTTTACTGATTTACAACTAGTAATTGTAATTGTGGTGTGTTAGAAGTTAACGTAAGTGTAGATTTAGCAAGCTATTATCAACTACTAACTAATTATAATATATAAGTACAGGATTATAGTGTGTGTCTATATATGTTCGCTATTTAACACTTGCATTGAGATAAATGGGATTTTTCTCGGATTTTCTCTACAGTTAATATTGTACTTATTTGTTAGATCATTTGAGTTTTAGAAGCAACTTCGCCTAAACCCATTTTTGCGATCTAAGCAATAATAAATTTGAGCTCAGCCCAGGAAAAATGCTAATACTTGTGCTAGAAATAGAAAAGTATAACCTTCGGTTAATTTACTCAACTGCTTTGCAGATATACAAATGTGGAACGTATTCTAACAATAAGAAATTGGTTATAACAGGGGAACAGTAGGGTATAGAGTTGAAGAAACATCGACGTGTCTTCGATGTGACAAAAAACCGTATTATTACCGCAGGTAGTAAATATAATTATATATTATTTATGTATATGGATATATACATGGAAGTATATGGAAACAGTTTCAAGTGGCTTGGTTATCGTATTAATATTTATGAACAAATTTTATACTTAATATATTTTATATATATTATATTTCTATCTAAGTATTTAAGTATTTTTTAAAGAGGAATTTCGCTTAGTAAATATCATTATGCAGTTGAAATGAAAGTGATTTTCTCAGTTGTATTCTCATGGCATATAAAAACATGCATTTTTAGAAAATTTTATTAAATTTGGTTCTGGTAGTTTTCTATTTTAGCTAGAGTAACATATCAAGTTTTTTTTTCGAGAACTGAATCCAGCCTTGTGTATTTGAAGTGCTTTGCCCCCTGATTTATAGCTGTTTATATATTGAAGAGATAAAGTTAGTCACTATCAATGCGCACTTCGAATGGGTTTTGCTGATAAGCAATAATATTACACAAATACATTTCTATTTCCCTCATTGATGATTCAGCATAGTCTTAACACAATTGAACAATATTATTTCATTTATTTTATGATTTCTTTTTTTTTTTTATAAATTTTTATAAATTCTTGTTGAAATTGACAGATTTGAATGAATATCTGCTTAACAATCTCCAGATCTGAGCAAATCCAAGCTACGTCCAGCCCGCTCGAGTTCGCGACGTGCACAATCGTATAGGCAGCGATTTGGATACGAGATCAAGTTGCTGGCACAGACAGGATCATAGTTGCGAGGACATGGGCAGATTCTTTTCGGTATTGCCACCTTTTCGTCCTCCTGATCGGCGCTCACAAAGGCAGCCAACAACAGGCACAGGGCCAACAGCAAAAAATTGTATTTCATTGTATTCGTTCAGCAGGTTAATCCACTAGCTACTCAATATTGATACTGACAATTGGGTTTTTGTTTTGGCTGGGCCACTTCCATCGGCTCGTTTGTATGCATGGCTCTTATCTTATCACAGGTGCTTTGTAGTTTGGGGTTTTTTTCTCTCTCTTTTTCTTTTACTGCTTTAAATATTTTGGTAGAGCTTTGTGTGCAAATATTATTGTTATATATATTTAAGAATTTACTTATTATTATTAGTTGTTGTTTTGTGATTGTTGCTTTTGACAAATGTAGTTTTATCAATGATAAACAGCAGCTGTTTTGAATAGTGTTCGCGTTGCCAACGAATTGCATTCTCAAAGCTCTCTCATAAGCTCGATTCGTACTTAGAGATGCACACGTGCCGACTCAGAAAACGGAATCTTTTGCACTCACTGGGTCCAATACGGTTTTCCACAATAAACGAAGTGAAGTGAAACTATTTATGTATTTGATCTGCTATAAACTTATTGCTTATATTAAGACAAACTAAAGTTATACTTGGAAATGTTCAAGCAAGGCAATTATGCAATACCAAAATATCATTTCCGTCTTAGTATTCCTAGTTCCTAGCTAACAGAGTGAGACTGATTGCACAAATAGTTAAATAAAATGAACAAAAATCCTATTGGCTTCAGTTCTTGCAATTTACACTTACAGCATTGCTAAGGAAGCCGAGCCAGCATTTGTTTAAGTTTGTCTAGTGCTCTTATTGAGTCAGCCTGCATACCCCTTATTAATAAAATCTAATTACTAATACTTTTTATTAATAAGTGCAACTTAGCTAACATTAAAGCTTTAAAAGCTTTTTGATTATTGTTTCTAGACAAGCTATTGGCTTACGCTCACGCGCCCATCTCTAATATCTGTCTGTACGCTCTCCCTCTCCCTCTCTCTCTCTCTCTCTTTTCACACTTGCTCTTTGCCTTCTTATCAGCATTGACACTTTTTTAAAAGGTGCGCGTTGGTTGGTCCGATCGTGGCAAAGCCCTTGATAATCGGCAGGTGGAAAAAAGTAATTTGGCTAAAATAATAGTACCTCAGTTAGTTGTGTTAATGATGGCCCTCAAGGCATTCGCTCACTTCAATTTCCATTTCCATTTCCATTTAAATTTCAATTTCAATTAATGGAATGCCATATTTATCGCGTATATATTCTAATTTATTTTGATGTCAATTTGTGCACTCTTTTGTTGCCCAACTATGTACTTTTGATAGTAATTCACTCAATTTGTAGAGCTTGGTCACTGGGGAAATCAGACTGAGCACACGATAACTTTTTCTACTTAGTTGCAAAATTGGCATAGCCATGCGCATTTCGAGTCTTTGGGCTGCCCGCTTGGTAATGCTGTTGCTGTTGGTGCTCCTCTGGCTGCATAGCTGGCGCGGCACGCCTCAGGTGGAGGCCATCATCAATTGCCAGCCCTGCAATTTGTTGGAGGCGCGCAAAACCCATGCAAACAAAGCGCTAAACAATTTCAATGAGACGACCACTACAAAGTTTTGATAGAACAGGAGCGCGACGGATGGGATGCCACAGATGTTTTTGTTTTTAAGTGGAAGCACACTCTCACTAACACACACAATCACAATCAGAAATAGTCAGCAATTTGTTGACTAATTAGCAAAACAGACGCATACTCAGAGACGTACTTGACTCTGCCAAAGCCCCACCGCAGCACGCTCTTTTCAGTTAATAAGATTGCGTTTGCTTTGCTTTTGACGCTCAGTGCAAATTCAACGCTCGACTCGCTAAGTATTGCGTCGCATCTCATCAAATCTTTCAGAATCTCGGCGTATTTCGCAGATACTTGATATTTTTTTTTTGTGGCTGCTGTTTAATTAGCTGAAAGTGAAGATGAAATCTTTGAGTTTGCTGCTACTGCTCAGCTTTGTTCTAACTGTCATTTGGTTTGGTCATAGCGAGGCCAGCTTTTGTCCCTGCAACCTTAACGAGAAGGTTCAGGTTTGTGGCACGAACGGCATTACCTATACAAATCGTTGTGAATTTGAATGCACACAGCGGGACTACAAGAGATTGGGTCGTCAGCTCACGGTACGGAAGATGGGACCTTGCTAAGGTGGCGTCGGCAGCTACAATCATATCCTTATGTCCATATATATAAATATATCTTATGATACAAATATTTCTCATATTTTATAAATATTTTGTTTTATAAATACAATTTGTTGTTAGATTTCATGTTTCCATATTTGAGCAACTGTTGAAGTTATCGATAATATCGAACAATAATATATATCGCTTGAAGCCATGAATTCATTTTTATTTAATTACATATTTTCTATGGGTTTTAAGCTGACTTTGTTATATGCATCTATCAATATTCATACATTTTTATGAATTTTAGAATTATTGAAATTAAAGCTAACGGCAAAGCATTCTAAAATCTGTTCGCAATTTACCCATACATAAGTCAATTATTATCGAAAAATATCGATGCATAAATATGCAAAGTGGAAAAATTGATGAATGTGCCGAAAAGTGGAAACAGGTTTAATTACACTTAGTCTGATAGCCGCTTTCATTGAGCCGCACTGAAGCGTATCGTCGATTTATCGTAGTATGCGTATGCAAATATTGCCATTAAATGCTAATTAAAAGTATCAACGACTACGTCATCAACTTGTCTGAGCTCATTTGCGTTTCGATGCCATTGATATGAGTGGGAGTCCGACTTCGACGCGTCGCTTTAGTACTCGCCTCACGTACATCCATCAAATTGCGCATAATTAATCGAGAGGCAGGTCGGCCGCCTGCGGCGATTGCCATTTCTGGATTTCTGAACTGTGATTTATGAACTGCATTACGCTTTTGTTAATTGAATCACGATACGTGCGACACAAATGTCAAATTACTCAAATGTCACCGTGCAACATTTTGCGAACAACAACAAATACAATTGGGGCACATTTATGAGGCACGCACAGAGCCGAGCCGAGCCGAGCAGAGCAGCGCAAAACGGGACTACCGTTTGTTTTATGACAGGAAGCTGTCAGCCGCGTTAAATGAAGGGAATGTTATTAAAAAGATAATGCGCCGTCGACTCGGCTGATGACATGTGCTTTTATCTCTATGTACTCACGGCTCAACACTGTTAAAAAAAAAGAAAATAAAAGCAGCATGGAAATGGCATCTGGTATCTATGCATATAAGCGAGCCCGAAAATTCACTTAATGCTTTGTAAATATCTTTTTTGTAACACTCAGTGTTGTTGCTTATATATTCCAGCGATAATCAGGCGACTTTGCCTGCATCTAGTTTTTTTTCTACTCAATTTTGGACAATTTCTATTTAAGTCAACTGTTTAGAATAATAAAATTATAAATTAATGTGAATAAATAAAAGTGTAAATTTTAATAAATATTTATTTTGAATTAAAACAAATTAAATTAAATTTTAATAAATATTTATTTTGAATTAAAATAAATTAAAAATAAATATTTATTAAAATTTACACTTCAAAAATAATTTACAATAAATATAAATATATAAAATGTGAACCGGTAGCAAAAATGCAGAGCTACGGTGGATTTAAAAAAAAAAGATCAACCATAGTAAATTAGATAAAAATATATACAATTAACTCGGTAGTTAAAATGCAAAACTGTGGCTGATTAAAAAAGACCAAACACAGCTCAAATAGCTTTTTATACCCTGAACCCATTGAAAATGGGAAATCAGGGTATAATGTTTTTGTGAAAATGTATGTAACAGGCAGAAGGAGACATGGCAGACCCCATAAAGTATATATATTCTTGATCAGCTCGACAAACTGAGTCGATATAGCCATGTCCGTCTGTCCGTCCGTCCGTCCGTCCGTCCGTCCGTCCGTCCGTGTGAACGCAGTGATCTCGCAAACCACAAAAGCTAGAGATCTGAAATTTGAAATGTATACTCGTGTATATCCTACGCAGTACGAGTTTATCTTTTTTTTTCGATAACTCATCCCATTTCCTTATTATCGATAAAAATCGATAACTTTTCTTCGTTTTTGAATACCGTTATAGCTATAGATTTCAGATTTACTGTGTGTATCCGTGTAATGAATACACACATTTTGCAATTTTTGGATTTTGGATACCACGCCCCCTTCCCCCCAAATTTGAAAAAAACGTATTTCAAATACTAGAGACTTGTGCTTTGGCAAATACATACATATGAATGTCATTATTACGCTGTAAAAGTTTGATTACGAAAGTACATCTAGAAGCAAACCTATTCAACAAATAAGTTTCCAAAATATAGCCCATACTGCAGCCCAAGCGCTGCCCGCGCGCAGTCGCTGCGTAAACTGCGCAGTAGCAGAGAAAGTGCTTGTGCGTGCGTGTGCATGTGCGTGTGTGTGTATGTGTTGTTATATGTGCATACATATACATGTATATAAAAGAAGCGTAAAATGATTTGAATATCGCATCTTCACAGGGTTCAGGGTATCTCTTAGTCGAGCAGTCTCGACTAGAGCACTCTTACTTGTTTTCTTTTCTTTTCAAGTAAGCATTCTATCAAAGTTTTTGCTGCCTACTTTTTGGATAACATACAAATAGGATTATGACTTTGCTAAGCTTTCGATACATGAATAACAAAAGCATACAAAAAAGATTATTTATTTATATGATATTGGTTTCTCACAGAAACAAAAATAAAATACAATTTGCATTTATTTAACTTTGCTTATTATAAGCTTTAATATTTAATAAATATAATCTTCGCTCAAATGACTGATATGCATAATAATTTATCATGGTAAATGAGATGCCATAAAAAAGACAACAACAAATACAAATACGAGCGAATGTAACTAATAAATAGCTACTTAGTATAGACCTTTTCGGTACATACTCAGCGAATCCTATATTGCACATTACCAATCTGTACGACTGACAACAAAGCTGGTGCGTTGTTGTTGTAATCGATTTTGATAACAAGTATTTGATAAGCGTAAACCTATTCACGACATCAAATGGCTACGCAAATACCAATCAAAACACGAATCTACCGTGTGCCTTAGAATGGAACTGAACCAATTTGCTGACGCTTAAGGGTTGTCGGAGCTGAATAAAATGCGAGCAAATAGATATGAAAAGCAAGAAAAAACGAGTGTGCATCAAAATTGAGTACATACATCCAGGGCCGACTATTAAATGCCCTGGCAAATATGAATAAACTGTAGTTTTTACTGATAAAGATCTTCAACAGATAATCAAATTTTATTCAATCAATTTGTTGGCAAAGTACACTTGGGCCATAAAATATATTTATATAAACACGGCATATATTAAAGGCTAACAAATGTCAATTGCCAATCAGCCAATCAGCCAACTCTTTAAACCCTTAACCAATTTCCCTTTACTTGACTTTTGCCTGTTGTTTGCATTTGCTCTGTAATAAATGTGCATATAAATGTATTTTGCCAATACAAGAAATGTTTTTTTTAGATGTAAAATGATTTGATATGTAAAAAGTATATAAAAATTGAATGAAATAAAATTAAAATTATAAAAAACAAATGTTTTCCAACTCATAATTTGATTAAAGAATACATTTGATTTAAAGTTATTTTAAAATATTTGTTATTGTAATTTGAGTTAAATTTGAATTAAAAATTATATAATATTTCGTTAATAAAAGAAAATTTGAGTGTGCTCAACCTTACTCTAACTCGTAGTTAGATACTCGCTGCAACCAAACAGCTCGAATGAGAATTGTGTTATTCTATTTATTTGTTGTCTACGCTGTGCCTGAGTCAGTCTTAACTAATCAATCTATATATATACATATATATATATATATATATAGATGTATACATAAAAATAATGTAAATAAATAAATAGTAGGTCATAGGTGATCGATGTCAATTAGTTTTTGATAAGACATCGGAGGCACACATAAATAAATAAAAACATTTACTAAAATCAAAGAAATTAGCATCATAATTATAATTTGTTTAAACATATATTTTTGATTTATATGTTTTATTTTAAGCATTCTGTTTACAAAAGCTACGAAGGCTACAATACCCTTTGATAAGTTATTTGTTTATAAGACCCAAAACATATGTTTGTAAAGCGTGTATTAAATATGAATCAGATATTCGCAGCGAATTAATCACAGTATTTTCTTCACATTTTTTCGTCGACTGTTGATGCTGGCTCGTTTTTTTTTTTAATATGCCAAACTCGCGTTGCTTTGATATTATTAAATATTTACATATTAAAATGTGTACTCGTAGGCTGCTATTTATTCATGTGGCTGCGACCGCTGGGATCCGGGCCTCCAAACAAAATAAATAAAATAAATGGAAAAAATCCCCGAAAATTCCTTGGCAAGGGTCCGATCTGGGCATAAAGAATTTCTTGTTGTGTTTTTATGCGTTGTTTCTTTTTTTTGTCGTTTTCCGACGCAATTCAATCAATGTACGACGTCAAGGTAAGCCAACTTCTGGCGCCCTGACAGACAAACAGACTGACAGGCAGACAGGCAGACAGACGGGTGGACAGGCGGACACGCGACAGGCTGGATTAGTAGGCTGTGCTCGACAAATACAAATACAAATTTTTTTTCAAAGTTAACCTGGTCGATCGAAAAGTATTTTAACTATATGAAAATCGGTTGACAGGCACACGTGTAAAGTACTTGCGCCGCGCCTCCCCGCCCATCACAACTTCAAATTAAGTGTCAAACCCTTTTCATGTCACTTCAACGATTTTCAACGGAATTTAATAAGTTGCACACAAAAATGCTGCAAATGATTCAGGGTTAACACCAAAAAGTTTAGGCTTTGCAGCAAGTCTGGGTTCGAAGTTATTTTGCATATATTTATGCAAACATTTTTCAAATTTTTCTAGTTCTATGCCGAACAGGACGAAAGACGTATCCGTGTGCCACGTTGATAGTGCACCTATGCCCTAGGCAGCTGGTACTATATTATGCAAGCAGCGCCTGCTGAACAACAATGTTGCAAAATGTTTTAATTAGCCAACCAAAAAAGAGGGCGTGCCATAGTGCAGCTCCCTTCGCACGTCCGCTGCGCTATATCCGAATGGGTGCGGAAGCGGCGGGCTTTTCCATTTTAGTGCATGGTCACGCAGCGGAAGTTGGCGATGGAAGGTGAATGAAATGAAAATGCAACGTGCTAAGTGGCGAGAGATGCGCGAAAGCCGACGTGACAGCACGACAAACAATCTGATAAAAACAAAAAAAAAACAAAGGACGATAAAAACTCGTATAAGGTCGCCAAAGTCCATGAATATTTTACATAGCCGAGCAGTTGCTTAATCTGCATCAACAACTTCAGCAACTTCAAATTTAAAATGAATTTAAAGTTATCGATGGAATTTTCATATGAACTTTCATACAGAAGACTTTAGTTAAAGCTATAGGAATTTAATGGATACAGAATCAAAGTCAAGTTAAAAATATGCTTGGTTGCTAAAGCAGGGGTATCTATAGTCAATCAAAAAATGTTTTCTGACTTGTGTGTGATGATTAGGTAACAAATATTTGACTTGTTAAAGAAATTAAACGAACATATGTGTAAATATAAATAAGAGGCCTAGTTTGTGCTAGCTAAGTATACATGTTTAGTAAAATAATATAATTCTAAGTAAATGAAAGTGCTAATTAATTATTAAATAAATTTGTGGATCATGTGTTTTTAAAAGCCATATTTTGCCAAGATTACCAAGTTCATTTTGGAGCAAAGTTTAATGAGGCTCATTTGACTAAGTTCAGATATTTAATTAAAATTATTTATATGTATATAAATATTCTGAAAACTAACTAATGCCTTCTCAAAAGCATCACTGTCTGTGGATTCTTCTAAATTGTAAGTAATTATAGTTAGATTTTAATTAGAACCACAAAAAAATGTTCAGATTTGCAGCTGAAATGTTGAATAATTGATTAATTAGCCAAAAACTGAGAGTGTCCTGTGGATGGCAGCTAAAAAACTTTCTCTGCAACTTGTTAATTGTTTTTGTCAAATGTAATTATCAAGTTTAAGCTTAGCCTTAGCGGAGCTTGTTTACTTCTATATACCCTACACACACTGTCGGTGGATGGTATGGGGTATAATGGTTTTCTTTTCTTAAAATTGTTGAACTTTATGAAAAATAAATATGGATATATACATCTTTGAGTTTGTGGGTATAAATTATGGAAGGGTAAGTCGTAGCTCTTACTGGCTGGTCAGATTAAAGACTAAAGATGCAAGATACCTACTCATAGTATTTTTGGTATTAA
This sequence comes from Drosophila leonis, assembly GCA_035045365.1. Lineage (NCBI taxonomy): Eukaryota > Metazoa > Arthropoda > Insecta > Diptera > Drosophilidae > Drosophila > Drosophila leonis. Next base: position 207,001 of record JAWNPC010000389.1, on the reverse strand, counting down.
TTATAAATCTTATAATGTCATATAGATAAACAGATGTCAGCTGCTGGTTGCCATGCTTCAGTAATAAGCATATTAGAAATATAGCTATATATATATCTATCCTTATAATGAAGGTCAATTATTGCGATAGACCACATGCTAAAGTTTGAAACAGGGTATCCTCTAGTCAGTCACTATTAACTGTTACATATTTGTTTACTTTTAAAGCTGTGTTTCTGTTGCAAGCATTTACAATTCTCATTCATTCGAGCAACACAAACAGAACAACAATGACTTAATTTTCTTTTCAGATGTTGTCCTAGTCCAGAATGTTTTCAGCTCACAAAAGTCGCAAACAACAATGTCAAATGCATTTAATTTTGCACTGTTTGGTCAGTTGGCCTGTGCTATTGCCCTTGTATAAGCTAAATAATACTTTCATATGTGTATCTACAATGTAATATCTGTTGACCGCGCATGTCCATCTAAGCATCTGGTACAATATTTGAGTTGCGATCTATAGTAAATAATCAAACCGGAATCTAATAGTTGTAAACAACGTTGGCGGCTATAAAAAGCAGTTAATACCCACCGGATGAAACAATTCCCATTTCCAACTTCAACGAGTTAGGATGGGTCGGAAAATATTAAACTTAGTTTTGTGCTTGTGCTGGCTGCTTGCCGAGACACAAGCAGATTCTGCAAAGAACAAGGCAAAAGAACTGGACGAAAACTGGTGGCGCCATGAGGTCTTCTATCAGATCTATCCGAGATCCTTTAAGGACAGCAATGGCGATGGCATTGGCGATCTTAAGGGCATTACCTCCAAGTTACCTTACTTTGTGGAGACAGGCATCACAGCCGTTTGGCTGAGTCCCATTTACGCGTCGCCCATGGTAGACTTCGGCTACGATATCTCTGACTACAGGGACATTCATCCGGATTATGGTACTTTGGATGACTTTGATGAACTGGTCGCCACCGCCAATAAGCTGGGCATTAAGATCATTCTTGACTTTGTGCCCAATCACTCCTCTGACGAACATGAATGGTTCAAAAAGTCCGTTGCCCGAGTGGCTGGCTACGAGGATTTCTATGTGTGGCAAGATGCCATTGAAGAGGACGGTAAAGATCGTCAACCGCCTAACAATTGGGTATCTGTGTTCTCTGGCTCCGCCTGGGAGTGGAACGAGGAACGAAAACAATATTATCTGCGTCAATTTACCAAGGGGCAGCCCGATCTGAACTATCGTAATCCTGCTGTGCTGCAGGCCATGGACGCGGTTCTGTTGTACTGGCTGAAAAAGGGCGTATCCGGCTTCCGTATTGATGCTGTCATCTATGTCTATGAGGATAAAGATCTGCGTGATGAGCCTTTAAGTGGTGCCACAGACGATCCCAACTCCGTTGATTATCTGGAGCATATCTATACTAGAAATCAACAGGAAAATTATGGTCTTATTCAGCATTGGCGCAAATTGCTCGATGACTACTCGGCCAAAAATCCTGGTCCAGTGCGCATTATGATGACTGAGGGCTATGCGGAGCTGTCGCAACTGATGGACTACTATGAGGACGATAATGGCGTTCAGGGCGCCAATTTCCCCTTCAACTTTGACTTTATTACCGAACTGAATTCAGAGTCTACGGCTCAGGACTTTGTCTTCTATATTCAGAGATGGTTGATCTATATGCCGCCTGGTCACTCAGCTAACTGGGTGATGGGCAATCATGACAATCCGCGCGTCGCTTCCAGATATGGTGTTAGGTCGATCGACGCCATGAACATGCTATTGATGACTCTACCGGGCATTGGAATTACCTACAACGTAAGAGGGCCAAATGAATTTTACTCTGTGTGTCTATTTGATTTCTGATTTCGTGTTTAGGGCGAGGAGCTGGGCATGGAGGACTATCGTGACATTAGCTGGGACGATACTGTGGATCAGCCCGCATGTGAGGCTGGCAAAGAGAACTTCAAGTGGATTTCACGTGATCCCGAGCGCACGCCTATGCAGTGGAGTGATGGGAAGAATGCTGGCTTCTCCACAGCCGATTCCACCTGGTTGCCTGTCCACCCGAACTATCAGGAGGTGAATCTAGTCAACCAGCAGTTGGCTCCGTTCAGTCATTACAAGGTCTACCAGTCGCTGATCAAGTTAAGGAGTTCGAAGGTTCTACAGGAGGGTACATACACAGCCGAGGCTCTTAATCGACGTGTTTTTGCACTCAAGCGGTAAGTGGGATACGATTTTGATGGTGAAATTACCATCTTTCATATTGTCTCTCCGTACATTGCAGCGAGCTGAGGGGCCAACCTAGCCTGTTGACCGTCATAAACGTGAGCAATCGCACACAGCAAGTGGATGTCAGCAACTTTATCGATATACCCAATCGTCTCACCCTTCTGGTTGTCGGCGTCAACTCCCAGTACAGAGTGGGCGAACGTCTCCAGCCAGCTGAAATCAGATTGACACCCTACGAAGGTTTAGTTATACAGCTTAAGCCTAGCAAGTAACTGAACATATTACGAATGCTACAAATAAAGGTTATTATGAAAAATGAATCAAAGTGTATTCAGATGACTTAGAGGGAACATAGGAGATTTGGAGATTTCTAGGTGCAAGGTTCTATCCAAAACCTGGCTTGAGGTTTTATTTGTAAATCTGAATCTACGCATTTCACGAACTTTTAACTTTTAATCATAGGCTCGTCTAATACAAATTTTCATAAATTTTACATTTAAGCCGATAATATAATTATTATTAAATTATACATAGTTTGTCTTGAAATAGATCAGGTTATCTCACCCGGCTCTTGATCTGACGATATTTTATATTTCAGAAAAAATAACATTTTTTGAAAATGATTTTATGAAGCTAGCACAAAATACAAAAATAAATAAATTTTAAATAAATAAAAAAGTAGTTTCATCATTACAAAATAATAATAAACAATTATTTGTCAAGGCAACCAGTCTAAAGAGAGTCTTCGTTGATTGTTTATTGTATTAACTTCAAGCATTATTTATAATTTAAAATTCATTTGAATTTCAATTTCATTATAATTCCCAATGCTTATTTACACTTAAAAGCGTTTTGCACGTTTTAATTGAATTGCGAGCACTTTTTGTTGCTGTTGTTGCCCTTGTTGTACCCACCCAGCCCTAAATCCCCGCCCACTCTCAAGCTTGCCGTTCGTTGTTGCTGTCGTCGCATTTTCGCCAAAATATATTTCATAACTGTTAACACGGCTGGGCAGCTGTAGATAAATTTGCTGTTGAGCTTAATTAAAAGCCCTTTTATGCTTAGAATTGACAAGGTGGATGCTGTGAGTGACGACGTGGATGTCAAGTGGATCGTAAGCTTGTGCTAGCATTTATCAGCTGCGCCACACACAACTCTCTCAGCTTTCAGTTGATCACAGCTGCTGAAAGCGAAGTGACGTGTTGTGAGTCGGGAGGGTTGCGATTTCTTCTAGTTTGTGTTTGCATATTTTGTGGAGAGTAAATTTTGTGGTAGGTAATGAGAGAGCAAGAAAGAGACATGATTGCTATCATTGCTTTTGCATGGTAGAGAGAATGAGAGAGCGAGAGAGCAAAGAAGCATGTTAGCACAAAGAGGAATTGAAAGAGATTTGAGTAAAAAGCTCCGAGCTCATCGTCTCTCTGTGCTGCTAGGGGATATGTATGCAGCTTAGTATACCAAATTTAATAAACAATTTTAATATTAATATTAAATAAATATATTATACAATATATAGAACTTAATTTGGCTGCCATTGTAATTCAAATTTTGCATTTTATTGGTTGACGCTTTTTTCCAATTTATTATCAATTATCAATAATCAGATGTGCTATGTTATTAAGAGTTAATGACTTTTCGAAATTATAATGACTGCACAGCGGGCAATTTGGAAACAACCGTTTAAAACACAGCTCCATTCGGCTTCCAGCAGTAGTTGCTGGAGTCAACATGTTCGCAGCGCAACAGTTAAATCGAACAACCCAACTACTTTTAATTTGCAGCCTGCTGTGGATACAGGCGCCCAGTCTGAGTATGTCCAGCTTGGTAAGCAGTCAAACGGAGGATTTTATTGACTGGTGGCAGCACGCGGTCTTCTATCAGATCTATCCCAGATCCTTTAAGGACAGCAACGGCGATGGCATTGGGGATTTGCAGGGCATTATCTCGAAGCTGCCGTATTTGGCTGAGACAGGCATCACAGCAACTTGGCTGAGTCCAATATTCCAGTCACCCATGGTCGACTTTGGCTATGATATATCGGACTATAAGGCCATACAACCGGAATATGGCTCCATGGCTGACTTTGAGCAGCTGGTGCACACGGCCTCCAGTCTGGGCATCAAGATCATCTTGGACTTTGTGCCCAACCACAGCTCGGATAAGCATGAGTGGTTCAAAAAGTCGGTAGCTCGCGATCCTGTCTATGAGAATTTCTATGTTTGGTCAGATGGTAAGAAGGATGAGCAGGGAACACGCCAGCCACCAAACAACTGGCAGTCAGTGTTCTATGGCTCCGCTTGGGAGTGGAACGAACAACGACAGCAATACTATTTGCATCAATTTACCAAGGAGCAACCGGATCTGAATTATCGTAATCAGGCAGTGGTGGAGGCTATGGATGATGTGGTGCTCTTCTGGCTGAACAAAGGTGTGGCTGGCTTTCGCATAGATGCAGTGAATCATTTGTACGAAAGCGAAGATCTGGCCGATGAGCCACTCAGTGGTAAGACGGCGGATCCACTCTCCTACGACTACACGAAGCACGTCTACACCAAGGATTTGCCCGAGGTGCTGGCCATGGTGCAACACTGGCGGCAGCTACTAGACGATTACAGCGCCAAGCATCCGGATGGTGTGACACGCATCATGATGACAGAGGCATACGCTGGCCTGCCTGTGCTCATGGACTACTATGAGAATGCCGATGGAGTGCGCGGCTCTCAGCTGCCCTTCAACTTTGACTTTATCACGGATGTGGATGGCGACTCGGATGCTCGTGACTTCGTTTACAATGTGGAAAAGTGGCTGATCTACATGCCGCGCGGGCACGCTGCCAATTGGGTCATGGGCAACCACGATAATCCGCGCGTCGCCTCGCGCTTCGGTTCCGCCAGTGTCGACGCCATGAACATGTTGCTGATGACGCTCCCCGGTGTCGCTGTTACCTATAATGTAAGTATGTCCGCATCCACATCCGAAAGGTCAAGGGTTGGAGCATCTGTGTTTTCATTATTATATACTCGTTCACGAAATCAAAGGAGTATATTGGTTGAGTGCAATGTCCGTGTATCCGTCTGTCTGTATCAATTTAACTATTGTGCTTCAAGGCGTTCTTGAAGCTGGAGAAATGTAATTTGGAGTATATGCTCCTCGAATAAGAATATAAAATATATATATATTCGTTCATTGGGGCATCGATAATCGGGTAATACTAGGTATGTCTTCTACAGTTTCAACTTTGCTAAGTACGTGACCCTATAGATTAATCAAAATTTTAGACATACACCTAGCTGGGGCGTGGTAAACAGGAAAATACTAAATCTGCCTCAGTTTTAGAGCTAGGACCAATGAGTTTCCATCTTCTCTGATTCTGTAATAAATGAAACTCTTTGTGTACCTTGAGCGAGTATTATGCGCACGACTACTTTGGTCTTACTTGTTTTGTTCTTCTTTGCAGGGCGAGGAGCTGGGCATGCAGGACTACCGTGAAATTAGCTGGGAGGACACGGTAGATCCGCCAGCTCGTAATGCTGGCAAAAAGGATTATAAAAAGGTCTCCAGGGATCCAGAACGTACACCCTTTCAGTGGAGCAATGCCAGCAATGCGGGTGAGTTAACACATGAATGTGCTTTAAGCTAACCTCAACTGAGAAATGTATGTATAAATATATATATATTTGTGTATTTATATAAATATAGTTAATACGTTTTAAATTTGTTAGGTTTCTCTACTGCTGCGAAGACTTGGCTACCTGTAAATCCAAACTATTTGGTGTTAAATCTGGCAGCGCAGCAGCAGGCTGCGAAGAGTCACTACAAGGTGTACAAAGCGCTGATTGAGCTGCGCAAGTTGCCAACCTTAAGACGTGGAAGATTCAGCATCGAGCCGCTGTCTCGGGCAGTCTTTGCCCTCAAACGGTAATTATAAATTATTCACTATCATAGAATGTTGCATATACATACACTTTTCTGTTTATAGTACCCTTAAGGACTATGATACACTCGTGACCATCATCAATGTGAGCGCAATGGAACAGCTGATAAATTTAACAGACTTCATCAATCGACCACAAAAATTGATTGTGGAAGTGGCGGGCGTAGACTCAACCTATAAGCCGGGGTAAGTTTCCTGTTACTTGAAATCATAATATATTGTACATTGAACACATGTGACTCCTGCATTTGCTTACCCCTCACAGACAAGCCCTATCCAGCAGCGCCCTAACACTAGCCCCACACGAGGGTCTCATCTGCAAGCTGATCGATGCATAGGCTCAAGATTAACAAAACTCCAAACTTCCATTAATTGCATATCGTGTGACATTGTCACGAACTTGAATAAATCAAATATTAAAGGAACTGAAAATTAATGAATCGATTTGCTCCCTTTCAAATCCAAATGAATTTTTAAAATCTGAACTTCCTTTACGACATAACGAAAAACTGCTGGCCATGGCGTCGCCATTGACATTTCGTTCTGGCAGCTTGCCCAAGCGAAGTATAGAGTCATTTAGATGCCCTGGCACTCATTAGATATAGAGTAGGGGATACTCTACTCTGGGCATGAAAGCATGAGCAATTCCATGATTTATTTCAAATATATTCTTCTTGATCATAATGTCAATATTTTTATTAAAAATAAATACAAAATAAAGTAATATATTAAATACTTATTTATATATTCTAAATTGATTATATTTTGCTTAAATACTTATGAGCTTATTTAGAATGTGTTCCAACATCATTTTTATCAAACTCACAAAATTTATACAGCAAAAATAAACATAAACAATTTTTTTCTTCTAATACTTGTTTAATGCAAGAGTAAATAGTCTTTGGCACTTCGAAGTTTATTTTTTCGCTTCTGGTTTGCTCGCTCGTATAATTTTTCATGTGGCTGGGCGCACGAACACGAAGATTTATGAAGCACAACGCACAGATTTGCGAAATGTCGCTTTACAAATGGCCATGGGTGTGGCCAAGGAGAGGACAGGGCTTGGGGTGTGAGCGACAAGAGGACAAAGGTTCACTTTAATCAAAAGTTTAAAAGTTTCAAATGCCACTGTATGCTAAAGTAACGAACAGGATGCTCGTTGTGCAATTTGCCATGACCATAAACTTGCTCCTTGAAATCATTTGAAAATTTTCCATAAAACGTCGATAAGTTTTAAGCTTAGCAACGACACATCAAATGTTGCATAGCATGTCATAATAAATATTCTGTAAAGCCATTTACAAGAATTTAAATATTGTTGAAATGCTTTTCAGTTGCATACAAAGCTTCGAGGATGAAGGGAAAATTAGCAAAATGATCTTTCAGCATTCAGGCTTTGAATTAACCTCTCGAATCTCTACTTAAATCTCAAATGCAAGTACATGACTTTTCTGTCATTTTTATTGCGAGTCTTGAACTCAAATTTAACAGTCACGTTACAAACGTGGCCATCAAATGTTTTTTGGGTTCAAAGAGTTTAACTGCTTGTACACTAACTGGGTTGTCTACGTCTCTCTTTCTCTCTATATCAGGTGCCCTTTGGTTATCATAAAATTGAACATTTAAATTAGAACAGTTTCTGTCAGGTAATAGTTTATGGCATTTTCAGTTCGTAGATTACTATTTGGATAAATTAACTCTCAAATGTAGTTCAACCAACTATGCCACTGTAGATTATGGGATCATTAGTATTTTTATTTCAATTTTAGTCAGCTTAACTATGAATATGTGCGAGATTCAGATATTCGCCTGTAACGAATATCTATTCCATAACCCTGCAAGGCATATAATATAATTTAAATTGAACAATTTACAGTCGGTTATACCCGATTGATAGATTTCTGCTCTGCTCTGGTTTATTACTTGAAAAATACTTTGTAATTTTCTAGTAAATTAAGACAGACTTTGATCTTTCGCAGCTGTCAGAAAGCCATTTGCAAAGTAAAATGTAAATTCTGTTAATCCAAAAATGTTCTGCGAAAAGTTATTAAAGGAATTCCTATGCATTTTTCATGGGTAATTTGAAGATTGTTTTTACGGTGGAGCACAAAATGGCATAGCAAATGAGAAACTACAATGGGGCGTTGGCAATTAGCTAAGCCGCATTATTTTCGAAAGAAAGTGTTTTGCATGCCTTAAAGCGTTCATCAGAAATCCATTCATTATTCAAGTTTTAATGGTAATTGCTTTTATTTATTTTTACACATTTAATGCTCTTTGATTTCAGTGATTTTTTATTTATGGTAAGCAATCGCAGTGACAACAATCGGCAATTGCAACTTTCGCCTTTTGCTGGCATTGTTTTAAGCTATGGGGAATCGGGCATGAGGTTAATTAATTATATTTTATAAATTATGTATTAAATTCAAATTGAATTTCTTTTGCAGTGCGCAGCGTCGACTGTTGCTCAAGCAACTCATCAAGTCATTTAATGTGGTGCTGGTGGCTTTGTTAATGTACAATTTGTGGCGTCACAAATGGACGAAAGTAAATTTCAATTAGACATTTTGATGCAATGATTAATTTGCGCTCGCTGATTGATTAAGTCATTAATAAAATACACAAGAAAAAACTTGAAAAGAGCATCAGCTGAACAGTGTTCCGAATGTCATTTACAGATGTGGTTGTTGTCGGGCATCAAGTGGACGAATTAAATTTCCGTTTATCGCTGTCAAGCGATGCTGACAAGTGGCAAGACAAGTGGATGCCAATAAGATAGCCAGATATATATAAAAAAAATCGATTTGATATGTCAATTGAGAAATAAGGATTCAACTTAAGTTCTACCATTTCAATTTATTGCTCAAATATCTATATAAATGCTCAACTCATTTATTCCAGCTTTCTCCACTGAATTGCTTCTTATTAATTAGCTCAAGTGCATCAAGGGTTTTTATCAACATTCTATGCAGCTCTACATCTAGTGGATTGCAATAAAATTTCATTGCATTTCTTGTTCTGGTCTGACGGAAAATGTCAACCATAATTCTTTTCCAATTTGCTAAACGGAAACTCCCATAGTTTCGTTAAAATAACGAATTTCCCTTTATTTCAAATTCTTCGAGTGAAACTGAAACGGAGATGAAGTGAAGGACAACGCAGCAGCAGGCAGCTGGAAGCCGGCAGCCGGCAACTGGCAGCTGCTAGTGTAAATTTAACGCTTTACTGACTGGCAAGTGGATATCCTTGTCGCCACACTGATTGCCGGAAGTTGACAGTGTGCCGTTGCGTGTTGTTAGCCATCAGAGCAACCAATAATGTTCTATTCAAGTGCTTGGAATTTAATAGTAGACCGAAAACTTAAAGCTTCACACATATTTGATTATTTTGCCGAATGCACAAATGTTAGTTAAAACATGTTAAATGAAGACAGTGTTTGATTGATATTAAATTTATAAAAAATTAACTGTCTATGTCTATGAAACTAATTGTATTATAAATAATTGATTGAAAAATAATTCATAAATTAAAATTAATTTTTCATTCTTAACAAATTCTATAAGTCGGCTTTTTGATTTATTTAAATGATGCTGATAAATAGAAGTCGCTTTTAAATAAAACTGGAATTGGAAACTGTCTTTTAGTCGTATTTTAGGCTAATAATAATAATATAAAATTACATTAATTCAATAATAACAATAAAACTAAATAAATTATAACACAGAAAAAAAATAAATTATTCATTTGTAAGTTTCGATATAATTTTTTTTTTTATATTTAATAAATATATATTTGTTTCCCAGATAAATATAAAAATATAAATAAAATGGTATTTATCAAATAAAAAAAACCTTGTAAAATATTGAATATGGTTAAAATTGATTCATTTAACACAAATCAATTGATTGTGTTGTGTTGTGATGGAGGGGATGACTGGGTACAAGGACGTCGCAGTGTCTGGCGGCTGCTCTTTGATATTTACTGCGATGTAGCCGAAAATTCATGCAGGAGCACACACGTACAGGCTTAATCCTTTGAGCCTAAAGTTGCAAAATATTGAGTAGCTCTGGGAAAATTGGCAGAACGCGCTGTGCACCTTGATGTCGGCTGAACAGCAGCCAACGGCAGTCGCCAGGGGAGATGGGCAAACGGAACGTAGATGACCCAGCTAATTGGAATCTTCGGTCCAAACAAAATTCTGGTTGCCAACTTTACCCAACGTCCTTTCCGTTCATGTTTGTGTGCGTGTGTGCGTGCGTGTGTGTGTACGTTGCGTTTTCTGTTTGTGGCAGCGCCATTTTGGCCATTTTGCCGCTGGCTTCATAAATTTTACAGACAGTCGCGAAACTGGCGCCGTCTTTTAACTGTTTTTAATTAAAACAAGAGTGTCCTAGTTGGCTGTGTTGAACGGCGAGATACCCTGCTTGTTGAATAAGCCCATAAATGCCATGAAAACTGAATTCTAAAGAATGGCCAAAGAAGAACTTTACATTTACCGATAGCAGATCTTTTAGCTATTCATGTCTTTCAGTTGCTTAAAGATTCTATAAGATTTGTCATTTGATGAATGCCTGATGTGGTTTTATATTGCAGACTAACATAAACTAAACTTTAACTTAATCTCCCGTTGGCCAAAAGTGTGTTATGCTTCTGTTATTTCACACGCTTACAAAAAACCATTAACTCTTTTTTACCCACTCCCAACAAGTACAGGGTATTAACAAAAATGCTACATTGATAATCAGCTAGGTCTGCGTGCGTGTGCTTGTGTGTGCGGTATTTTGCCCTGAAGGGATTTTTAAAATTAATTTGGAGTTCTTGTACAAAATACCCATAAAAAAGATAAAATTTAAGTGGTTTTGTAAAAACTATGTATCTAAAATTATAAGAATAATTTCAATTCAAAGCAATTCAATATATTAGAGACCGTTAAAGTTATGATTCCCGATTATAAGCTTGATCGACTATTAAAATGTAATTTTTATAATATTCCATTTGCTTGCTACAATATTTGAGTACAGGGTATTTGGCAGTCAAAACATACTCATCAACATATGATACTTTTTTACGACTCTACTGTCACTTGAAAACAGTTGTCGGCTTTAATGGCCCGCAGAGAGTAAAAGCCAAATTGATTGGCAATTGAGGCGCTGCTGGCGTTAGGGCAAATAAAAACTTTCTGCCAAAAGTTGCATATATTATCCCTTTAAGCCCGGACAAAACAAATTCAATAAAGCTGCTTCAACTTCAATATTTTTTGCTTGAGGGTATTGTCATGTTGCCTGCCGCCCCAGCTAACTTGAAATATGCATTGAAATGTTTGTGCGTTTAAGTCAATGACTGGAATTTATGTAAATTCTCATGGCTTGCTTAGGTCTGGTTAAAACAAAAACCAAACGAGGGTCACTTTTGGCCTGTCTAAGGCAAAAAGCATTTGAGTTATGCGCTCAACTTTGCCAAATGGTTTTCTTCACATATATATATATTTCAGAAATTTATATACGCGCCATGAAATTATGCGGAAATTTTTTCGAAAATTTTCAATGCCCTTCAAGCTTGTTAGGCGCTTAATTCAGTAAATGCTTTTACTTGTTGTTCTTTAATAAATTGGCTAATGCCAATGAAGAATCATTGAACCGCAGCTAAATTGGCCACTTAACCCTTTTTCTTCTTCTATTTTTCGCTTCCAGTTTCACTTGCATACCCAGAGAGAGAGAGTAGTACATCAATTAGATTCTGCCCAACCGCTCGGTAGCTCGTTGGGCTGCTGCTGTCAATAAGTGATGCCTGCTTGAGTAGGCGGCCCTTTGGGCTGCCAGCCAGACAGGAGAAGGCAGCGGTCAAACTCGTCTCCTCCTGTCTGCAGCCTTTGTCTGCGGCTGACAACAACAAACATGCAAGGATTGAAAGCGGCCGCGACCAGGCCAACAACAAGTGTAATATGTCAATTGAAGGACACACTTCGAAAACAACAAGTACCTATATATACTCACACACACACACACACATATACCGGCAACACGAACACAAAGACAAAAACAAACACTTGACTATTTATTGCATTGTTGTTTGTCTGCCCTGTCGCCGCAGGATATGCTACGGATATTTGCAAAATATTGCAGCGCCCATAAATTGTTGGCCCCAAAGGACGCGCCACATTGTCACTTGACTTGGTCCGGCTGGAGGCGTATCCCCAGCCTTTGTGGCAACTACTACGTGACACAGCAATTGCTGTGCTCTACAAATTCCATCTGGTTTGACTTACATTTTTTTTTCTTTTATATGTTTATTTATTTAACGTTTAACTGAATAACTGATTAGGCTGTTTAGCAGTTTTACGACTTTGTTTGGCTGTCTTCTGTAAGTGATCGGGCAGCACGTAGATTTTACTGCTTCAACTTGATATAATTATTATGATTATTAAATTTGACTATCTTTTGATTTATTGTCATTTTTAATAGGTACTTAAAAAGTTATAAGATTTGCTAATAGATAAAGATGTTTGAGCAAACGTATGCTAGTGGCAGCTGAAAGCATAGCAGACCCATAACAACAACATTTTTTTTTATCAAGTTTTTTTTTCTGAGTATCTTATTAAATAAATTTAAGTTCTATTTATCACTACAAACATATTCATATGTTAAATAAAATCCGCTGACACTTACTGGATTTGATGGCTTTTCCTAAAGTATTCTTTCTTTTGTATACAAATGAAATTCTAGTTGAAAATTCATAGGTGGATAGCTACTTCAAGTTACTTTTTATGCTTTCCATATTCCATATTTGAATATTTTTGTTATTCCTCTTCAACTACTACACCCACTGATGTACACTTAACATATCTGGGATTATTTGTATACCTTTCATTTTAGCTCAGAATTCATTTCAGCTTAAATTGAATTCATGAATTTTATCTAAAATGAACGCACACACACATAACATAAGCCAAAAGTGCCTGGACTCTGCTGGTATTTCAGTTCCGAAACAACTGACCAACAGCTGTGTATTCTATACGTAACTAACTATTTATAAACAGTGTCTAGCTAGGCAAGTGGGTCGGCTTGCCACAGACATGTTGTAGATGCCCGGAAGCTGATGCGTGCGTCCAGCCGCAAGGAGAACAAGCCGCTTTTAAGGGCTGGCACTCTGGCCGTACCTCCTCCTGCTGGCTGCTTGTCTGTGCTTTGCGTATATATTTTCTAAAATGCTTGCTCTGGCCATGCGTCGTATACGCAATCTGCTGCAGTATTAAAAGTTGCCCATAAATTTCCAACAGCAATTCGAAATGAATTGTTGTGCTGGTTAGCAAAAAGGATAAGAAAGAGGAGCAAAGTTTTATAATAGCCAATGCCCGCACACCGCCCAGCTCGTTTTGGAGCCAAATTCAATTTCATTTTCAATTTAATGCTGCAATGGACCACGTACCTGGGCCAACGTTACAATCTGTCGCTTGTGTTTGCCCTCTGAATTGACTTACCTGCAATGAAATGATAGAAAAATATATACATATATATTATTTTATGCAGGGTGGCAGCTTAAGAATTAAAAGTCAAAACCATGGCAAGAGTTTACCTAACAAAAGAGCAAACTCAAGGTGACACCGGATGGGGCCAGTAACGCAACTTCATGTTCATTCTCTTACCTATGACATAGGAGTACCCGTCCAGCGTTAGGACACACTTGCGCGTGGTGGTGCCGGCTAGGTTGCCCACACCACCGCCAACCACAACGCTGGACGAGTACCGTGGATTGTTGCCAGCAGTTGTGGGTCGACTGCCCAGGCCTAGCGCCTTGTGCAGTGCGCCGCCGGGACTTATTGGCTGCTTCTGCTGCTGCTGTTCGCAGCTGTTGAGACTCTCGCGACGTGGTGGTACCGTGGTGTCAGCAAATTCTTCTTTCCGCTGACGCGTAGAGCTCAGCTCGTCGCAGGAGTGATCGCGTTCCCGAACCGGTTCGTCGCGCGCACGCGTCCGTGTACAACGTGCAGAGGAGCTACTGGCTGCATCGTCTCCAGCCTCAACTGCAGTTGTCTCCTCCGGGCTTATGTTCAACGATTGCGGCTTATCGCGACGCGTTGGTGGCGATTCATCCAAAGTGTCGCCCATACCGAAAGTTTGGCTCGCGCTATGATTTCTCGATTGGACTTCTGTTTTAGTTTTAGAAAAAACGCGCGCTCATTGTTAGCGAATTTGTGGGAAAAACTTTGCCTGTCGTCTACGCCAGTTGATTAATTATTTTCTTTTTTAATTTTATTTGAAATATTTAAAATTTTTATTGCACTTTTATTTACTTGGAGCTTTTTTTATGTGAACCACTTTTATATCCGCGCTAGCATAAAATTTAATTAAAACCAAACACACTAAAATGAATCGCTATGAATGAATACGAAACGACTGTCAGACATAAAGCGAGAGAGTGAGGGTGAGTGAAAGAGAGATGTGGAGCGAGAGAGATAGAGAGAGAGGTGGAGAGCGAGAGAAAGAGAAAGAGGGAAATTGCACGCGAGATAGATATTTAGTGCTCGGCCATCAAACAAATAACAAAAATAACAAGCATACGCAGCGTTGTGCATGGCAAAAACTCGATGCAGAGAATAACAATGCAAAATCCAAAACTGAAACTGAATCTTTTATGAATGCTATCAAAATTACTTTTGTGTTGACATTTTTTTGAGTCACTGTTGTCGTTTATTTTTGCGTTTTTACTCTGTCCATACAACAATGGACAGTTATTTGGATCATTCGCTAAAATTCATTTCCCACAGATTGTAGGGAGCCTTTAGGATTTCGATACGTAAACTGATTTGCATAGATGCATTGAAGATGTTTATCATACATTTTGTATCATATATCAAGTTAGGTATACAAATTTAGCTATGAGACTGGAAATTGCAAGCATTAAAAATGCTTTTGAGAGGCTTCCACTTGCCAGACTTGTACAATTTTAAATTCTACCAAATTTGCTTAGTTTTCATTCAGAATTATGAAATAGAGCGTATTATTGAAGACTTTTAAGAGTTAAATCAATATTCAATTTCTATTTGTATATATCAAAATACATTTATCATTCTAGCATATCTACACACATGCATCTATATACATGGCCAGTGCTGTAGCTGCTGTTAGTCAATATTTTTCTCTAATTGCAGTTCTTGTCCATGCTGCTGCCAATTATTTGACTTTACACGCAAACACAGCTGCACACTCCACAGTCTGCTTTCCTCGTCGACTATTTCGATCTGAATGTCAGGCTATTGTTTGGGCTACTATTCGATTCTGATTTTTATCGCACACATATTGACAGCACGTCACAGCATGAGTGTATGCGTGTGATTGTGTGTATGCATTGGTCAATTTATCATTGAATTATATATATGGATCTATATGCATATTTGTCATAATGTCTGCTCATTTATCAAAAATCCATCAATGCCAATGAAAGGAATTACAGCTGTTTTAATATTTTTCATAGCGAATTGCATTTCAATTTTATTAAAAATTGTTTGCTTTAATCTTATTGGAGTTTGAGAAATATTCCAATAATTTCATTAATATATTTTTTTTTCATTTCTTAGATTTCTCTGTTTGTGTGTGCTCAGTTTCATTTTTGCATGTATTTTTCTTTGACACGTACGCCCAATAAAACCGGGCGAGACTTTCAAGGCGTCACGTTCACTCGGGGTAGGTGTATAAAGTGAAGGCTTTTCCCTTTTTTTTTGGCATGTTTACCAATTATGCCACCCGTTTCACCCCACGCAAATATGTCTCGAGCTTAAAGTAGACCAAATGTCAGTTAAAATACGTGATGTCTTTAAAATAAAAACTGCTATGAGTCCTTTTGGGAAAAGCTTAAGGCATTTATATCAAAAACTGATATGTGATTAATGTTTTTTCCTTGGAAGCATAGTGAAAGCCTTGAAGACCCTCGTTAAAATCACTTTTCTTTTGATGTGCCCAAATCGTTTTTAAGTTTTTGAAAAGTTTTTAAATCGAGTATAAATGAATTGGCTAAAGTATTTCAATATTGTCATTCATATTGAAATGTTCTCCCTTTGGGAAAATCTTAAGGCAATCATTTATAAATATCAAAAACTGATATATGTTGAAGGTTATTTTCCTGGGAGCATTGTTAATATCTTTGAAGACATTAGTGAATTGCAGTCAGTTTACTTTTCAGTTTTTGACATTTTGTTTGCACTTGTGTAAATTCAGAAAATAATTTAGATTTTTAAGTCAATTAAAAAATAATATGAACTCTTTTGACAACTTAAAGATTGGTAGAATTGTACAAAATAATAATTTCATTTAAGTTGCAATATTCTATAACTTTGTATTGCCTTCAAACATATTTGTGTCAACTATTCACCCACACAGAGTTGGGTCACTGCATTTTATTGGCCATAAGGTCCTGGCTCATGGCCAGAAATGGTAATAAACTGCTCTTTAAAATCATTTTGAACCGTCAGAAAGAGAGTGTTGAAAATATAATATATCTGACATTAAATTTAGATAGCTTTAAGCTCGCTTATAAATACTGCGCATACGCCATGTTTATCGCTTGTCTAATGATGTATCAATAACGCATTTACGACACAATTAAGGGACTGTCTGAAATCAATGTTCGAGTCCATTAATGCTTAACCGCAAGTTATTAGCCATGCTTTTGGTCTATAAATTGTGTTATCTATGAGGTACCGAGCCAACATAAAGATGGCACAAGGAGTCGCACAAGTCAATGCACGTCGGGGGTTCAGGGAACTCGTGGCATAAATTTAAAATTTGTATGCACAGAACAGTAATAGCGCATAGTTTTTGCCATTTATCTGGCTGTGTTGGTCCTTTGTTGTGCTATGATATCGATAAAACTTTTCAACCCGCATAAATAGTTAAACTAGCTTTCAGTTATGGTCGAAAGGTTTCATTGAACCCGGCCAACTAACAGCGTATCTGTCTGTTGCTAAAGTTAATCAGCCAGCATCATTGGCCACAAATCTCTACGCATTTTGCCATTGTTTTTGTCTACGAAAACAAATGGGTATAATGGTTATGCGCAGAGAGACGAGCAAGAGCAGACATATCAGACTATAAGTAGTATATGTATGACGAGCTATTTGTGCCTTACTGTTTATGTATCCGCCTATTCGTCCACACTGAATATTTTAAAGATTATATTTACTACTATATCAAGCACATAGACTTTTATGATTTTGCCTTTTTCAGAAAAGCAATAAAAATAGATTTTTAAATAAGGCTTTCCTTGCAGATTATAGAACCACAAGCCATGCTTGACATATAAGTTGTCGTATAGTTTTTGGGCTTCCGCACTGCAGTCTTTTTAAGGCACTAAAGCAACAAGCAAGGCACAAGTCAATTACTTCCTTGGGCTAATATAAGTTGTTGTTATGGCAGTGAGAAGAATGTTGTCAAGGACGATGTCGTGTCAGATAATGAGAGACGAATAATAAAAAAAAAACATCCACAAATAATTAAAAGTGTACAATGCGCAGTAGTAGCTATGATACAGGCAAAAAAAACGAATGGTGCTGCGGCGGGCATGTTGGAAAGGCTAAAGGAAAATAAGGAAATGTCACTCGGTAAGTGAGATGCATAAAACACAAACGAGAATAGCTTGAATAACTTAGAAATTATGCACGAATTTCAGATACTCTTTATTCAAGAATTAGCTACATTTATATAAATATATTTTCTATATTTTAGCAATTAAAAAAAAAATATTGAAAATTCGTTTTGTCTTTAAAGTATTGGCAAATTCTTTTAAAACTCATCCACCTACCCAAATTTATTATTATTATTAAGTAAATATTGTTTTGCAAACTGCCTAAATGTTCAGGGACTGATTAAACTACTCTATTAACTAGAGTTCAACCTTTTCAGCAACTTAAGCCTCACAAGTTGTGCGGCAAAGTTGTCGGACCCTCTTCAAGGCTGTTATTAACGAGTAACCCACCGAGTTGCAGTTGCTTTCGTTGTCATTTGCATTCATGCAGTTTCAGCCCCTTTCTTTCCTTCCTTCCACACACTGCTCTACTGCATGCCTTGTCTGTCTCATTTTAATTGTTGTAATTTTCCTCGGGTATTTTGTTGTTGTTTTTGATGTGTTTTGTTGTTGTGTGGCGCCAGCATGACGCCAGCAGCGCACAAGGCAAAGGCTGAAGGATGGGTTAAAGTCCGCTAGATGCGAATCACTGGAAAAATGTTGCGCAGGACTCCAAACTGAAACTCGTTAATCAAACGTGGCGGTTGCCATCGCGTCGATCGATGTATGCAATAACAAACAATAGCCAGCTGATATTCCGTGTAATTGAATACATACATACGAACATACATATACATACATATCTACCTACAAGCACATTCAATATACAAAGTTGTGAGGCCTTTGCTTTTAAGGACAGGAAGTATGCAATAAATTTGTTCGCTTCAGTAAAAACTGCCAGCGAAGGACACAAGTAAGACAGTACTAAGAGAAAGAGAGAGAGTGTAAGAGAGAAGGAAAGAAATATATATATATTAAGCGAGAGTGAGAGAGCGAGATAGAGAAAGCTGCTTCGTTCGCTCATTAGCATTCGAGGCCCTCAAAAGCATAAGGACATGTGAAAGGAAGCCAGAGAGGTGACAAGGCCCAGAAGTCAACTGGACAAGTTTGCTATGTTTTGTGTGTTTTGTGTATTTGTCTTCATCATCATCAAAGCAGAATTTCAATTGCAAATTGTTTTTCCAAGAAGTCCAAGCAATGTTGATCGTTGCAAAAATTTTCTGCTTTACGCAAATATAAACATGAAGGTTTATTTGTGATTACTTATAAAACTACCCCAAAACATACACCCGAAAGATTTATTAGTTGGAATTTAAAAAAAAAAAACTATATATAAATATAATATAATATAATATAAATATATCTACCAAAAGGATTTTGTTGAATTTTGTGTAGTTTAATTTCTTTTAATTATAAAAAATACCCAATGTAAAATTTTAATCGAAAACAATAATATAAATTCAAATTATGTTTTATTTATGCCCTACACTTGCCAAAAATAGATCATAAAAATATGATTAAAAATCTGTTTTTCTTTTCTTGAATTAAATATTGATTTTTAAAAACATGTAAATGCTTTTTATTACCAATCAATGTACAATGCTCATTATGACCTATCGATTTTCTGACAGCCAATGAGCTGAACAGATTTGCCACATTCTCGCTCTACCGTTTGCTTAGTCTAATTGTTTGAATGTTTTAAAAATGTATTTATAGGAAAACTGTCTACTTGACTGAATAAGAAATACTGCTCATTTAGTATTTATAGTATGCAGACTTTAAATGGGGCATACCTTAGCTTAAGTCAGTCTTTTATACGCGCCTTTCATTTCTCTCTCTCTCTCTTTCTCTCTCTCTCTTGCTGTTTCTTTATTTGTATATTGTGAAAGAGCAGCTGCGGTTTTGTTGCAGTCAGCGCACAAATTCTATTTACATATTACAGAAACTGCGAGCCAACAAATGAGAAAGTCGCATTATTAATTTGCCGCACCGCACGACCATAAATAAGGCTGTCTTTCATAAATTTGTTAATATGTATGTGTGTGTGTGTGTGTGTGTGTGTGTGTAGACATCTAGTCGAAATACATATGCGTTTCAAAGGACTTGCCCACTTGCCATATGTTGCGAAAACTGCGGCTTTCTGGCTGGCGTTACTCGGCTCGTTTTTCTTTGAGCGTCACGCAATTTTCTTAAGCAATTTATTACTATTTTGACTTGTAGATATGTGTGCAATACAAATAGGCAAAAATTGTATACCCTCGCAGGCAGCAGACCCCATTTTCATTCATTCTCCCTCCGGGCTTGGATGGCGCACTTTGAATGTCAGAGAGGGACAATTTGTAAAGCAGGCAATTATCCTTATTAGCTGCTTATTTATAGCCAATGTTTGTTTGCTCCGTTTTGTGCCATTGACGCATAAGCGATGAGTGCGTATTGGCGTGGCGTTGGCAGGATATGTTGTGCTTAGTTGCTCGGCGCAACAGCTTGATGATTGTTTTTCCTTGGGGCGGGCTAAGCCAGGAAATGAGTCTGGCATTGACTAAATGAGTTGTCTGCTTTATTAATGTAATTTTCATGAGAGTCACTCCATGGCAGGCTTAAAGCCATCCAAAATTAATGCATAATATATAGACCTCTGTCATGAGCAGGTAGAAGAGAGGGTGTGCTTTCACAGCTACACGACATACGGCACATTGTCAAATCAGCGACATTTTTATTACTCTCGCCTGGGAGTAGGCGCCTCCACACTTCAACACAGCGGAAGTGTTGTGCGTGTGTGTGTGTATTTACATGCTGATGATGTCGTTATTAAACACATAAATAAATTGTGAAAAAAGCTCGCACTGCGTACTCGCATCTTTAAGCAGTAGAGGAGGCTGGCGGGAGGCGGGTCCTTGCTGAAATGTTGTATGTACTTTACAAACGCGCAGCAAAATGAAAAAACTTTGTCTCGTGCTTTTTCGCAGGTTGTGTTTGCATTTCACCAACTCGCACCGCTTCGCCCTGCCCAACCGACTGTCGCCTACCGCGTTTTGTTGACTTTGGGGCAACGTTTTATGACTTTATTTCACCAGCAAACATGTGCAGTAGATGAGAGGGGTGCAACAGGGATGTATGAGTGTGCGGCAATTGACAATTAATTGGTAGGAAGGACAAGTAGAAAGGATGGTTTTCATACTGGCAACGCCGTAGACAAAACTGTCACAGCGCATCAAAATGACGCAGCATATTTATAATTTATAGCATACGCAGTATGCGCAAGAACAGGCTGTAATAAATAGTTACTGAAAAACACACAGAAGAATGCCAAAGAAAGAGTCAATATGCAAGGTATTTTAAATTAAGGTGCATAAGCGGTGCTTATAAGTAGCAGCTAGCAGATACTCTGTATGCTCAATGAATTTCATATCAGATTTGCTTAGCTTGTGCAGATTTTCTATCGAGAGAGAGAGAGAAAGAGGAGAGAGAGAGAGAGTAGAGGCAAATAAACTTAAGTGTAACATGCTGTGCTCATAAGTTACAACTAGGAGATATCCTATATCCCTAAGACATGAGTATATAATAAATTTCAATTTTACATCTCGCTTAGCTTGTTCACACTGTCTAGTGAGAGTGACAACTGAAGGTTACTAATTAGTTGAGAGATTACAAACATGATAACAAATTTGTAATATCCTCTTGCTAAAGGACATAACAGAGTGCTGGCGCCAGCTCACCCGAGCAAATAAGTTGGCGTAGTGAATGGGTCAGAAGCAACTTAAAAGTCATTTTGTGGCTTCATTTGCATGTGGCTTGTCTGTTCCTCGTTGTCTCTGCCATTGCATGTGCCTGAGTGTGTGTATTATGTAGATGAGCAAGGGTATCCAGTACAGTTGGTGATTAGTAGCCAACGTCTATCAACAGTTGCCCTAATGCCCGAGCAACATGCAACACCAGCAACAGCACTAGAACTGACCTCATTCTGTTTACATTTGCAGCTGTTGCTACTAACTAACCAACGCCCGGTTAACCCCAGCTCTGGAGCCAACCCGCAACGCAGTCCTAAGCAGTCTCTCCCTTAGTTACTGCAGTGAATTCATGTGACTATCGGCCCCGTTGGAGCCACTCTTCAACACTTTGCTTGTTTTTGCACAATTGACTGAAAATGTTTAGTGGCGCCCCGGTGCACTCTATCCCTTGCCATTCATTTGTGTGGAAAGCACATTCAGGCAGGCAAAATCAAAGAAACGTTGATGTGGCACGTTTTTAGGTCGACTTGCAACTTTTTGCCTTGCTTTTGCAATGCTTTTGCATGTTGCGGCAGCACCTTTGTCTAATTGTTTGTTACGTGTGCAATGACACTGGCTAAAACTAAAAAGAAACTTAGGTCTGTTAAATTTTACTATGATTGAGAAAATGTAAAGTTTTCAATAGGAATCGATACTGAAACCCTAACTAGTTAGAGCTCAATACCCTTGAACCCAACCAGAGTCTACTAGCTTCAACTTACTTTTTAATATGAATCACAGCTTAAGCGTAAGCCAATTAGATTATATACTTTATATATTAAATATTTAAAGTATATATTTATATTTATTATTAAATTGAAATCCTAAGCAAAAGTCTTTGGAGAAAGACTCTTTAGTATTAAAAATTTATAAATATATAAATACATTTTATGGACTCACATATCTTATAAATAAATTGTTTATACATTGAATGTTCACTTCCATCTAACTTTTAATCCAATGATCAATAGAAATGATCAGCTTGTATCATTTAAGCTCAATGGCAAACCCTTTTCGGCGCAGCTAAGTGGAAGTTGCAGTTGCAGTTGCAGTTGCACAACGTCTTTTTGGTAAAAACTACTTTGTTTGGCACAAAAGCTGATTGTGTGCTGATTCTTGGGCAAAAGTTATTTTTCCACATTGGAAATTTGCCAGTTCGGCAGCCAAACGGTGCGTATGCGCAATCTAAAAGTGTGCAAATGCTGAAATTGAAGTTTGTTCACAAGTTGAAATACTTTGAATAACCTGAACCACATTCACAAATGTGATTATATTTCATGGCTGGGTAAGCAGCAACATTTTCATATTTCTTTTTTTAAATTGCAGTTACTTTGATCAAGTTGCCAGTGGAATTGAAGTGAGGGCGGGGTACCATATTTATTTTCAACTGCTTTTTTATTTTGAGGGGGTTTTTGGGAGTAATTGCCTAGTCTAGAAGCACATTACGTCACATGCGGAGGAAAATCAAGAACGTCATGGCGCGTGTTGAGCGCGCTGACAAACGGCTGACAAATGTGCCAACTTCTGACTGGCCCTGCCCAGTTGCCCCAAACGCCTACGTTTAGTTGTTTCGCAGAATTCCAGGCTATGTCTGTGTCTGAGTCTGTGTATAAGTATATAAGCAATATGCTACATATTTGCTTTGTATTTATATTGAGCATACATGTTTCGAAAGTTGCCACTTTTTTTTTGTTGTTGTTGCTGTTGTTGGGTAAATAAAGAGGAGATGGCAATTGCGGAAGGCGCCCACTGTACTGCTTCAGCTGTTGATGGCTTTGCCGAATCACTCGAGAGCCGACACTCGACACCGTTTGGCCTGTCTGCCTCTAATGATGCGCAATTTCTCAAATCTTACTACGTTTGCCCACATCTAATGGCGTGAAATTCAAAATGGCGCTCAGAGGTTACCCAGAGTCGGGCAGGCAGGCCCAGGGCCACGCTCAGGCCCAAGTCATTTGCCATTTATCAACTTTATTAGCGACTGCGCTGAAAGCAGAATCGTGTATGTGCAAAATGAGCCCTAGACTGTAGCCGAGCTGGCATTACATAAAATGATATCCATTTAACAGAAAGGTTAAACAATAAAAGCCCAATTTAAGTCTTCAAATTTGCTATTCAGATTCAGTTCTACAATAAATAAAAAACTAGTGTAAGCCATTAAAAGGATGGCCAGGAATAAAGAAGCAAGGACTTTCTTAACTTAGTACAACAATTTGAATATTATATAAGCTTAAATTCTTTTCAAATGTGAAACCTATGTAAAATATTGATTCATATGCATTTCCCATAAATAGGTGCGCAGGCTATTCGACGCACAGCTTAATAGATTGAGCATGACACACTTTTTTTCATGGAATCAACTTGAAAGTCTACGTGCCTGAATGACTACTTGTGTCACAACATTAAACCTAGAGAAATCCTTTTACTTCCACCGACCAATCACTTCACCTCACTTACCAACGCGCTTACAAAGTCTTATGGAGAGATTAAAATTGTTTTACTAGCTACCAAGTCATGCAGGATTGTTCATAGTCTGCTGCAGGGCTACAAAGTTTGTGTAAAAATTTCGGCCATGATTTTTGTATTGAACCCAGTTGTAAAGCTGAGAAGTTGATGCATTTGCAAATGTTTGCAACACTGTTCGCTCGTCCTCTGTGTTTTATGTGCACACTTCACAGCACAGCATATAACTGTGTGCCGCCTCCCACTGTAATCGCAGAGCGTCAGCGTTTGCTTTGACGCCTTACTTGGTTTATCGCCTTGAAGCAGAACAGCAGAACAGTGCCGCTTTTGGCAGTCAGCCAACAACTTTGTATCCAAGTCTGAAGTAGTTTCGACAAATCCCATGCAGGTTTTCCCTTGCGGACGTCACTTTGCTGCATTTGGCAGCAGCAACGTCGCATTAATTAAAACCAAATTAGAGTTAAATTTTATTCTTTTTTCTTTTTTCTCTTTTGACTTTCAACTTTCAAACTTTACACTCTGGCTGCAGCATCATTAAAAAGTTCTTAGACGCGCGCGCATCTTTTTTGGTATTTCTTTTGTACCCATACATAAAAAATCAAATGATTAGCAATTCAAATGAGCGTCGTGGCCAAACAACGGGCACCTGTCTTAGGTCCCAGGACAACAGAGCAACAACAGCATGACAGCTGTCCCACAACAAAGTTTTTGCTAATTAAAGAAGCATCAAAAACCGCAAAGCGATGTAATAGGAAAAAAATTTGTAAATTTACTTTAGTTACAAATGGTCGATTGGCAGATATCCTATAGTTTATTGAATTCTGCTTCAAGGTGAGCAAATCAGAGCGATAGGAAGAGATATTGGAATATAAACAAATGATTTGAGATATTTCGTTGTTTCCGGTATTATTTTGTATGTACGATTCACATGTATGCATGGAAAAGCAAATCATTCAAATGGAGATCTTGAGATCGTTCAAAGTGCTGGGATTGTTGGCGTAGCCTCGAAGAAATTATAATGATCGTGGAAGACATTTGGTTGCCGTAAGATAACTGAGGCAATACATTTTTTCTTTTGGTTATTTTTAAAAATTATTTTCATAGAATGAGTATGAATAGGAATATTATAAGTAAATTAAATAACAGCTAAAATATAGTTATCGGAAGTTTTAGCACTCTTGTTTGGTTAGCTGTTATACGCATAAATATTACATATAAAATATAAATCCTTTGACTTAATGTGTCTATCAGATGACACCCTATTGCTTCTGAAAAGTTGTTTTCTGAAATATTAATACAGTGTTAAAGAGCCTGTAATATAGTGACAAATTTCCAAATTTACCTAATTTTCCCACTGGCCTTTGAAATTGAAATGACATACATTATTAGTTTAGCCAATATATATGTATTTACTCGTATAGAGCTTGTTTGAAGCCTCTAACTGAAAAGGCACAACGCATTTCAAATGATATAAATTTGTATATGAATATAAATTGTTAATTAATACACAGATGGTGGTTGGCCTTTAAAAAGTTCAAAAAAGCCGCTTGGCAAAATGTTTAGTGTGTGGGTAGGCACATTTGTTGCCGCAAATTTGCGGGTCGTGCATTTTGTTGTCAAAATAAAATACCGAATACTGAAATTTAAAATGAGTTTACCCAAACATTACGGTCGGCGCCGTGGCTTAGACTGAGGCTCAGTTACACTCGGTTTGGGGTTAGAGCGTCTGTCATGCGCCTGGCAGGCAACCAACAATGCTGCATAGTTCTGGGCGCGCTGAAATGTGAAACCGTTTTGTAAGGATGCAAAAAAATAACAAAAAGTACCAGAAACAATAACAATAATAAAAGAGCAATGAATGAAAAGAACGTTTGCGACGTCAAAAGTTGCAAATTGTCAGCAAAAAGTTGGCAAACCAAAACTTGTACACATACAATTGTGAGCGTTTGTGTGCGTGTGTTTGTGTTTGGGAATAGAAAATAGAGCATTTGGGTAAAGAAAGTTTTTGATTTTTGGCAGGCGGGTCTTTTGTGCCTATTTGTGTTGGGTTTTATGGCGCCCCTGATTCGAGAGCCCAAGCAAACATATTGTCAGTGCATCACAATCGGAAGACGACTTGGCTAACAGCCTGCCATGCAAAGTAAATGTGGACAAAGTTTTTTGTTTCTATTTGACTTGCGAAGCACTCACGTGTGCGTTATTTAGGAAAAAGAAAGTTTAGCTTTGCATTACTCCAGACAAATCAAATACGCCTACGAATTTGAAGTTAGATAGGCAGAAATAGATATGAGACTACGATAATTTTGTCAACGCTTCTAATACTTTAAATGCAAACAGTTTGTGTTCAAGTTGATGAAATTATTGAATGGCTTAAAGAGAAAGGTAAAAGATTGAAGATATACATGATCATCAGAACAAGATAGCTTAGGAGAAGCCAACAAGAATTAAATCTTGATCATCAGAACAAGAAAGTTAATTAAGAGCTATCCATGACTAAACTTTACTTCTTAGAAGTATTGCCAGTGAGCAGCTGGCACTTAAAGTTAATTATTTTGTTCTACGTTTCTACATTCTTCCACTCAATTTTCATTTATTCTGGATTGTTCATAAAAGGTTCACATATCACAGATCAATATACGATTGGCTACTGGATAACAAAATAAAACAATAAATTGCACATATAAAAGCGATAAGGCCTGCGCGTGTCTGGACTGTGCATTTGGCCAATTGGCAATGACATTGGCATTGGCATTGGCATTGGCATTGGCATTGGCATCGGCAACAGCATTTTGAATGTCATTAGCCGACTCCTATTTCGCAATGTGCAGCAGCGGAGCCACAAAAAGATGTCATGCCCAAATAACTTTATCAAATTTCGGTGGTGCGAAAAACCACCAAAGCCATTATCAAGCAGAAGCAGAGCCATCAATATTGACAATTTTCGAATGCGTGTTACCAGCTCTGCTCTGCTTGTGTGTGTTGATTTTATTAGGCTGTCGAGAGCCAGCCAACAATTGTTTGCTTAAAAGTTTTACGCACACCCACCACAAGCACACACTCACACACACAATGAACTTTTGTCAGATTTTGGCTTTGTTTGTTTTGTTTTTAAGGCCCGAGCACGTTCGTTCTCACTACAGTAACCAGCACTGGGCTATGGGGCTTTTGGGGCTCGTCCTTGTTGCTGTCAATGTCCCCACAGATTTTGCACGTTTGCTATTTTGACATTTTTCGTGATTATTGATTAGATAAGCGCCCGACGACAAAAAGAGAAATAAAAAAGAAAACAAAGAGTGCTAAGTCTTCACATAAAATAAAACAACAGAAAAAAAAAACAAAGAGCCAACAACTTCTTGACGACACTTAAGTCACTTAACATGGCCAAATGGGGGCGGGAATTTGATTTAGTTCTGGGCGAAAGCCGTGACTGCTTCGAAACTTAAATAGCGATTCATCATTAAAGAGCTGTCGTTATGGCCTAACAGCTTGGCCGAAAGAAGAGCCATGGCTAATCAAAGTTTGTCATGCAACTCACGCCTGCCTGCTCTTAAATCGTGTCCTGCCATCATTATGTACATATATAAATATATTTTTGGACAGGTGTTTCTGAAATGCGTTTCGCCTTTATTTGAACAAGCTTGTGGCCAAAGAACAGCCCTAAAATGAAATGGCAAAGAGTGGGAGGTGCTGTATTACCGTATTACTTATAAGCCTGTGCTGTCAGAGATTAGATTGAATGAAAATGTCGAGAGATGTCTTGGGGCTGATCACCAAAGCCTATTATATGTCATTTTGTTCGATTTGAGATAAGAGATTTCCGTTTAAAGCCTGCTTGAATAATACAAATTATTTTATTTGGGAGTAGGGATACGAGATGTTCATTTCTCATAAATAAAAATAAATATTTGTGGCATTTTATCGCAACAAAGTTTTTTATCTTTTACTAAAGCGGTTCAGCTGTTAAGTCTCCCTTATTTTCATAAATTATTTTGTTATTGATAAAAACCTAAATATTAAAAAAAATCTTATAAGAGAATTTTTGATTAGATATTCAAATATAATTTAAAAATCTCCTTTAAACAGCTTTTGATTAAGAATACTTTTATCTTCGAATTACAATAGAACTTTAAAACCTACTGCTATGTTAACAATTCTTTGAAGATAAATTTAAAATGTATATTTTGCTATTCAAATTTCTTCACATTCAAATGCGAAATTGCGGCGAAAGGGTGTTTTAGCCAATTGACAACAATTGCATACCTGTTGTGATGGCACCTGCCAAAATTGGGTAGGCTTTGTGTCAGTCAATCAAATTGCTCAAAGAGGCATTTAATTTTTATAGCTGTCAGCTATTGTATAGCTCATCAGCGCCTAAACCGCCCCCAGACTGGCCTACAATATCAAACAAAGAGGAAAGACAATGCGATATGGCAACAAAACAATAGATAGGAAATCTACATGGCGACAAGTTAAAATAAGTGAGAGTGTTGTAACTGGCAGAAAGCGGAGAGACTACGAGATATCCTACAAACTGTGGATTATCACTTATGAGTATTTTTGTATATATGTATGTATGTATATACGTATCGAATATATCTGCTAAACAATAAACAAAACTCTAAAATCAAATTTTAATTTAATTTTTGAAGAAAATGTTAAAAAGTTAAACAGTTTTAAGACTACATAAGCTCTAGTATATTTAACTCTTTCAGTGTCAGGACAGATATAGACCCGACTCAGGTACGTGTTCCTTGCCGAGAATAATATATAAAGAACCAATTTCTCATGCTGTCACATACTCTTGCACAATATTATGATACTCCTTTCTAATATTTATTTGCAATTTTAAGAGGGTATGCGAAGCAGATAAAAAGGAGACCCGACAGATGAAATGGCACACGTTCAATTTTTCAGAGCATTTTTCGAGCATTCCGCTTAGCCTCCGCCCGCTGCTTAACATTTGATCATTGCCTTACTTTGCATATTCAAATATTTTGTTGTGTTGTGTTTGTGCTCTCGGTGGCAAAATACAATTGGTTTGCTCTCTGTTTTTATGTTCGCTCTTGCGTCTAAATTTATCTATAAACAAAGTTTTTTTTTATACATGGGCGACATTTGGCCTGTTTATAATATAGTAAAAAAAGCTGTTGTGGCTGGCTAATTGAATGAATGAATCTGTGCGAAGTTCTCTTAACTTTTTTATTTTTGTTTTATTTAAATTTTCCATGCTCATTCTGTTTGCTTTCAATTTTGTTAATTTCTTTCTCTGGTCTGGGCTGGCTGTGATTTTTCAAGGTTCGTCCATTTCATTAGCACATTTGCGGATCATTTCGCTACACTTAATGACAGCCGATTGTTCAGATTAAATCGCACTTGTAATTAACACCCAAAGGGCATCGTTAACATCATTTAATACATTTTTTTTAAGGGCATTGCGAATGGTTCAGGTTCATATCGGCATTTTTTCGGGTGCCATCAGCAGAAACAGGTTCTTAAAAACATTTTTTTATTTTTTATCGTCGATATATAAATAATTTTTGTGAGCTCTGCACTTGAACGAAAGTGGAAGATGAATTGCATGAATGACAAGCCGATCATTTTGATACTCTAAATAAGTGAGTTTTAATAAGCTGTTGAGGTTGAGATTGAGATATTGAACAGAAATTCCCTGTTATTGACTTTTTTGTGGAGTTACTTTTTTCTTTCAATTTGTAAATAATGTTGTATATTTTTTTAAGAGCAATAAAATAAATAATATGCATATTCAAAAAATTAATTTGGTGATTGTGTGAAAAACAAAAATAATAATAATTGTCTAATTGTCTCTCTAATATAACTCAACAATTTTCAAACTTACTTAATTTAGTATTTAATTTTAAAATACTAAATTTTTTTTTAAATATTGTTTATTTTTCAGTCTTTTGCAAGTTGTTTCACCTATTCATGTAGCTCACTTCGGATGAAATTAAATAAGAAATTTCCGCAGTAGCCCAAAAAAAGCTTAAAGCGCATTTAATTAAATGGCCTGTATCTGCGCCTGTTTGTAGCTGTCTGTCTGTCTGTCCGTTGGACTTAAGGAACAACGTCTTCCGTTATCTTTCAGCGATGTGCGTGTTTTTTTGGTTTTTTTTTTTTGTGGATCGGGTCCAGTGTGTCCAGTTTATGGATGGGCATTGCAAATTGATGTGCCTCGAATGCAATACTTTGTTGTAAGCATGTTGCATTTGTATCCATTTTGATGCGTGTACCTTGCAGCTGGATTGCATAAAATTTAATGAGTTTTGTTTTTGTCTCGTTGGCTCATAATTTTAAAATGTAGGTTAAGCATTTTTGGCATTTCTCGAGTGCCAAGTCGCCGGACTTAAAAGTCACACGAAGGGTAACCAAAATCGGGCAATTGCATTGCTTTCAAATCTGTGCGCTAACGCAGCCTAATTGATCCCCCGGGCTTGTCAATTAGCTGTCACAGACAACCACATATAGGTATGTATGGAAAAAAAGTCAAATGAAAAAGACATACTTTATAGTGTTGCTGATGTTGGCATCGATTCAGTTGAAAGATACTGTGGAAGCCCAACACGCATCTCGAGCTGGTAGCTAGCTGCTCGTTGGCTTGGCATCTAACAATAATCCAAATTAGAAAAAGACAACTATAACAAATAACAACAGCCACAAACATTCATGTCATAGACACAGCAGACAGACAAATTTTGCAAATGCAATCGCAGAAATCACAACAAAAAATGTATTTTTTTTTTTAAAGTTGAGTTTCAGCTTTTTCGTGCGTAGCGTAGGGGGAAGTGTGTGTGTAGGGGGGCAGTTGGTTGACAATTGCCATGCGGGCAATTAACAATTTTTTTATATCTTTTTCTATATGTTTTTTTGCCGACAGCGTTGTCTGGTTTTGGTCTTGTGACGTCGGTAAATGTAAACGCTAAAAACGTGCGCAGCGCCAATAGAAATAAACATTTTGTATCTTTGTATCTGCGTGCGCGTTTGTTGATATTGCATCCGTTAGGTGTGTGTGGCTGAATGCAAATGTTGTGAATTTTTGGCTAGACAGAAAATTTTTTTGGACAGCAACGACGACTTCGGCGACTGCGTCGTCGACGTCAACTGCGACAGCGACGCGTGCGTCCGGTGCGCAGTTAGCTTTGATCAGCGTTTGAGGTAGTTTTTTTTTTTTTTTTTTTTTTTTTTTGGTTTGCATTCATAGAAAATAGCAAAAAAAAAATTTGCCGCACAACTAATTTTTTCGGTTTTGTATACAAACAATTTGCGCAGTCAGCGACGGAATGCAGCACAGCATTTGACCACATTTAGAATATACATATATATACACACATATACTATATATATATATATATATTTGTATATAACTTACAACTAAGTAGTTACATTTAAGCAACATTTTATGCTGTTATTAAAATATTATGTTCCAAATATATTTTATAGTTAAATATAATATCTATACTCATTAAAAGTAGTAATTAAAATAGTATTCAAAAATAGGAATTGGGTAGATGTCCAAATGTTTACAAAGTATACAGTTTGTGAGATGTTGACAAATAAATATATAATTTCTTGAAATATATCAAAAAGTTTCAAGAGTAGCTTAAACACAGCTCAAATTTTAATGTAGTTTTTCTCTTTTACCCAAGAAATGCAAATGTAAGTCATCTTGAGTGAATTAGAGTATATAAGAATATCTGATATTAAGACAGATTCACTGATTCGATGATTCTTCGAAATATTTTATATATAAATATAAAATCAATGCACATTAAAAGAAATAGAAATTGAATAAATGTATTTTTATAGATCGTGAAGTGTCTACAAATTATATATATTATGAAAATAGCTATAGCTATCAAGATTAGCTTGAGCTCAGCTCAAAGTTTAATGTGATCAGTAATAGAGTTTGAAAAAGATTATTTAAGCTTCGCTTTAATTTCTTTGCTTTATACATAAATATACGCAGTTTTATAGATATTGTATTAGAATATAGAATGAATTAAGCCGATTAAAATGAATTAAAATTGCTTTGATCATTTAAAAAATATATATATATATATATATATATATATGTATTTATACATTTAAGAATATATATATATATATATATATATAAGCATCTGTACATCTAAATATTTTTTTTTTTGGCAATAGAAACACGTACGTTGCAAATTATGCGATAAAATATCTCAAAATATGTGCGCCCTCCCGCCCACCTCGTTAATGCGCAGTACATGTGACTCGAAATGCTTCGTACATTTGATTTTTATGCGTTTTTACATTAAATTGTTGAACTTTTATGATTTCATGGCGGCCTGGCAAATACACATAAAGATAAATGTAAATCGATGCTAATCATTTGTATACATTTTTGATGGAGCGCCGAGTGCTAAATTGATTTGATGGCCTCGCAGTATTTACAGATGATGTATATAAAGACGTCAAATGAGCCAAATCTGTTTGGTAATTGTTACGGTTTGACAGCGCAGACAACGCGTCGTATGAGCAACGAACCTGCTATTGGGGCGTATGAGCGTTGCGTGGCTTAAGCAAATGCTTAGACCATTAATTCAATTAGCAATTCTGTTAATATACATATATATAACACTTGATTTATCGCTTTCAAACTGTTCACCAATCATTTTTATGATGATGCCAAATAAAATGGCACATTTGTCATGCAAAACAGAACGAAAAACGATATATACGAAAATATTTTTGAAAAATGAATACAACTTGTTGCTGTTTTCTTTTTTAAAGCTGGAAAGATAAACTGCATAGACTTGGCATATTGCATTGAACAGAAATTTGGAGCTGGAGCTAAATGGGCGCGGTGCCATAAACGAAACCATAGACAACAATCCAGTGATAAGCACAGCTAATCAACACGCAAAATAACAACAACAGTAACAGGGTGTGTGCCCTCTGATAATGATAGCAGTTCACTCATAGCTTCGTCTGCATATATTTAATGGTAAAATTGTGGATGATTGTAGAAAATGACAAATGTAGAAATTAAGAAGAAGTCGAAGGCGCGCACATTGCACACTCGATACCAATGATAAAACGTAATCATGCACAAGAAACTTGAATTTGGATTTGATTGAAATTTCACACTTTATTGGGGTGTTGAGATGTGTTTGCAGTTAATTTGATATTATTGTGTGATTTCACCGATCGCGAGTCGATATTGATCTGTTTATTTGATCGACGAATGCGGCTTATGTTGCAGCATCAACAACAGTGGAAGACGCGACGCGATTAGACCAGCTACGAAGACAGCAATAACGACAACGACAACAACTACAACGACAACCACGACGACGACGACAACGTCCGCACATGCTGCCTGCTGGGGATAAACTGGAACTGGATTTTTCGGAGTTACGGCAACGACAACAGCGACGGCGACTGCGACGGCAACGCCGACGCTAGCAGCAGACAGCAGGCAGCAGACAGCAGCAGTCAACGGCGGGCCACTTGTGGGGCCATATAGAATCACAGAGACGACAGATATCGAGTCTCTCGCTATTGCACCACAGACACAGAGCATAAACATCCCAAGCACCAGCAACCCGTCCAAAATGCAAAGCTCTCAATCTGCGCGCGGATAAACATTGAGAGCCAAAGTAAAGGAAAAGGGGGAGAGCCGGCCAGACACTGACAGAGAGAGCGAAAGACATAGAGAGAGAGAGGGAGAGAGAGAATGAGGGAGCGACAGCAAGAAAATAACTTTAACAGGCAATTTATCTTTTGCCTCATGTGAATTTCCCGTTATAGCAAGTGTGCTTTTTAGCTTGAAAAGCTTTCGCTAGGCAACACTTTATAATTGTGCATATATAAAGCTAAAAGCTCTACCTTAAGCACAAACTTATTTACTCACAAAATATTATTGAAGCACATCCTTAGTATATAAGGGAAACTCAACTGCTAAACTTTTCTTTGAAAATTGTGACTTAAATTATAAAAATAAATAATTAAAATTAAACAAACTTTGAGCAATTTTTGTTTCGTTATTAAACAAAGCTAATTATTTTCATTGCGATCCAATGGAAAGGAAAAATATAAATATTTACGAAAAGCTTTTCCTTTTGATAGAGCTTTGTGCGCTGACAGAAGTGTTATAGCCTTTGCTATATTTCCCGCTATTTGTGCAGCTTTAGCTAAATAGTTCACTCACTCTACGACAATATTACTCACTCTCTGGCCAACGCTCTCTCGCTCATTCTTTTTTCTTTTTTTTTTTGTATTGCTGCTGCCAGACATTCGGAGCGTTTCATATTTTTGTTGTTGTTTACTTTTTGGCGCCGCAGTCCGCGAACTTCAACAGGTTGCCACCCACTTTTTGTGGCTGCCCTTTGGCTGCTAATACACCGAACAAAACAAATGAAAAGAAATTCAACAAGACGACCCCTAAAGCAACCATGTATATGTATTTATATATATATGTACGCGGAAACCCACCTATATAAGCCATATAAATTAGTATAAGCACCAGGTTCTGGCATAAAAATCTATAGAAAAGGGAAAAACTTTAGCGCCTCTTTGGGGTGACCCAACAGCAATTCTCAACTGCTGTTTCCGTAAGTTTTACAAGTGTTTTATCTCTGGTTCTCTTGCTCACTCCCACTCTCTCCTTTCGCTGCCGTTGAGTTGGTCTTTCGTACGCGTTTGTTGTTTTTTCCTTTCTTGTTGGCTTTTGGCATATGTATTTTAAGGCATTTGCTTTTCGCGGCAGACTTACCCAACGCTAAATATAAGCAGCCTAACAACAGGGGCTGATCTCTGGTCTCAGGGCGAACGGATTTCGCTGCTGCGAACGTTAAGTGGCAAAATATTTGTGCGACTTACCTGCAATGAGAGAGAGACGAATAACAAAAACAAAATCAGTTATATTTAGAGCAAACAAAGCAAGCATAAGATTACACAGTTTGTAACTGAAGGGCGACCAGGAGCTCGTTAGATATGGGCATGGCTCTGTGAGCTCATTTAATGCACAGAATATACCTGCAGCAACTTAAGAGGCAACCCATTAGCATTAATTGAAGCAAAGATGACACGAATATGAGCTACAACTCAGGGCTATTTGTGGGCTATGGGCATGGTGAAGGCGCGCGCGTGTGTGTGTAGTAGTGAGCAGGCTATGGAAAGCTATGGAAATTTTACAACAATGTAAAAGCCGCTTAAGCATCATTTCAAAGTATGTCCAAACATAGAATGTTATGCTAAAGGAACTCATTTACACTGTAAATGAAAAATATTTTTGGAATTTGCTCTGTGCGATATGTTTGCTTACAGTTGGAGAGTCTTAGCTATGTATTTCTCATAGCTTATAAATAAGTGAAAATATATGTTTGCATATAAAAATAGTTGATTTAAACAGGAAGACTTAAATTTACATAAATATTATTATTATTTGGACATCTGTCAAGTCACAAATGATTTTTAAAAACAAATCTCAAGAGTTTATTTAATAAACGAATAAATTTCATGATTCTGACTATGTTAAGAAATATATTTGGTTTCACTCCCAAGGTTGTGTCTTTACTTTTAAAAAAGAATTACATAGATATAGACATTTCATTTTATGGCAGTCAATCAATTTTAATTAATATTTAAAAAATTTAGAGCCTTACACATAGCTTTCTCATCCTTATTAAGCCACCCTCAAATGTATACTATTTCTTGAGCCCTGTCAAAGTCATTCACAAACTTGAGTTTTAGTCAACTTGAAATTTTGTTGCTTGATTGGCGTAATGAAGTTTCGCAACTGTTCGAGTGCTGATAAAATGTTGTATAAATAAATTAAATTAACAATTTTATGTAGATGCAAGTATATATATATATATATATATATATGTATGAGTATATGAATATGTGTATATATATGCATATATATGTGTGTAAAGTCTGTTTTTGGCATGTGAATTCAATTTGCGCACATGACTTCGGGTATTAAATATTTTGGTGTTGATGTTATTTGCAGCTCTCTCGGCATGGTCTGGCACATAATGTATGTATTTGTAATTGAATTTTCATATTTTGTTGAGAATTCACAGCGACTGCATTTGGGCGCAACGTAATGCAATTTTCTGCTTCAAATCAAATGTAAATATAACTCATACGCAACGCTGAACGCCATGAATGCGAATGCCCATTACTAATAGAGATGGTGGGAGTGTTTGGGGCTTACGGGGGGGTCGGTTTGTGCTTGCACAATACAATTAGGGCACTGATTATCAAATGGGTCTGCAGGAACAATTAGTTAAATGCTAATTGCACAGCATTTGCAGTGTGTTTTGGGCCGAGTAATGTACGTACAACTCACCTGGTCAACCCCTGGGTCAATCTCTATTAGCAGTCTTGCTTTGCTGGCCACATACACATGAACATAATTGACTGAGTGCGTGTGAGTGTGCGTGCGTGCATGTGTGTTTGTGTGTTTGTGTGTTGCACTACAATTTGAATAACCCACGAGAGTTGCAGCTAGTGGCTTGTGCACTGCTTAAGCGACGTTTAACTTCTGCGACTGCCACACTAAGCCGTTAGCTGACCAAGCTGGTTTTGTGGCCTGCCTCAAAACTGGACAGCCATGCTCCACTCGATTGCTAAGCCAAAGGGGGCTTGGCATTATATGTCACGCACAAGCAGCTTGGACAAAAGGCACGCAAATAAGCCGCCGGCGCCAGAGTCTCAAGACGTCGTTTGCTCTAACTCAGCCGCAATAATAAATTATAAATTAAAAATTTTGCATCGCAATTGGAATCTGCATCTAATTAAGAGAACAGGCATGCAGGCGCTGGCAAGTGGCAGCCGTGGCGGTAAATAAAGTATTTTTTTTCTATTTCCAATTTCACACAA
Source organism: Drosophila leonis (assembly GCA_035045365.1). Classification (NCBI taxonomy): domain Eukaryota; kingdom Metazoa; phylum Arthropoda; class Insecta; order Diptera; family Drosophilidae; genus Drosophila; species Drosophila leonis. Next base: position 170,180 of record JAWNPC010000389.1, on the reverse strand, counting down.
ATCAGCGGTAAATGTCAAAACGCATGTTGCACAAATGCGTCAAATGCCAAAGCGGGCGAACGCCAATAAATCATCAGCTGCACATGCCACGGAACGAGGCATGCACAGGGAGGGTAAAAGAGAAAGAGGCAGAGAGAGAGAGAGAGGGGGGCGTAAAGTGTGGGACAGGGAGTGCTGCGAGGCAGAGGCCGAGTCAACGTCTTATTGCCGATCGATCTGACCAATAGTCGAGATCGCAGCCGTTGACAGATTTCAGTGCGCGTGAGGCAAGGAAATTCGATTGGCAATGATCAACGCAAGCCAAATACCCTGCAAAAAAAAGTTAAGGCTATCTAAATAAGTTTTATATATGCTCTATGGAATGAATACATAAATAATATTAACAAAATAATATTATGTATATTAAGTATTCAAATTGAGACTGTTACAAGTTGCTACACATACGCAGTATACTCAATGAAACCACTTTATGCGCATACCATATACAAAAACTAACAAATTTAATAAAAATTTTGGGCAACGACAAGCAACAACAACACCAACAACAAGAAACCAAATACAAGAGACACTTTGTATTTCAGTTTTTGGTTGCATTAATTATCGCCTTGCCATGAAATATGCGCGCCACGCATGCGCAGATCAACAGGGGTTATGTCTGAAGAGAGATAGCGATAGCGTGGGGTAGAGGAAGGGAGGGGAGGGCAACCATATTAAACGAGGGTGGCAGTGACGTGGAGCGTGAGAGAGAGAGAGGGTGATCAGCGGGCGGTTGATTTGGTTTTTGTGTGCCTAAACTTTTATGGAAACCAAATGCTGGCAGCACAGATTGGCTGTTGGTGGGGAAGTGGCGGAGGGTTGAAGCTTTGACTTTAACTGACTGTTTACCTGTGCCAATTAAATTAAACTCAATAAATGAATCGATCGCCTGGAGATACAAATTGCGGCTATGACAACTTTCAACGGTTTTTTGCCTAATGAGCCAGCGTTGCCATATCGCTGTCTGGCCATCGGCTCAGAAATAAAAACGATTGACATTTTCCGATCACTGACAGCTTTAGCTGGAAATGGATTGGCAATATCTTTGTAAGAGATTGACAATAGCAAATGAAAGGGAAACAGTTGCGAATGCTGTATCAGCTGTTCCTAAAGTAATCAGTATTAAAAGGTATCCACAGAATTTAGTCTTCTATGGTCTAGTCAGCCTGGCCATATTTCTTTGACAAATCATAAAGCTGATCTAAGACAAAGACAGTTCTGAGAACTTAAAAAGCAAGAAATACAGAATTAAACGATGATTTTGTAAAGTTCTAAATTTAAGGCAAAATTTTTCCACTATATAATTATGTTTAGATTGCATTTGAAAATCCGTTCCTATCATTAATTTATATTTTTATTTTAATTTTTCCATAGTGTCTTAAGACTCTAATTTCATCTTAAGTTACACGAAATCTAAAGCCCATTTTGAAAATCCGTTAAAAACACAAATAAAACTTAAAAAGCTTTGACCGCCTGTGACTCGCGCCACCTAACGGCAATTTATGGAGGCTTATGAAAAGCTCAATTGGTTAAACCTTTTTCAGGCATCAGCAGTGTGTTGAAAAGCTGCCTGCGAGCTAAGAGCACATAGCTCGCACGAAGAGAGTGTTAGCACTCCATTGAAGAGCAAATGCTTGGTCTAAACTCTCTCGACCATATCAGTCAGACAGTTTGACGCATTGATAAGGATAAGACCTTGGCACGCCCCCTTAGCCCAAAACAAAAAAGAAAGAAGAGGAGCTTAGTCCAGGCACAGCTGCATAAAAAGACATCTTAATTGCAATCATTAAACGCTATTCAGCGCCTCACATTTGGTATTATAATATAAATATTAATAAAAATAATTTAATTTTGTTAGCTAGAAAATGAAGCCACAAAAATGTCATAAAAAGGATAAGACCACAAATAATAAACACTGCTGTGGTTGCTTGAGACAGACAACGTGTGTGTGTGTGTGTGTGAGTGTGTCTCTCTCTGTGTGTTTGTGTGCGGTAAAGTGTTGCAAGTGTCGTATCATCAACAAGGCTTTCAGTCGCTACCCACTCTCTACCCGTTGCTACCCGCTGCCATTGTGCAAATATTTGCATATTTAAGTTAGTTATTATTGTTGTTGTTGCTTTATAAAGCAACCACAAAACTCATAAGCGCATTTTAGTATCCTGTGCGTCCTTTCCATGCATATGTGTGCACACTCATGTGCCGTATATACATATATAAATATATGTATATATATATCTGTATACCTATATGTATACCTATATATATATATATATATATATATTTTCAGTTTGTCTCTGCTTGCACGAAGGTCAAGCGCGCGCTTATGAAGTTGACGCCGTCATTCTCGCAGGACGACAAAACGTTTAATTATGTCAGGTGTTAAGATGCCGGTTATCATGTCAAACAATGTGCCAGAGTGCGTATACGTTGCCTCTATACTTAAAGCCGCCTTCCTGACCCCCCTACGCTCACCCCACCTTAAACTGAAGTGCGTTTTGTTATCCTCTTTACCTTTACATCCTGTGCATGCGGCAGCCAGAGCTTAATTAATTAGTAGTGAAAAAGGATTTTCTATGGCAGCAAAGTCTAAGTTTCTTATAGAACTTTGCATCGGTTGGGTGAAAGCTAGAGAGCATATATGTGCACATAGCTCTTATATATAAACTAAATGACCTTGAGTTAAGCGATAACAAAAAGTTATATAGAAATGTTATAAAAATATTAAAGAATAGGTATATAAATATAAGAGACATATATAATGCAACAGATATATTTTCATACAGTTTATGGAATATAATATAGTAATTCAATATTAAGCATATATTGAACAAGCTCAACTTACAGTAGCTGTGCATAAGTTTACTTTGCAATACAGAGCAACTCCTAGTCTATCAGTTTGTGCAGTAGTCAACCGCTTTTATAATGCGTGTATAATGCGCTCGCCCTTTGTCTCCATTCCCATGCCCCTTGCAACTCATCTAAATGCATAATGAGCTGCTCTCAGGTGCTGCTAATGAAAGTTTCGGAGGGTTTTACCCGACATCAGACTCCTTCTGTTATGTATTTAACTTAGCCTTTGCTGCATCCAAGAATTTTGCACTAATTCGGACTAATTACTAACAAATGTCAGTGGCCCAAATCTTGGGAGTAGACACAAGCCCAATTCCCCTGATGACAGACAGAAGTGAGCTTTCCGACTCAAATTAGTTGCATTGTTTCGTGTTGACACTGACAATGGAAACGGCAATGACATTTTCCCCAGCTCTTTGTGTGGTTTAAAATTTGTCCTGTACTTTTCCTTGTTTGTTATTGCAACTGTGCAACAGCTGCAGCTGCAATTGCATTTACAGTTGCTGCGGGTAGGTAAAAGCTAGAGCTGAACCATGTTTGAAGTTTTTTGCTGCTTTTCACTAAGCAGCTGCTGACTATTTACTTTGAACGTTGTTTTGTGCATAAGCGAAATGGAAATGGTTGCAAAAGACAGATTTTCAACTTAGGGTTTAAAAGGGAAGCCAGGCAATGCTCTGCACTAAGTTAAATTGATGGTATAAAATGCATGATATACCTTAATGTAGACTGATAATAGTCAGTTGAAGGTATTTACTACGAGCAGGAGAAACTTTAAAGTATGCGAGTGAGAGTTGTAGATACTACGAGTACTTAGTTAAACTCATGGGAGTAGAAAAATAAGTAGCAAAACAATTAGGTACAAAATAATACTTTTTTTCAGATATATAATAATAATAAAAACAAAATTATAAATTAAACAATAAATTACTTTTTATTTTATTTTATTATTTTTGTTAGGCTCATAAATCTTTTGAAATATTTTAATTTTCCTCAAATAACTTTCTAGTTAGATTAATCTGTGATTCGAACCATTTCTAGTTATATTCCTGTAGTCTGAGTAATTGCACAGCTCATCTTTGTAGGAATGCTAAAGAGACGAAATATCTCATTAAATATTGTATTTTTAAGAGCAGCTTGTATGAAAGCATTTAGCAAATGCACTGCATTTCAAAGAGATAATCGGTCAAGTAGAATTGTTGCTTGTGCCAAGAGAAGGCCAGCCATGTTTCTAGAGTATATTGGAATACACGGAGATGATTAAAATGGGTGTTGAAAGTGGAAATGGTTAGAAGCTTGGGTCGAGTTGCGGTGCGGAGATGACACCCATTTCAAATGAGATAAATTGTAGGCAATCTCGTTTAAAGCGTCCACATAGAAGTGTCAAGTGCGGTAAATGTGAATGCCAACAACAATGGCACTTGCTTGGGCACCAGGAGAACAACAAATACATCAATCACATTTACAGTTCATTAATAAATAACGGCATCACTGTTGATGTATGACAAAGCATTTAACATATTGCTTCAAGCCCAGAACTGAATCGAAATGAGTTTCCCGTGAATGTGACGAGTGACAGTTAGTGAAAGATAGTGAAAGATTAGTGGTGTCTGTATAAATAGATATATAGATATATAAATATATATATATATCCCTATAGACTTTTTAGCTTAAGTGCGAGTAATTCATAAAGTAACATTAGAATCTCAGCAGCCGGAAACGGAAACGAGTCGAGACAACAGAATGTTGGTTAGTTATGCAATGCCTAAGTAAGCTAATCGCATCGCACAGAGCGGAACAGTTGTTCCAATTTAACGCTCAAGCTACGACCACAACTTTCTCTCTCTCTCTCTCTGTTCTTAGTTACAAAAGCGGGAATACTGTAGTGAATTAAAGTGAGACATGATATGGCGCGTTTTGGCTCATTAAAAGTTTTATTAAAATTTAAAGATGAACTTAGATATTTGAGCAGAATATTGTACTTTTTTTCGCTAATCAGAATATGAAATTACTTCTTTTATATTTTGTATATATTAAAATATTTAAAATTTAAGTTATTGATACAAATTGGTATTCTGACGAAAAACTGCTATAAAATTGAATCAATTTCTGACAAATTAAAATTTGTTATTGAATTTTCTGATTGACCTGAATATTTATAATATAAATTGGAATTGGAAAGTTGAGATGTTTTCTATATACTGTTTCAAGTAGTTTATATATTCATGTAACAAATTTGATCAATATATATATATATATAGCAGCTCCTGCAAAACATATTTTATATATATTTATATATATATATATATATATATATATATATTTTTTTTTTTTTTCTGAGTTTAAGTTAACCTATATATTAAGTAACTTCGATATATTTGTATGTGTAGATAAATTTATTATTGTAAATTCCCTTTAGATCAAATCAGACAGGTAATCCAGAATTTAAATTTATTGTTCTCACACGTTTTACGTGCAGTAAAAACAGCTTTTGCACATCTTTAATTTAATTTTCTTCAAGCTGCATATGTGGTACGTGCGTATGGTAAATAAAAAGCTAGTCTCTCTCTCTTTCTCAAGAATTTTCCCATGTCTTATGCTAATCCATCCCAAGTGTCAATTCGAGCGTCCGTATCAAGCCAGTCAGCGATTTAATCGAGCACCCCCCGTCGCTCCGCTGCTGATGGAGCACTTTATTTGGCAATACCCTGTAGCCATTGAATGTGAATAAACGAGGGTATAATGATTTTTATAAAAACACTATAAAAGGACTTCTTGATGGATTTACATTACTACAATATAAGAAGACAAATATATATATAGTTGACACAGATATGATATATGTAATTTTGTTACACGCAACTCAGAAATTTGAATCTATTAAGCAAGATAGGTATATACACTTCGATCACAGCCATGGAGAGTATTCAGTTTTCCCATTGTTTTCTTTTATATGTAAAAATCGAAGGAACAATAAATAATGCATGCGTCTTTTGTATATGTAGATTTAGTCTAAGGGCGTCTGCGGGTTAATGTGCTGTCAATGGTTGCTGGGCCGCAAGTTAAAATGGCGTGCAATTGATTTTGCCACGCCCAGTTCAAGGACTTGAAGGCAGGAAGGAAGAAAATAAACGAAAGTCAACTGCTATGGAAATGTCGCTGTCAACACGCCGCCGATGTTGAGCCTGAGATGCCAGAGATTGCACTGCCGCTTATATACACAAGTACACGCGTACCCTTGTCTATACTTTGCCAAGATAAACAGCTGACAAGTGGGCACAGACAGAGAGAGATAGAGAGAGAGAGAGAGAGAGAGAGAGAAAGTAAGAGGAGGAAGAGAGACAAGCATCATATCTCCAGTTCCAGCTCTGTCCTCAGCAGCGAATCTGACTTGGCCTCAAGCATGGACCCATTCAAAGTGATTTAGTGCTTGTGGTCAAGTGGGCCATGATTGACTTGGCTCTGTTAAAAGCTAAATGAAACCAACACACGCACAGAATCTCACTCACACGCACACACAGACACACAAGTACATGCGACACGCTTTAATGTTCATAGCATAGGCTTAAAGTAGAAATAAACCAAATTAGATATAAGCTAATTAATTAATTTGACAAGAGCAAGTAGAAGTAATGCATCGTACTTATGTAAATTAAAATATGCAGTTATATCAATATAGTTCAAATATATTGTAGATCAAAGAAATCTGTTTATTGCGTCTATGTTTATAGAAATGCAGTCATACAGATTAATAAATAATTTGATAGATAAGTAGTTTGTTAGAAAGATATTCAATGAAAATTCTAACATGCAAATAATTTGCTTTTTATGCAAAATATTATTATTTGCTGAAGTTTATGAGCCTCAAGTAAAGTAAAGCGAGAGTAGTATATCAATTATCGATATATATATATACATATATATATAATATTATTATAATATTCAAATATATATAATATTTTCTGTTCTGACTGACTGATTGGAAACCAGCTCAAACAAAACCCTATAAGAGCTAGCAAATATTTATTGTACTTAACTTGTATAATGCATTAACTGTCATTTAAATGTTTGATATATTCCGGGAAATTAAGTTTATTTTAACGAGAGTAAATAATGCTGCTCAAAAAATATTTAATTTTTTATACACACATTTGGAAGCAGTGGCTTAGGTAATGTAAATTCGGTTAACTTTTCAGCATTTTACAAAAAATTCAATATTTGTCCTTAGTCTTCCGGGATCACAAACTTATGCTACAACTTTTGATTTCTCATCCAATAGATTTCAAAGTAATTTTCAAATATCTACTTACGAAACTATTTGGCAAAAAATTGCCAAAGAAAACTTGTTCAGGCCAAAGCCAGTTAACACCCGCCAGCTTAACAATAAGCTTGTTTCTTAGTTTACATTTACTACACTCGCTCAAGTAGCATTCAAGTAATTTTAGCATTCAATAGCTTCTCTTCTGTGCTCATTGGAAAATCCCTGCCAAACCTTTTGTAGCCTTGCAGCTTATTTCATAATGTGAGGTTAAGAGATTATGGCGTTGATTGTGTGCGTGTGGCATGTGGCCACAGTTGTTATTTAGCTAGACCTGTCACGCCCACACCTGATTAGGACACTCTAGGCAAAATCCATTGTAATCGCATGTTTGGTTGCACTAAATGCAATTGCGTTAGTAATTTCATTTGATTTGATTTCTTCGATAAGTTTCAACATGCAAACATGCAGCACCAGGTAAAGCAACCTAGAGACGCTTTTAATTATTAAATATTTCACTGCTGGGCGTGGCAAATAAGTCGACGAACTTACTCATTATGGATTTAAAGGCGTTGTGGCCATTGAGGCAATAAAAAAGTTTTTGCTGCTGCGCACAAACTTTTGCTTCTGCCCTGCTGTCAATTAATAATTAGCGAAGCATTTCGGTGAAGTGGGGGAACAGGGCTTAAGTTGTTGTCAATGACTTTTACTCTTTAACTGGCAGCTGTCTATTCCCCGAGGTGCCACAATTTTGCTGAAAGGCAGCAGCTGTAGGCATAGTGGATGTCGTTAATGGCATGTGGCTTAAGCACAGGATACTGCGCATATCTTTTGGGATTCCTTTTGCCGAATGCAATTGCTGCATGTCCTTGACATCATTTACTATTTCAATAACATTCGCTTGGTATTCAAGCGCATTATACTATTGAGTCGTAAGTCGGAATCGTCAGCTACAGCTTCGTCATCATCAGCATCATGGCAGCTGCTGGTGCTGTTAAGGGATGCCGGCGCATTTGTCATCATTAAAAATGGATGGAGACAATGGGCAAAGGAGCAGAAATTAGTTTGCCAGTGGCTGTGAGTCCTGCGACCAGGATATTTATGCGTGTGCAGCTACCAGCTACCAGCTACCAGGCCAAAGGCACTCCAAATGTCACGCTGCTAGCCGCCTTTTACTTTTGTCTCATTTGCCGTTGCTGTTGCTGCTGTGTGTCTCTGCTCATTATGGCTTAAAAAATGTTAAGCACGTCGACGCCTGTTGTTGCGTGGCAAGTGGAAGTGGAAGTAGCGCCTTTGCCCCACATTGAGTCACAGCACTTGAAACAGGTCGCTTGGGTCCAACCAAGCCAAGTGCCCAGCAGCTACCAAAAGCCACTTGATAGTCAACGCTGACATCTCATTATGGTTGTCAGCGTTGCGTTGCCTACAACCGACAACGTTGCGTATGTGTAATGTCTGCAGCTTGACTTGTTCTCCCTCAACATCTACCTCGCCCTCTCGCTCTCGCTCTCGCTCTCTCAATCTGTCTGTCTGTCTGCCTGCGTGCTCATGTGTAAGCAAAATGGCTACAACGTGAATTATTTTTATGTGCCTTGGAGGACCAATTTTTGGGTTGCCTGCTGTGTGTGCGGGGTTTGTTAGTGTGCCCTAGCTATTCTCAATTTAAATTCATATACTTTTTTTTGGGGGCAAATCTATTTTTATGGGCAGCAGGCCTAACTGTTGGCGACAACAAATTTATTTAATTACATATCACACTTATTTATCTATGCGTCCCTTGTCAGGGCAATTATACGACAGGCAGACATCTAACCAGAGCTGGAGAAAGCAATCCCTTGTTGATTCGCCAGCCTGTCACATGCATGCCGTAACGCTTTTAATTATCAGGCACATACAATACATAGCGAAATGCAGCTACAAAGCCTTATAGTGCAGCAATTGTCGCTATGCAGACAAAATGAGCAACAGCCGCCACAAGTTGTTGGCTGAGCTGTGCAAACAATGGCAGAAACAGCACTGAGAGTAAATTCACAGATGTAATTTGCAGAGCACTCGAATTGAGGAAACCGCATGTCTCTGGACTCTGGCAAACCGCCCACTTTCGATTGCCTGCGCATAATGCAGAGCAACCACAATGCCAACAACTGAAACAGCCAGCAATCGTAAGCCAATTGTATGCTTGTCCATTGACGTGGTCCCGGCAGCGCCTGTCTGGGACTGCGTTATCCGGGCGTTTGCCGTCGTGTGCGTTTCCTTTAACTCAATTTTTAATCTCATTGCATTGGCAGCAGCAATGTGGAGCCCGGACTTCTGCGCCGTCAGCTGCCAAAAGGTGAGCGGATGCCAAGTCCACAATGCGTTTCGTATTTCGATTTACGTTTTTCGCCCAATCCAGCTTTCGACGCGAACACAAATCAATAGTGGCCAAAAGCCATTTAAAGGTCATTCGCAGACACTTTCGACTCACCTAACTAAATGCTTAGCGAAGTAAGAAAATTATTTAAATTAAATTCACTGTCAAGTTGTTGGCTATATTCATAGAATTAACAGAAAGAGCTTAGCATAAAGTATTTTTCTATTATTGCAGAAAACTCGGTCGTATTCTAGGTAAGCTCACATAAATGTTGAGCTTGAGAATTGAATATAATACACAATGAACTGTGTCAGCATATGAGCAAACATTTTTCTTTATAATAAGTTTTGATTACAGACCTGGCTGTGCGTGGCTGTGGTGTAGAGTTATTAGGAATTGAGTTTACTTTCAATTTGAAGACCCTGTACGTATTTCATCATGAGATCGCAGGCTTGCCTGGGTATGACAAGTGAGAGAACTGTGGCATTTGCATAATGTAATGATTTCTGAGAGGCGCCTACAAAAATATATGTGGCTTGGTATAAGCACGACCACTGAAACCTTGGCATAACAACGTCAGTTTGAAAGTAGATTACGTGGAGAGAAGTTGCTAATGTCATGCATAAGTAAGTGTTTGGATTGTGACGAAAGTATGGCAGATATGTGTTGAATATATTGAGCCGCTTAAGGATAGTATATTCAATTCTACAATATATACAAACATATAATTTGCCTAGAGTATTTCTAGAAATTCAAAGATTTTAATTCCTCAGATTTCCTACAACGCTACTAATAATAATAATGCTACTTAATATGACTACTACTAAGAATTTGATTGCTTAATATAATAAATAAAAATATTTATTCAATATTTATTGTTTAGCAATCTAATCATCTGTCCGTGAATCAATTGTATTTTAATATTTTATTGTGCTTCAAATGGTGCACGGAAAATTGAGTACTCAAATCATTTCTAGTGCTTTTTGGCATTTTCTTTTATGTGTTTTGCTTAGAAGTTATTGCCATTCACAAAAAGAAAGTTTGACAAGGGACATGCTGAACTGTTGAACTGTTGCATAAAATATTTGACAGCAGTTTATACTTAATTCCAAAGTTGCTGCGCACATCTAGAAAATCCCAGTCGAAGCATTTGCCCCTACATATCGCTACAGCTGTATTAATGCACTTACAAATCGTTGCCTTTGGCAGCTATCAAGTGTGTGTTAAAGAGCTGCCAGGCACTCGAAAGGGGATCAACAGGAGTGAAGCAAGGCATGCGAGTGGAACATGTGAAAATTAAGTTTAAGGCTTAAGGTAAGCCCTAATGCGACCACAGCAGGAGAGCTACAACCTTGTGATAGATCTAATTAGCAACGGGTATCTTTACAGAATGTTTGCTCACTGTTGGCCTCTCTGTCTCCCCCCTTTTCTCTCTCTCTCTCTCTCCCATTCTGCTGCACTCGCTTTGTGCGCTACAGTCAACATAAAATATTTACTACATGCTTAAAATTGCTGACAAAATATTTTTTACCTTTTACATATTTTGCATATTTAATGCAATGCATGTGGCTGGCCCTTTGCGAGCGTATGTGCGTGTACAAAAACTTTAAGTTAATTATTAGCATCAACATAATTGCAGTAATGTTTGCATTTCAAAATATTCGCTTGCATTTCAAATGAAAATTGATTCGGTTAACATTGTGGAAGCAGGCTGAGAAGCTGTTTTGATTATTTATGCCTTTAGCCCGTTTCGAGGCCAGTTCACGCAGTCGGCGACCGAAGCGGACCAGAAGCAATCATGACCAAATGAAATCACTGAAGCGTCCTTGGAAAAGCATCCTGACTGCCCAGTCGCTCGCAAAAGCAAATAAATTTATCCAAACAAAAAAAAATACGATAACGGGTTGGCATGCGAGTCGAGTCAAGTCGAATCGGATCGCTGTATGTGAGTTGTGTTTTTGGGCAAAAAGGGCTGAGTGAGTTCTGTGGTCTTGCCTTTTGCGCATATATGTACGTATAAGCCTTTTACCAAAGCCAGCCCGATGGCCAAAAAAATTCGAGTCGGCGTATGATTTACAAAGCGCTTTTAACATATATCTGTTAATACATATGGTATGTTGCCAGTGAACTGATATTCTTTTTGGCCTTTTTTAAATTTGCATTTCAAATTGTCGAAATTTAAAGGAAATAAAGAAAAGAAGTTCAAGCTTAAAACATACCCTTAACACATTGACAAACTGCAAAATGGAGACAGCCCTTAAACTATGCACTATATTACTTGAGAAATTACATACTATACAAATGCAATATACAAAAAATATATATATACAAAATAATTAAATATTTTAAAAAAATAATAGATGTACAAATATAACAATCAATGTTATTATTCATACTATTTTTTATTTAATGATCATAATGCAAATGATCATTATCATAATGATTACTATCCCAATGACATTTTTTTAATGATTATTATTTTATTTAACTATTTATTTAATGCTCATTAACAAAACAACATTCGCCTTTGTTATTATTAAAACAATGCCTTAAATTTAACAATATAAATATATGCTAAGATTAACTATTTAAAAATATTTAACTTATACAGAAGAACACTGAAGAGACTGCACGACTGACCACCACGATATGAGATATGCGACTGAAGTCGCGCGGCGGCAGTCGCGCCTTTATATACGGTCACGAACCCACTCAACTGCGCTCAACTCTTGAGCTCAACACAGAGAGCAGTCTGAGTTAGTTTTTGCACTCGATCATACAGTGACCAATACAAGTACATTCTGCTGAGCAAAGAATTAGAGCGTATGCACTAATACTAACATATTAAATATACATATATATTTCTATATACATAGAAAAACATAGCTTATCTGCTCTTCTTCTTTCTTTTTAGACATGCATTTCTAATAACCTTCGCTTCAAATTAGATGTAGAATCAATGTTAGATGTACGATAAGACAGACAGATAGACAGGCAGACAGACATATATAGTAAGCACGGATGACATCATTGCCTTGATACAATATATATATTGTAACTTCTCTCTGTTACATGATAGATAGACAAAAACAGACAGACATATAAATTAAGCACAGATCAGATTATTGCGTTGATAAAAAATATATATAAATTATTGTGTCTGCCACGCCTCCTTCTCTCTGCTACATGCATTTGCACTAAAATACTTTTTATGTGATTTTGTACGCTGCATGTAAAAGGCAAATTATAAATTTATTAATTTGATAAACTGATGAACTTTTCAAATAAGTATTAGTTTCTGTAACTGCTGTAAACTTCCCGAATTACAATTAGGAATTGAGGCTATGAAGATAAAATTCAAGAGCAATTCAATGTAATTTTGAAGACAAACACATCTTAAACAGTTGCCAATCAAAGCAGTGACTATTTCAAGTACCCGCATGTCAGGACCATTTCTTTATTTGTATAAATTTCTAATGGAATTATAAAGTTGTAAATAGTTTGCAATTTCTTGCAACTTTGTTGTGAACTAAGTCCAAGTTGTGGATAAAAAAAAGATTACAAAACTCAGCTACACCCCGTAGACAGGCAAATGGTTAACTCAATTGATGTGCTTTAATCTGACGGGATTCGAAAGAACTTGACCAATCGCTTCATTGGTCCGCTGTGATGCTGCTTGATAACCCACATTTCTGAACCCCCATGGATATGATAAAAACACTTGATTGCCAAAAGCAATCGTGAAACCTATTTTTGGCATAGCTTTGTAACTATAAATAAAAACGAAAGAGATAAATAAATAACAGAAAAATAAAAAAATAAGTAATTGAGTGCAGTCAACAATAAAAGTGATTTCTGCTCTTGTGACTGTGTGTGTATGGGCGTGTGTGTATGTGTGTGTGGTTTTGTCTGATTACAGTTAAAATACAATAACTAAACGGACACACATATGTACTATGCTGCTAGGGACTAGGAATAGCCAAAAGGCAAAGCAGTGCCACAACATTGCCGCCCATTGATAACATCTAAAGCAAAAACTTTGCTGGTCTGTCTCAACAGGATCTGCTGCTGTGCTCTGATGCTCGCCATTTCGCTCTTTTTCCTTCTCCATCTCTTTCTCGCGCATATGCAGCTATGATGGTCCGCTAAGTGTGCTCGTCTCTCGCTGTGGCCATAAACTTTTAAAGTTCGCAATTCAATTTCAATTTGCGCAACAAACGTGTGCAGTGCATGCTGTGTCCAAGAGCGGGTCATAGATTGCATATATACATATGTATATATATATATATATATTTATATATGTATGCATATAAATATATACAAATAACGTACAAATCGTAATAATAATAAGAGCAAGAACTGTGGCAGCTGCGGGCCACCCTGCCATGCCGAATCAAGTTTCAAAGTGCAAGTCCTGTTTGGGGGCCGGAGAAATAAATTGGAGGAGGGGCGTGACATAAGTTATAGAAATTGCTTGGGTGGGGGCAGCGCCATCAAATCGTTGTTGGCCAACGCATAAATTTGATTTGTGTTGCACATAAAAACGAAAAGAGCGCTAAAAAAAGAAAGCTGACACAAACAGGGAACATTTTACGTGCTTCGTTGAAAAGGACCTGGGATGACCGACAGTTTTTTTTTATATCTAAGCAAAGTAAGTAATTACAATCTTATTAAGTTTGCTGCACATAAAAGCAGCATCACAAATTGATTTTCATGGAGCGACCACAAAGTAAACGATAAAGGCAAACAATTTAAATTACAGTATCCTAGAAGTTTTTGGAATTGTTTCTAAAAAAATGCATTAACAGTACAAAAAATATACAAACTATAATTTAGGGAGTTATAAAAATGCATTATAAAATATGAATTTAAATTACTCATTTACAAATTATTTACTTTGAATTAACACTTCTTGTTTTATAATGCATTTGCATTTTTTGCTGTTATCTAGCGCAATTTCTTTTGAGAAGAATTTATTTTAATAACTTTTCGTTGTTTTAATCAAAAGACTTAGTTTTAAATGCAGATTTATTTCCAGAAAATGTTGTGTAGATAATATAAACATAGTATTATCTATACTAAAGATATAAATTATTGAATAGCATAATATATAGATAGATATAACACTATGTCATATAGTGATATATTGTAGTATATCAATCTTTCCTTAAAAACACTTAATTGGATTCAAGAAATTTTGAAAATAATATTAATTGTTTTTGACTAACATTTTTATTAAATTAGTATTAAGTTCTAGTCTTTATTTACTAAACAAAAAATACATCATATTTATTACCTAAATTTGAAGAAAAGGTATGAAAACCAATCACTTTAAGTTTTTGCTTATGCGCCTTCAGGCATATTTTTTTCATTTTTCCTTTTTCAATTATCGGTTCACAGTAACTGCAGAAGAGGCCATAAACAAACTTAAGCACTGTAGTACGCTTACCTAGTCCTAGTACACCTGAGAGCCCGCCCAACTTTTCTACGCCTCTTGCGTGTGCGTCGGCTATATTGTACGAGTATATAGTACCTTGATAGCTTACAGGGCGCCACACCCACTGCGAACTTAATGCTAAACCGAGCTAAATGCAATGGAACAAAAATAGTTTATTCTGTAACAAGTGAGCGTATTGAAGTCCAATAAATGTGTAGTCTATGAAAATTTGTAAATGAAGCAGGATTTTCTATTATGCATGGAATTAGGTAAAAAATGCAATGAAAGGAAAGAAGATTTTGTACGATGAAAAATCCGTATATTCCCCATCAACTCAATTCGATGCACTGACCTACTTATTAGCATTACTTATTAAACTAATACCAACTAAAAATGCAAGAGTTAATTAGTTGGTTACATAGATTAAAGTTTCATAAATATTATATACGCACTAGTCAGTCTTGTAGCCCTGACAAACATTATAGCCACAAGCGATGTTAAGAGAAAAAAGTTGCCACAAGTTGCACGATCTGTTTGGCGAAAGTTGCCGCAGTGCAGAGCAGAGCTAAAATAGCCGCAGGCAACAAATTATGCAAACTGGAAATGCGACTCACAATCAGGGCATAAAGGCGCAAACTGGGAGTTCAGCACGCGGGGGTCCAGTGATAATCGGGCTAAGAAAAGCTTTTGGTAAACGCATTTATCAAGCGCTGGAAAACTGTTGCTCATGTCACAGCGAAAAAAAATGGTACGCTCAAAGGCATTCACAGTGGCTTGTAATATTGGAGCCACTTTCCATTTGCTGGTGTGCCCTCTACTAGCTTGCCACGCAAAAATTTAATAAACACGGCGGCAAAAAAAAAGAAAAGAACTTTGCTGAGTGCTAAACAAGGCTGCGCATTGTGTGTTAGTTGCGCCTCACTCCCTTGCACTACCCGATGCAGGTAAGCGTAAAGTTTACTACTTGATGGACTCGCGTCTGGCTTAGCCATAGTGCATTCAGTGTTGCCTTCCTCAGAAGAACTTAAAAAGAAATTCCTAACTTTAAATTGAAATTCGACATTTTTATTTAGGCGCCCATACACCTAGCAAGGTGTGGCTATACTCGCCAGGTGCTTAATGAACGGCAACAGTTACGCCACACGTACCACTCGGGCGCTCACAAAAGCTATAAAAAGAAAAGTTGCCTATAAAAAATATCATCTGCCGTGTTATTGTTTCTGTCTGTCCTCGCACTTTTCTTCTTTTTCTTTTTCTTTTTCTTTTTGAATGGTCATGAGGAGCGACAGGAGCACAGCGTAGGCTTCGCCTTAACTTACATAAAAGTCACCGATGATTGCCATAATAATTTATCAGGGTAGCTCTGCGTGGACGCCCGTTGCCAGCAGTTGAGAAAGTGTTTGGTAAATTGATAAAATATTGCTGATGCTGACAGCAGATGTATATGGAGTATGAAGTACGCAATACGCGCTTGATTGATGATGCAAATGCTACTCCTTCAGTGGCCTCCATATTTAATTAGGTCGAGTGGGGAAGCTCCATTACTGCGATGAGAGGGCATCTTCACTACTTAAATGTCTAATCAGCTGATTGCAGTCCATTGAATTTAATGCTTTTCATATATTTTGCCTGTGAATTGTAATCGCTATATATATTCTCTAGGAAACACTTGTTAAAAACTGATTGAAAACTATTTATAAATTATAAAAATATATATAATAAATAAAGTGTATAATTATATGTATAAAAGTTGATATCTTATTTTATCTATAATCTATGTTAATATTATTCAGGCAACAGATTGAAATTAATATTTTTGTTCTCACACACTGAATGCATATTCATAAAAAATAATAAAGTTACTCTTAAGAAAAGTCATTTATAAAATAACTCTTACATTTCAAATAATTTGGTATATCATTAAAAACAAATGTAAAAAAATATATGTTTACGATCTCTTTCAATATTTACAGAGTGGACCACTGTACGTGAGTGTTTGAGTTGCCATTGCCAATCGCCTTTTGTTGATTCGATTGTTGAAATGTAAACAATTTTTTGGTTTCCTGTAAATCGCTGGAAAAGCAGAATTCTCTACGCACACTCCCACACACACGCACACACACAGCAGATATATATTCACACGTCAATCGAGTTGCTTTTTAAATTAAATTTTTTTCGTTAGGCTTTTTTCCTTTTTTTTTTTTTGATTGCGTAAAATAAACAACAAGTTGTGGGTCTACTGTGAAATTCATGTGGAACTGTTGAGCTGTGCCTGTTTTTGTTCGATCTATATCGAGCTGATGCCGACAATAAAATAAATATGATACCAGCCGAATAGATGGGCCTACTAACAAAATGTACAATGAGAGTGGCGATTGAAACAACTTTCACTTTCTTTCTATGGCTCGGTCGTTTCGCTTTCATTGGGACGGTTTTTGGAGGTAGGGTTTCAATTTCCCTTGATTGAAGTTATCTTTGCGGCACCAAAGCACCTGGACTTGGCGCGTTGGTATGAAGCGCAGTCTGTTCCGGAAACGATGGCAATTAAATTGAATGGATATACCATTAGGGCTAAGAGTAAGGTAAATGTTTCAATTAAAGCTCTTGAGCTCATTTTCAGTGATTGAACGCTTCAAGGTTTTCTAACTGATTTGCCAGCAATGGCTGCCGAAAGTTTGCTGTGAAAAACTTTTGCTAGGTGACTTAATACGATAAGCAGCGTTTTAACCACAATTTATTTAAATTTTATCTTGTTATGGCAGTGACACATAAACTTTTAATTGAATTGTGAGCCATTGCTGTCAAACTGTAAAATTTGGTTATTGCCCCAATCCTTTTGGCAACAACATTGTTGCCAATTGGAAGCGCCATTTCGGCAAAGCTAACGACTTCCCGTTATGGGAACATTTCAATTTCCTCTGTCCTGTGTGAAAAATTAATACCAAATTCGAAACAAATTGCCAAAAGTCGAGCCGAGTCGAGTCCTTGCCAAATGACAACCAGCCAGGAAGTAAAGGATGCTAGAATGTCAGAATGCTGCTATGGTTGTCTGGCGTGGACTGCCTTGGTTTGGGTTGGGTCTGGTCTGGTCTGGTCTGGTTTGGCTTACTGCTTTCGCTGCTGTGTCCCCACTACAGCTGATATATAAAAACATTTTTACCAAAATATGCCCGCAAACCTCAACAATATTTCGACAACGGCAGCACATCAAAAAGTTGCTGTAGGGCTTTGGTGCGTAGCGTGGGGAGTAGCCGAAAATCCACTTTCTACCCACAACATAATAATGGATGCGTGTGTGTGTGTGTGTGTGTGTGCTGGCCGTGCTGAGGTGGTGCTGGGTGGTCCTGTGTCTGGCATTTAGCAGCATAGCAGAAAATCAATTCTACCAACAACAACATGACCAAATAACTACAGCAACAACATTGACATTGTGCTACAGCAGCAGCAGCAGCAGCTTGTGCAGTCACCTAGAGGTTCGCGTCTCGAGGAATTTGTTTCAGTTCTTTTGTCGTCTTAGTCGCAATTTAAATTTATAAGCCATAAGACTGCCAAGCGAATATTCCAACGTACATTGTACGCATTTCCCACTTTTATAGCCGCCAGTTTTGCCATAAATTAAATGGCCCTGCAATAAAAGCCAAATCAATTTGAGCGTAAAATCGATTTTCACTTGCTTTCTTGCTTTCATCTTTGTGCCGGCCAGGGCAACTCAAGCCATGTACTTCTGCTTTTCCCATTGTCCAAATCAATAAATTCTCCAGCAGTTAACGGGGCTCAACCTCAACTGCAACAGGTTATGGCCGTGTGTAAATTCGTTACAAAATCTGCGCCCTGCGCTCGCTCCACGCCACGCAACTAAATGGCATTGCAATTGCCACCTATCCTGATTAATGCGAGGCAAGCTCCCAGCTGAGCAGCAACAAATGGCACGAATGAAGTGTGATTTTCAGTCTAATTGAAGTTGTGCCTGAATAACGTTTGAAAAGCACTCAGACAATGCTTCTGTTGCAGCTGTCCGAATTGCTGGAAATGCAAATAAGCTTGAGCTTATTTTATGGGGGATTCTCGTAGTAAAGTTGAGTTGTTTGCCTTTAATTAATATCCATTGTAACTTTCGGTTTCTAGTTTTCGAATCACATTTGCCTGAGCTTTGGATCTATCTGTATAATAGTAGATATTTATGCAATGAACAGAGCATTGTCTTTTTTTTTTGGGAAAGCTGACATAAGCATGTCAGGCTTATCGTCTCCTTCTATAATCAATCAAGTCTTTACATAGAATCGGCTTTCTCTAAACTTATTTGCAGAGTGATCAAAAAAGACCAATAGAAAAAGAAATTCTTTAATATTCAATATTTGATTCAATGTAAACATTTTTCAAATCACCCTATCAATTACTTCTTAAGTCTCGTATAATTGTGTCTTCCCATTGATTTTTAATTGCCGAGTAATTAACAAGGATATGCTGTGTTCTATTGAAGCCGTGTAATATCTGGCCACCAAGTATGTTTGCAATTCTTGCCTGTCATCATTTTTAATTTGCGCATCCATGACAACGAGCGGCAACTGGAATGAGGCTTGTCCAGCAGAAATAGCCCTGTTCGGCCACTGGGGCATATGCCAGCCAGCAACTAGTGCAAATTGTTGACCGTCTTTTCACATCTGGCGTTGACAATGCAATTTCCGACCAACTGCACAGTGCACAGTGCACAGAACACGAAAACTAAGTGAAGGTGGAGCTGAAAATGGTTCAGTATTCCATTGTAGTGCTGTAGGCAGACCGAGCTGTTTCCCTTAGATGTCATTGGGCGCCAACCTACTTGCCCGTTTACTCAGTTGTCTTTCGACTTCCGCCGCTCGAGCACTCCGAGTCACAGTGAGAAATCAGCAATTAAAGATTAAAAGTAACAAGTTTGTTCCCGAAACTTGAACAGTTGGTCGGGCCTGCTGAGGCTTATTAATAAAGCTCTAGTGGCGCACATGTTGCAGCTGGCACGGTTACTGTCTAGAGATTGTTTTGCTTTGCTTTTGGTGCAATTTTAATTGCATTATGCCTGTGGAAATTGCAGTCCTGTTGCGTCTTGGCACACACAAGTTTTAATTGATGTCACAGCTGATGCACTTTGCGTCCAGCTAGCACTCTGGCCCGGATGCGAACGCAGCTCCCAGTGTCTCCTTGTAGCTTGACAATTTATCATTCGTTCGCTTCCTTTGCTTTTCGCCTGGCACACGCTCTCCCAGGGCCTGGGCCCATGTTGCCGTAGGACTACAATGGCAGCCATTCGCTTATTGCCTTGCGCTTCGACAAAACTTTAAATGACATTTTAAATGACATCATTAAAAAGCGTTAAGTGCTGGTCAACCAGCTGACCAGCTGACCAGCCCTTAACTAACGATACGCATGCATGCATAAATTATATAAATATATATATATATATATATATACAAGTATGCATATATAAATAGCTATCGAGCCCATTAACATTTCAGCGTTTGCAACGTTTGCAATTACTGACCGCAATTCGCATTATGACAAATTATTAATTACACATGCCAACAGGATTTAGCAAGCATCAAAGGATACTTTTCTGAATCTGGAAATAATAAATAAATACAAGCTATGGAATTCATTCATCAGATTTACCTCCCAGTCTTTCGCCCATACATATGCCTCTGTTATAGGAGAGTGTCTATTAATAGCCGATAATCTTGGTAAGAAAAAGAGATAACTTAAACATTTTGAATACGGGTTTTGAGGGAAATTAGTAGTATTTTATCATGATAGTTCAGCACCGGACAACATGTCCTTTTATTAAAGGACCTCAAATGTTACTAAAAACTTGTTTCTCACTTCTATAAAAAACATTTTCAAATTCAGATTTATCATATTAGAAAACTTTGTAAAAGTCTAATTGGTGCTTTAATCCTGTTGGCCTGTGTCATTGAATTCTGAATATCATAAATATTTTGCCGACCTGTGTTTTTCTGAATTCAGCACTGATGTGTCACAGCCAGGGAGCAGCATTCGATATGAAAGTATCAAATTGAACTGATTTATCGCAGAATTTAAATAAACACATGCCAATACACACAGAAACATGATTCGCGTATATTGCCAAATTTGATGGATTTGCGTGTCCTAAGAGTATTGAGCTGCTGCGTGGTACATTCACAAACAAAGACAAAAAAAAACACACACACACAATCCAAGGTTATCTTTTAGGCATATCACTTGCCGTCAGAGCTAAAAGTTGTCGGAGGGGATTTATTTTGGAGTGAATATGAGGGCACATTAAACGCTTTGGCACGTGAGTTTTCGGTTACAGATTCGGTTTTTGTTTTCGGTACAGAGTTGAGGCTGCTCGAATACGATAAAATGAAAATTGTAATTTAATTTGCTTTGCGGCTGTAAAACAATGTGAATGCGAGTGTGAAATAATGAAGCCCGCATAAGTGTAGTCTCTGAATTAATTCATTTCCAGTAGTAGACGAGCATTTTAAAACTATTGTTCGTGATTAATATGCAGAAAATATTTTATAGTAATTGAGCTTATGGTTAATTAACTTTCAAGCAAATATTTGCTGTATTCAATGATCAATTAATTGAATATTTTATGAAAATTCAGTGAGTCAGGCTTAAAATGAATTTGTTAACAGCTGAAACCAGTCCTTAAAATACATTTTGTATAATTATAAGATATTTAATTACTAAATAAATTGCAGTTGCCAACAATGCTTTATTTTAAGAATAATTGAAAAGAAAATTCATGAATAATGTAAAGCGGTGCTTATATGATGTGAAGTGTATGGGAAGCATTACTTATTGAAAATATAAAAAATATAAAGATATAAATTTATTCTTTGAGCATTTTGGTAAATTATGTAACTTATGTTTTCTCTTTAATTCACAAATGCATTTAGAAATTCATTCTATATTCATAAAGAAAAGTTTACTCTGAATCGTTTTATAAAAAAGTCTTAAAGTTTTAAGCTACAGACCGTCGCAACCTTTTCTTGTTGTTATTTTGCAAACATTACTTATAATCTCCAGCAAGCCTTTGACATTTTTATCGGCTATTTCTCAAAGCGAAAAATCCTTGCAAAGTATAAGAAAACGCTCAGATATTTAATCCCCAATTAGTCGCATAAAATGAAATGACGTAGGCATCAAAAGCAGAAAACAACGAGGACCTAGACAACAAGTTGTAATAGTAAAACAATTTAATATTTACCTTAGGGAAATCAAAACTTAAAAGGTTGAAAATTGTTGTTATTTCATGAAGAGTAAGGTAAGGTAACTTTAACAAATTAAGATTTTGCTAAATGAAAGTTGGAAGAGCTTAAAATTAAAATTAAAAATTTAAGACTTTATTAAATGAAGTAAATAATATCTCAGCCTGTAATTTCTTACTAATAAGATACACAATTTAGCATACAGACTTCTCAAGACCTTCTCTATCTGCATTGACTTAATTGTCTTAGGGGGAAAAAAAAATCAAAATCCAATTTTCATCAACAATTTGAATTGATATCTACTGTATAAACAGAGCATTTTGCAGTCAGTATCAGCCGACTGCACCCTCTCTCTTGTAATTGTAAAAACAAAGAACAAATATGAAACAAAAATAAAATAAACAGTGCATACCTGCACAATTCAGACGGAGGACAATGTCAATCGACGACCTTGCTCACAATGCCAGTTCGACCCACACACACACATATATTTATGTAAAAAAAATAATATATATATATGTATATATATATATTATATATATAGTAGTATGTATATTTATAGAGCTACGCATTGAAAACGAGACAAAGGAAAATACGACACTGAGAAGAGCAACGAAAAAGGAGCAAAAAATAGACACCAATTTGCCAGGCAGAATCCTTTAAATCTTGTGCGCACCTCACAGAGGCGACAGGTTTTTTTTTCCAGTGTCATCAGACACTTGTTGACCTTAGTCCAATATTTAGCAATGGCAAATGGGTTTTCTTTTGCTGTTGTTTTTGTTTTTGTTTTGTTTTTTGCTATACGAATTGGGAAATGTACTCACCGATTGTGTAGGTGGCGCCGTCAACAGTAAATGTGGCCGCTTTGCATTTTTTGAAAAAACGCGATGCGAAATCCATGGCAGAGTTTTTCAAGCTCGAGGAGACGCGACGTATGGGTGAGTCCGGGCAGGATGTGGCTGCCATTGGCTGTTCCATGGCCAACGCACAGCTAGTCACCGTGTTGTCGGCGCTCAACCGCGCAGTTAGCACAGATGTGGCTATGGGCGGAGCAACAGCTGCAACAGAAGTTCCAGCTTCCATTGCACTCTCAGCTCCTGCTGCCGTCCGAGCTGCTGTAGCTGCTGAGGTGACTGGCGTGGCGGCACCGGGAGCCAAACGGCGTGGTGCATTCGACAGATTTGACATTTTGCACGCGCGCTTGATTTTTGCTTTATGCTCGCCTGCGCACTTGAGAATCACTTTTGCAATTTGGCACACATTTTGCCGGGCTTCTTAAATATGTTAGACACTCAAAAGCTGCGCATTGAAATTGGCCATTACAACATGGTCCAAAAACTAACCTCACCCAAAGCCAATTTACTGCAATTAAGCTCACCAAATTGACAGCCCGATAAAGTTTACCCATTACGCGGGTGGCTTTGACAGTTCTCCGAAAACTTAACATAAATTGGTTTATGGTTTTAAAGTTAAGAAATGATCAGTTTTTGAACTCGATTCAAATTAAATAGATTAGACGTACCCTAACTGAGACTATTTGGAATGCATTACAAACCTAAAATTTATGTATTTATTTTTTAGATTTATGAAAAAGTTGTAAGTTTAATAAGCCCTGATATTTAGGTAATTAAACGATGATTAAGGCTCGATTCCCAGTTAGACCTTAGTACCTTGCTAATAAATTAATTAAAATCTTGTTATCCTTTAGTACTGAGTCTTCAAAAATTTATATTATTTGACACGTTCTCTCTTCCAACTCTAAATAAAGTAACTTAATTTTCAGATATATCAATTTTTGCGGAAAGCAGCCTAGTTGTACAATCTAAGCCCTTAAGCCTTTTTTGCGCATGGCGTGGAATAGAAGCCTCAAAAATAATTATGGGGCTTATAATTATTTTAATACTGTTAATCCTGCTTAGAAATTTTTAGGATGCCACCATCCTTTTCTCTCTTCATTTACTGCAATTTCAATTTGCTGTAGGAAAATTTAAGAATAATTGAAATTACAAAAAGCCTCATAAAATCTGCAACACATGATGAGCTGAGTTCGTTGGATGATGATGATGATGATTGCGCTCAATAAAAACATTATTATCTGTAATACATACACACACACACTTGCACAGAGAGACAGGTGATGTGGCTGTGAGCTAGGGCTGTGGCAAGCAATTTTAGTCATTTGATGAAATTACACTAGAACTGTTGTTGGCCTGGCATATGCCTCACTCTAAAATGCGACGAATTAAAGTAAATTGCTTGGAAATAAGCGCTACACTCACACTTACACCCACCCACACAAAAGCACAGAGATGTTAGACACACAGGCAGACGTACATACAGACAGACGTACATACAGACAGACAGAGGGACAGACAACCACAGCTGTATAAAACAGAAAATGAGTGGCTTTCGGTGGCTGATTGTTCAAGTATCTATTGTTGTTGTTATTATTGTTGCTGTGGATGTTGTTGTTGCTGTGGCTGTGGCTGTGGCTGCCTATCGCCAGCGTATTGTGATAATGGCATTCAAATGTATACATTAAAGTCTGCCATAGCCTGGGCATGAGATTCGCTTGGTAAAATGTGGCTTCGGTTGCCCAGTTTGCTTATCGCTCGCCACAGAGGAAGGCGTCAAAAATTGCCACATAAAAATGTTAAAATGCCGCAAATGCTTTGGAAAAGACAATAAAAATAAATGGGCGGGAGAAGCGACAGAGCCACAGGGGCACAAAAGCAGCACCCAACTTGATAAATGCTGTATTCCATTGCAGTTAGTGGGATTTAGGGCTGGCGATGCAAAGATTGATAAGGCTTTTGATATATTTTTAAGCAGTTTATAAATTATCTCAAAAATTGCTCTTTCAAATAAGCATAAAAGCTTATGTATTATGTATAAAATATTTATCGTATTCGTAGCAGAGTCGAAATAGTCAATCTTTTCTGTTTGTTGCTAAGCAATCAGTTTGGACTGGTTTTAATCCTAGGAACGGATTGTAATATGTAAATATGAATGAATGGATGACGTGTTAGCTGAATAAAGTTAAAACTCCCAACGACTGTAAGAACATCGCAATGTCTGTAAGACTCGGATATTAAGAAGTAAAATAAGTTCAGTGTTTGGCTGAAAGATTTTACATCGGGCTGTCAGAATCTCTTAAATGTAGTCAATATTATAATTTAAAAATATTATAAAAATGTTTATTAGTTTCAAGATATCTTAAATAAATATTTTTGGCAGTTTTTATTTTATTTTCTTTTTTATTTTTATTTATTTGAATATATAATATTATTTTTCATGAATTTATCTATTTCTATTTCTCATTATTAATCTAGTTGAAAGAGCTGAACATTAATTTGTATATCTGAGTATTTCTAAGCAATGATTCACAAAAACTCTCCCACAATAAACTCTCTATATATTGAAGTGCTTCACAAGTAGGATAATTATTTCCAATTAAAAAATGTTTTGACAGCTTTTTATTTTGAAAATTATCTTCAATTATGCTGCTCTTATTGTGTATACATACAATTTGTGTATATTCAAAACGGCTCATCGGAAGCGTTGTCTACTTTGGGGCGTTGCCAAATATGCAACGGAAACTGTCAAGAATTTACATGTTTGAAGACTCGCTTTCATTACATCTACGCCGTCAAGGCTTGTTCTCTTTTTTAAGCAGATGTATTTTTTAAAAATATATATTTACAAGAATGTTAAGACAACATCACGTTTCATATATTTTCTCTATATACATATGTCTGTCCTTGTCCACAGCTGTCTATATGTCTGCAAATGTCTGTAAATGTCGTGCAACTTGTCGTCGCGTTTCATATGAACATATCATGGCGTGGGAGTATTAACACCTTGTTGCCGTACAGCTTGAGCTGTTTGTGTGTGTGTGTCGATACGGTAAAGAAGCACGCGAAAAATGTAATGCGAAGCCATTATGGATTTTTTTTCTTATTCTTTCTTTTTTTTTGCAGTTGTTGCTCCTTTGCCCACTTTTATTGTGTTTTTTGCATTATAATAAGTTGTAGTTGGACGCGTTTTAGCTCAAATGTTCTGCTCGTTGAGTTTCGTAGTGCTTTGTGGAGCTTCGGCACGCTTGCCCTTGGCCCTGGCTTTGGCTCTAGCCCGACATCCCAAACTCATTGCGCAATACTAATTAATACCTTTGGGCGTTTATGGGGTGTGTGTGCGTGTGTGTGTGCGTGTGTGTGTGTGCTCATGTTTGCTGCTAACTCGTAAAGCTCAGTGGCTTGGATAAGCAATCCGGCTTTAATTTGGGAAATTTATTCTAAAATATTTAGGTCGCAAATACCCAGAGCGCAAGGTCACGTCACGCCAGTAATCGGAGTAGATAAAAGGCGGCGCTTTATATTAAATAAAATACAAAAAAATATACCAATTTAGCAAATTAGACTACTTCAGTCGGGGTGCCTGACTAACAGTTACTAGAGATGAAATCAAAAAATTATTTCCTAAATAATTATGACACCTTTTTTTTACTTTTGATTGAGGTTCGCTGCTGAAGTAACTGAATATTCTATTTGATCTCGTCAGCTGTTTCTAGGATCTCTTTTTTTACCCCATTGAACAATGCCCCTTCATTTACAATGCGTACAGGGTATATATAGAAAAAAAAAGAATCGAGTATACTCCAAATTTAAGGCTGCCCAATGATGCCAACTGCTGCAGCCTTTGATTTACGTTGAGAATAATCAACTCAGTTGGAAACTTTTGCCCGAACCCTGAATTTGTTTCAGATACCCAGCGAGAAGTATGTCAAAATAAAATTGCTGAAGAAGAACTGAAGCAACAGGATTAGCAAAAACAACAAGCACAACAGCCGAGTCAGATTTGAGCCAATAGACAAGGGTTAAGCAAAGGCAAATTGCAAGTTGTCGTTTAGGCCAAGCAACTTATCTGTCTGTGTGTGTCTGCCTCTAAATATACATATACATACAATATATATTTATATATATGTATATATTTATACATATCTATGTAAAGAAAAATTTGAGCGGCTAAGAAATATAAACTTTGGGTATATCTTGTGGCTTAAGTGTTGGCAGCAAACAACAACAATAACAATTGGCTGCTCTTTTCGCAAATATTTCACTGAATAACAAAGTTTAAGTGGAAACTCAAATTTCATTTACAAAATTCAAAATAAATAAAAGAAATATATACATAATTTTATTATTATATAATATATAAAAATCTGTAGATATATTTTAGGTTTAAGAAAGACTTTCTTTATAATTGTACATGCCAACCTTTCATGAATGCTGAGTTTTAAAAAAGAAATTAAATATTAATTGAAAATATATATTTTCTATATAATTCAGCATTTAGCATTTGTTTTTTTTTTGTTGTCTTAAATCTTGAGTAAATAAATTGGGATTTCAATAACAATAGAAATACATATAAAATAAATAGTTGACTATATCAAATGGGAACATTATCATGCTTGTTATCATACTAGAACTTAATTTTTGGAACAAGTCAAGTTTTTTACTTTCATTTAGTAGATGACAAACTTTCTAACACATCTCAAAACAATTTATCTTTTTATTCTTATCAAAATGTCAATCAATTTATAGTCTGTATGGACAAAATAAATATAGTTTGAGGTAAATGTCTAAATAAAGTTTTGTACACCATAAAAATAGACTCAACTTCATTTATTCTTGACTGAAAATCAATATTTAGCGATTGTAGAGAAACGTGGAAGCCATCAAAAATAAGTTAAATAGGCACAACAAGTTATCAGCCCTTGGTAACTATTGGAACTGATGTATATCTATGTTAGCTCGAGCGATAGCTAATATTTGGTAATCAGGCAATGTTTGTTCTGAAATTATCTTATTCAAATAATCAGTTTTGCAGACTGGTGTATTATTTTGAAATTTTATTTAGCCTAGCGCTGCGCCCGCTTGCCTAAAAAAGGGTTGCCCAGTTAGATTGACTAAGCTAAAAAGGGTCAGGCCAGGCTGCGTGGCTGGCTGGGCTGCTTGATTTGAACGTGCCACGCCCAGGCCGTATAAAAAATGACGACAGCAAGCGCTGAGGCCGACGCTGTGGGCGCCGTGGGGCATGGTTAACGTACCCCGCGCACCATATCATCATTGGGGCAAAGTGTTAATCCGCTTTTGTTTTTGTTTGGTAGCTGGTTACAAAAGTTGCCTTTGGGTCTGTGGGTCAGGTGACTGTTGGGCATTTCCGGGGTGTGTCTGGCAACACGCCGCTTTGTGTAATGTGTGTCTATGTGTATATCTACAGAGGTGTGTGTATGTGTGAGTGTGTTTGTTTGTGTGTATGCGAGGGCTTAGGTGTTGGCAGACCCATTTGACTGCTCTTCTCAGATTTATAGCAGTCTTTGTATTATTGTTGCTGGTTTTTTGGATATTTGTTCGGGTTACGTAATTGCAATTTAAATATGTTTAATGTAATTTAGTTGTCTGTCTGTCTAAAATTTCCCCTTCACCTTGGGGCATGTGCCATGACTACGGATTTGACCAGGCTCCTACTCTTAATTGTCAAACATTGGGCTGTCAGCCAAAAAACAAATCGTTGAACAAATATTTGTAATTAGCATTTATTCCGCTCGCTTCGCTTCGAATGGGCAACAGGTTCACGTTCAGCAGCGCTAAACGGGCTGTTCTTTGATTGGCTTTTAGCAACAAGTTAGCTTGGGCTATGGAATCGGCGGAGTGCCTTAATTTCACTTCATCTAAACTACACTCGAGCACTTTCTGTGATTAAATCTTTTGATAGTTTCAATAATTTCACACCAAGACACTCGTACACTCGTACACTCACACACAGAGGCAGCACGAAAACTTCGCGAAGCATAACGAAACGATTCGTGAATTATAGTAACAATCGCTGTGGCTTCCTGTTGCCTGCGCTGGCTACCTTCCGGCAAACGTGTTGCCAATCAACTGGCAGCAACAGCACCAAACAGCAAATCACTTCCTTAGCTTCGAGTCCTGCAAGAGAGTGGAAGCTCCGCAAGAGCCACATTGCATCAATCAAAGCTGACGAAAGCTCGCACCAAAAGAGAGCGAGCAGAGAGCGCGCGTATGGGCAGTGCGTATGAGAGAAAATACATTGCTATTCGCAGTTGGCATTGAAAGTAAATGAGAAGGTTTCAACACCTCATCCAAGTTGTTTTTATTTGTATTTCAAATAATTCAGCAAATATACAACTATTTTAAAACGTCGATATATTAATAAAAGTTACACAAAATATTATTTAATACAATTGCATAATATCTGAAGAAATTGTAATGAATACTTTTTTATGATTGCTTCTCTGCGTACTCCAAAAGCACTTATCAGTTGCATCCGCTTGAAAATAATAACTATTGATTTACAGTTGTCTTTGGCTGTTACCTTCAGCAACAGCTGATTGGCCAGCGCTCTCTTTGAATGCGAAGCTTTTCACCACACGCAAGCAGGGCCCAGATGCCGCCAACAAACGCCTGATGGCGCCACTCTTCAGCAAACATCAGTATGCCGCTATATTTGGAATGGTTATGGTATGGAAATCTAGTCACTATGATACTAGTGTATTAGTTTGATAATCCTTTTTTATTATTATAAAATTATTCAAAAAAAAAAAAACTACACAAATTCACTTAATTACAAACTTCAAGAACATCTCATTAAATTAAATTAAATTAAATTTTTTAGTATGCATAGTTGATAGTTCCACACTTATTGATAATGATTGTGTTAAGCTGAATGATTTTGAAATCGAAGTCAGGCCTTTATCGAGGAATGCAGAGTAACTAGATATACAACCTTTATTAGTATATAGTTTGTAGCAGATAGTAAATACCTATTTACTTTTTTTTTAACAGGCGAGGATTGATTGGAATTCATATCGTACAAAAACATGTAAGTAAATTATGTTAATGTGGCGTTAGAATAGTGTAAGACTCAACAGCATGCAAAACAAAAAGATATAGGTCGAGAACGCCGGCTTGCGAAATGCTTGTTGCCGGTCTTGCAGGTCGTGGACAAAGTTTTCTAGGACTAAAAAGTCAATTTAGCAGTTGCCGTTGTCTGCATTCATTCACACGTGTATATCGGATACTAGTTGATAAACACTTTTTTAAACATTTATTCATTCAGTCTAAAGACTATACTGCAAATTTATATATTCAATTTAAATAAATATTTATAGTTCGAGTAAAGTAAAGGTTAAATATTTTAGCTTCTTTCTATTGGTAAAAGTGCAAAATATAAAACAATATTAAAGTATTTTTTAGTTTATTTATGAAAATATTCAAAAACTCTGAGCTTCATTGCTTAAATGCCCACGCTTCAATAAATATTTATTAAATTTAAGTTTATGAGCATACTTACGAAATACTTAAAACCTTACTTATTTATATATATTTAGTTGGTAAACGCAGGGGTCGAATCACAAGCGGGATTATTGGTTGGTAAAATATTTGGCACGCCAAATCTCAGCGCCTCGTCTCGCTTCGGCAAAAGATATATATTGACAAATGCTCTAAGCAATGGCAGACGAGCCCTGCGTAATTTATAACGCCACAACTCAGACGTGCCTGACAGAAAAGGAGCAGACGATGGTGGTGCCAGGGCCCGCCCCAACTCTCTGTCCACCATACCCATGTGCCCTCCGCGCAGATTCTGCAGGTGTTTAGTTATTTATGCCTTGTCACACATACCACTTCACACATTTTATTACATGTTCTGGTTCCTTGCGTATGTGTGAGTGTGTAAAACAAAGCACTGTATGAAGCGGAGCCAACAGCGCTCGTAAAGGCTTCGACCCCAATCCAAATGGTAAACCTACTTTATCATTTCTCACGTCTTGCAGCAAAGTAAAGTGAATAGAAATTCCAGGACAAACAAATGCGCAAAATAAAAAACAATTTAAATATTTCTTTTATTGCTGTCCATGGCTGTGATTTAACTTTAAGTGCAAGGTAATTTTTACCTGACTACTGCCAAAGCCACATTTCAGCTTATAAAGTGCCTACAAATAAATAATAAATAAATACCTAATTTAAGCAAACTTCTTTACTAATTACACAATAATGACAAAATTGCATACTGTATGTGACATAAATGTAACTGACAACTCATTAAGCCAATCTACGCACATTTATCAAAATGCAGATAAGCTAAATTGAGTTTTTGTTAAAGGCAAAATTATGAAAATTACTTCATACATTGAAGAACTTTAGCTTCTCTTGTCAATATGCAGTTGTTAACCATTCGAATATATAATACACAATAATACAAAATATTTGCGAAACTTTAGCTTCTCTTGTCTTACTTTAAGAATAACAAATTATGCTGACTAGGTCATTTTTAGCTAACATTTTGACAGAGTAGTTGCGTTTCTCTACAAATTACACTCCCCCCTTTTCAATATGCAGTTGTTAAGCACTCGAATAATACAAAATATCTGCGAAATGTAAATAATCGATTTTCATGGGCAGCTAATAGTAACATTAACTAATCATACAACACAGAGTTGAGCACATCTAGAACCAACTTGTTCAATATCAGAAATCCACTCAACTTTTTATTTGATCGGCTACATTCCTCTCTCACTCTCGCGCTCTCAACTCAACTATAGCTTGATAGTCACTTGATAGTCAGTCGTAAGGCGAACGTGGGTAGAGCCAGAGCGCCGATGCTCTCATCTTGTCAGGTACAGTGGGATTGTCGCTCACTGACCCTGCTCTCTCAACTGTTTGATTGTTTGTATGCACAGGCCAAAGAGTATTTATTGCAAAATCATTTGGGAGCGCTACATGCTCATACAAAATTTTAAATTTATGCTTGCTTATATTTGAGAAGCTTATCAAACTGTTGATGCGAATAAATAATAAAATACAATAACTTTTTGACATGATCAAACACGCATATACATATATCATATATATCAGCATTTATGTGCCTTGTGTGTTTGTGTGCGGAAGTCTTGCTGCCTGCTGAAATTATTCTTCAATTCAAATAGCAACATTTAAAATTCGTTGTTTCATGTGTCGCATATACGTATGCCTTAAAGGATTAGTGAATTGACATACTCATTGGCTAATACAACTTTGATTTGCAATTAAATATTTTAGGTGTCAACAGGGCATGAATGCTCAATACTTTCAAGAATTCAACAGAATTGCTACAATTGTGGCTTTGCCATGATCATTGCTATTCGCTCTTTAGATGTGAATAGCAAAATGCAACGATTGTTTACAGTATCGAGCTGACAAATGGCTTTCAGGGAAAATAAATGTATGTATGTCTGTAGCCAACGTGGACTTGCTAATAAGCAAGACGTAGAAGATGAAGGGATGGTATACGAAGGCTGAGTGGCTGGTGTGTTGTGCAGCCGTAAGTCTACTTATTTATGTAACTTTCACTATATATCTTATTCTCTATATATTGTTAAATATGGTAACACACATACACACATACACATCCACTCATGCAGACATGTATTAGAAGTAAGTTGAACCCTGTATATGTGGGATACTTGTGTGCTGTGTTTTCTACAGACTATCATGACATTTGAATAATGTGAGCACATTTGGTATTTTATTATATCATCAGGCATTTGGCTGATGTGCTTACCAGCTTACACCACACCCAGCTCCTTATTCTGAGCGACAAGAGGAAGAGCAACAACAATGCGAGCATCTTGAGCTCTCGTGATGAAATTAAACTGTGACTCGTATTCTGCGCTGCTGCCTTTTATTTTGCCTTCACTATTATATTCTCATTCATTCGTCTCATTTTGTAGTTGCTTGGCATAGCCACGCCCACGCCCTCAGTCGCGTCTTGCAAACATTTTCTTTCTGTTTTTTTTTCTTCCTTTTTTTGAGTGGCACTAAAGAGCTGAGTAAAAGTTGCCTCTAATTACCACATGAAAAAAAACTTTTTCATTGTTGCGCGCATAACAAATAAAAAACTTGCAGCATAAACTTTAAATCAAAATGTTAAGTATACGCAGCGTGTGGCACTCGCAGTGACATTGTATTGTATGAAGAATAGTCAAAGGGCTCTTTCATTCCTATCAGGCAAGCCTATCTGAGCTGTTTGTAATGAAAATATTCCACATGCACAATGTAGTTATGTTAAACGCACGACTGGCGTGTGTTTCGCCTTGGCCTTTTCAAGTGCTCGCCGCATGTTCTTAACAATGCATTGAAACTTTGATTGCAACCATTAAGAAGCAAGCGCAAACTTGACGTTTCCCCAGAAGAAGAAAAAAACCAACTACAACAACTGAAATGGGGAGCATAATGAGCATAGCTCGCCGTTCAACTGCAATGCGCAAGGTCAGTCAAGGACGACTTACAAAAATTGCTTCGTATTTTTTGTTTATTTTTGTTGCTGCGCGTTTTTATACCCTGAACCCATTGAAAATGGGAATTCGTGGCACAATGTTTTTGTGCACATGTAGGTAACAGGCAGAGGAAGGTGTGGCGGACATCAGAGAGTGTATAAATTCTTGATCCGAATGACGAGCTGAGGCGATCTGGGATGTTCATCTATCTATTCGCATGTTATAAACCACAAAAGCTAAAGACTAGAGAGAATAACATAGTATACCTATAACCGAAGTAATTCAATAATTTATTTCGACTATTGCAACACAGGCGTTTGCATGTTTTATTGAGTAGGTTTGCCTATAATGATTAGAACGGAAGCTCTGCAGCAGGCTGCAGGGTATCTCGTGGTATGACACTGCCAACTAGAGCACTCATTCTTGTTTTTTTTTTTCCTTTTTATAATTTCGCACAATAGGAACATAGAACTGTTGCTCAGCCCATATAGTATTCCCAGCAGCGACAGCTACATAAATTAGAGCTTGCAAAATATGCAAGGAAAATGTAGTTGACTCGTCGCATAGCAGAAAATCACGAATCTGTTTCACGGAGACAAAAAAATTATTAACATATTTCTCAAAAGAAAACGACTTGAACATGTTTTATAGATTTTCTTCTCTAAAAACGTGTTTTTGATTGAATAAATTAAATATAAGCCCAAATATTGTAGCACGTAAAAATTGCAACAGGCCCCTATAAATAGGCAACCGAATCGATAAAACTCAAACTCATTGTCAGGCATAGAATGTGTTTAGAGGCTGCGGCTGGTGCTTGGAATTGGACTCTGCTAGTTGGCTATAGCCTCGATTTTAAGAACCTCCACTCAGCGTTGAGTGCCTCTGCTCAGCCTCAGCTGACTTAAAATTTCCAAGCCGAATATTGATTTTACTCACTGTTAAAGGCGGCAAACAGACCCAAACGAATGCATATATTTATAGAAATGTATGTTAACTTGGTATTGAAATTATGTGTGCGCTTTTTGACGGCATTCATTGTTGCACAAATTTAATATAACATTTATGAGTCATTTATTGACCGCTCATTATGCGAGCGTCCTGTTTATGACCCAGCAAATGAGCCGCACAGCTGGCAACTTCCTCAACGAGCTGCCCTTCCACAAGCTAGGTTCAAAGAGCAGAAGGAGAGAGACGGTGAGAGAGGGAAGGGCGCAGGCTGACTGCTACATTTTATCGCAAATTAGCGGAAATTATGCAACGATAATGTTGTGTAACGGTTGGCTATTCTGAGTTTCATTTGCTGTGGTCGATTGCTTCTGCTGGCTGCGCTACACAAGTAATATGACTTTGCTTTACAAGTACATAAATATTTATTGTCGGCATTCGATTTTATAATCAATAATTAATTAAAGATATATATTGTATATATATAAATATACATAAAAAAAACATATGGTTCATATGGTAGACTTTATTATGCATACAGATTTCATCGACAGAGGCAGGTTGCATGTTCACAATAGAAAAATGCGTGTCAGCCCACGAACATGGAATAAAATTCCATAAAACTGAGCAATATCATATTTTGGCATGCTCACACGTATTTGCTAGTACCAAATATATTTCATATTTATAACATAATTCGATATAATGCGCGAGAGAGAGAGAGTTAGAGAAACAGGCAGAGTAAGCACAACACCAACAGATAATGGGCATCATAAAACCTGAATCAGTTTTTTGGGCCACATTGCGTATGTGGCCGCCTGGCCAACAACAAATATTAATACTGACCACAACCAACAACAACAACAACGACAATAAGGACTCGTTAAGAGCGATAACAATGAGGCAGACAGTAAGGCAAGTGCCACACACACGCACACACACCCACACAATGCCGAACAGCGAAACGCACTTTGCTCAGTGACGCATTAACATCTGTTGTCTGTGCGGACTCCGTCTCCCACTCTTCCACTCTCTCTCTCTATATGTGGCACCAAAATTGGAAATTTACTATGCGTATCTGGCGTTCGCATATATAAAGCACCGATTTATTAAGGTATGAGCATGCCAGCAAACCAACATGACATGTAGTAGCTGTTGACCATTCCAACAGACACACACAAGTCACTGTGAATAATTGTAATGGCTAATGGATATCGTGAAAATATGCCAAGTCAGTGCCAGATTCTAAACAATCAGTTGGACAATTAAATATATATATATATATATATATATATATATATATATATATATTGTATATATGTATATATAATATATAAAAGAGAGAAAGGAGAGGAGAAAATCACTTTGTTTGCAATGCAAATTGAAACGTTTATATTAATGCAATTAAAATAGAATAACAATTTGACGTTAATAACAAATGCAAGGACACGTTAAATTGAAGCAATTGAGCATATTTGAGCACTATGGAACAAAAAAGCAAAGTTAAGGCTATAAAGAGAATAAGCATAAATATAATGCTCTATAAATTTCTAACCACAACATCCATAGTTATGTATAGTTATATTTCATTAAGTTTGTGTTTGTTCGTCTTGCTGCCTCTTCGCCTGTTTGTCTCGCCATATAAAGTCAAGTCGGTTAAAGCTAAAAACCTGAAATTTGCATCATATATTCATGTATACATAAATCTTAACTAACTAAAATAAATATATTCCCATTTCCATAAAATTCTTCTTTAGATCAAGTAAACCTTGATTTAAATAGGTTTACTTAAGTGTGTTAAAAATATTTTGAGACCACTGTTAGGCACTTAGTTAGCTTTGGTCAGCTGCAGGACCTGTGCTTCTTCTTGATGGCATTGCGCCAACTGTCAATCAATTTCGCTACTACTGCCTACTGCCTACTGCCTCTATGCATATTTTTAGACAATTCTCAGCAGTCACACTTAATAAAGTTGTAAAGATACTGTGCGCTGCTGTCGCTGCGAGAAATCAGCTGATGCTCAGATGCCTGAGCTGCCTGAGCTGCCTTAGCTGCCCTTGCTCTTTGATGTCGTTGGTCTTGAGGCTCGAGTTTATGTTAAGCATTTGCCTCTAAATATGCTAATAATTTTTGGCGCTGTTTTATTAAATTTCTACGGCAACACAGTAAAATGAAATGCGCCCTCGTACAGCGTGCCACCGAAAATGACATAACTTATTTAGCGTCTCACAACCAGCGTGCAAATTAACAGAGACCCAGGCCAGAGCTGGGGGTAAGCAGTTCCCAGCAGTCAACAGCACAGCGTGCCACCCAACAGTCAGCAGAAGTTTTTTTTATGGCCATCAGATCGTTGAGTTGCCTTTTTATGCGCCTTAAAGCTGAAAATCGTGCTATGAAAATGGAATCTACGCAAATTTAAAGCATCTTAATGAAAGTGAGTAGAGAGTGCTTAAGTAGAGAGAGAGGTCGACTAAGGGATACACTGTATTGAGCTAAGTGTTTTAGGTAATGCATGTGTCTAAAGCGTAATGAAATGGTCTGGCAGTCAAGTGTATTTCCATGGCAAAGGACATACGTCAAAATCTACATTTCTTAGGGGGTAAAAGAGTGAATATTTTTTAAGTGAATGTTATTATTATACTAAAATTTACATACTGAATTTATGGAAGCTATAAATTTGGAACCTCAGAAAAGCTATTTACCTAAGTCTTTAAGACAAGTCCCAATTGTGTAAATGTGTTTATTTTAAAGAAGTGGTAAAGAAGATAACATCCAGTATTGAAGAAGACCCAGAAAACACCAATGTGCAATCTTAAGCCTGATGCACTGAAGCTATTTGAATAGATCAATTCCATGCCTATTGGAACAAATAAAACCAGAACCAATGTGAAATCACAATCATAATTTTTTTTAATTAATATTTAACTTTCTATTGCTCTTATTTGTTCACCCTCAAGCATATTAGTTAAGGCTGGGCAATGTTTGAATTAACAGCAATTATTTATAATACAACAGTTTGTCGAAAGGACGCCAGGAATTAGCATTAATTATATTGTCAAACTCAATTTGCAATCAGTTCACATATTTGCCAAGCCTGATTGATGTGCGACCATTGCGGGTGGTCGCAATGCGTAGAATCAATAACTCACCTGCTCATAAATCATAATTGACTGCTCAGGAGCTCAATAAATATTTGCACACAGCAGGCATAATAATTAATCACATATGCACACAGTCGACTTATATTTAAATTGAGTTTTTATTTTGGTTTTGCGGCCGTCGCCCGACTACGTGAAGAGTGTTTTTCAATTTAATTACCAATTAAACCAATGATAATTGCGTTGGGTGACTCGAAATAAAATTACAACGACAAGACAGCACGACGACGTCATGAAACATTCAATTTGACATTCATTCTTAAGAGAGTATCCTATTGGTAAAAGTAAAAATCAACTTATCAAAGTATCCTGATTTTTTTGGTTGGGTATATTACAATAAAAGACAACCGTACCCTAAAAATTGTCAATAAAAATAAAAAGTTCCTTTTTTAAATTTTTTTATGGTTTTTTTTAAGAAATATTCAGTGGCATGGCATTATTAATTTTTATGAAAATGAAAACAAAAGCAAGCTTATAACATATATGTAAACTACAGAAAATAAATATAAATATTCAGATTTATTTTGTTAAAAGTAACCCAATTATCGACATCAGCGTAACTAAAGAACAATCGAAGCGGCTAACCATATGAATATGCAGGCATGCAGAGATAGCTATGCCTAGATTAACTTCAAATGAATTTGTAATCTTAGCCGTATTGTTTTAAGTTTGCTTTTATCTTTAGCTCACTTTAAACACACAAACTGTTCTTGTGCGTTAAAAGTTTTTAAGTTCTTAACTTGCACTCCTTTGCTTACAGTTTGTTGATTAGGGCTTAGCATGAGCATGAGAGCAATTGGAGGAGAATCTAGATATATATTTTCAGATATCTGTCTTGCCATTAGCCCGTATTAAACTAACCATTAATTATCTACGACTTACACTATCAATACCTTCACAAATTTATGTGTTTCACAACATAAGCCCTGCTAAGATCAAGTCACAGCTGCATCCAGAAACACCAAACTGCTGTTGAGTTGATTTGATTACAATCTTAATCAAACAGAGACTTTTTGTAATGTTATGTAAATATCAATCAACTTATAGCAACCTTCACATTTTTAAAATTTTTATTAATTTCAGCAGGCTAAAGGTCAAGAAAAACACTTAAGACCGGAACAACTGCAGAAGCTATTTCACTCAATTTAAAATTTTTATATCTAAACCATATTTATTTATCTATTTTTTCGACAAATTAAAAGCAGCTTTGCTTTCTTCTTCATGCTTTCATTTATCCCAGCCTGTTTCCACCTGCTGGTCCCTCGGCATAATCAAGAATATTGAAAATATTGCCGATTGACATTGAAAAATGATTGACGCTAGATGTGTCGCAGATTGGTAATATGTAAATAAATATTTGTCATGCCCTGCTAAATATGCAAATGTTGTTCTTATTTTGATTGTTTCGCCAACACAAATTGCGCATTGCGCATATGCCATGTGGGACTGTCTATTGACTTATTCGTTGTATGCTTACCTTGCTACTCCTTTTTGAGCTGCTTTCGTAGGTTTGCGCTCTGCAAAGAGATATAAGAAAATAAGTCCAGATAAGACATTGATTTAAATGCAGAATTAACAAAATTCACTTTGATGACTTGGACAAACATATATGAATATCAAATTATGTTGAACTAAAAGCTTAGTGCAAACACACAAAAAAAAAACAAAATGGAAGCGAATGGGCAAATTCCACAAGTGATGAGCTTTTCATATTTATGATGATGATGCACACACAACACCCACACCCACACCCACATCCACACCCACATCCACACACACACAGACACGCAGATACAGATTGATAGATTTAGTTACTTAAGCTGAGGCCAAGTTAAGCTTTCATGTCTTAAAGTGGCTTTCGTCTCGCATATTTTGGCCATATTTTGTGGCATAAATATTATGTTACGACTCAATAAGCTTATGAACAAGTCTCAACTCTCTGCCCTCTGCCGCATTAGCCGCATTTCAGATTGCCTCCATTAGTCATTAGCCACAGCTTTGCGGTCAATTATGATGCTTATAACTCTGACTACTCCGAGTGCTGCTAATAAATTGCTGCATGGATGTGTGAGTCCTCAAACATATGGCTCAATGTTAAATGTCAAATCTTTTTTGGCATTGCTTTTTTACTGCAGACACCTGCATTTAATTGTCGAAATATATTCACGCCTTGCTAACTTTTATAGACACAAAAAGTATATTTATCAAGCGAAGTCTGCCAAAGGACAACAGCAATGAGGCGGTTATGTTGAGCTAACGAGCATTTAAAGTAAATAGCACCACAGACCAATGCCGTGCAGAGTTGCCGAGGTTAGGGAAAAGTTTTTGCTGCTCGACTGGTAATGACACCCATTAACGCCGCTCGAGTTAGAGCCGAACACCAGCTCTCAGCATCTCTCTGGAGGCGACGCGTCGCCTAACGCCGCTGGCTTACGCACTCTGTGTGCTAATCGGTATTTGCTTTTCTGCTTTGCTTTCGCAGTGTTTGCATAATTCCTTGCAACGCTGGCGCTCTAAATACCCTAGAGGCAGAATAGCAAAATAGATCGACTCACTTGGGTGAAATGCTGTACAAATTTAGTAATAGAAAGCTGGCAAATGAATAGCTTTGGGTCTCTCAATCAGCTTAATTCATACTGCGAATTATCCCCTTTTTTCTAATAAAAATATCGCACTTTCAGCTTGAGTGAATGGATCCTTTGTACTAAAATTAACTATAGGGCATTTTGCAGTTCAATTCGCTTAAATATAAAACGCTTTCTTCTTGTATCTATTTCTGAGTGGATTTTATTTTTAGTTAAGCTCTCACCCAGCACAATCCAATTATTGTGCTGCAAATTCATTAAAGGCGAGTGCGATAAAAACACACAGAGAGAGAGAGAGAGAGAGAGAGAAAGAGAGAGAGGGAAAGTGAGAGAAAGGCTGGGAAACATGCCCACGGCTCAGAAAAATTAATTATCCATCAGCATTAGCGGGCAGCAGAGGCCCCAGCGTTGCCCTTCTGTCACTTTGCATATTTTCACGGCTCGTCATGACGGGGATTTCCATTAACTTTTGCGTCAGGCTGCGGTCATCAATTAAAATTTAAAGTTAAGAGCCAGTTGCTCACCGAGCTCTGAAACGAATTGTTTGGCCAGTGTCACATGCACACATGATGCCGCTCGATATTGTGGTATTTCCCTGGAGACAATGTCATGCGTGGACACAGAGCCTCGCCGAATTGTGCAGCATATGCGTATTTTTGTAGCCTCATTCGGACTCTCCATATTTTAATGAAGTTGTAATGAGCCAACAAGCCTGAGTGCCTAAGCGCTTGAGTGCTCAAAGTGGGCGTACGCCTAATGTGGGCGTGGCTAACTGCATTTGCCCTACACGCCCTTTGAGCTGGCAAATATTTGCCTATATAAATTACTCGCATATCTGCTGGCCAACGATGCGAACCCGGAGTCAGCCGTACGTGCTCCGAATTTAGGATTTCAGAATGAAAATATTTTCTAAAATGTCGATTACCAGAGCACCAAATAGGATATCCACTTGAGCCTATTTAAGCCGTTAACCAACGGGTATATAAATAACGAAGTTAAAACATAAAATACTTTGCGAACAATATAAAATTTTAATCCCATTTAGGTTTGTAACTCAATAAGCCAATTTGGGTTATTTTTAATATATTTATTATTTTTTTATTATTTCCATAGGTTTCTATACGATTTCAAGTTTGAGTGAATATTTCAACACGGTATTCTTATCGAGCATAGTATTCATCTCGTTTAGCTATTCTATATTTAACTTCCAATTTGATTACAAAGAAAATATCGCCCACAGCCTGACCAGCAAAGTATCATTATTGCACTTGTAATTAGTTTACTTTCAATATTACATGTAAGGTCAATCTAAAAATACGTTTACCTTATTGTAGTTAAGAGCTTTATACATCATGCTTGAACTGAAACTCAATGCAAGCTTAATAATTAAATTATGCACGGTCAAAGCGGATGCCATATGACATGTCGGCAGCATTTTATTACCGGGTGCTTAGTTGAGGGAATTAAA
Source organism: Drosophila leonis (assembly GCA_035045365.1). NCBI lineage: Eukaryota > Metazoa > Arthropoda > Insecta > Diptera > Drosophilidae > Drosophila > Drosophila leonis. The sequence continues at coordinate 128,523 of JAWNPC010000389.1, read as the reverse complement.
GGCAGTTAGCAGAAAAAGACGAGGTTGGCGCTTGGGTTGAACTTGGCAATTATGGGCGGGTGCTTCCATTGCATACTTGAGAGCGCCCTGAAATTGAAATTTATGCATAAATTATGCGCATAAATGGACAAGGCGAGGCAATAAACAAAAATAAAAATGCAAAAAGGCAAGAAAAGGTACGTACATAAAAACATTACAACGATGATAACATGATTGTCACTTTTTGTTAGCAGGCGACTCAGAGACACCCTGTACCTGTTGACGTCGTTTCAAACACGTGGGAGATATCCGCATGTATGCATATAATAATTGTGATAAATACATTAAGATGTTGTGTAATATAAGAAGGAATACCTTTATCGAGTCGTAATCACCAATATCTCATACCCGGAGTGAATGTAAATTTTACTAAAGCACTTTAATATGAGCTATGTTAATAATTAATGGGCTGATCGAAAGTGAAATGAGAACTAGACTTCAGCAGCTGTTTAAAATAAAACAAACGATTTGCCATATAATCAAAAATCGTCTTTCGATTGTCAAATGTCTTGCAATAATTTACAAATTCGATCAGTATATACTCAACGCTAAAAGTTTGTAAGTGAGCAGCTTACAAAATTAGAACGAAATCGTCTCACGACAAATGCTCATTAATTTTCCGTTTGAATTATATGCTACTTCATACATAATGACATAAAATGCTTCAAAATAAAACCAGAAGCAACGTAATATTTTAAAATGCTTTTGTTTTAATACAATGCCAAATTATATTGCCCCTAATTAGTCAATCTGTTTTTCTTTAAGAATAGCGAGATAGGCAGACTGGACTGACTTGACTTGACTTGACTTGACATCTATATTTTACATTCTTAGAGTGCGCTGTTACACAAATATGTACAAAGTCAACATGCCTTTGATTATACATTTTAAATGGGCACAGGGTATACAAATTATTTTTCAACGCATGAAATTTTGATGAGCAACGGCAGGCTGGCAGGAAAACGAAAGGCTCCTTTATTATTAAGCTATTTTGAACATTTCTCGTTGTTGTTCGCTTCCTACCATTTTACATGTCTCACAGTGAAATGCAGCGTCAGCACAGCCGTGCAGGGACACGAGCACATTTTGTAAACAATTTGTGGTGATGACGCCTAGCTGCTAGCGGCTACAGTTGCTCGAAGTGTAGAGCAGCGCCTGGCTAAATTGTTTCACAGCCAACACAAATGGGAACGATGTGACTGTTGTTGCAGCTGGTGTATCTGTAACTGTGTTGCCACAGTTGTTGTTTTGTCCGTGGACAATTACACAATTTGCTGCACAATCTAGCTGTGGAAATGGACTAACAAACAGAACATGCTCGGCTTTGCTTCCATATGGCTTAATTAAGGGCAAACAAAATTCAGTTAAACCAGATCTCTTAGCTTTAAGCGAGTTAAAGTTGCGACTACACAGAATAAGACGAATCGAAACTAATAGATATAAGAAGACATACGAGCAAACGAATGGATGAATTGTATTTTTTTGTAGGTAGCTTGTCTCTAGAATCTAAGCCCTGCCATATGGCGGCTGTCCTACTTGATTTGTGTGTGTGTGTCGGTGTGTTCTTTCGAGCAGCCTAAGGAGCTTATGCTGTCACCTGGCTGACACACAGATACATCCAAGCCAACACAGTCACTCACACACACACACACACATCCACGTTGATGGTGCCGAGTGTGAAACTTCTCGGTTGTTGCCTGAGTGCTTCTCGACCTAAATAAGATGCCCGCGTGATATTTTTCTTTTTAAATTTTTAAAAATGTTTAGGGCAGTGAATCTATGTGTGTGTAAATCTATTTGTGTTTGTGCCCTCAACTGTTATACATTTTTTAAGAATTGTAGAACATACCCCAGAAACATACTACATCTTTTATTTGACAAAAAAGAAAATTGACATTTAGCGGCCTTATACCACGTGTGCAGCCAAATTTACAAAGGGTATGATAAAATATTGAAAACTACAGTATAAAATCGGTGCGCCTTGAATATTTTCGAAGTCCGTGGTCCATCCCGAATTCTGTTTATGCTCCTTTCGATGCCAACATTGTGTACAAGTTTATTCCTAATAAACGCCAAGCTATTCAACTGTTTAATACTATGTTGAGATTCGATTAGTTCGAGCTGTGGCTGGTTAAGTTACTAAAATTGGAGATGACCAACGCAATCATCTGACAAACATTGTAGAGCATTCGCAAGATAGCCACCGAGAACGTGTACGAACGCTGTTTTATGTGCTTTTTGTTTATGGCGCATTTTGCTGAAACAAAGCAGCGTTCCGGAACATTGCACAATAATATGGCACAGCAAGAGCAACGGCAACGGCCATGCCAACAAAAATAACAACAACATGTTGCAAACTCAAAAATAGAGCGCCAAAATAGGCGACAAGCAGAACACCCTCAAGCACAAACGCAACGTTGGAGCCCCAAAGACCCGCAATTGATTTTGATAACAAAAAAAATAAATAGAAAGGGGAGAGGAAAAAAATAAACGGCGTACTTTGTTCGTCACTTGTCAGGCAGTAAAAGCAAATTACTTAAAGTTCATTGCTTTAAGCGTGTGGGCGTGGCACCACTTCACTTGGCTGGAATTGATGATGCCTGATGATGTCTGCTGAAGGATGCCAAGATGACGAGAGCTAAAGCAACCTTCTCCAGTCAATTTATTTGCTCTCATTGCTTTCTTGAGCTATGACTGACATACATACCAAGTGCAATGCAGTTCGTTACAATGTTGAGCAGTTACACAATTGAGTAATACATAGAAGTGAGAATGAATATGCCAATAAACAGGGAACTGTGCAATCTTACAATCATGGCCTACTAAGCCAATTAGCTTTTGCTCAGAAAGCTTATAACTAGCAGATCGTAAACTGAACGTATCTTAGCTCTGGCATCTACGCACAGTAGAGAGAATTTATATTCCTGTATTTTAGAATATTTATAATCCTTAGAGTTAGAAAGCTACTCAAACATGTAAGGTCTAACGACACAAAATGCTGAATCTCTTTCAGCCAAAATACCTACGCATTGGAATTCTCACACAAAATTCTGTACTCACACTTCACCTCTAGTCACTCGATTCCCTAAAATGTCTTTAACGGAAGCTGTGGCAATGCAAAAAAAAAAAAAGAGTAAGTTAGTGACCAAAAGCCAAAGCATTTGCCCATTTGCTAATCGATCAATTTGTGATTCATCCCGAAGGACGCTCCAACTAATCTACTGAGTAGCTCCTATATACACAGCAACGTGCTATGAATGATTGGGCACTTTTGTTTATATTTAATAAAAAGGATTTTGACCTTGTGCCATGTGTGTGGCCTTTTGGCCCAATTTAACTTCGTATCTCTGTGGACGGCTTTGCTATATTTCTCGAAAACCTTTTTATACTCTGTACGAACTGAAACTCAATTAAAGGAGTATAATTTTTTCGGTTCATATATGGAAGATGCAATAAACAGGCTATTAGATAGATATTTTTCTTCCATTTTGCTCTTGCTAATTCTCTTGAAATTGTAATAATAATAATTGCGCATAGACGTCAATAAAATATAGGGTACAGCATAGTCAACCACATGTGTTTAGGCTTACATGTTTATTGTGCCCAAGGGAGCGGACACCTAAGCCAATGTGAAATTCACATAAATTATGTCAATCGTTGCCAATTTGTTGGGCATTATTGAGCCCAGCTGAATTGCTAGGTGAATGTCCTTGAGGCGTCAACTTGCCCAACTCTCAACCTCATAATGCAAGAAACTGTAGATGTTTTTCATTTATTTATTTATTTTGCTCTCTGTGGTATTTCTTAAATTAATTATATTTTTTGTCTCCTGCGTCACGTGGCAACTGTTTAATTATGCACGTGTTGGCGGTAGAAGTGGCCCAAAAAACTTTACTCATAATCTATGCGAGCGGTTGCTGCTGTGCTCGGGCAAACTTTGTGTGCCACACCCACTCAAGGAACGTTACACTTACATATTAGAGCATGCTCGCATGAGACTCTTTGTAATATATGCTAAAATCTAACGCAGAACTTTAAATGAATTTTGTACCCCCCTGAGTACTCAGACACTGGGGATGAGTAGACGAGTAGACAGAGACTGAAAGCCAATAAATCAATGACACATACTATGGTTGCTCTTGGCTACGCCCACTGGAGAAAAAAGTTCAAGGCCAGAATCCCACTTGATGCCGCCACAAATATGCCAATCATGTCATACATAATGCATGGCTTGGACATAGGGTTACAAGAGCTGGACAGAGGATGCTAGCTGTGGATTCTAAGTATTAAATGCGCAGCAAATTGTCAGCGCATTGTCTAACAACAGGTTAGTGTCTAACATTTCTTATTTCATATTTATATATAAAGAAAAATATATATTTCGTTTGACCCTGCTTTCGCAAGCCAATTAGAAAATGGCAACTGCTCGTGGGACCAGTCAAAAACTTTTCCCATTAACCAAGAACTTGGAATATATTTATATATATATATATATATATATATATATATATATATATATATATATATATATATATATATATATATATAGAGAGAGAGAGAGAGAGAGAGAGAGAGAGAGAGAGAGAGAGATAGAAAGAGAGAGAAAGAGAAAGAGAGAGAGGCAAAAGGAAAACAAAATTTTGTGGCACGCAAATTAAATAATAACAAACTCTAATTGAGTTCTAGTTGAATGATTTTAAATATTAAAGATAAACCCCTTTCATATTTAATTTCGTTTCGGCTGCAAGAAATCAAATATCAAATACAAAAAGCATTTCTTAGGCGCTTAAGTTACTAATTTTTAAAAAGTGGCTTCTACAATTGCTTAAGTAAATGTATACTTAGTATTTGCTGTGTTTCCTTTTTGTGGCTCGTGTGTGGTTCGGCAGCTATTTATAGTGTGTTGTGCTTCATAAAACACACATTTTCTATTTTTTTTTTACATAAATACCTCCTTAAGCCAATCAACAAGACAGTCAATCAATTAAAACGAACTGATGTATATATAAATATAAAAATTATTCTATATTCTATCACTTTCAATACTCCTATTTTTTTTTTTTAGCCCAACTTTAGTCGGTGACAATAATCGAAACTGAAACTTGATGAATCTATACCATTATTGACAATTTGAAGTAGCAAATGAGTGTTAACTACTGATGGCGACGCCACCATTTGATTGGTTTCCTCGCCTTTAGCCTGTCAGTTGGAAATCAAAAAGAAATTGACAGCAATCAGTTAAAGGAAAAACAATTAATAAAATACAATGGCGCCCATAAAACGGATTGAGGCTGAAAACGGCAAAGGCTGAGATTCTTACGGAATGGGACGAGCCCAAAGGGGGTCGTTACTAACTAACTTGGGCCCCACTTCCACTTCGTGTCTCTGCCATTATAAATAATGCAGGCAATCGATTTATTGACTGATTCACATTTTGTTTGTACTGAAATAAGAACACAAACACCAAATACCAAAGTAAATGAGCAGCAGAATGGACAGCATACAGCGCCGGCCCCAAAAAGTATGCGGCCATAAAATAAGTCAACAGACGTCACGGAAAAATATTCACTGAGCCCCAAGGCAAGGCTACGGGACAAGAAATGACCATTTTATGAAGTGTTTAATGGATGTTAAGTATGTGTGCTTGTGTATGAATCGTTCTGTGTCTGTGTGTGTTCTTGTGGCCTTGTTGTGCGTGAATGCGGCATTATCTATAGAACTTTTGGTTGACTACATTTCTGTGCCCAGCTGAAGATAGTTTTGGGAATTGAATTGGGTTTTCTACTTTTGCTATTGTCTTGGCATAATTACAGTCCTATTGACTTGGGTTTCTATGTTTCAACTTATTCTTTCCGACTGTTTACAACCTCAAATGTATTTTGTTATTGCTGAAACCGTCCTCTCGTAAAGCAAGGTGTAAATTTCCAACCTTCTTTGCTATTTAAGTGCTGGAAAGAAAAAACGTTCATGAAACTAAAGCAATCCCATCAACTAAAAAGCATCTCAACATGTGTTCGTTGTGGAACACACACACACACTCTCAAATATATGTGAGTGTGTGTATCTCATTTGAGATGGCAACTAAGGCGGTCGCTGCAAATGGCAGCACTTAAGTCCCCCGGCCAGAACGACAAGCGCATAAAAATGGAAATGAAATGCCAAAGCAGTGCGACAAGCGACCGCTGCGCCGCCACCATCTATCGAGCTAACCACATCCCGTGCGCCTCTGTCCCCCAGAGGTATGCACTGGCAAATGACAAATCGCTGCTGCGATGAGCTCAAAATTATTGCGGCTTGATTGCATTAGAGCCCATGAAAAGCGCTGATTTGTTTAACTAGACGAACCCACGAACAATGGGGACATGGACAGCTATATCGGCTTAGGTTACAGACACTATGTCAGCCATAATGGCGGCCAGGCAATTAATGGCGCCAACGCGAATAGAGCAGCGCAGCGACGAGCCTTTAACAAAAAACTTGGCCAGACTGCGCTCACACTTTCGACTTTTCCGTTTAGTTTGTAACGCTAATATTGAATTATACGCGTAGTTAACCTAAGTGCTAAAGAAGTTAGTTTTTTACCAAATGTTTACATATTTTGACCTTGAATATTTTATTATCATGGTGAGTAATGCAACTACACATTATACTATGTAAAGGAATATATTACTCGATGTTGCGCCACGTGTTACCACTTACCTGATTGATAGACAGATGCGAGGACAGGAAAACAAGCAGACGGACACATAGACTGATCTAGATCAATTCAATACTTAATGGGGTCGGCCAGGCAGAATAGTACAATATATATAAATGTAATAAGTTTATTTATTATATATTCCTTTAAACGCCATTCATATTGATCACTAATATAGTATTTGATAACTGCAATAATAAATCCGCTAACAATCATTTTTTCTCTCAATAACAACATAGCTTTTAGCTGAATACCTTTAACAAACTTATTTTGGTTCACACATACAAATTTAAAACGTGCAGCAAGGTTAATGCCGGCACAGGCCGATTCCATCCTATTTACACTGCTGTGCACTTTACGGAGCGAATTGTAAGTGCCAAACGGCAAGTGGCATAATAAGTGGCAACTTTGACGTAAATAGCCACCGCCCGAAAGGCCAAAACCTGAATTTGATGCAGTTGCCAGCACAACATGGCAATAAAAATATATGAGTATGTACATGAGGGTATATGCGTGTGCTTGCTTTTCACTTTAGAGATATGTTTACCGCGCATAAATGTGCGAAAGACTTAGCGACGACTCGTTGCCGGCGCTAAGCCCACTTTGACCTACTTGATGCAGCCTGTGCACGTATGCGGGTATGCAACAGCACTTCTAGCATATTATTCGCACAAAAATGTTGCTGGGCCAACGAGACGTCAGCGGCCTCAACTTGTTAGCCTCCTTTTCATGACGATGCATTACACGGACAATCAACGCCTTCTTAAAAGCTCTTCATGTCCATGACGGCGCCATCGGAAGCAGCGAAGGCAAAATATTTAAGCTGAGCATCTCGGTGCATCCGCAGCCCGTTCCTTCTATCCCTCTAGGCAAGCGCCCACATGAATTTTCAATTAAAAACGTTTTTGCCGTTCACACATTTAACATTTTGGTTGGTGTGAGCGGGCTTTCTTTTTGACAGCTTTCACTTTTGCTGGCCTGCAAATTAACAACTCGTGAAATATGCCCCAAAATGTATGCTTTGCTTTTTCACATTTGGACAGACCATCCCTTTCGACCTTGACAACCGTCAAGCTCGTGACAACATGACCCAGGGCTGCAATTTAATCACCTAACAATAAAAATAAAAGAGTGCCGGAAACGAAGCAGAAACTGCAGACGTCTTTTGTTGTCTTGTTAGCAACAGCAACATCTGTACTAATTGGCCGATTAATTAGTCAAAGTTGACAAATTAATGGTATGGATTATTTCCTTTAATGAAAATAAAGCCAAGTTTTCCACTATATTTTGCCATATATTATATTATGTGGCTTATAACTTGACAGATACGTGAGCGCCAGCTTTAAGTACGCTCAAATAGTTCCCCGTAGCTTCTGTCAATTTAATGAGCCTCTTAATATGCATGACACATGGTAGCTGCCAAGTGTCATTACACCGTTCGCACAGAAGCACCACGTAGTCCTATTAACCGCAATTTTAAATAACTAAATTGTGGCACTTTTGGCTTTAACTAGATTTTAGGTTCATGAGCTGCATAAACTTCTTTTTAATAATTTTAAATTTATAATCAGTAAAAAAATATAGTTTTATTAAGGCGCAATGGCCTATAGTACCTTGTCTGGATAACTCTCCACTTATATTTACTATTTTATAAATTTAACAGTTCTACGTAAAAGAAACATAAAATTCGACTCCGCAAAGTGAACTCGCTCTATTCATTCAATTTTTATAATAAAAATATTAAAATGTTTAACGAAAACTATATATTTTGATGTTGGATTATATGTAAAAGTTAAAAATAAGGTCAATAAGGGCTTTTTATTCAGTTTTTACTCAAGCTCAGAAAATAAGTTTAGAACCTATCGATACTAAGGGCTATTCACTACCAATTACTATTCATCAATCTAGGTTATTCAAAGCAAATTAAGAACGTTTTCAATGCATTTTGTGTTCAATGCATTTGAGCTAACTGCTATATTTAAAGGCAGTAAATGGTATATTAATGATAATTATGTATACATATGTATGTAGAGATGATGGACAGCAAATATTATGCATCGGATTCCATTATTATTGAAACAGTGAAACACAAAAATCTTAGCCGAGCTTATGTTGTGCTAAAAAAGATTCAGCTAAAGTAATTTTACACTTTTTGCTCAGATTTTCGCTTTACTTACCTAAGGCAACTGCACAAATTTTAGCTGTGAATCAATCAGTTGGAACAAACTATTGAAGGCGTGCTCTAATAAGTCAGAAGTTGCTCTTTCACAATTTCTGATTGATCTGAGAAGAAGGAAAAGTAGTAACTTTTATAGAAGTCAAATTCAGAATTGAGTCTTTTATGTCTTTTATAATATAGTTCTTGCTAGCAATTGAGGGAAAAATCGAAAGTGATATTGACAGCTTGGCAAGGTTTTGAATGCATTTTCCAGGGCACTCACACAATTCAGTTTTCCTTTTCATATTTGCAAGAAAAGACATTCAATGCGGGCTCTGCTCATAGTTTGGAGCGTGTCAAAAGTTTTGTGAGGCTGCCAAGGTCTGTGCTTAAACTATCATAAAATAATCACAATAAAAATTCAAAACTTTTCCGTACCTCCAACAAAACCATAGTAAATCGAGAGCCAGCAGGCAAGGCAGGCTCAATGGTCTGGTATACATGCACAATGGTAGACAAAAACCTTAACTGAATGATGGGAGGCTCATACACGAAATTTTCACTAGCTATTATTCAAGTGCTGCCAAAGTTCAAAGGCCAGCAGAGGCTGCGAATGGCACACAGCATGGCCCAAAAAGTATGGCAGAAAGTAAAGTTTGGCCCCAAATGTGCAGGTGATTAACACAAATCTTATGAATGCGAAATGCCAACTTCTGGGGCAGCTACCATTAATTATCACTGATCTGTAAGCAGGCAGTATTGAAAAGTGTTTCAGCCCTACTAATTAATTTTTAATAATTATCATTGGCCTTTGCCAGAAGTTTTCACGGCCTTCCATTCGCTCAAATGCTATAGCAGCCATTCAAGTTGTATAATGAGCCGAGTAAAATTACTTTTGCACGTGAAAAACAACGCGCACAGTTTTAATTGGAGCATTGCGCAAAAATAAACAAACAAAAAAGCAGCAAAAACTAAAACTCAATGAAACAAGCAAGCACTGAGAGAAATATTCCACTTTTTGTTCTCTGCCCTGCGTATCTGTATTTTTATTAGCCAAAACCCAATGAAATAACTAAATGAACACATATTATTGGACATTAAATGTACACATTTAATTCAATGGAAGCTCGCGGCCGCGCTCTTGATATTTTTATTTTTATTTTTAAATTAGCTTCAATTTTTTAGTTGTGTTTTAGCACTTTAGATTGCATTTTTAAAATTTATTTATCGATTATTTATTTTTGTATAGCTTTTTTACTAATTAGCATTTAGAGTCAAATTGATATGATATGTAATAAATACATATGTATAAACTGCTTCCGTGCCTTTTTAATTCAAATTCAAGATGTAATACACATTCAAAATATTTACGTATTTATATATATGGCACCCACAAATAAGCACTCTGAAACAATATCTCATTAACGACTTTAGTTCAATACATAAAAAGATCTTGGTTTGGTATGATCAAAGAGAGCGTACTTACAATTATGTAAAACTTAAAAAATAATTGTTTATATATATAATTTTAATATATTTATAGCAGAATACAATACGCAACTACAGTATATTGATTAATTTATATTCAATCTATTAAATATATTTAAAATTGTTATATATTTTAATTTATTTTTATTTATAATTATGTTCACAAATTTGTATAAGAAAATCGTTTTAAATATATTTGAACTAAAAAGCCATCAATTATAAAGTATGTCAAATGCTTGTTTCCCAATCTTAAGTATAGCCTTGACTTATATATGTACTTGGCTTGGTTTTACCAAAGGATCGCCTACTTGCAACCTCAATAATATGAATATAAGTATATAAAACAATTCGTATTCGCCGCTTGGCACTTACCCAGCTATTAGTTTCCGGTCTGCGAATTGCGTTTTTAGTTCTATTACACTTTGTATGAATTTAATTTTAGCTTTAGTTACTTTGAATTTTTATTGTTAAATAATAATTTGTGCACTTGTTTTGTTTTGTAAATTATTGTGACTTATATTGCTTGTGATAAAATTAGAGCCTCTGAAACAGGTAACGTTTATGTAATTGGACTTCAGTTGGGACGACAAAAATTGAATTCGAAACGATCGTAAAATCAATTCTGTTGCACTTGCTCGTACGAAAAGCAGATGTAATTTTCACTGACATATCTGACGTATGCGTAATATTTAATAAGCAGTTCTCCAAAGATACCGTGTATCACTCATACGTCACGTTGTCAATTTGTTTTGCTCGTCGACAGATGTCTCACACACACACACAGCCACACTCACATACACACAAGAGTGGGCGGAGCATAGCACGTGCACTTGACATTTAGTGTGACAGATCTCTCACCCCTCCATTCCCTCCACTCGCCTCACACAATACTTGAACAATAAACAATACAAAAATATAGAACAAAAAGAAAAACGAGAACAACTTTCTGCAATACATTGGGAAATGTATAAAAATTCAAAACAGATAGCAATCAGTGACGTAATAGAAATTGCCTCGAGTTTAAGGTGTCAACATATACAAAACTGTGGCACAGTGGATTTTATTTGGTATATTAACCGAATTTAGGTATACAAATTTTAACAGTAATTGTATTATCATAATTGAAAGTAAACGTATGAAAACTTTCAAAATATTGCTTGCGTTGCAATTGATATTTCAGATACCCTGACTATTATCCAATTAAGTTATTAAAATGTCATTTACCAATTCTCTGCTGTCCAAGATTAATCTGTGGCTTGATTTATTATAATTAAAAACCTAGTAATATTTTTTTTATGGGTTCAGAATATATTTCTTTGTAAAAATTAACACCAAATCGCCGTCCCAACGGAACAGACAGAACACATAGTCAGACGAATCGGCCAAGTTTAGAGAGAAATTTAATTTTCCACGTCAAATGCCTATCAACACATGTAAATATAATTATTAATCTATGCATTTTAGATTTCCCATAATTGTATTCAATGGAAAGCTGTACATATTTGAATAAAAAAAGATATAATCTGCTATACTATATGAATAATAATTTTGAACGTGGCAGTCAGTCATCATTCGAAGTTGGTACTTCCTGTGTCACTGTGCGTGCTGTCGTTGCGTGCCTAAAATGTCATTTTCTTGTCCTTGGTAGCAATTGTCAAGTGCGCGCGTTAGGATGCTTCCCCACGTCGCTTCATCCACACAACATTCCGTTGGTGATATCGTGCGAAAAGCGCAGCTGGGTACGTCGTGCTTAGCTCAAGTGCCATTGCCAATCAATGGAAGTGAAGTGTCCAAAATGCCAAGCACAATGGCGACAACAGCGCGGCTAAAACGCACTTGCCAACTTCCTGTCCAGTCAGTTAACCTAATGACCGGCATTCATGGGCCTACTGGGCCTTGCTCTGCTCTGCTGTTTTTTTTTTTTTCATGGCTTGTTCAGTCTAATACTTGGTCTTTTTATGTCCTTTGCATGGGCAGCGTTTTTTGTCATTCATTATAACTTGAGATAATGTTTCAATTGTCGAAATAGAAATGCTCAGAAACATTGAAGCGAGGACACGTCAGCTGAGTAGTGGTGGTATTTTTTTATTAGCTACGTGGCAAAAGCGCTTGCTCTAAAATAAAAAACATATTTTCAACTCGAAATACTGTCAAGTTATGTCAGGAATGAAAAATTATTGCATAAATTAATTACGAGTACAGTCCACAGAACGTGCAGGCAGGCAGGCAGTCAGCCAGTCAGCCAGGCAGCTAGCTAGAAAAGCAGTTGGGCTGAATGTAGAGCCTATATCCTTGCCACGACGACGACGATGGCGGCAAATAATTGAGCACGTGCCACAGGCCATAGGCAGCGCCAGTGCCACTAGTCAGCGTAGACAGCACACGCCGCGTATACGTAATATGACCTGATACGCCTTGATGTGTGTATATATATAAATATACATATGTGTATATGTACAAATATGAGAACATGCAATTAATAACATGTGCATAAACAGGAAAGCTTGCCGTTAAGGTTTTTCTCAAATTGCTGGAACATCAAATTTAATTTTCAAATCAGCCGAGCGTATGAAAAAAAGCAGCGCTAATTTGATGATAGTCTATGCTGTAATTGAATGGTGCTAATCAGCAGCTTAAACAAATTTCGAGGAATTTCAATCTAAAATTTCTAAAAGAAGTAATACAAGGGTCGAGTCATTTTACATTCGGTAAACTTGAGTTCTTATTTTAGGATATAATTTCTAAAGGGATATCATTTCTTTTAAATAAAGCATAAAGTTAATTATAAGGTCTCAAAATATTGAGTGAAAAAATGGATTCGAAAATAACAGAAGGCAAGTTTTCGACTCACACATTTCTATTTCCATTCTATGAACATATGTAAGAAATAATATTTAAATATTTAGTAGCTTATTCATCATGCGTGTTGCAATTTCTTTTAATAAATAAATCAGTTGACTCTTCAACTTGGCACTCAAGTAATTATTTAATTTTGATGAGCTTTGACGATGATTTGATTAGCATTTCATTCAATTTTATTCGATACTCTTTTTGTTATTTTTATTTTTATTTCACTTTTGTTTTTTACTGTATTTATTCTGTTTGGTTTTGTTTTGTATTGGCCTAACCTTTAGAGGTGGGCTGATGGCGGTTGATTTTAAAAATAGCAGCCGTTGTCAAGGACAAGTTATGGTTAACTTGGAAGCCGTATAAACGACTAGCATTGCTGCAAGGCGGTTCGCCAACACAACAAAGAAATAATAACAAAAAACAAAAAGTTTATTTTTGTTTTTCGTATTTATGTTATTTTCCTTTTCTTTTTGTTTTTATGTGGTTTTTGGGATTGTTTTTTTTTTTTCTTTTTTGTTGCTTTTGCTGTTCTCAATTAAAATTCATTTGGCCAAAGAAATTCAAATCAAAGCCAAGTTTTTTAGTTGCATCTTGTTGTTGTTTTTTGGTTTCTCGTGCTAGATTGAATGAGGACTCTTCTCTTGTGTCACACACACACACACACACACCAAACACACCACACGTACACACACACACACACACACACACGTACACATACACGCACTAAACACAAACAATTTGAGATTGTTGTTGCTCTCAACACGTTTCAATGTCTTTTTTATTTTTAATAGTATAGCAAGCGCTTTGTGTACCGTTAGCTGCGATGGCTTCCATACAACTGAAACCGAAACGGAACGTTTTGTCGACGCTGTCGGTTTCGCCATGTGCTTCGAACATGTTGCAAGCGATAATTGTGTTGTGTTTTGGTTGGCCATGCCATGCGGCGTATGCGTAATACCGCGTTGCAGTTCCTTCACTCTCGCTGCAGCCCATACAAATTGCCAATTTGACTTAAAACTGTAGAGGCTGCAATATGTATATGCGTAGTTGTGAGACGTAAATAATTGCTTGCTAACGAAAATTAAGTATACAATTGACTTATGGAATGAGCGTGATTTTTATCCCAACAGTTTCTTGTGGTGCTTGAAGGCCTTACAATATAAATAGCTAAATACATAATCTATACAAGACTAATTTATTTACATTAGAATTACGTAATTGGGGCGATAAAAAATTAGAAAGAACAATGAGCAATTCATGTACATTTCTGTAGAATTATTTCAAAATACTTCAAATTATTTCAGGCCATAATTTTAATTTATTATATAGCTAACCGCTAGAGCAAAATATATACAAATTTAATGGGGGAGTCTTTCATTAATAAAATTAAATTCTATAAATTGAATTAATGAAATAAATTCAACAACCGTAATTAATCTCGCCTAAAATTAAAAATTAGAGAATTAAAATTAAAGAATTGGCACTAATCTGCACAGGGGTCCGATTAGACATATTTTGGATTGGCTTAGCTGAGTAACCAGTTTTATTGCCAGAATCTTAGCTCTGACTAACTCTAGCTCTAACTCTCACCGTCCACTTGCACGAATTTCAAATTACTCACATAACTGAAGCCCACATATCTAAAATGTACTATACTTTACTTGGGAAAGCCAAATACAGAATAAATAGAATAATCTTCTTTATAGCCACTGACTGTCGGACAAAAACTTGAATTGTGCGACTTGCTTATCAATGCTTAAAAAAAATTTTAAATGAATACAAAATCAATATTATGTTAATGTGATATATTTTTTTTAACTTTTTATAATTAATTTTTATTAAGAACTTGCCGTAATTTACTGCATAACACCATGTTTCCCAAAAAATATGTCTTAATCCAGAATTTTTCTCGATAATCATAAAAATTGGAGTCCTTTGTCTGGCTTCAGTCAAACCCTTAATTAAAGCAACCAGTTCCATTAAATGCTGCTCATTTCAATAGAATTTTGCAAGTAAGGCGTATGAACAGAAAACTGGAACAGGACATAAGCAAGCTCCTTATCCTTGCCAAGTCAGCGAGCAGCATTCTTGGCTGACACGTAAAATATGCCAAGCTGAAGGGAATTTTGTGGCATTGCTGGCATAGCTGGCAGTGTGTAAAATGAGCGATAAGCGAGTAAAAGCGGCAACCAAGCGACAAACCACTTGCCCGTTCCCATAGACGAAGTGCGGCACAGCACCGTCTGCAGTTTATGCGTGCTGTAGTAGTTAATAAAGCGCAAGCGGAAGACCACAAGGCACTGTCACAGCAGCAGCAACACCAGCAGCAGCAAGAACAGCAGAGGCGGCAACTGGCTTCTCCCAAGCAGCGAACAATCAATTTCACGTCAATTGGTTCATATTTTATAGGCTAAGTTGAGTGGGAACGGAATGGGGAGAGGCAAGAGGCGAGTGCTGAAACTCGTTGCTTGGGGCTTAATAACCACACTTGTGGTCGACCGTTAAGGTTATAGTTCAAAAAGCGCTAAACTGGAAGTCGCTGTTACTGCTGCTGCTGCTGTTGCTGCTGCCACACAGCCACAAAATTGAAGTAGAGTTGACTAATATACATGCATCGCAAATGCTTGACCTATAATATTTTGTGGGTAACCAGCAGGAAGCTGGACCTAGACTACCCGAGCTCGAACACAATCAAAACGTTGTGACTTATTGATCTGCATTAAAACTTAGCTGCTGCTCTAAGCACCTTGCTATGCATACAACTGGTCTGAACTGGAGAAGTTCTTCAACAAAGCTGATATGGTAGGAGAATTCGTATTTCATATTGCTAATGAAATGCACAGCCAAAACTATTTTTATTATTGATTTATGTAAATAGATCAATTTAATCAGCTTTAAATTAAATACTTTTATTAAACCTATTTAAAACTTTTGATACCTAAATTATCTAGAAAATATGTATAGCCATAACATCATTCAGTATTTAAGAAGATTCAGAAAAGTCGATTCGACGCCATTCAAACTACATTTTGAACCGATTAACCGGGCTTAAAGCACTGCCAACGAAGATGAGGTGACCATTTGAATGATGAGCTATTTCATGCATAATATCATGGAAATAGCCTTAAGATAATACTAAGAACACATAGTATAAGAAACTGTTTTTGATTAATTGCAATTTATTTTCCTAATACTCGTTTTTTGGACATTGGATGTTCAAAAGATGAAGAATATAATTTAAATTGTCTGCAATGCCTAACATCCACATTCATGAAAAAAACAACTTTGAATTTTGGCATCATATATATTGCAGTCTTATAGTTCAGCCAGTCTTACTCTTACATTACCTACTCATTTAGACAAATTTAAAATTGACATACAAAATTGTAGTTGCTGTTAACAGCAAAAATAGTTCGCAATTAGTTTCAGGCACTTAAAGTATTGCTAAACACAGCTGCATCATAAATCATTTTTTGCTAAAAGCAAACAATAAACGGCAAACAATTAAATTTTAGATGTAATTAATATAATATAATATAATATAAAAAAGTAATATAGTTAAGTGACACAACAATTAAATAAGCAAAATACTTTAACATTGACACAAGCATAACTTAATTTTACATATATTCAATATCCCCTGCCAATAGTTTTCATTTTTCTGCATGACAAGGCAAAATGTTGTCTGCCAAGCGTTGCGTTTTATGTAAAATTGAAACCGGAAACAGCGCCCAAACGCCAACCGAGACGATCCGATCACAACAAAGGGTGAAGTCGGTTATATGGGCAGGCCAACTGCGTCATTGTAGCACTTGATTGATTGCCCCAAGGCCTAACATGGCGCCAGATATGTATAGTTATAGCTACATGGTGCCCTTCTCGAGCAACCATGGCGTATGCGTAATGTGATACAAAACAAATATGCTGAACCCATGACCGCCATTGCTTTCCGGCAAGCAGCTGCCAGTTCACCACTTCCTCTTTACGGCCGGACTGCCAGCCAATTAATTTGCATCCTTTTACAGCAATTCGCTTTCAGGTGCAGCAAGGCGATGACAATTTTCTGCTCTTGTATGTTTTTATCTTTTCTTATACTAAGTATGTATATGCGAATGACAAGAAATATACACTTACAATGTATATATTAAAAATATCTATCAAAGTATGTAACATATGTAATAAGAATTGTTTAGGTTTTAAAATGTTCATATTTTGTAATGAAATCCATCCATATCATCTTTTTGAAAAGGCTTCGTAATAACATACATATTTCTTCAAAACATATTCACAGATGTTATTGTTATATTATTATTATTTTTAGTAATGTATGCTATCTGGCTAACATATAGAAGCTTCATAGCATACATTCAAAAACGATTAACCTTAGATCTCTAAATATATAATTTTTACTATCAGTATAGGATATACAAGCTTCGTGGCGCCAGGGCACGTGTTTCTTACATATATCAAGCTGTTTTAAGTGACCTTTTCGCAGCAATTTTTGTGCATTCTAACGAGTGGCATTTTTATCATTTTGTTTACGCCTTTCGCCTTTGTTTTTAGGGTCGCTCTAGATGCTGCTGCTAATGAGCGTTTTCGACTCAAGTGTGTGTGAAGGCCAAAAGGGCTGCAACTCGCGACTTGGTGGGGCCGTCCATTAGGCTAATGGCAACTGACAAGTTTTACAAATTAGAATTACATGCACATGGTATGTACATGCGGTATTCTGATATTTAAGTTTGTCGTTTTATTTTCACTAATACTTTCCCATTTTGAGCCGTAAACCGCACTTGCGAGTCGAGTCGATTCGATTCAAGGCGCGCCGCAGTGCACTATACAAATCGTTCAACACTTGGCAGCACTTAAACGCGGATAACCACCACATGATAAAATTAGACGATTAGCCACTGGCACGACCACAAAGACTTACACACACGCACACAGACACACATCCATACATACACCCAACACTCATATCTCAGTACACACACACACGGTCGCATATGTGTTCGTATACTCAAAAGCAGACCGTGGCCAGACTAAATAAACAGCACAGCTGGCGAGACATTAAAGTTGTTGTTGTTTTCCCCTTTGCCACATGCCCCACACTTGAAGCATGCCTCAAAGCCTGGCGAAATAATCTATAAAAAATTGCGCTGTTGAGTTTTTCTCTGTGCGCTGCTCTTGAAAATCACTAATAAAAAATCGTTTGGAATTTGTTGAACAAAACATAACCGAAAGGCATAAAGTGATAAGCCAATAATTACCTAACAGCGTGGGTTAACCGAACCGTAAACAAATATAGAAGGGGAATTTTCTTCTCTCTGTTTATCCTAAGGTTAAAGAAAACTTTAATATATAATCTTAAGTTTTAGTTTCCAAATTAAGATTTCTATAAGTATTCAACTTCAATTTTATATTTGTATTTCAATTATGGATAAATTTAAAAATTCCAATAAATCAGCCTAGATGAAAGAAAACTCATAATATAAATGAATAAAAAGCAATAGTTGAAGAATATTTTTAATTTAACTAGAACAGCTACTAACTATAACTAGAGCAGCGCAACCGCAGAGTAAGCTGCATCGCGTTTCTTTGTTGAATAAGTGTTATTTTTATGGATACATTTTTTTGTTATGGCCATCAAGTTGTTGTTTAGCAAAACCATTGTTCTGTTTTTAAAGCTAACGGAAAGCCATTCTCTTAAAGAAAATATTTGTATTCTCATTTATGAAGGGAAAAGACTATTTTAGTGTTGTCCAATAATTATATTTATAAATAAAATCAGGCAAATCTGAAACTATTAAAACACATAATCCTATTGAATCAATCTCAAAGAAATTCAGTGTTAATTTATGGAAATTGTCCCTTTGAGATCAAAGTCAAGTTTATCATAGAAACAAGATCTACTAAAAATAATTATTTACATAATAACAAATATTTAATATTTGTATTGCAAACACATTTTCATTGTTAAATTTATTTATTTTTGAATTTACAACATTTTTCTTGTATATTTGCTGTAGAATATAAAACATTTGTGTGATTTCACAAAATATTCGTTTCATTTATTTCTTTTGCAAACTGTCAACGCAGTCCGTTTTATAGTACAATTTATAGCTGCGCATTACATTTGGCTGGGGCTTGGAAAAGTTGAATCACATTGTTTTAGGTTTACTGCAACCGCAGAGCAGCAGCTAAACCAGCTAAACCTATCCACACGACTTTATGCACTGAGCACGATAAAAGTTGTGCGTTTTATGAGAATTCAATTCAGGCATTGAAAATTCAGCCGAGTTAAAAATAGGGGAGGGATAGAGGGGAAAGCAGGGTGTAAATATTCCCACAATTCTAAGGAAATTTTAATTGTTTACTTTGGCACATAGCTTGTGATGTGTGTCGAGAAACGAAATTAGTTCGATTTTAATGCAAGAGGTGTAATAAAAAAAAGAATTTACTAGGAGCTTGATATTGAGCAGATATATGTATACAGAGAGTAGCAGCCGAACGGGCAGAGGGCGTTAGAGGGGGAATCAAACAGAATGAAATGCTTATAAATTACAATGCAAACAACACGACAAGTTGAAATTGCAAACTTGCTTATCGCTTGAATAGACAGCGGAAGGAGACGAAAAGCGAAAGCAACTGTTAGGTTAACCGTGAAACCTCACAGATGTGCTCCAACACCGGCTTCACACTGGTTCCAGCTGCTATTTGATAAATTTGAAAACTGTCAGTTGTCTGATAAAATGTTACTTTTCGGGGCTGTTTTGTTTGGCAAGTTGATGTTCTCGGCCACGCGTAACTTGCCCCTTGGCACGGCAAAGCAACAGAAATTAAATTACATTCTGCACACAGTTGTGATTTTCATTAATTTAGTGTAAATATAACACATATAACAGGCCATGTATACAAAAAAAAGTTCCAAATCAAATAACTTTTTGTGCCAACTTTTATGCCGGAAACCACAAACAAAAATCGATTCGAAAAAGAAAGCACAAAAAGTTTGTTTCAGCTGCTACTCCTACGGTCTTGTCTTAATACCTTAAACGTTATGGAAAAAGAGTATATAACAAGATCTATATCTATTTCTATATCATATCACATTTATCACTTATCTATATCACAAACTTTCTCTTTTGTTTAATTGAATTTTTTTTATATATTTTCTAATATGTCAAAACTAATATTTTATATTCTCAAAGCAGTTTACAGGGTATCTGATTGCAGATTCTCTTTTTCATCAAACTTGTCTCCTAAATTCGTTTTCCGTTTTGTATTCACTTTTGTCACGGATGCTCATTTCGGCATTACGTATACGAAGCATGAGATGCTTGCTATGAACTTTTGTCGTAATGTTTTGACTGACGGCCAACAGCAAAACTGCCAAAGATTCTGCGAAAGAAGTGTTTGAGGAGCGAGGAGAACAGAGATTTAGCTGCAGGCAACACCGCTTGGCTGCAGTCAGCTAAAGTAAAGTAAGCAGAAAATACTCTTGCATCATCTGGGCTTCAGTTGGCTAGGCTGCCGTCAAACCGGAACTAGCTTCTTCCGTCATCTAAACAATGTTGTTGCTATCGCCTTTGTCTACAATATTTGCATGCAACGTATATCGGTAACGACCATAAAAAATAACACCTTGAAAGCAAGAAAAGCGTTGAGGAGACAAAGTATAAGTAAGTGTCGTTGGGTATACTTTTGGAAGACAATATGAACGTGCTCTAAGATATATAGTTACCGCAACAAGCGCAACGTAGTATATAAATGTTGATTTCAAACTTTTAACTACTTTCATAAGCCGCAAATTAAAAAGCTATTTTAAACTACGAAAAGCGCTGCAACAACTTATTTAATGGTACTCGAATTATATTGTATGACACTCATTATGGCGCTAACTCTATGCATTATTCAGTACGATTTGCTGGAGGCGCGGCAGCTGTCGATTACTTAATATGCTTTGAATATGAAAAGTTTTCAAGAAATTGAAAGGATAGTACAGTAACCGCTATTTATGTTATACTCAGTAATTTGTTTTTAATTTAAATAAACTAAGGCGGAACTCTAGTTTATCCTATAGTAACTTTTAACATATAACACTTTCTTTTAATTAAAAAAATTGGTTTTAGAGTAAATACAGAACGTCAAAGGTTGCAGAAAAAAAAGTTTTCACTTCGTCAAATTCTTGATATCTAAATCCTATTAGCCCGTGTAAATAACTTCTAAATAAATCTAATTTATTAAATAAGCTAAATAAATTCAATAAAAATGGTAATAAATATGTCAGCTTAAGCAGAACTTCGCTACTTTTTAGGTAAATCTTTGGATATTAATATCAAAACATTTTTAGATACATTTCACTTTCTTATACTCTTATATTTTAATCACAAGAGTTATCTATCGACTTATCGAGTTTCCTTGTAATTAAAACAATATGATTGGCTTTTTGAATTTGCATATTAACTTAGCTTAAATTAGCGCCTAATGACTATCATTAGAGAAATTAATGAAAATTGCAGTAAAAGCATTTAAAAGTCACTTAGTGCGAAGCCCATAAAAGCTGTCATGCGGACAACTTATTCAGCTAAACGTGTCTCATCATGGTCATCGACAGTACCCGCGCCTATCGTCCATTGTGGCGCTGCTTTCGAGTGCTGGCTCCAACATTCTTTGGCTCCACGTCACGTGCAGTTTATTTCTGTATGGTGTTGATGCATTCGCTGATTACAGTCCTATTTCCGGTTCATCTGGCGCTGGGCCTGCTACTGCCGACGACGACGCCGGCCAAGCTTTTCCAGAACTTAACAATGAGTCTCCTCAGTATCTCGTGCAGCTTGAAGCATCTTATGCAAATATGGCGATTACCAGACATGTTGGAGATTGAGACAATTCTTAAGCGACTGGATAGTTGTGTGCAGAGCGACGAGGAGCAACATTACTATATGAATACGCTGCAGATACAAGTGAACCGAATAACCCGCTGCTTTTATGCAAGTTATACCTTTGTCTACGTAATCTGTATACCTATCGTTATCCTGACCTTATTCGCTGAGCCTCGTGAATTACTTTACGAGGGTTGGGTGCCTTTCGATTGGCGACGTGGTGGTCTACCCTATGTCATTACCTTTGCCTATCAGTATATTAGCTTACTGACCAAATGTTTGCTGGGCTTGACAAATGACATTTACACTCCGCTTACATTGTGTACTGTCAGCGGCCACTTACATCTCTTTCGCATACGTATGTCACGTCTGGGATATCGCAAGTTACCTGAAGCTCAAACATATCAGCAACTACGCCTTTATTTCGACGATTTTAAGCTGCTCATGAGGTGAGATGTATGTAAAGTTGTGTCCTTCAAATTTTAGACATTCAGCTAATGGAATAGTCATCATTAATTTAACAAATAAGAATTGTGCGTGCTCGAGTACGTGATCCCTTGCCATCTGCCTGCCCTCACTAAGAATATTTATATAGTAGATTAAGATTAGGAAGCAAACACTTTTTACATTATATATTGTATTAATTCTTTCAAAAATTCTTTTTTTTTCAGAGTTTACCTATTAACCCGAAAGATTATCAGCCCCGTACAACTCATACAAATTGTTTCCTGTGGTACGAATATGTGCATCATTGTCTGCTATGTGACGTTCTATGTGCGGAACACAATCTCGCTGGTCTTCAATGTCGTGTTATTGGCTATTGTCTGCTTGCAGTTGTTTCCCAGCTGCTACTTTGCTAGCGTACTGACTGAGGAAACAGAACAACTTCCATATGCCATTTTTTCAGGAAATTGGTATGAACAGTCGAGGCGGTATCGCTACAACGTGGTCGTCTTTACCCAATTAACATTGAGACTGGCTAACCGACCTATCATGGCTGGAGGATTGATTAGACTCAATTTGAATACCTTCTTTGCTACAGTGAAAATGGCATATTCGCTGTTTGCGGTCGTAGGTCGTGTAAAGACTAACTAATATCATTAATTTGGTTTACCTGGAACAGTTTAGCTTCTGTGCCTGTTATTGATCTCTACAGCTGGCTGCAATAAATATTTTCACGATTTCATTTTTATACACAAAGAAAACAATTGTAACAAATAAAATTCACTAATTGCCTCGTCCCAATACGCAAATAAACAGTTGCTTTGTTATACTCATTCACGAAGTGAATATTGGTTTTGTGCAATGCATTGCACTGTCCGTATGAACGCAAACCATTTCGCCACTATTGAAGCTGGGGACTTGGAATTTGAAATATTTATACTTGTGTATCGAATTATAAAGTGTCAAGATATTTCCCTAGTGATGGAAAGGGGGAGGTGCAAATCGGAAAATGAATTTTCTAGTATCTCAGAAACCACGTTTTTAAAAGTGCTAAAGAGCTAACAACCCAAGAGTTGACAACCAAAGATCAAAAAGATATGGCGGATATATCTACGCCCACAGGTGGTGTGGCAAATCGGGTAAAAATGTATCTTCTAAGATTTTAGAGGTAGAATGCCCACATTTGGCACGTGAGTTACTGTTAAGATCTTAAAAAGATTAATCATAAAATGATATACCCACGCCCACTGGTATCAGACTATATAGTGTTTTGTACAAATTCTGATGTATCTTGAGCACTATTGAAACTAGAGACTTGAAATTTGGAATATGTACTCTGGTCGACAACCCAAGCACAATAAGATATCTACGCCTAATACGGGCGTGGAAAATCAGGAAAAATTAAAATTCAATGAAAATGTTGATAAATGTTATGGATACGGTGAATACGCTTTCTTCCTAGCTGACAGTGCTTTCTCTTGGACTTCAGCAAAGCAGAGTGTCGTCGCGTTAAGCAGCACTGAAGCTGGATACAATGGGTTAATGATGGCTGCAAAGGAAGGTCAAATGGATCAACAGATCTGAAACCCATAAGGATTTACGGTGACAAAATCAGTTCACACCATATAAAACACAAACGTACATGAAATAGTTGAATGTAATGAAATAAAGCTAGCATATGTAAACTCAAACAGTAACGTAGTTGATGTACTCACGAAATGTTTAAATAAATCAAAACACAAAATATTTGTTATGTTTTTTGGATTAACCCATACAAAGAATGTAACTGACATTTCACTCACTTTTGAGTTCACTCTCTATTAAACATTTTACCGAACCACATCGCTTTTACTCTCGCTGGCAACACTAAATAAGTCAGCATAAGCACAATTTCAATGTCTTTCTAGTACCTTTTTGGATATCAACATTAAAACATTTTGAACTTTCTTATACTCTTTTATTTTAATCACAAGAGTGACTTATCGACAAGAGTGTGAATGCATTAATCATTTAGAGTTTTCTTGTAATTAAAAAAATATGATTGGCTATTTGAATTTGCATATTAACTTAACTTAAATTAGCGCCTAATGACTATCATTAGAGAAATTAATGAAAATTGCAGTGAAAGCATTTAAAAGTCACTTAGTGCGAAGCCCATAAAAGCTGTCATGCGGACAACTTATTCAGCTAAACGTGTCTCATCATGGTCATAGACAGTACCCGCGCCTATCGTCCATTGTGGCGCTGCTTTCGAGTGCTGGCTCCAACATTCTTTGGCTCCACGTCACGTGCAGTTTATGTCTGTATGGTGTTGATGCATTCGCTGATTACAGTCCTATTTCCGGTTCATCTGGCGCTGGGCCTGCTACTGCCGACGACGACACCGGCTAAGTTTTTCCAGAACTTAACAATGAGTCTCCTCTGTATCTCGTGCAGCTTGAAGCATTTTACGCAAATATGGCGATTACCAGACATGTTGGAGATTGAGACAATTCTTAAGCGACTGGATAGTTGTGTGCAGAGCGACGAGGAGCAACATTACTATATGAATACGCTGCAGATACAAGTGAACCGAATAACCCGCTGCTTTTATGCAAGTTATACCTTTGTCTACGTAATCTGTATACCTATCGTCATCGTGACCTTTTTCGCTGATCCCCATGAATTACTTTACGAGGCTTGGGTGCCTTTCGATTGGCGACGTGGTGGTCTACCCTATGTCATTACCTTTGCCTATCAGTATATTAGCTTACTGACTAAATGTTTTCTGGGCTTGACAAATGACATTTACACTCCGCTTACACTGTGTACTGTCAGCGGCCACTTACATCTATTTGGCATACGTATGTCACGTCTGGGACATCGCAAGTTACCTGAAGCTCAAACATATCAGCAACTACGTCTTTATTTCGACGATTTCAAGCTACTCATGAGGTGAGATGTATGCAATATTGTATCCTTCAAATTTGATACGTCAAGCTAATGGAATAGTTTAGTTATTATAAGTTTATCTGCAATCAGTCAATCAATTAGGAAAAAAAGTTTTATATATGCAAATTTTATGCATAGCAAATAAAAGTCGGCAGTGTGCGACTTCATGATACCTTGAGCCCATCCCATCTTAATGATCAATAATATGTTATTTTACTTTAGGGATATTACTTTCTATATTTATAGTAATTCTTTCGAAAATTCTTCTTTTTCAGATTTTACCACCTAACCCGAAAGATTATCAGCCCCGTACAGCTCTTGCAAATAGGTTTTTGTGGTGCGAGTATGTGCATCATTGTCTTTTATGTGACGTTCTATGTGCGGGACACAGTCTCGCTTGTCTATTATTTCGTGTTACTGACTGTTGTCTGCGTGCAGTTATTTCCCAGCTGCTACTTTGCTAGCGTAGTGACTGAGGAAACAGAGCAACTGCCATATGCCGTTTTTTCAGGCAATTGGTATGAGCAGTCGAGACGGTATCGCTACAACGTGGTCGTCTTTACCCAATTAACATTGAGACTGGCTAACCAACCTATCATGGCTGGAGGATTGATTGCACTTAATTTGAATACCTTCATTGCTACGGTGAAAATGGCGTATTCGCTGTTTGCGCTCATGGGTCGTGTAAAGACAAACTAATATCATTAATTTTGTTTACCTGAAGCAGTTTAGCTTTTGTGCCTGTTATTGATCTCTACAGCTGGCTGGAATAAATATCTTCACGATTTAATTTTCATATTTTCCACACAATTCCCACACCAAAAAACAATTGTAACAAATGAAATTCACTAATTGGCTCGTCCCAATACGCAAATAAACAGTTGCTTTGGTTTCAATTGTTTTCTTTCAATTTGGTCTGTTTCGTTTTAACAATTTACTCACGAACATTAAAGCAAATGAAATGTTTACGTAAGAGCAATGTTAATTGTATTTCGCTTTTTTTCCTTTTTTTTTGTGTATTCTCTAAAATATCTTGGAATTAGATAAAACGGTTATATCGGTGTTTCGGAAAAGTATGTAACAGACAAAGGAAGAAAAACGAATATCAATTCTATATTAAATTATTAACTCGATAAAAAATTACTTAATTATAACAAAAAGCTACCAAATATGATATATAAGTTTTCAGACAGTAAATATATGAATCTGGTATTCATTCACAATGTTTTTATAATAAACAGCTAAAATGATATCAGTGAGTGAGCATATGTAAGTGAGCATAGAACTGTCCAGGGCATCTCTTATTCGATCAATACCTTGCAGCTTACTATTGTTATACTCATTCACGAAGTGAAAAGTTAAATAACCTATAAAATACCCTTCTAGGGATTGCATACAGGAACAGTTCTGCAGTCGGTAGCACCCGTTCTTACTTGTTTATTGCTCACCTATTCATCACTGAATTGCTATAACCTTGCAGATAAATACCATCTAATTGCTGTATTGGCTGTATATTGCAAGCAATTTTTTTAGTTTATATGACATTCAACTTATTTAACTACAGTGCTGTGAAAGTAGGAACTCAAGTTGATCACAACCAATGAGAAATAAAATTAATATATATTTATATATGTATGTATAAATATATATATTTACAAGCCGATTTTCGTAGATGAATTTAGCATAAATATATAGATAACTGCTTAATATTTTATAATATAGAAATCTTGTCAATAAAACCTTTAATTGTCTTTTAAACTGTATTTTTAAGCTTAAAATATAAAAATTTAAAATAAAACTTCACATTTACATGTATAACAAAAGCCAAGAAGAACTTTGTGCTTTACTGATTTATGGTAAGGATTTTAGAATGTGAGAGACGTGTTCGACTGTTATCGCTAAACAGCCTTGTACGTGACTTTCTCAAAAGCGTATTTATTCCGTTTTTTATATTTTATTCAAAATATTTTTTTTGGGGATTAGCCTTTGAAGTTGAGCTGTAATGGTTATTTTAGCTACATTTTTAAAACTTCTTGTAATAAGCTTTGTCATTTAGCTTTTTCTTTGTATAATATATTTTTAATTTATATTACTACTTGAAAAATGTACTTATTTTAATATTAATAATTTTGGGTAACAGGAGATAAAATTTGTCGATATGCGAAAAATGCAACAGAAATGGCGAGTGTAAAACGAAAGCTGTCAATATTGGGAGCATGGCATAGAACCCAAGAACCCATTCCGACTCGACATTCAAATAAGAAAGATAAATGCAATTTTTTAATATTATTTTTTACTTATATTATAGGCGCAGTTGGGTAGCCCAATTAGATGGCAAATGGAAAACGGAGTAAAACAACGAAATAGCAAAAAGACAGAAATGGAAATGGAAATGGAAATTGTGACGAGCTTTGACTCCAACTAAAGCGCAGAGCTCAGCAACTGGCTTTTGGTAGCATTAAGCGCGAATATTGCGTATACACGCTGTGGCGGGGTGCGAAGTGCAAAAACATACAATGCCTGCCACGTTCAACATAGGCGCCGTGCTCGAGGTGATTTAACTTTTCTGCTTGCCATTCATTTATTTCCTTTTCAATAGCACAAAGCACACAGAAGGCAAAAATATTGTTGGCATACTTTTGCAAGTGCTTCCTGTCGCATATCCTGTCGGTCTGTGTCTGTGTGTGAGTTTGTTTATTTGTGTATTTATTTTAACTTTTGGCATTTTGTACGCGAGCCGTAGAGATTTCATAACAAAATAGCAAACTAAAACAAAAACGCCAAAGCACACAGAATATGAAAAATAAATTGAAACAGCCAACCGGAATTGTCTATACCAACTATCCCAATCTCGGTTCGTGTCTGTCAAAAGTGAACGGAGGCCAACTCAATCAGTGCTGGACGAGCTCGTGACACCAGTGAACCACCAGCGATAGCCAAACATTTACCAGCTAGCCACAGATTGAATTGCTTTCACTTTGCTCCAAAATTGTTTGCGAAATTGTAAAACATTTATGACCCCAAGGGGCTATCAGGGCGACCACGCAATGGCCTGGCCAAATCCTACAATCCAGACAACACTTCTTTGTTTGTTATACATTTCTATTGTGAACTTTGCTGCACATAAGTATATTTATACCAATTTGACATAGACACATAAAGGAAAAAAATTAGTTTGAATCTAAACTTAATAATGTGTAGATATTTGGTTAGATGTAAAATGGAAGAATTATAGAGCAAATGAATAAATTCTAAAGCAAATATAATATATATATACAGTCGAGTCTCGATAATTCGAAATGGCAAGGGGATCAGGTTTTTTACGAATTAGACGGAAATTCAAATTATCGAGACTCGACTGTAACGAATTTTTTTCAAGGGGATAGATTTTGTTTCGATTTATCGCGATTATCGATTTAGCGGGGTACAAATTATCGAGACTCGACTGTATAAAGAAAGAACAGATTACTTAAAATTAGACGTTCACTTTCTTATTTCAATTTCAATGCGCTATGAATTTTGAATCCTTTAACAGCAATGCGTGTAAGCTAAGCAGTCAAAAATAAACTTAAACGTGGGCTCATCTCGATAGATAAAAACTTATTAAGCTCAAATGTACTCAAATTAATAACATTTTTTAAAAAATGTTAATTGACTGAAATCAAAATTTGTAAAACGGTCTTAAAAACCTCTGTGAATTTCCATTATTAATGTATGTATGCTATTTGGTTTCACTTATATGCACTGAAATTATTTGTATGCAATATTGAAAGTGAAAATTGTAATGATGATTAATTATTCATGAAGCGATTTACCTAGCACGTTAATTAATCAGAAATATTAATACTCGTATGTCCACCCCTTGTCACAGCAGGCAAAAAAGATGCCTTTTTCACACATCAGGTAGTTGTAATTGATGACTTAATGAATATTAATACTGAATGACTAATTGGGAGCTGGCAAACGGCAATTGTTCCAAATTGCTAAAAAATTAGTTTAACCGTTTTTAATTAACGTTGCGGCGCACTAAACTGAATATGGCTGTAAGGATTCGCATTTTATGTGCTCTGGAATTCATTGCATATCGTTCAATCCATTCAGAACTCAATTACGACGCGGTGGGCCACTCAATTTTCCACAGCTAAAAAAAAACGAAACGAAACGAGAAAAACGCGCATCAAGCTAAAATTGAGCGACGAGCAGACAGTGGCCAACAATAACAACACATGCTGGTGCGGTGCGGCTGCTGCTGCTTGTGCTACTTCTACTGGTGTCCTGTGCTGCTCTTGGCTCTATGTCATGTTTGGTCATGGCGCTGGTGCCTAAAAGTATGCACCAGCTAAAATAACAAGCGCACACAGAGCGCCTCAATGGGTCACAATGCCTCTTCTTGTATTTCGGTCATGCATGAAATTTTTTACTTTCCAGCCAGTTGGCCACTTGCTCGTTGTTCTCCCATGTATTCATTTGTTATTGTTTTTTTTTTTCTCTTTCTATATTCTATACCCATTCGAAATGCTTGAAAACTAGGGGTAGTATCAAATGTAATATAGATGGTTTGATTAGCAATAATGTTTAGATGATCGAAGCATTTCAAGCTGTCAGAGTTGGAAATTCGTAATGAAATAGATATTAAAATTATTTTAAAGTTTGAAAATGTTTTGGCGAAATCGTTTTCATATTTGAGACTAAAAACTATAATAATAAAACAGGATATTTTCTGCGTCCATCACATTTAACACTATATACTCATACTTATTTTTCTTTCTTATTTGACTGAAGTTTCCTTTTTTTTTGTTTTTGGTTTTTTTTTCAGCGCATGTTGCTGCCGTTTTTATATTCCACGCATTGCTAGTACAGATGCTGACATTGTTGTTGTTGTGTATGCATGGGTGTGTGTTGTTGTTGATGTTACAGCTGCTAAAGCTTTCAGGCATTCAGTGTCGCATCTAAATCATATTGACTGCGCACTGCCCATGCAGAAAACTGTGGACCACAGTAATAGAGAGGCTTACCAACGTGCTTTATAATCCAAGTGGAGACTCTCAAAATTGGATGGCTAACTAAAATTTTTGGTTACAGAATGCAATTGCAGAGGGTAATACCATTTAAGACTTTATATGTTCTTCACCTATATAAGCAACACAGTAGATATAGATATGATAAATTAATGATCCATCTATCTAAATTTGTTAAAAGACTTTTAATAAACGATGTTCATTTAGAAACTTATTCTGGTTGCAATTAATAGACGGAGCTTTGCGAAATTTTAATATAACAGAACGACGTGTAAGTGAAGTTACAGGCAAATAAAGTCATACGCATGTAAACTATGGTTAGTAATACTTATAAATATTTTACATAAAGAAGCATAATTATCTATGCAACTCCGACTGTATCAGACTCCATATTGTAGACAAGGTAATCAACTAAATGAGCCTAGTATTAATTTATATATCTTATTTTTAACCTTAAATTGGTTTTAATTTCCATATCCCTTGACAAATTAGTTAAGATAATTATTTTAATCGTTTTATGCTTCGATGCAGCCGCTTTAAACTGCAATGCGCAACTTTATTGCAGCTGCAGCTGTTGGCTTAAAGCCTATCAAGTTACATTCTGCCTTTTGTCATTGTCTCTTTCAGTCTCTGTTGTAGCCCATTTGCAATTGAAGCTGCTGCTGCTGCAAGTTGGCAGAATTTTGTAATTTGTAATTTGTTCAGGCAGCAGCCACACAGTTGCCCTATTTCAGCTTCTCTCCTGGCCAATTTGCTATTGCTGCACGCATTTTGTTTCTATTTTGATAAGCCATTTGGCTGCCCACATTTTGTGGGCCGATTGGGTGACAACTTTTTGACCAACTGGCTTAAAAGTGAATGCTGTGCTGCAGCTTTTGTAACTCAGGCAGGCGTATCACAGACTGGCAAGGTCATTTGTAACCTTAACTAAACAAATTTGAAAGCCTCTACGCATATCAAATGTGGGCTGGTTCTTGCAAAGGGCGCTTTCGGCCAGCTTATTCTGCAGCATGTATGCTGTATGTATAAAATGGCCAATTGCTGCCAGGTAAAGCATCAGTAGCACAACGTGCCACAGCAAGCAAACGAGTAGCAGCTTCTACAATCTACAAACTACAAACTACATACTACAAGCAAAAAGCAGACGTCTAGTCCTTTACTAATCACGTCACCAAACATGAAACGGGTAAGTTTTAGAAACGGGGCTCGGCCATAAATTTTAGGCCAGTCGATTGCCGGCGGCGCTTGGTAAAACGCATTTGAGCAGTGACAGGCAATAAATCAGGATAAACGAAAATTCAAAAGGATAAAAAACCATATTAGAATAATTTGTAGGGACATCGTGAATGACATAGATTGGTTTATGCCTTGCATAGATTCACTTAACATGAAGGCTTAAAAGGTCTTCGACTTTTGTAAACAAAATATTCTTGACTTTGAACGTATCAAATTTCTTTTCCGCTGTTTCAATAGCATAAATAGAGAATTTCACAGTCGTCACGCCTGCTTGCCAAATATTTCCTCTGCCAATACCACAACAAAATGGGGCATACAAACGAAAACATTTCAAGCAACAATCTGTCAATAAAATTTGAAGAGGACATCCGCTTTTATTGAGAGTAAAACTTACTGTTAAATTGCTATGCGTTTATGATGGCATTTTTTAAAAACTGAATAACAAATTTATGATGCCAATAGAATTTATCAATTTACATTTTGAGGTCTGTCATGTCTATATCTTTTTGCATTTCCTTACAGAGCTGCCTATTGATTTGCGTATGCCTGCTGACATGCAATGTGGCTAATGCATCCTTTCTGCGACCCATCGAGCTCAGCCAATTGACCAAGTCATCCAGTCTCCAGCAACAACAGCAACAGCAGCAGCTGCGTGACCTGGACAATGATGACTCCAATTTGGATGAGCCTACAACAATTTTGCCCAACTCAAGTGAGGATTACGATAGCCGGCCACAGTATACATTTGCTTACGATGTGCGCGATACGCTGACCGGCGATGAAAAGCGACAGGAAGAGAAACGTGATGGCGATTTGGTTAAGGGTCAATATTCGCTTGTCGAACCCGATGGCACGCGACGTATTGTGGACTATACGGCGGATGATGCCAGCGGTTTCAATGCCATTGTGTCAAAGCAACGCCTTGATGAACGGCTGAGCACGGCACAAGCATCATCCTCCTCTTCCTCCTCTCGCTACAATAGCATTGAGGAGCTACAGTCACGCCTAACAGCCCAGGCCATTGCTGAAGCTCAGGCTCTAGCCGATGCTCAGCAACAATCGCAATTGCAATTAGAAGCTCAGGCACGACTCGAATCTGAGAATCAAGCGCGTCTGCAGTCTAAGCAGCTCATGGAGCAATTCCAGCAACAAGTGCAGCAAACCGCACAGCTGCGCCAACAGCAAGAGCAACAGCGCCAACAACAGGAGCAACAATTGCGCGAGTTGCAGCGTCTGCAAGAGCAAAGGGAACGTGAACAGAGGGAACGTGAATTGAGAGATCGTGAGCAGAGGGAACGTGAATTGAGAGATCGTGAGCAGAGGGAACGTGAATTGAGAGATCGCGAAGAGAGGGAACGTGAACTGAGAGATCGTGAACAGAGGGAACGTGAGCAGCGCGAGCAGGAGCGTCGTCAGCAACAAGATCGTCGTTTGAACCAGAATCAAAACCAAAACCAAAATCAGAATCGTCTGCTCGAACGTCTCAACAGCCAGCAGCAAACTTTGCTGTTGCCCAACTCCAATCAGCTGTTGGGTCAAAGTGTTCAGGCCAGCGTTGTGTCGCATCCCCCAACTCTGCTCTCTCGTTTGCCTTCGATAAACTCAGGTAACCTTCTGTTGACTGGGGAACGTGATTTAGATGCCTGGCGCCAGCTGCCAAACTCCCGTCTAAACATCGAGCGCAACACTCAGTCTGTGATCTTGACACAGCCATCCAGTGCCTCGGTGCAGGCTCAACTTATAGGCTCACCTTTGTTGCTGAGTTCGGCAAATCTGAATGGATTGATTACTACGCGCCTTAGTGGCAATGCAGCACGCGCCGGCGCTGCCATCAGCTGGTCACAGGGACGTCGTATTGACAATGAGCTGTGGCAACAACTGGATCGACTCGACGAGAATGACATTCGCCGGGCTGACGACCAGCGCCTTGAGAGCGAAGAGCTGCGTTCCATCAGTGCGGAGCGGAACAGCAATCGCCGCGCCAAATGGTAAACACTTTGTTCGACCATAGTCCAAACTTCAACTGAACTCATCGCTTAAACGACCTCAACGATTAACTGCAACGGAAACTCGATTATGTTTAGAACTTAAATCTTATGTGTAACTTGTGTAATGATAGTCTTATGTGGGATATGGTTACTTTCACTATTTACTTTGACTTCCTTAACACAAAACTTCGCCAGCAACTAACCCAATCAAGCTCAAGTTTTCTGCATATCTCTGCCTAACTCTAGCCATAAGCCTAATTGTTTTTTATGTAACTTTTGTAGTTAACTGCATTATTAAACTAAACTAAAAAAAAAAAGAATATAGACAATAAAAAATAGCCAACGCACAGCGTGTGAAGAAACGAAGTAAACTGTGACTTTATTAAGTTCAAAGTGTAATAACAACAGGTCACTTATGATATCCTTGGCCAGTTGACCCCTATCTCCTTTCATGGACTTTGACACTTGGCCATGCCAAAGTTTACCCAGCTACCCAACACTTCAGTGCAGTGCACACGTGTGTGTTCAGTTGCCCATAAAGCCAGAACAACATTTCTAAAGCTCGGCAAGTGCCAGGAAATTTTTTTAATAACAACATAGCAAGCTTAGTTATACGACGAACAAGTGTTCAAGCAAAGTTGATCTATCTTCAACCCATGAAGTTTACGCTAGACACTTAAAAAATAAACTTACACATACTCAGCTACGGAGGCTAGGGTGGCTGAAGAAGAAAACTTGTTAATGGCATCACTGTAAAAACAATCAAAAAACAACTTTGTACAATAGGGAAGTTTCACGATTGTTTAAATCAAACACAGAGTATACTTGTAGAGTAAAGCGTGGCCATAGCTAGATAAAAATTCCATAACATTTACTTGTTATAGTCAAAAGTAAAATAAAAACTATATTTTCCATTTTGATCTTGAATACATAAAATATATACCATAGTCCCGGTCAAAAGTATTTTAAAAATATATCTTTTGCTTGTCTAGCCAACTTAGCTTAACTTTTGTTTTTAAGTTTTGTTATTGTTATTATAGCTATACAGTTTTATGTTACAGCAGAGCAAACAACTTGAGAAATTACAAAAAATGGCTATATGCTTGGTAGGCCACATAAAGGCTGTAAGGTACAGTAATATTTATTAAAACTTTAGCTTAACTATTCGAAAAGTTGTTTAAAGGCAGCCGATCTTTGACTGGTATTGCTGCAGGCAGCCGAGCCTGTCATGCTGTTAGGCTGCCAGCTGTCAGCCAGAAGTCTGCTTGATAAAAATCACTTAAAAGTTCATCAGGGCACGAACTGCAGTTGCTTGTCCGCAGCTCCCTTGTGCGTGGCCTGCTTACAATTGGCTGACAGTTCATGGAAAAATAAACAAAACGATTTTTTCAGTTAGCTGCAAGTGTCATTGTCACATTCACGCGAATTACACACACACACAGCGCACAGGAGCCAACAGATTATAAAGCCAAAGCTAACTGTTAGGACAACTCTTGACTTTGCCTTTTCCTTTATTTTTGGCAAGCCACTAGCTCGAACTAGCTGCTTAGCTGTCGTCTAAACAAACTATTTTGACAGAAAAGCGTAAAATAAGTAATGTGCTTTGACCTAGAGTGATAGAAAGGAGGATAGCCAGAAGCCAACTATGCAAGATATTAGAAAAAGTAATAGAAAAAGGCTCGTAGCAGCTTAACTATGGCAGTTTCTTTCTGATTTTTAATGAATTAAAAATACATAAATAAATTGTGTATGGTAAGTGTAACCTTTCATATCACGTGCTGTTCAATTCTAATAACTCCCCTCGTTTGCTGTAGAGAAAGATGTACTGAGAGAATATCTCCAAAAACGAGTTGTTAACGCATAAATTTCCTGGAAATAAGTGGCTTTACTCATGAATTTCATTGTTTGTTTTCATTATTGTTAAAATGGTATAATTAACTATATATGATATAATATTTCAACAATAGGGGTACTCTTACACTCAAAAACATTTTTACTCAACGCAGAATGCGCCATCTATTGGATTATAGCAGCTAATTACCTTCTCAACCTACAATCTAGCGAAGACGCACACACACAGAATACTGTATAGCTCGAAATGGCAAAATTAGCAAAGCCACACACCAGTTCATAAAACATTAAGCTAAACTAAACTTTTCATTAAAGTTGTTTAATTTCATGCGAAAAATGTGAATACCAATGAAAATCAAACTCTGACTATGCCTATATTGCTGGTTTTCCACATAATATATTTTTTTTCTTTTAAGAACTCGAATTGAAAAGAGAAAAGAAAATAATGAATAAGAAATTCCCACATCAAAGGTGACTTTGCCCAATATTTCTATATGACTATTCATATATTCTACTTCATAAGGGAAATACTTTGTATGCTAGACGAAAATATGCTTAGATTATTGATAGCACCACATTCACTACGTTTTCTAAGCACCAACTTTGCGAAGAATGAAATCAATCCAAAGCGCAAACTAAGCAACAAACCCTCAAATACACCTCGCCCACCAAAAGATCCGCCCGATGAAGGCTATGAGCCGAAATCGGTTGACCATGATGGGATTGAAATAGCGGAGTTCATAAAGCCAAAGGCCTACCGGCAATTTTGTGGATGCGACGAAGTTCTTGGTCCTGGAGCGGGCCTCAATAAGAAGTACAAGAATGGCCATTACTTCGGCTACCATCGCTTCAGCTTTGTGGAACTGCAGAATCAGGCCGTGGAATTGCGAGACAAACGTCGGGAAAATGGTGGCGTACAAGCGTCAATGGAGGACGATGAAGATGATGAAAAACGTGACGATTGCTTGGAGTCAATAAAAGAACAAGAGCAGAAATGCGAGGAACAGCTTGCCACTCAGGCAAACGAAAAGAAAAATGCGACCAAAAAGTCTAAAGACGAGAAACTAGCACAAATGTGCGAATTACTAACTCAGAAGGAAAAAGTAGGAAAATCAATTGAAAAAGAAATCTCAAATGTCTTATCCGAATGTGAAAGTAAGCTGGACAGCAATTCACGTAAGTCATTCGACTGCCAGGAAATGGTCAAAGCAGCTGTGCAGAAGGCTCGGCAGAATGCGACCAAAAAGAACTTAAATGAAGCGAAAAAGGCAAGTGGAACAAAAGACAAGGACGCTAAGAAAAAAACAGCAGAATGTGAAAAGTCCAAAGATAAGGAATCTACTGAAAACTCGACAAAATGTGGAACAGATAAAGACAAAAAATCATAAATAATATCAGCTACCCAAGAACAGAACCAGAAAAGTAGCAAAGACACACAAACAAAACACATCGCTTCAGTAGCACGCTAGGTGGAAGTCTTTGCTGTACTGGTACAGCGGCGTCACAAACCCTTAGCATATACATGAATTCAATTGTTGCAATTGTTCTCAAACTGTGGCACTCAAATAAATTGTGGTTATTTGGCCCTTGATTTTATGCCTTCTTCTGCTCTTCAAAATTTGACTTGTTAATAAATAGTAGAATTTGTACATTCAATCAATTGATATGCCATAACGGAAACAAGCAAACGGGGTTGCTGCACAATTTCAGGGACAAGCGAAACGAACAAATCGAAAGCAGTTCCGCTCTACATGAGCTGTGTCTGTGTACGTATATATGTGTGTATTCATGTAGGTGTAGGTATGTATATAGAAATGAGCACTCAGAGCTCGTCATCTGCTCGGTCATTCATTTCGCATGCAATGCTTTTTTAAATTGTGTTGCTGAATTGATCTCTATGAACCGATAGCGAGAGTCATCACGTGTTTTTAGCTCGCTAATTAGTTGGAAATCCCCCAAAGTGGAAACTCAAAGAGAGGGAGAGAAAGAGAGAGAGAGGAGATAAGAAAAGTGAGAGAAAAAGCAATCAAGTGAACAATAAATTAATAGTTCGCTATTTTCTGATCAGAAAATAGTATGAGCTAAATGTTCAGTTTGCCTTTCTTATTGGTTCTTAATAATTTCCATATTCTGTTGAATTTTTTTATTCTATACAATATTGATGCATGCAACAAATATAAAAAATGTAAGAAATTCGCTTAATTTAGTTTGCTACTTAAATGAAAGAAGTTATCGCAATATGAAACATATTAGAATTCAAATTTTAAATGTTTAAGTAGAATGCTCGTACTCTATGCTGACTAACTGAATACTATTATTTGAGTTTTCTGTAATATATCAACTCTTAAGCTAGAAATGCTTCAGCTCCACTGAACGTGTAGGAAATTATTGAAACTATATCATTCAGATTTATTTACAGGTAATAATTAATTTTTATCCATTGAACGAATTGTTTTTGAATATAAGGTTAACTTAGAAGTTAAATTTGAATCCCTATATTAAATAGTTCCGCCGGTTCTCAGTCTGAGCCTGAGGCTTACTCCTTTCATATTATCTTATTTCGGATTAAAGAAAATTGCTCTACGGCATGGCTTATGGGCAACAGAGTTAACAAGAGTGCACTAAACCAAATAGAAGCGACCAGTTGGCTAATATGACACGCCTCGTTTTGAAGGCATTTAAGCTGAAAATTGCTTCTAAAATATTTACATAGCTCCGTCTACAGTCGCAGTCGTAGTTGGAGTTGAAGTCTGCCCATACAGATCTTAGCCAGCTGCATTGATGCGTCTAAAAAGTTAACTCAAAGTGTTTACACAGAGTCCATAAATGTTGTCCCACTCTTACTTAGCTTATATGTCTCTGTCTCTGTCTTTCGCTAGCCGGCATGTAAATGCCTCTAATTTTGGAAATAACGACAACTTGTCTTTTGTCATGGCCCATGGATGTCTTGGCTGTGGCTAAGACTGTGTGGCTCATCATCATTTGCAAAGGAGTTGGACTGCTGGCGGCAGGTTTGCCAGCAGCAGCTGCCGCACTTGGCATCAGTTGCAACTGCAACTGCATCAGCATCAGCAACAGAAACAGTTTAGCTGCGCTTTATTTGTGCAGCTTTTAGCTACGTTGAAGAATTCCTTTTTGTTTTTATTCGCCGCTTCGTAATCGAGGCTCATAGATCAACAAAACGAAGCGTGCTATTCCTTGTCTCTTTCTGACTCTCTCTCTCTATCTCTGTCTCTGTGTCGCTCTCTGGGTATCTCTTTAATGCCTTGCTATAATTTACATAATTTAGCTAAGACGTCAATCAGAGTGCGACCCGCTGTTGACTGTGTGAACTGCCGCAATTCTCATGGCAAATGGCGCCGCATTCCAGCAAAAAGGAAAAACTCTCAACGCACAGCTGCGTCCCCGCCAGAAGTGCCACCCACGCAAGAACCCCAACGGTCAGGCCGTGTTATAGACAAATCTGGAGCGCGAATCCAAATGGCTAACAGCTCAGCAATTGCCACAATTCCCACAGTCTTACGCTCGCGTTTTTTGGACTTGATTACAAGTTTTTCTTTTCTTTTCCTTTTGGTTTTGTTGTATCTCGGCCCATGGGCTATTCAAATTGTGCAGCTCATTTTCGCAACTGATTAAAGGTAATTTTCTAAATTTTCATAGCATATTGTGACACTAACAACAAGCAGCCAGCATTCGCCTGGCAAATTGGCCTGTCGTCATTTAATGACTTTAGTCAGAGCAGTTAAGCTCTTCGCACAGCTGTAATGCCAACTGTTTTTATTGAAGCATACAATATGTCCGCAATCTATTCAATATCAATTCTGGTTCACAAACTTAAAAGTTTAAGAAAGTTCAGCAGGAGACTTGAATCTTATGTTGTTTATATTATCTAGTACATGCAACTGTTTGAGACAAGTTTCGTGTGGGCTTGAGATCTTCAACAGACTGCTTCAATAATAAAGTTGATTTCTTTCAGCCGATCTGGTATATGGTTGAATACACAACAGACGCCTTCAGAGTGTAACAGATGACTTCATTCAGCAGACTTAAAAAATACTATGCTGAGAATAGAATATTGCGCATTAACGAAATTATTTGCTTTATAAGAAAGGCCAGAGGCATACTTCTTCCTCCCGGTTTGACGATCAGCAGAGTTGTCAACTGCTGGTAATTATGGTAATGCTCGATATTCAGCTCTTAATTGGAAATTTTTTAACTCTTTATATATATTTAATTTATCATCTTAAACCTCAAATATGCAAAATTCAAAAATAATAATAAAAAAGGTATTCTTAAGTCTTAGCTACTATGACTGTAAGTCAAATACCCTTTGCCGTAGCGCACAATTGATATGTTAGTTTATTCATTGTTAAA
Source organism: Drosophila leonis (assembly GCA_035045365.1). NCBI lineage: Eukaryota > Metazoa > Arthropoda > Insecta > Diptera > Drosophilidae > Drosophila > Drosophila leonis. Next base: position 88,570 of record JAWNPC010000389.1, on the reverse strand, counting down.
GGTGTCTCATGTATTATTGCAATTGGCTGGCAAACAGGAAATGCTGCTACCTGCACTTCCGAGGTCATCCAAGTGGAACGTGGAAGTCTCTGGAGCTAGTATTGTTGGAGGACAAGTGCAGAGTTCTCGTCATCAAAGAGCTCGTGTAGGAATTTGCTTGTATTCCGTGTGTGGCGTCTGTAACAAAATTTGCAAGAAAATTTATGCATGAATTCATTGAAGCGTTCAGTGGACAAACTTGACAGCTTGCGTTGAACCCTAGATAGTCGCTAGAGACACCCTCGTGTCAGGCACTGTTTTGTGGTTTGCAATGAGAGCAACCCTGCAGCAACTGCAGCTCCCATGATACTGCGCTCTCACACACAGATGCGGGTATTTTAGTAATGCGCTGTAATTTGTTGGTCGCTTGCCAACTTGTTGACGAACTGCGCCTCATTCAGTTGGCATACTTAGTACAAAAAGGAAAAAAGTTAATTATCTTTTTTCTTCTGGTTATTCTGTTTTTTTTCTCTCTCGCTCTCGGCTTTTTCTTTCTTTTTTTGTAACTGCTGCGTTGGGCTATTATCCATGGTTCGGACCTAGCTATGGTACTTTTTGTTCTTTTCTCACTCCAAGCTCTTGCGGCTGCTTTTTTTTATCCAGTTGTTGTTGCTGCTGCTGCTGCTGCCACCGTTCCATCCGCTCGCTTTAGTTGAAGTTCATTGAACTATTAATTGTAGCAATGCCTCTGTCAGTGTGAAAGGTGATTTTTCAAGGCTGACACGTCCGGCGCTCTGAAAGGTTCCCAAGCCCCGAAACAAACGCTGTAAAGTTCTTTAAGGTTTAGTGTTCTTTTAAGTTCTTTCTTTCTATTTTTTTTTTTTGCTCTCTCTTAAATTTACAATCGGTATTTATGAATTAGATTGTTGAGCCCAGGTGCTAATGAGCGTTGGCAACAAAAACAATAATTCATTTCCCACAATGAACGCGCAGCTTATCACGACAAAACAGCTAACCAATTTATTGCAGCTTGAGCCTGTTACCAACTGACAAAAAACTGGCCACAGTTTGTTTCATATCACGCACGTAGAAAAAATTGTATAAACACGTTACAAAAAAAAATTTTTTTATTTTGTTTTTTTTACGGCTCAATTAACACAATTAGGAATATGGCGAAAAGCTGTCAGTTGTTGAACGTAATATCCCGCACCATAGATGCCACTAAGAGATCACGGGCGTGTTATAAAAACCCCGTGAATTCTTCCAGTGCCATTAACTGTGCCGAGATGCAGAACAAGCCAACATTTAATTAAAACTTACTTACCTGACAGTACTTTCGTTATGCTCAATTGAAAGATCTAACCGAAGTCTTTCGCTGATATGGAACCTGGAAGCTGGGAAACGTTTAACAACTCACCCGTTTTTGTTGACTGGAAACAGGACCAGCCTACAGAAGCTTTGTTAGATTTACATATCTATCCCACGTTAGGGCCACTAACTGTTCACCTGTGCTGCTGCCTGATAAGGCATCGCTGCTTTGATCTATCCCACGATTTAATCAAAAACGCAAATTATTTTATTTAGCTGCGCGCAGCTCGCGGAAGTTGTTTGCAGGAAAGGGGCCAAACATGCGTGGGAAATACAAGTTCCCACCTAGGCATTGCATGTTAGTAGCTGTAGCTGAAGCTGAAGCTAAAGTTGAGGCATCTTTGGGCGCTGCGGTTGGCCTCATAATTCGCTGTGAAAATCATTTTGCGGCTTTGCCGCTGCGTGCTGCATAAAATTACAATTCAATTTGGAAAGAAACAACAATACGTATGAGATGAAATCAAAAAGAAAGAAAGAAAAATCCAAAAAAGTCCAATTAAAACAGATTACAATGCTTGGCGAACTAATTAAGTAGTGCATTTGAAATAATCTTGAGGAAAGTGGGGCTGAGCGACGTTTCGGGCAGACTAATTGAGTTAATGTAACCAAATTGTAACATCGAAAACGAATTACAAATAACCTTTGGCCTCTGACTGCAAACTTAAACTTTAACTCTTGGGAAAAACGTAGACTCAAATTAGTCACGAAGAAAGCGAAGCGACGCGACGAGATGGCAAATTGTAATCAAGTTTGTTGCCTAAGTCTTTCATTTCGTTGCGGCCAATTTATGCAAATGTCGAAATGCCGAATGCTGCTCCACTTCATGTAATTGCCACTTCTCTTTTTTTCTTGGCTTTTCTGTGCACGCCGCTTATCAGGCAACGGTAAATCAGTATGTCAGTCAGTCAGTTAGGTAGCTAGCCAGGCTCATTGACATGCCGGGCATGCAGCGTGAGGCGACAGCCATCAATCAAAAAGCGCTGCAATCAAATCAACAGCCAAGCAAAAAAATACCAAAAAAAAATAAGAAGTAGACAAAAAAAACAGTTAAAAATCAACAGCTGCTGTTTTGGCGGGTTTGCAACGTAATCGCGTGTCTCTGTCTACGTCGGTCTGGCCCCTGCCTGGTCGCAGCACGATCTCAACATGATTTTTAACGACAAATTTACGCGCTTAATCTCTGGCCCCAGCAATAATCATCGTCAGCCAAACCGACAACAAAATATGCAAATGTGAGCGGTGTCTGTTTTTACATCTCACTGTCTCGGCCACTGCCACTGCCCGCACCATCTACAACTCGCGGCGTACAATTTTCGCATCCGCGCGCGCATCTCATCGCATCATTAGCGCCAACACTTGATGCTGTTGTCCGACTGTCCGACTGTGCGAGCATCTCTTTAATGTTTAAGTGCGTTTTTCATTAATTGAAATGGTCAATTTGTTGCCAGCAAGAGATAAGAGTCATTTGTAGTCCACAGCCTCTCATTGATACTTACTAGGTTGTCCAACTTGCCCACTATTCTACTTCTCTCTTTCTCTCTCGCTCTCTGTAGTTTGATCAGTCCGTTGAGTTGTCTATGCTGGCAGTCGCCCTACATGGCCAGCACTTTACTGCCTGTCGCCGTTCACTGGCGCCAGTTGCTGTTGCGAAGATCTGCAGCTGCCTGAACACACTCATTCATCACGGCCAAAGCAAAAGCTTCAACGACAAACCCATAAATATTAATAGAAATGCTTCAAAGAAAAAACTCGTATATGTTAACGAACTTAATATACACTGAAAATATACATTCTAAATTTTAAATTCATATTTAAAAAGAAAAAACCTTCAAAACAAGATTGGCAAATTAAATTCAAATATACTTTAGTTCAAAGAATATTTTTTCTTAAAATTTCCACAATTTTTTAATTTTAATTTCAACTTTTCAAATATTTTTCTTACTGTCGAAATTAATTTGATATCAATAGTCTTGGTCTACGCAAATGCCTCTATGCCGCACGAAAATGGAAATTCCGGCTATAAATATAGGATTTTTTAAGTTAATTATAAATATTTTGAATATTGTTTTGAACATTAAAAATTAAAAATTTACCATTGAAACCATTAAATTAATCATTGATCATAATATCAACTAAAACTTATCAATAGAAAACTAATTTCAAGTTATTGATAGCATCAACGAATATAAATTATTTTCTATTATGCAGCTAATGCTTAGCAGGCTTCATATCAATATTAAATTACCCGTTGGCAAAGAGTAGAAGTAGAAAGAAAAAAAAACAAGAAATGAAAAAGTAGAGAAAAACTAGTCATGGTCTTGACCATGTCATGGCACAGGAATTGAACGGTAAGCGTCGGAAATTCGTTGTATCGTATATGGCCAAAGGTAACAGTAACAACTGTTTATCGTTTATCTAGCGGCCTTTTTAAGCAAATTGCAGTCAAATGCCGCACGGAATCAGAGACCAGTTCTAATTGTCTGCAATGACAATGCAAACAGGGGCAGGTAGAAAAAAAAATGAGATGAGATTGAAGACACGATTGAAGAACCCCCTTACGCAGCCTTAACGGTAAGAACACGCGCTGTTCGAGTCCAAGTAGATAACGTGCCTCAAGTGTACATACACACATATATTCGAGACAATCCACAAACAACAACCACATTAACGAGGCAACTTCAGCTTTAGCTACAACTCTGGACTCAAAGCCAATTGGCATTTCAATCACGCATCAATCTGGCACGTTTTTATGATGCAGATCACAGGCAGCAAAATCACAAACAGCAACAACATCAAAATGTTGAGTATGACGAACTGGACACAGCACGCGGCATCCACATTAAATGCAGCTGCAATGGACGCAAGCCCCCTATCCATGCCCGAGCCGATTTCACATTGCCCATTGTTGTTGTTGTTGTTGTTGCAACCTTATGAAAATGAAATTTTTATTGGTCGGTTATGTTTTCGTTACATTTCGTGGATTGTTATAAATTTCATTGATAATTGCCATATATATATATATTGATGGCATGATTATGTGCATGATTGTCTGATTGTTGTTGCACAGTCGTTGATGTTGTTGCTACGTGCGTGGCATATGCACTGCAAACTTCATTTTTTCCCAATTTTTTTGCGCAAATTATTTTCAACGTAAATTGTTGGCTGCGTAACAATATAAACATGAGAAATGCTCAGTACATATTTGATATAGGTCAGCTGCTAGGCAACAGACGAATAAAGGCATTTTAAAAAAGGATTTTCAATTATGATATAAATTTAGTTGGAGTGGCTTTCAATTAAGTGGAGTGACCAGACAAGAGTGATACTATTTCCAATAATGATGTTTCCGTAGTTGTTTAAACTATCGATAACATGTATGAGTGGGTATTTAGCTCTTAAGCCAACATCCAGAAGGAGAATGTTTTAGAGCTTTGAAGAAACCATCCAAAATTGGCCTTACGCTTGAAAGTCAAGATATTTATTTGTGTGCATTGGTATGCATAAAACAAAACCATAGTCAGCGAGCTCTAATTATGTTTATTTTATAAAATTCTTCAATTATTTTCACTTTTATCATGAGAAACTTAAACAATTGCAATTTCGTGACGAATCTTTTAGCCAAAATCTTTGGCTACATACATGTTGACATTATTCAAAACCATAAATTACACGTACGTAAGCTAAAAACAACAAATATCTATGATTTGTGACATTGTCGAGGAACTGTTATGCCTGCCATTTCCAATTCAACTTTCCATGTTGGTAACGAAAATGTCCTAATGCAAGAACTCACGGCTGAATAAAATCTCTTTGGCCATATCTGAAGTTGAAGACCAAGGCAAGCAAGCGCTCAATATGCAAATGGCCTGCACTCAGCAAAGAGCCAGCTCGCAACGACTACACAAGCTGGTCTGTAAGCCGGGCTTGCATGCGCTCTTATCATGCCATGTGCATTCGGCAGGCTATCAAAAATAATTGACAACTAAATGCACATTGAAAATGTCGTGTGGCGTGAAAAAGACGCATTTAATGTGCCGCAGTTGTCATTTGACAAAATCGTTTGGCTCTGATAAGATACTCGAAACGAGTCGTTGACTTGGACCCGATCCTCATTTACAATTTTTCTTTTTGAATGTAGCGTAGGCAGTCTTCTTTTTATTTTGCTTTTTTGTTATTTTCTTCTGTTGTTTTTTTTTTTTGGTCATGAGAGCGTGCGCCCACACCAAGTGCTTCAAGTTCGTTGGCTGAGTCTATTTGCCTGACTGACTGGCTGGCTCTGGCAACAATTGCGACGCATTTTGTTTTGGCCATGATTCATTGGGCAACGTAAGAGCCTAGCTTTGAGCCAGCTACTGAGCGGACTGTGAGCGACTGGCACGACCACCGCAATTACATCCGGTAATTTAATGTAATTTTATATTTCATTTCAATCACATGCGATATCTTGCCCCGGCCACGACGCCACTTTCGACTCTAGACTTGTTAGCATTTCAGTTGAAAAAGATAAATATACCTCCTATAGTAATCAAGCCTGCCTCTCTCTCGCTCTCTCTCTCCTTCTCTCTTTAGATCTGGAAGACCACTAACTGATTTTTAGTTTTGTCGCCTGTCTGTTGTTTAATTATAGTTTTATCATGAGTATTAATTAATTTCGAATTTTTAAGCGGCTCCTTTGATAAGTCTGCAAACAAAATGATTTATTACTTAATTTAACTGTCGAAAACTGATCCAACTGCTTATTCAACTGCAGGTAAACGTAAACTTGACTGATATTCTACAACTTGGCACTATGAGCACTCCTAAGAAAAAAGAAACACAAAGCATAGGCTTTGTTAGCAGCTCAAAAAAGTAGAGATTCCTCTGAGAGTCAGCCTGTTTTTTTTTATGATTAATTGCTTTGACGTTCTAACAATAACCAAAATAGTTTTTTATTTTTACAAACTGTTTTTGTTTCTTTCGTTTTCTTAAATATTTTGTTAATTAGAATTTTAGTTTTGTATGAGACCATTAAACTCACTCGCCAACATGCCAAATGGCCCAAAGAATAATAAGCGGCAATTAACAAAAATCAAACAAGAATTTCAGAAAGGAAAAAGCGAATGGAAACCCAAACTAATAACTGAAAACTGTTAGAAAGAGGCGTTGCTCAATGGTTTAAAAACGCATTTGTGTTTTTTTTTCTGTTTCTGTCTCTATGTTTTTTCCCCCTTAATTATGCAACAGCTCGTGTGGCTTTGATGGGCCATCCTTGAACCATTTGATAAATTAGTCTTGGCATCTAGCAAAGGTCAGGTTTATAGTTTGACGGGGTCGACTAGATGTGTTTATGTATCTGTGTGCATGTGTCTGTCTTTGTCAAAGAGTTGGCATTGTTTCTTTTTTGTTTTGACTAAACATCAATCTGGTATGCCAGCTAAGCTGCCTCTAGTTGTGCTGAGTATCAACTTACCCAACAGGAAGCATGCGCTAGCCTTCCAACAAATATGCAGATCAGTTCCATGATTGACAAGTTCAGGATGCAGTCAGCTTCGGTCCAGGCACATATCATTCTGCAAACAGAAGAGAACATAATACATACGACATAAGTATCAATGGAATTCATGTTAATGTCAACTATGCGAGTTGCTATGCAAGAGGGTTACTTGAAGAAAATCTATAAAATATTCTATAGAGTACGCGTATATATAAACGGATACGTATATATTTTAATGAATACGTACTTAAATTTAATTTTGTTTTTAAATTACAATTATATGAGTAAAACAAAATTCTTTGTCCTTTAATTCAGCTAAAAAAGGCTCTAAACAAAGCACTTTGTTCTCAAATGCTCTAAATATATATATATTTTTGTATTCTATATTTATTCTTCTTTTTTAATTTATTTTATTTAAACTTTACATACTCGTATCTATAAATCATTTCCTTAACTTGTCTATTTACTGCCAATTGTCAATTGTCAAAGGAAAGCCATCAATTGCAATTGATTGTTATTTATTTGTAAGTATTTTTTTGTATACTGATTTATGCTATACGAAACCACTTTGCCGTCATTTAATAGAGCTAATGCTCTGGCTTTACATTAGAGGCAGGAAACAAACAAACAAACAAACAAAAAATAGCTGCCACAATAAGTCGAAGGCTGACTAACTCTAGCTGGGCCTGTTTGTGAGCTATGTGGTCAGCCTGAGAGCTAAGTAGAGCCTGCTTTAGCCCGAGGCACATTTACAGGCAGCAGGCAACAGGCAACAGGCAAAAGAGTTGGTTCGTAGGGTGGCTTGTTGAATTGCATTTGACAATCGGCCCGGTTAGCTGGATTGGTTTGAGCGAATGGAATGTTGTTTGCAGTTTTGCAGCTGCAAACACTTGGCGTAGTAGCATAACTGCAGTTACTCGGAACTTGCCACACATGCCACAATTAAATGCCAGACATAGCTCAGTTTCAACTAGCTGTCACAGGCGCAGAATTGCATTTGCTTAGGTGTCGTCAGATGTCGCCACAGGCGCCGCTTAAAGTCATTGCTTAAACGAATGAATATAAAGCGAGTTGCCCAGCAAGCGAATGATAAACTGACAGCCTTATGACAGCATTACGCAAATTGACAACCCAGACGCTAAGCAGCCAAAGAAGACATCGAGCCGCCACAGCGAAGATGACTCCAACCAACCAAGAGCCAGTCAGCCAGCCAGCCAGCCAGTCAGCCAACCGATTGGCTTAATAAAATGATATATTAAATGCGATTAAAACGCGGCAAAAGGCGACGAAGACAACAACAACAACAGGAGAAAAAGGAGACGTTGCAATAAATATATTGGAACAGCTTCTTGATTCTGCGTGGTGGCAACAAACGAAAACTTGTATCTCTCTGTGGACTCTGGCCGTGGCACGCTGATAAAAGTGTTCATTAATTTAATGCGCTGGGCGCATAATTAAATGCGTGTTGGTCCTGGTTGCACCCGTAATGACATTAAATATGTTTAAACAAGCATAAATAAATACACGAGGCAACTGAAGCAGGTTTCCCCCGTTGCAGACAACTTAGTTAGTTGTGCTGATGTTTTAATCAGGGCGTGTATTTTAAAGGCGCTGACCCAGGCGCATGTTGCACAACTAGTTAAATTAATGATGCAACATAAAGCCAGATCCCAGCCAGCAGCTGGCATCAGCTCAGCACCAAACTGGAATTTGGATGCAAAAGATTTACGACAATTGGCAGCTCAACTCTGGCGCTGCCTTCAATTGAGCCTTTTTTTTTGGAGACCAAGCGATAAATTGTAAAGTTAATCGCTTGTCAAAGTTTTCGCGGGCACATTTATCTCCGCACACAGGGCACAGTCACAGGCACAGGAGCTACTACTGATGCCAACAGCTGATAAGTAATAGTTACGAATTTATAGACCAAGTTATAGAGCTAGTACATGCCGAGTACCCAATGTCTAACTACTGAATGTTCTGCCTTATAGCTGCTGCTGAGGCTATAAAATACGTTTGGTTTATGTTCACTTCAGAGCTTATCATTTGCTCATTTGATTGATAAAGCCTCATAAAGTTCCCGAAACTGGTTTCTGGTAACCTAACAGCTTAAGTGATTGGTCAAGGTTAAAAATATGAGAACTCCTTGCCTTTCTAAGATTTATTTTATTTGAAAATCTAAAAACTCATAGCTGTAGCTATAGTAAGATAATAAAATTTAATTTTAGCAATACAACATAAACTGAATAGGATTTTTTTTGTATAATTTGATATTGATATTTTATATTTTATACAAAATGAAATTCAATTTCGAAAGACATATGCCCATTGTTGACTCATAGCTTCTAAGGTTAATGATCTAAACCAAAACCCTTAAACACACATAAATTGATGACTTATTAGTAAAAAGATAATATAATATTAATACTCATCACTGACTCATAGACTAAACAAACTAAAACCTTCAATACTTATATACACATAGATAGAGACATGCGTTTGATAAGGAAACCTTTGGCAATGTCGAACACCTTACTCAGAGCTTGTCAACTAATTTTGTCTACTGAGTCGTGTAATTTTAGCTGTTGCTGTTGTTACTTTTCAGCCTTCATTGTTCATTGATGTTGTTATTTCAAATTGCACGCGGACAGCCAACAACTATTGCGTATTTCATGAATTGGAAACGCGAATTTTTCGTTATTTTTATCCATTGTTTACAGTATATCTATAGAAAATGTCATTCAAGTCGCCAGCAGTTGACAAATTGTCAACTGATATGGGAAATGTTGTGTAGCCCGGCAGCAGTTGGCAGACAGACGGCAACAGCGGCAACTGCCAATACAACATACAACATTCAAAAGTGCCTTGGGGTCTCATGTGTAAACATGTGTAGATTTATGTGTGTCGCCAGCCCTACTGTTTACCTCCCCGTCTCGCACACAAAGTCTTCTTTGCATATGCATAAGTAACGGCGGGCCAGAGTCTAGGTTTTGCTCTTGTTTACCTGCGGTTATTTTTTTATTGTCTGTTGTGTCTGCTGTGTGGCAATTTCTCAAGTTCAGTTCACACGCTTTCACTGATTGTGAATACATATGTCAATACGAATCTTACGATTTAGTTTCTATTCAGTTTGTTGCTTTAATAGATAGCACCCGTCTGCCATGCATAATTAGTTTAGTTAATAAAACACGCACGCATCAATGAACTAAATCTAACTATGGACTTAAAAATGCTTTGGCGGCACACTGCAACAAATTGCTGCTAATAAGGCGCTCCAAACGGTGCATCGTTCACTCCCTCGATTAGTCTTTTAATTAGAACCATAAACAGAACTCTCCACTTACCTAACTTGGCTGCCGCTTCCTTATTTTCGTTCAATTGTCGGCTTTAGAAGAAAAGGACTCTGGGGAAAATGCATAAATGTTACCTCGATTGATGATGCAAGCTGTGCTTTACTATAAGGTCTTATACATTATTATGCAACATGCTTAGATTGGAATTAAGAGTAAATAGTAATGATTCTCAATAGTCGAAATACTTAGAAACCATGAATACTACCTATACGTTAATCTAACCATGCTTAAAATAGATAGTTGAATACAACAAATGAATCTCTTGGAACGTCTCCTGTCAAACGAACAGCTAAAATACCAAAGCGTTGTTAATCTGAGGAAGCTGCTGCATCAGCCAACCCCGTAAAAAATTGAAAATTATGATTTAACGCAAGTTTTGTAATTAATCTTGACAAATAAAGCGAACTGCAATCCCATTTTTTCCACGTAAACACCCTCAATATGCTATCCCATGCCCATTACGTCTGCGTCGTTTCGAAGGAGTTAACTTTTAATGCTGTGCCAAGACTTTGTATTTATCTTCATGCACAGTTTTTACATGCATAAATCTTGGCGGCACTTTCAGGCCCAAGTTCATAGAATGCATGGATGGAGGGGAAGAGGAGGGACTGACTGTTCTGACTTGTCTGCTAGCCAGCTTGGCGTGGCATGCTGTAGCGGTCCCTGGCCCCTGGCTGACTGCTTGCAACATCATCATCATTATCCTTCATTATTATTTATGAAGTTTCTGTAGAGTTTCACAGAGCCGGTTATGCATGAAACCTTTCAAGTATTTCATAATTGTGCCAAGTTATGCACAAATGCACAATTTCGTTGTTATTTTTGTATTTTTTTGACTGTGTTATTAAATTATTGCATTTTAAATGCGTACATTTTGAACGGAAGAAATTTAAAGAGAGTGAGGCAGAGCGGAAGTAACAGAAAGCGCAAGAGAGTGACCTTTATGAGGTGCTGCCTGCTCAATGCTGGCATGATCTTAATTATATGTATGTTGGCAACTCACGACGCTGATGAACAGTAGCAATTATTTGCCAGACCGCCACTCAACACTCATCATCCAACACACACACACACACACACACACAAATACACACACGCCATCACATACACAGGTGATGATATATAGTCATATTACGTATACGCCGCGTACAGCCGCTGCCTTAACTAATTGCCACGAGAGTCAAAGTCAAAGCCGCACTTCGCATGCTGTAGCCGAAGCTGGAATTGGGAGCGCAGCGTTACTTGAAGCTGTCATTAACTTGGCAGCCCGGCGACGTCTGAGTGCCAATGCAATGCCTGGTCAAACGGGCCAACATCATAATCTCCGCTAGCAGCAGCTTACACAGATATTATATCTGTTTTTGCTGTAGTATCACTGTATTTCTCTTTTCTCTTTTATGCTGTGTAAGCAAAGCTGATGATGCTGCTGCTGTGGCTTCTGCTATTTTCTTCTTCTTCATTTTGTTTCTTTTTTATTTTTTTGTTATACTTTTTTATTGTTACTCTTGATTTGCCTTTCATTTCTAATCTGATTTGAAAAGAGTTTCAAACCGTTTTTCCGCTCTTAGGGGTTTTTTGGTTTGTTTGCCTACACAATGCGTTAAAGTGGACGACACGTTTCGATATTTGATGTATGTATATGTATACAATGATCTACTATAACACAAAGTAACCTGTTATATAATACCCTGTAATAAGTTTTTAAAATATTTTTTTACGTTTTTCCTGCTTAGACAAAGTTTTTTGTCAATTTCTTCCACATCGTCAAGTACGTCTTCATCATCTTGACTTTTGTTGCTAATCAAGAATACATTTGTCTTTATAGTCGCAGTTTCTTCTTCGTCAGTTACTCAAAACTATTATACACATTTTGCACAAGTACAGGGTATAACACAGAATCGAACTATAAAAGCGTGACTGTTATGAAAAAGTCGTGTATGTTATATTATTTTCTGTGTATGTGTCAAGTAGATGACAGTGGGTGCCCAATAACAACAGCAACAATTGATATTGCTACGACAACAACAAGATAAAAATATTTACTCTAAACAATGCGTTGCCGACGCTTTAAATAACAATGAGAACGACTCGATTCCTATTGTTTGACTATCGCTAATTTTGAAAAACTCCTGGTTTAAAGCAACACAAGCACAGTCTGTCTATATTTCCCGTCTACATCTTACTAACACACACGCTCTCTTTCTCTTTCTGTCTCTCTCTTTTTATTTATATGTGTGTTGTATTGTCAGCATATTTGTATTGCCAGTCTGGCACTGTTCTCGCTGAACATCCATCTTTATTAATTTTTAACACAGCTGACAGTATTCTGTGCTCTGAGCTTTCATACGTTTAAAACCTGCTTATTCTAATGTTGTCAACAGCTTTTTGAACTCACAATAAAATATTTTTTAATATCAAGATTAATTTATTACTTTTTAATCTGGAATACATATATTTTTATGTTTATAATCTGAAATATATTTTTTTATATATTGTATTTTTTATATTGTATTTTTTTGTTAAATAATTGAATTTTTTATTATGCATTCCATTATTTTTTTATATTTGTTTACACTTTGACTGTTTTATATATCACGTAGAGAATGCTGTTTATTTCAAAGAAAATTAATGAATGGTTTGAATTGGACTTTCTTTGAGATAAATATTCTTGACTAAAGTCGAATTTCATTTCAGCTGTAGCTTCACAGAACACAAACTGCACAATAACAGCTTAAGATTCTATACAATTATTAATCTTTTCCACCATTAAGCTTTATATTACATTGTAAACTGAGTATGCAATTCTATGTATGTTTACCAATTCATCTATTTCAAATTACAAATTTGTGTAAACTGTAAAAAGAAACTCTATAACTCTATGTATATATTCTTAATCAACTTCAACAAAACTGTAAACAATAATATTAAAACTTTCATTATGTTATCAAATATTGTTTAATATAATAAACTTTGTCTTAACTTACATTTCAAGTGCTTTCAAATAAAACTGCAATCGATTTCACTTCAGCGAAAAACTAATCAATACATTGATTAACGAAATTGTCTGAGCTTTTGAATCTTGATATAATTCGGCTTTTTTGAAGTTCCTCTTTCTCCCCCAAAAAGAAAAGAGAAACTACGCCCATGTACATATTTAGACACCAGCCGCCTCTCAGCAGTAATTTCTGCCTGTCGGCCAATGTAGCTCTAGCTCTACCTCTACCTGAAGCACGTGGGTGGGTGCAGCCAGGTTTAACATCCTAAAAGGAACAACAGCAACATATAAATTTGTGTTACGTTAGGTTTTAAGGCAAGGCAAAGATACGAAGTCAAAGGAACTGCCCACTCGGGTGGCTGTAGCCCGTTTACGTTTAATCGCAAGTGCTCAAAATATTCGACGCTTAATCAATTAACTAACATAATTTCGTGCAAAAGTAATTAACTGCCCCGCTGCGATCGGCACCGACAAATGTTCGCTGTCAGGAGCGTTTAGTGTCATTCATTTTGCGACCAAGCGGCGCCCACTTGCAACTGGAGAACTTGTTTTTGTTTTTTGTTGCTTTTCCGTTCATCCTTAAACCATGGTGCACGTATTTAGTTTGATTTTATCGGTGAGGCTTTTGCTGTCAATAGTTTCTAGTTTTGAGAGTTCAAAGATCGTCGCCAAAATTTCCGCGTTGTTGAGATCAAAAATCAATACATAATTCTTTTGACATGCCAATCGCACATTTGTGGCATGCAACAGCAGCGGCAGCAGCAACAACGACAACATGTTTGCGCGACTCATTCTGATAAAAAGAAGCAAAAACTGCAATGCAGACGTTGAGAGAGCTGGAAGCTGGTGAATGTAGCAGAAACAAAACGACGACAAGCAGCCAACAGGCAACAGTTGCAACCGTTCGAGCTGCACCTTTAAAACTTACAGCAACAACAGCAACAAAATATACAAAAAAAAACTGACAGTGCCGAGCCGAGAGTCGAGAGTCGACTTGGCGATCAGGAAAAAGTGAAATCTGCTAGAATTGATCTGGGGAGTCGTCGTCGTCGTGTGTATGTGGCTCGAAACTGGTTTACACATCTGGAGAGGAAGTACGAGCAAGAAGCAGCGTGACTAGGCAGTGGCTTTTGTGCTGCGACCTCTGCAGTCACCAGGCAGCGCCTTTCATTCGCTGTCAGCATCAATTGAAGCAGCCGGCAAGCCACCGCCCCCTCCCCGCCCAAGATATATGAGCAGCGTTATGTTGTGACTACTGCCCGCTGTGCACCTGTGACTGAGCCAGAAACTGCGAATGCAACAGCAACAGCGAATGGAGACTTTGACTTCAAACTTGGCAACTCTAACCTGACTGCCAGCATGATGATGAGCAGGCGAAATGTGTTTTTAAATGATGCCATTTGTTGTTTGCGTGAATGCAACCAGTAGCCAGTAAGCCCTTTTTCCCAATTGGTTGGCTATTAGAAATTGGCCACAACGACGCTGCTTGTGGCCAACGGCGATCATTAACGCTAAGGGTTGGCGGCGCTTTGAACAGCGTTTTACAACTTCTGTAGAAAAAGTGACAACAACACAAACAAGATACGAAAACCTAAAAAGGTCAGCTACCGTCAGCATAAAAAAATGTAAAAGCAAACAAACATAGGTAAAAATAAAAAAAAAATTAAATAAATAAAACATAAAATGTGAATAAGAGAGAGAGAGAGAGGGAGAGAGGGATTGTGTGTGCCATGCCCTGCCCTGCCCGGTGCCGTTCCAGGAAGAGCTACATTTCCAGAAGTGCTCGACATGCCAAAACACAATCCAACTGACAAGGCACTTGGTGGCCAACTATACCTGAGCTGTTGCCATTCAACCTAATAAAAAAAACCAACAACAAAACTGCTAAACTGCTCAACATTTCCCAAAATAAAATGAGCCAAAGTAAAGAATTTAAAAAAAAACTCATAACCAAAAAAAAGAATTCTATACACAAATTGTAATAAAACCAACTTTAAATAACTTAACTTTGGTTAGTTGGTTCAGAAGATCACAAAATAAAGAAACAAGAGTGATACTATTGTATTTTCTAAAACTATATTTCAGCTACTACTGAAGTTATCAATAACATCCAGCGGTTAAAATATTTAACTTGCCCTACCATTTGACTATGAACCGTCTTACATATGCAGAACGAAAAAATACTTTAAAAACGCTATTGAAATTCTGTTTTTAAAAATCCTGTTACATATAAGGTATAGCTATACATTCTTTAGAAATTTACCCCATATTATACCATATACAATTTTTAAAAAACCCCTCACTCTAGTACTTTCAGAAAAAATGCAATTTTTTCTGATTCCATTTAACCCTTTTGTAGCTCATTATTATCTGTAATTTATTTAATTTACAAACTTCTTTTCTTATCCTTGG
This sequence comes from Drosophila leonis, assembly GCA_035045365.1. Taxonomy (NCBI): domain Eukaryota; kingdom Metazoa; phylum Arthropoda; class Insecta; order Diptera; family Drosophilidae; genus Drosophila; species Drosophila leonis. The sequence continues at coordinate 72,993 of JAWNPC010000389.1, read as the reverse complement.
TAGTTTTCTTGTAAGCCAGCTCATTGTCGGTGGCAAGTTAACATTCTTAAGTAGCGATCGTGCACGAAGCAAAGCGCTCTCGAAATTGTTGACGTGTGCAAGTGCCTGATAAAAGAAATCTTTGAGTTGAACTTAAAGTTGGAGTTGGAGCTGAAGTTGAAGCTTAAATGCCTCGTAGACTTTCAGGTGATGCGGCTGGAGCTGCTGCTTGACCCGCTGGCAATTATCACAGCTTCGCTGAGTTGAACTGAACTGGTGGCAGATTCACACGACTCGTTGCCTGGTTAAGTGTAGTGACTTTGACTACAATTAGACATGCGCAGCTGCTGCCACCAACGGAGGCAACGAATTCGACCGCAACTGCGATTGCCACTAAGACTGAGCTGGGCTGTTTGGTCTCCTGGGTTCTTGGGCTCTTAGGAGGGGTCTGTTGACCCCTCCGAAGAGAGACAGTGTTAGCAATGTGTTTGCCTGATGGATTGTCGGAGGCTTAAGGCCTGAAGACGCTCTCCGTGTCTCTCGCCTGTCGCTCTCTGGTGGTGCTGGTGGTGGGCACATCACTTGGGCTCAAGACACAAATCACGCACTTTTATTTGCCAGAGTCAGATCGGACCGTACCGGAGTGGAGCGGATGAGGCGGCCTTTTAAGGCTGCCTGGCATGAGTTTGCAAATTGTTGCTGTTGTTGTTGTTATTGTTGCTGTTCGGGTTTCCTGCTGCAACTTTATGGCTGTGGCAAGCCGTAGCTGTAGCTGTAGCAGCAGCAGCAACAACTGTGGCGATAGCTCTGGGTCATTTTAGGAGCGTTCGAGTCAAGGCAAATGCAACTTGAAACCTGCAGGAGCTCTTGCCTGTATCTGTGTGAGTGTGTGTGTATGTGTGCAATGTGCAGGAGGTGTCCCAAACAGCAATGAGTTTTTTGGTATTTTTATTCATTCTCGTTGTACTGACTTCACAAAACCAGTTACTGACTCCACTGACTGCTCCTGAGGCATGCTGTAATTGATATTGCAACAGTGTGTGTTTGTGTGTTTGCAGGTGTGTATGTGTGTGTCTCTGTTGAACCGAGTACAAGTTTCAAGCACACACGTGTTGCTAATGAGACATAACTCCACATCAGCATTGAACATCAAAATCCGCACAAATACACACAGCACTGATAACCTAATAAAGTCATAGCAATTAAGCCCAAAGAACCTGTGACTACACGCCAGCAATGACAACAACAACACACTCCGCGAGTACAACTTGTTTGCCAAATCCAATAAGTAGCCTAAAATGATGTCACTTGCCGTCTTGGCTCGCAATTAAAGCTACAAACCCGCTCAGTGCCGATGTGTCGAACAGCTCCAAAGTTGCCTTTTATTATACATTTTCCCCCTGCTTTAACTCTTTTTTTTGGCTTTGTCTGTAATTTTTATTTTTTTTTTTTGACTCGTTTACCTTTTGTGTGGGCTACAAAAATAATTTTTTGAAAAATCATTTTTTTAATCGTTTATTGACTTGTTTAAGGCGCCGCTAAAAGTTTATGCTACAAATTATGTGAAATGATTGAGCACAAAGTCTATGCGAAAGAAAGACATCAATTTTTTTTAATTTTCTTTTTTTTTTTGCTTAATTTTGTGTTAACAATTCGTATTTTTTGGCTGTCAACTAATAATTGTAAGCCTGCTATAAAAATACGTGGTTTTTTCTTTTTTTATATAATTTCAGCTGTCTGTTATATACAAGTTATTAGCTGCTTATTTAAAACTTTTAAAACATTAAAAAAATATATATATACATAACAAAGTATATATTTTTTTATTTTGTATGGAAAAACTTTGGATTTTCTAGGGCACGAATCAATATTAAAATTTTGTTATTAGTAAGATACAAAGTTACAAAATTAAGAACTGAAATGCTTAGAAAAAAATGCATTTTCAAATTTCAATGAAAAACTAAGCTTATCTAAACATATTATAGTGATATTAATATAAAATATTACTTTAATTCAAATTCGAAACTGCAAGAAGTTTAGACATGAAGACCCGAATTCTAAACAAATGGAATTTTTAAAGTAAATAAATAAAAATCGAAGCGCAAAACTCTCATATAGATATTTATCTGCCAGATTTTGTACGACAAAATGTTTAAAATATATATATAGCTATGAGTTAGCTTTTGAGCAATAAAAAAGTATAACAAAAATATCACCTGTTTTTAGGAAATAAAAATATATAATTTTAAGACTCACCTGAACTTTAGAGGCCAAGGATATGATCGCAGAGCTGTTTTTTTTATGACTGTAAGCTTCAACATTCAGTGCTTTGCGTCCGGGTCTGACTTTTATGATATATGTCTGTGTCTGCTTGCATGGCTCTTCACTATTTGATAGTTTAGACCTTTCAACCGCTGTTCGATTGTTATGTTGCTCCTCTTTGCCGATTCGATAGGGTCTCTCCACGCTAATTTGTAGCTTGTCTCGGCTTGCTTGAGTCTCCGTCTCCGTCTCCATTTCATTTCGTACAAATTTGCAAGTGCTTACTAATAGAACGTTTTGTGTCGTGTTAATGAATTCGAGAGTTTTATTGACACTGCGCCGTTTCGCCGTTGACGTTGCGCATTTTTTCTTAATTGTTGTTGCTTTGCAGTTATTATTTATTGTTGTTTTTCAGTTTCTTTTAATTTTTCCTTTATTTTTTTGTTCAGTTTTTTTTTTTGATTTTTGTACGCCACGTTTCTGTGACTTTTTTCTAATTTTCTAATGTATTATCAGTTTATCTAACACTTTGCTGTGCTATCTATTGCTCTCTCTCTCTCTCTCTCTCTCTCTCTCAGCGATAGCTGTTGTTGTTGTTGACTGTGACTGTGCGAAGCTGAAGCCCCAAACTGCGCGCGCCGCTCGCTGACGGTGCACTGATCGGATCGTCACAAACGTGGCCAACACGACAGGTAACCAAAAGCAACGTACACAAAAAACGCGCCACCAACAATAGCAGCAGCAGCAGCAACAACAACACAAACAGTATACAAGGTAAGACTGAGCAACTGCCTGAGTCACTGGCCAACTCTCTCTCGCTCTCGCTCTCGCTCTCTCTGAAACTCTTGTAGAGTTTTACTCTGGTCACACTGTTTGGCGATATTGAAGCAGAACGCGACGTTGTTCGCTTGCGTTCCAATTTGCGACTTGGCTGTCTGCGTTCATGGCACGGGGTTTTTGTAACCTCGCTGCGGTGCTGGCTACGCTACTCTCCAACAGCTGTTATGCTTATCTCACTTGCTCATGGCGCGCTCAGTGAAGCGTATTAACACAGGTGTAATTACTTGTTTCGCTATGTACAGCTAGCCGTCTTGCTTACTCAAGGCGCTCTCACGATCACGATCAACCTATCTCATTCTCTACCTATCTCTCTCTCTCTCTCTATCTTTCTCCCTCTGTCTCTATCTTTCTCCGTCTGCCGCTCAGGTCAATTGCAATGATCATTAGCTCGGGCGCTTTGCTTCTGACTCCAGTTTCGTTAGCTAAATTGCCGCCCCCTCCCTTTGGCCCATCTACCACTACCTGGGCCAGATATTGCTTAAGACATGCGTTTCCGAATTTTCGCTAGAATTTAAAGTTGTTGCTTGTATGTCGCCTCGACTTGACCCGATACCATGTGAACCTTTTGACGCTAGTACATCACTTCCGCTATAAGCCACCGCTCCCAGCTGTAATTCTTAATGCAACGTCCATCGTTTTGAGCAATCTTCTTAACAGCTCCCTTATTAAAATCCCAGAGGAACTAACTTCCAATAGATTTATACGCATATCATATATAGCAATTGCAATCGGAAGTTGGCACTTGTTGACAGCCACGCGACGGCCACCTCAGGCACTAATTGTTCATTACGCTGATGATCGTTCAGCATCATCCTGGGCATCGATTGAACCTTTCAATGACCGCTACTTCCGCCCTGACCAACTCAGCTCAGTGGCAGTTGCAACCTCAGTCCCAGCTCGTGCTAGCAGCTGCATTCATGTGGAAACTGTTCGCTACTGTTACATTGATTGTAGCTGGGTGCTCTATGCTTTGATTTGGTTAGAAAATCATTCGCTATTTTTCATAGCTATGCTGTGTCTGTTTAACGGAAGCAACCGTTAGACGATCTGTGTTACCGGTGACCGGTGACTAAATGCAATTAGTTGCAGCAACAAACTGCAGCTATTACCGCTGCGGCTAACAAACTTTTGATTCTGCGGCTTTTTCCACTGCTTGGCTTTCCATTCGGCTAAACATTAGCAGCCTACTAAGAGCCATAAATGATCAAGAAAAAAAATGTATATACATGCACTGTTATGCATTCGCCAAACTCTGGAACAAAAAACCTCCATAAATCTATTATTAGTTGTAATCGTTAAGTTTTTATTAATAACTCGAGCACGCCCATAACAAGTTCGATAAATTTACTTTCTTTTACTCTTAAATGGATTTTAAAACTGAAAAAATATAAAAAAATGTTGCTTAATAAGTAAGGAATTTTAATAGAAAATAATTTAATGTAAATAAATTTATTTTTCTAAGTCCATCTAGTTATTTTATTAGAAAATAATCTCTTTTCTGAGACTTTGCACCTCTTATAACAATTTACAAACATAATCACAGTTTTTAAATTTTATATTAAATTCTTACATATGTATAAGATGTGTTTAATGTCTTATTTAAGTTTTAATCACAGCAGTTGCAAGCCTAAAATGAAATTATTCAAGTCCGTAAGTCAACATAACTTTGCATACATTTTGTAATTTTCCATAACAAAGAAATATAAGTGATATAGAAAATTCGATTGTGTATTAATTTCCATTTTATTTCGAATAAGAATAGGCGTCTTAGACTTACATTCATAGTAGCTACTCATGCTAGCAATCTAAGTATTGTTTTTGTTAAGCTATATAGTTAGTTAGTTTAAGGAAATGTGAACAATTAGAAATAAAACCAGCATTTTAGTTAGACAGCAGGCAATTGCTGCTCATCATGAATATATATATTTATATATACATATACATACATATACTACAATATAATAATGTCATGGTAGCCAAGTTCTATACATTTTGTATTCGGAGCTCATGCGTTTTTTTATATTTTTACTATTATTTTTTTTCCATTGTCATCGAACCGTGACGATGAGTTGTTTTTGTGTGTTATATGTTATGTACCTGTGCCTAGAGCTATAGCCAGTGTCTAACCCCCCGTTTGATGATCTAACTGTAGGCCGTGCGATAATGCTTTATAGCTCTGCCTTTCGCTTTATAGGGGTGCACAGCCGGGTGTTATCAGCGCCTGCATGACAGACCCTACAAAAAAAAAAAAATAGCATAAAATAAAAAGAAATTGTAAATACTACAAACCCACCTTGAAAAAGTCAACGCACAGTAGTCGGATCCGTACAGTGGCAAAGGAAACTAAGGGATAATTAATTATGCCGTGGGTGCTGGTGCTGGTGACATTTGGCAGCTTGGCTTGATAAGGAAATGACGCGGCAACAAAAAAAAACGCTCTGTATAGAAAATTTCTAAATACTGCTTATAAGATCTATTTCCAGTTTATATACAACTGCGGAAGCATTTTCTATTATCTCAGCACTTTTTGCTCCAATTTTGTATACAGATACATGATATATATGTATATATAAAACACGATACGTTTCTGCTTATAACATGACTCAGAGTGTAGCCCCCAAGCGACGCGACGATTTCTTTCGCCCGAATTGTGCAATTTTAGTTTTTTTTCGTTTATTGTTGTTCGCTTTTGTTATTGTTTTGTTGCATTAGTTGCAATTATTGGCCAAAAAAAAAGCAATTGCAAATTGCATTTTGGGAAAGCTGCAACTATTTCAAAGTATTTATTTCGGGTGAAAGTTGCAACATATGGTGCAACAACAACAGATGGTGCTTCAGTCCTGTGTTCTGTTTACCAGCAAATGCACAGCTAACGAGCTTTCACCATAACAGGAAAATCATTTCCAGCACTTCCCGAAACTTGCTAAACTAACGGATGTGCAAGACCTAAGAACAGGGCAGGGGGCGGGGGCCCAACGTCTCAGGTCAGAAGTAATTGACCGCCCAGCAAGACCCCAAAAAAAACAGGCCTACTCTTAATGTAGAGTTAGCACGGCAGTAGCTGCTACAATTTCCGAAAAAATAATAATAAAAGCTTAAGAACAAGCTAAAGAAAACAGTACCAAAGCAGGTTGGCATTTTGTACTCAAAGAAAAACAACAAAAAACGAAATACTAGAAACAATAATAATAATAATAATCCACATGTATGACCATTTTGACTTTTAAGTGAAGTCATCAAAAACAGAATTCTGTGAAACTTTTGCCGCTGCCCGACATAAAACCCAAAATATAAAATAAATATATAAGAAAAGTAAAGTAAAAAAAAGACAAAAAAAAAACACAAAAAGGGGGGATTTCTTAATTACTAGGGGCCGCAAAAGCGCTGCGTTTAGGGTCAGTTTCTTGTTTGTACTATTGGCCTCATCATAATTACAGGGCAGTTCTTGCCTCCATAAGCCAGACGGGGCCAATGTGATATGTCGCGCTCTATTGCCAACTCACTAACTGTCCGAATGTCCGAATGTCCGACTGTCCCTCGGTTCCTGTTATGAGCCGACAATTATTTTACGACCAACAGTGATCTCTAAATGGGTTCCAGCCTTTTCTTTTTTCAGATACACTTGCACATGGGGTATTGTAATATTGCCACGAAATGTGTAACACATAAAAGGAAGACACTATCAAGATAAGTGTATTAAGGCAAGAGCAGATAAAACAATATTCATATATTCGCTTGGTTGAGTTTATCTAACAGACAAGTCATCTCTGAGTTTTTACCCAAAATGTAAGATCTGTTTTACGATATCTTAATCAGATTTCCAAAAAAAAGGCAATCTCTCTTAAATATAAACTATACTTGCAATTGAAATAAAATAGTTTAGTTTAAAGGTAGTGCAAGATATGAATAACAAATAAAACAAAGTAAAATTAATAAACATTTTGATCAATTTAATGAAAACTATCGATTATTTGAAACAAATTTTATCTACGCGGGTTATAGCAGGATCTTAGTGTAAAATGTCCCTAGCTCTTATAGGTTGCAACATCGAAGCATTCGATCGGCGGACGGCTAGAGCTAAATCAATTTGGCTATTCATTCTGAGAATATCCATACTAATGGCATCGGACACATCTCTTTCTTCTTGTTGCCTACATATTAATTTAAGCTCTATGCCTGCAAGGGTATTTAAGCTGAAGTTAACTTTTATTTCATGTTTATGTTTATTTTTTTTTTATATTTCTTGTAAGTTTTATGTCAAATTCTAGTTTAGTGGCCAACGTTACGGCTGGCTGCCCTAATAGTCTAGAATGGCAAATATAGTTTTCTTGTTATTTATTTGCAGTGACCAGCAAATATCCCTAAAACGTCACCTAAAAATGTTCTGGTAATGCGTTAAATTCGTTACAATAATAGCGATAATTTTCCACCTTTTAGGCAATTGTACAATTGCAACTTGAAGAAGTCTTTGGCCAAGTCAAAACCTGCATGAAACGTGAAGAACTCAGCGAAGCAGAAAATGCAAAGGCAAAAGTAGCAACAGGTCCACATACGATTTATACAGAGGTCCGCTACATATCTAGGGCCCTACAAGTATGATAATAATTCAGACGCTTATCTCTCAAACATGCAATATGGCTGAACGGGTGGCTGCCTCAACACAGTCGACGGCTCTTGAAAACATTTTCCGTTGCCTGCAAATGGAAAATTGTGAAAAGCTATGTGCTAAACACGAAGCATGCAACAACTGAGTACAGTTACTGCAAAAAGTCTCGAACCACATTCTTAGCTTATATTATTTGCAACAGTGGGCAGCATAGACTTTATACTCGTTCATAAAGTGAACAGAGTGTATTTGGCTGGATGGGGAAACTATAAATTATAAACTATAATATTCTTACTACATTTTTAAAGCACAGCCAAATCATTAGAAGAGCATAAACATTACCTGAAACTGAACCATACAAGTTTTCCGGATATTCCGAACACAAAAGATACCACAGTTGCAAGCCCCTATATAAACAGAGCCAGCCTTAGAGTGTACTTTAACGAATGTTTAATGTTTAGAGATGTTTTGTTTATAAGTGACATTTAATATAGGAGCTACCCTGATTTAAAATAGTAAACAAAAGTCGATAAACATAAACTGAAGAATCCGGAATCATTCCCTGAGTACTGTGATTGCCAGGTGACAACTGATGCAAGCATGGATAACATATTCTTTTCAACTGAAGAAAATATTAAATTTCACGATTCATGTGGAGAAGAATTTTAAGACAAGAAATTTAAAATTCATAAGTTTCATTATTGATTATAGTTATACTTAGCAGATATTTTTCAACCCATCAATAACAAGTCTACATATCTCGTATATAGTTTTACCGAAGAGTTTTTCATAATCCAGTTAGTATATGTATGTATATTCACACGATCAAAATGTTAATTATTTACTAATCTTTATATGTCATTGAGTGTATGAGAAGAATGCAATCATTAGTATTGCTTCGACTCATGTTTAAATATTTTTAAATCAACTTCATTCATTGTGAAGTTCACTGTCTGCTTGACGCTAGATGGCGCCACGCCAGTCGTTTCAATTAAGTTGCAATAACAACTCTATTATTGTCCAATAAGCCAATATCAATTAACGTCATCAACTTTCCAGCTGCGCAGAGAACTGCATCCGAAGATGACGTGAGATATGAAACACTCTAAAAACAATAAAAAGCTGAAGAAAAAAATCAATTTTCCACTGGCAAAAGGCAACGGCTGCTGCTTGCTGCTGATGCGTAAACGTGTTGAGGTTGAAAATATTGTTGTTGCTATCGATTGTTGTTGGATTGTTGTCTGTGCAGGCTCACACCTTAAATGGTGGCAAGACCAAATGCTTCTGCTGCTGCTGACAAGCTCGAGTAACTCAAGAGCCTGTGATTATCTGTGCGAAGAAGCGAGAAATATTTATGTACTGATGGCTGGCCGCAATCATTGATGAGGATACTGCTGCTGCTGCTGCTGTTGCTGATGCGGCCAATATGAATGGTACCAATAGTGATCTTATCTTAGCTGGCTATGGCCACTGGCCACTGGGTATTGATATTTTCCAAGGCATAGGCCACGCCATCTTGCCACAAATGCTGCTGATGGTTACTTGCGTAGCAGGAAGCACGCTTTATAGTTACAAAAGTATCTTATGAAAATTCATAAAAACAACAACAAACTTTCAAGGGGTCGCTAGGTAGCTAGCTACCATTGCCGCTATTGCTGTTGCTGTTGCTACTTCTGCTGCTTAGCCAAGCAACAGGTGTAATAATTGAAACCGCCGCATGGAAAACGCTAATCACGCTCCGGCTGCTCCGGCTGCTCGCGACTGTCAAGCAAATTATGAGCCAGGCGCGGCTTGAAGCTACCCATCGTCTACTGCTTTTAGTTATATTCTATAGTTGCTGTTTGCGGTTCCGCTCAGGCAGCGCACACAGCTTTAGCATTAACTCAAGCAGCAGCTGTAAAATTACAGCAATCCCCGCTACCTTGCCGTTTGCCCCAATAATAAAGAAAAAATAACTCATACGCCGATTAGAACGCACTAACAAATGTTTGCAACTTTGCCTGTATATCCTGGCTGGACTGTTTCCCACGCTCCTGCTACTGACCTGGACCTACCTTAATTAGCGGCCGGCCAACCGTTGCTATTTGTCACACCTGTGCGACGCGGCTGCCACTTTTCGGTGGTTGCTTCCCAAATGACTTACGCATTTCAAATAGTCTAACAACATTTACATATCAATCGCCCGAAAAGCTACGCCTCATGCTGATAATTATCTACAACGATGTGAGTACCCGTATGAGTACGAATAGCCACATGAGCACCTCTGTGTATTCTGTCGCCTGTAATTGAATTGAAGAGCAGCCGGCCAGAGGTCACAGACGCTGCACATCTGCAGCTAAATTATCAAAGACTGCGCTTCCAACACTGAACAACATAATTGGTGTAAAAACTAAAGGCTTAAAAAACTACTGCAAAAAATGTATAGCATTTCTTCAATCCGTATACCCTGAAATGTAAAAATACTATATCTTGTTTATTATTTTGTGCAATAGAGTAAAAGTCCCAAAAAGTGCTTAGTATTTTCAATGTAAATGCGTCTTTTCCCAAGTTCTATACCGAAGTATTTCCGATATTAAAACGATCATTTAGTAAGCCCAACCTTACATACTACTGAAGCCTAAGATTAAATGAAAACAAAATATTAATGCCATATAAAATAAATTATATATATTCATATATACAAATCTAATAATAATAATTATGATTCTTTCGAGAAATAACTTTAGAGTTTTATAATGTTTAAGCCTTTAACGTAGAAAATATTCAATTCAATGGACCTGTTGCATAGTCTTATTTACGCGATCAGGCGACGCGTGAGCTTAGCGAAGTCAGCGGCGACTCGGGCAGAGCCACCTGTGCGCAGACTGCACACAAAATAATGCAAATTATCGTCTGGAATTGCACGAATGGTCAAGTGCATGCAGATGTGTAAATGGAGATACTGCCGCCGCTGAGCTCATAATTGAGTTGCAAATACATCGTCGCTGCTGTTAGGCGGTGTCGATGGCTTTGCTCTATCTGGTGGTCGCGCTGTGGTCTTGAGCTACGTTCCCAGGCTACTGCAATTTAAAAAAAAAAAAAAAACAGAAAACAGAAAACTGAAAAAAAAACATTTAAATACGCCCTTTACAGATAATCATCATAATTATCTTGCAACAATAAATAAAATACAAAAATATATATATATATCTAAGCAAATTACAACAATTAAGCAAAGTTACGCGCTCCCAGCACCTCCCAAAAAATATATAAGTATGTGATTGCTACCAACCTTATATATATATATATATATATATATATATATATATATATGTTTAAAATTGTTACATTGTACAATTTACTATCTAAAACACAAGAAGCATAATTTTCACACGCGTTTCATTTTCGGGTGCACACACACAAATTAGGCAGAAAAACATTCAGAGACCCAAAGCCGAAAAAAACGACCAAAGGCTTGGGCTAAATTTTGTATATGCGAGGGCAGTATATGATGCAGTTAATGATAAATATCTGAACAAGTAATTTTATGAAGTGGCTTAACAAATTTTGTGAGTAAAATATACATAGTCTCACCTATGAAAGTAATTCTCGTTTTGCTTAAATCGTTTTTATACTCATTCACGAAGTTTAGTTCTGACCACAATTGGGAAGACATATCTACATAGTATATAAATATTACTTGTACACTGTCTTAAATTTCGCACGTACGCGTAAAAAAACAAGCTAAAAAATCTTATTATATTGATTATTATTATTTATACACCTTTCTCAAAAAGCAATGACTTATTTTTGGTTTCAACCTGTCTATTTCAAAGTCTGGATTTTTTTGAATAGCCGTGTAAATATATGAGCAATGCCAGTACTATATACACCGATTTCTGTTTTTAAGAAACAACCATGTAATTCACAGACTTAAGTATTAACAATTATAATTAAAATACGACAAAAAGTTTAAGCCTTCTCTCAAAGATCGAAAAACATTAGCAGAGAATTTATATTTTGTATTTTTTCATTTATTTACAATATAAATTTTTCAAATTCTTTCAAATTTGTCCACTTCCGTTTTGGTTGTCGGAAACATGCAAAGTGACCCTCGCATCTACGATTATTATTGTAAGCATTGTTAAAATGATTGTAGTAGGGCTGTTGTTGGTGTTAGTGGTGTTGCGTGGTGCGGCGGCGACGACTAAGCCCATGCCCAATGCCTCAAAAGCGGAAACTCATTGGCAACGCTTCGTTGCGTAAATTTCTCAACGCGACTTTTCGGGCAACAGGTTACAAAAAAAAAAGCAAAAAACACTGCAAAAAAAAACCAAAATCTGACGGCAAAACCACCAACAAAATGGCCGGCGACTAGACAACAAAAACAGCAACAACTAATGCAAAAATAAAAAAAAATAAAAAGAGAAACAAATATTTTAATATTTCAGTTACGCTTCGGTGAGCTACGACATCGTGATAGGCAGGCTCTGCATAGGCATCTTCAAATATAACCAACAACATGAGCATTTTGAATTGCCAGAGCGAGACAGCTAGTTCGATCAAAAAAAGAGACAAACTGTATGTGTGTATGTGGGGGGAAGTAAAGCCGCAAAACAAAGGGTAAATCACAGACCCCATAGATCTGCGCCAGATTCGAATCTCGTGCCAAGCTACCACAAAGCGGCGAAAGACAAGCAACAACAACAACGATGACTGTACCTGCCGACTACTACTACTATATAGCCCGAACACCTGAGCATTTCTTTATGGATCTTGAGCAGAAAACCTATCGCGGCGTAACGTCATTAAAATTAGGCTACAATAGCAGCATAAGTTAAGATGTAAGGGTTCCCGATTGCTACCAGACCCCCTGCTCGGCTACCAAATCATGAGCCCAAATCGAGTATAGAGTTAGTTGTACCTGTTGCTCGTGCCATAGCATAGGCTGTTCTATTGGTTACGCTTCGCTGTCGGGGCAAAGATTGCATAGGCGTCGTCGTATTTGATTTTGGATAGTAGTGTACTACATGAAAGCATCTATGGCTATATGGTTTCTGCCTCTAAAAAGCCTCAAAGCTTCGTTGCATGTGTGGATTCTCACGTAATTAGCGCCAACAACAACAATGCCATATAATTAGCCCAGCTGCAAAGAATACTTACTAAGAATTATGCATAGTACAAAAAAAAAAACAACAACAACAACAAAAAGGAATTGAGCATATGGGAAAGAGAAAAAAATATTGTTATAGAATATAAAATACGCAGGTGCTCGCTGGGTGCCTAGGCCACCCCAGAGCCCAGCAACTGTTGTTGAAGATGTTTCAGATGAACCAGCTGTGATAGTTAGTTAACCGTTTAATGACTTTTCTTTTGAGCGTCGTCTGATGCCATTGGAAGATTTCCCATAATTGTCTCCATTCAACATCACATCTTTCGCTGTGCATCGCGCCTAATCTTTGGTCTAATTATCTGCAATTTTCCTAGCTCTCTTACTGCCTCTCCCTTTCTCTCTGTTAATCGCTCTTGATTTATAACAAATGTAGACTATAAAAAATTTACTTTATTCTTTACCAAATATAATAAAATTGTAATAAATAATAAAATTGATTTAAACTCATCTCAAACTAATAACAATTCTTATATGTTGTATAACTGATAAGAGAACAACAAAATGAGATGCAAAAAGAAAGCAAATTCTACTCTCGTTTAGATGAATGCTTATCAATACGCTAAACACATTTCAGTATTGCTTGAGCATTCTCCGACGTTAGATCAACGTAAACGGAATATGTTGAAATTGTGTTCAGTTTTCGTTATCAGTTTGATCGGGAGCATCGCTTCAGATACACCAGATACTTACATTCTAAGAACACAGAGGTATAAATAATAATTTCCTAATCTATAAATGCTAAGCCCAAATATGATATATATAATATCATATAATCATGAAATATATATATATACGCGGTATATTCGGTATTTGTCAGATTCAGCATATTAAAGAAAACCTTTGGAAAAGTTTAAAATTATTTTTGTTGAGTCATATTCTTCAACTAATAAGTATATGTGTTTCTTAAAATATCATAGTATATATAAAAACTTGTTTGTTTAGCTTTTCAATTTTGTTTTATAACAGATTCAGTTGATTCTAGACATAATACAATTTATACATACTTTATATATCCACACAGTCTGCCCGCAGATCTTAATTTTATGCCTAGTCTGTCGAATGGCCATCTAGGCTATACGGTATTTGGCGATGCCATATTTATGAACGGCGTATACAATGGACCTGGCGGGGATAGCAGACGTGCTCGTATACCCAATTGGATTAATATAACTGCAGAACTATGTAATGCAGCTGGTTGCCAAATTAACAATGAATTTACTGATATCAGCTATGAGATGGATCTGCGTGGTGGATACTTTAGATACAGGAAGACTTATGCATCTCTGGGCTTAACACTGGAACAACGCACCTATCCACATAGATACTATAATAGAGCCCTGGTCTATGAACTGTTAGCTTACAGGCATACGAGTGTTCCATTCACTGTAGGTGAGTATGAATATTGGACATCCAATTGATGTACCTGGAAAAACTTGTAATACTCTCTTACTACACATACAAATGCTTTAAAACTCATTATATTTGTAAGTTTAAGAAATAAGTTGAAATTTTTATATTTTCTCTTGCTGATGCCTATCTACCATATCCAGACACTCAGTATGTTAGGCTAAGCCAACATCCAGGCAATGCTAGCGACGCATTTAACTTCGTAGTGCTCAACAATGGCAGCGTTGCTCTAGAAGATTATCGCCTTCTGCGCGGAGTTACCAAAGTCTTGGAGCTTAAACAATTCCAACCAAATCTTCATGAGATTTACGTGCTTTTTAGTGAATCATTGGAGCAGGCACGTATACTAAATTTGCCGACAAGTCAGACGGAACTGCGACATAGAATCATCATTTGCATGGATCGTCAGCAAAGTGTTGCTCGCAAAGAACTGCTGGATATGCTCCAGCTTACTCCAGCTGCATTGCTACAAAGGCATGTTGACGCATGGACCGACTTTTGGGATAAGCAGTTCTCCATTGAAATCATTGGCAATGCATTAGAATTGTCGCGCATTGTCAATGCGGGCATCTTTTATATGGCCAGCTCTTTGCCGACGCTGAGCAGCAATCAAGCGAATGAGCCCTACTATGGACTAAGTCCTACGGGTTTAGCACGTGGCAATTTGGACGCAGACTATGAGGGTCACAACTTTTGGGATACAGAAATTTGGATGTTGCCCGTAATTACGCAGTTTAACTATGAGTTTAGCAAACAGCTGCTCGGCTATCGCTACAGTCATCTGGAAGGCGCCAGATATAATGCCCAAGCAAAGGGCAACAAAGGCGCGAGGTAAGTGACGTTGATTGCAACGAAATAATAATACAAGTCAGGGAAACTTGTTGAATACGAATCTGAATAGCAGAGAAATGTTTTCAGATACCATAATAGTATTCATAGGCGGATGCAGTCCTTTTTAAATGACTTATTTCTTAGATTTCCCTGGGAGAGCGCCTACACAGGCACTGAGGTTGTCAATCCCTGCTGCTTGGAGATCGCTGACCAGGAAATACACATTTCGCCAGATATATCCTTTGGGCTGCAAAAGTTCTTTGCTCAGACGAGTGATTACGCTTGGCTATGCCAGCGGGCATGGCCCATAGCTGCTGAGGTGGCGGAGTTTCTCGTCAGTCGCTCAACATGTGAAGAAACTTGCCACTTTTATAATGTCATGGGCCCAGACGAAGATCACAGCAATGTGGATGATAACGTCTATACCAATGCAGTAGCCAAAATTGCATTAGACTTTGCCGTTTGGGCTGGTGGCAATTGCAGCAATAGCAACACAGAGCTATTCGAGAAATGGCGCCGGCTGAGAGACAAGCTTATTATATTACATGATGTTAAACTGGATTATCATCCGCAGCATTTGGGCTACAAGCTCAACGAGACTGTGAAGCAGGCGGATACAATATTACTTGGATATCCATTGCAATTCGATACCAGGTGAATAACCATATAGTTAACTTAGCTGTAACTCATGGTACTTCAAAATCTCCCTAGTTCCACGCACCTAAATGATTTGCAATATTATGCGAATGTTACGCGCACAACTGGTCCAGCTATGACCTGGTCCATGTTTGCTGCCAATTATCTCTCAGCGAAGCAGGAATGGCGTGCGCATGAGTATTTTGCCCGTAGCTATCAAAACTATGTACACAAGGAGTTCAAGGTGTGGAGCGAGGTGCCAATTGGGTATGAAGGCTCAGCCACTTTCCTAACTGGCATTGGTGGATTTCTGCAATCCCTTATCTTTGGCTATGGCGGCCTTAACTTTGCACGTGCGGGCGACACATCGCAGATGCAGCTCTCAACCCCGAACGTGCCGCCCGAAGTCCAGAAAGTGCTGATTAAATATATACAATTCGCCCAGAGCAAATGTTGTTGGACTTTTCAATACAACAGCTCCAATATGATCTGCACGGGTCAAACGGCTCAAGACTTTGAACTTCTTCAGGGCAATCAGCGTAAACTCTTGGGCAATCATTTTAATGGTAAGTTCATTTTCAAAGCTTGGGCTAAAATATGTCTAAAATATTTTAATATTTTTTAGTGACCCTGAATAGAGGTGACCCGACTATGTATATAAACGTTTTGACTTCAACAGCACGAGAATAACGACAGAAGAGAAAATTTAAGAACATAAACAACTAGCAATGTGAACAAACATAATTACAAAATAATTATTTAATATTGTGAACGTTCCAGCAATATTTTCAATTTGATCCACACAAGATTTGAGAACTGTAGCTTAAATTATTTTAGGGATAGATCCTTTTACCTTGTTATCTTACGAATAAGTATACTTAAAATATTAAAAACTTTATTTCATCAGATATCAGAGAAACATTTTTATTGCCCATAAATAATTAGTACAATTTTATTTTTATTTTTATTTTTTATAAGAATTTACAATTTTAGACATTATTAACAAATTAGAATTTGTTAAACAAAAATAATCCTTTAAAGAACAATCTCTAAACATTTTTTCACTTTTAAAAAAGTCTTAGAAACCAAGAAAGCGTGGTATATTTATGGCTGCTTGTGTTTCGTTTAAGAATATAAGTTTATATTGTACTTTAGTAAAGTGTTAAGCTTTATTGAATGTGGAGCAAGTTGGGATTAGAAGTGTGTTGTATGGTTCTGAAATCTAACTTATGTGTATATCAACTACAATAAGCATTTGGATTGTGATTTTGGAAGTTACTATTGCATTTGGTTGTTGTCATTGTTGGAATAATTATAATCCAACAGTTTACTTAAACTTTGATATTGAGGCGCCACTAACGCCAGCGGTGGTTTTGTTGCTGCCACTAAGCACCACATATGGCGTCTTAGTTTCCTTTTGCTTCTGCTGCAACATAGTTAATGTGCACAATGGCGTGTCCGTGGAGCTCATTGTTTTCATTAGCTGTAATAGATAAATAATTTAAATAATTTTATTTAATATGCTATCAAGAGAAAAAACATACGCCATCTTGCTCCATTTTTTTGAGACGCTTCTCAATCTTGTTTTTCCCTGGTCCCTTGCCATGGAACTTGTGTGACAAATAGCGGAAAGCTTCTTTCAAGTTTAGGATCCGACCATTGTCATCAATGTAATCAAGTTTGACATTGGGTTTGAATGTTTCTTTGTCCTTGAATTCCATAATAGGACCAGCATGAAAGCGATCACGACGTCCGATTTTGTCATCCTCACTGATAAGGAAAACATTCATTAAAATATCAAAATCAGTACAAACTTTTACTCTTAATTCACTTACCCAGCAGCTTTATCTTCAATGGAGTAGTTCTTTGCCTGGAGATGTGCCATTTTTGTATTACTAGGTCGGTTCTTTTCCTCTTTTTCCAAATAACCCTTAGATAGGGCCAAGCGCAGCGCATTTGCCACACCAGCGCCCACATCCGGCTCCTCATCTAATATCGCCCTCTCTTCGATATCATCGCCCAAATTGTCTAAATCAGCGGGCTGCATTACTTCATCGGGATTCACCGAATTCCATGTGCCATGACTTAACGTGGGCTCATCCATATTCGTATCCATGTGCTCATCCAACGTCTCGTCTCTGTCAAAATCCATCATATCGTTGGAATCCTCATTACGATTACCAGCCATGCCATATGTGGGAATATCGCCCAGCGTACGACAAAACTCCGCGGTGGCATTGAGCACTATATTACTGTCGGCAGTGCCAAGCAGCGTTTCACCGGCGGCGCTAGTCTCATCCACTGGCTCAGGCTTAACATTGTGCGTAATGGACGCTACATCAATAGGCAGAGGTTTTTTTATGAGGCTTTCTTTTTGCTTAAGCTTACGCGCCTTCGATAGCACACGCTCCAAATCGTCGTCGTCATGTTCCAGCTTGATTTGCGGCTTTGACTCATCTGTCATGGGAACATCTTCATCGACATCACGGTGACTTCTACTACGACTGCCTAAATTTGAGGAGCCCGGTCGCTCATCAATTGGTTCCAAATCCTCCGCTTTTAGCTTCTGGCGCAATTTCTTAATTTTTTTCTTTGGCTTCTTAAATCTACAAGGAAAAAGAAACAGAAAGTTAATAGAAAGAATTGAATCCAATTGATCAAAGTTGCTTACGTTGCCAGCTCCTGAACACTGAAAGTATCTGATGCTAATTTCAAATGCGTATCCTCCAACGTTTCCAAGCGTTTGCCAGCTAATTTAGTCTTGATTTCCAACAGCTTGCGCCTGTGCTCACGTTCCTCTTCAACGTTTTCCCCAATCACGAAGTTCTTTCTCTTTTGGGGCTGGCCCTCGACATCCTCATCATATTTCTCAAGTATGGATCGTTCAATGGGATTACCTAGCTCATCGTATTGCTCTTCATATACATTATAGCCATAACTAAGCGGGTTAAGCTTTTTGTTGGATACATTTTTCTTGTATCGTTCATCGTCAAGCATGTTGACATTGACTAAAGTGTCACCATCCTCCTCATTGAGCACGTCCTGATCCTTAAGCGTTAATATAACTGTTCGGCCCTCACCAAAGTCATCCATATCATGCTCAACACGCAAACCTTTCAAATTGCGATCATTGTAGGCCAATTGACGTGCTTTTTTCTTCTCTTGTTCCATTATCTCGGCAACACCGAACGCTTCATCAAGTTCCTCCAGCTCTTTGGCCTGTTCCAGTAATATAGTTACATTACTTCGAGTTTATTTTATTATTTGATTGATTTTATGGTTTACTTACCTTACGCAGTGCCTCCTCACGTTCATTAATGACACGCTTGTTGCGGTCCACCCATTTGGACACATTGTCCGTTTCCTCATCTGATTCGCCAAGTGTGCGAATGCGTGCCAAGCGCTCTTCAAGGAAACGTTTCTCCTTCCGTTGCTTAAGTTTTTCCCGCAACTTTTCCGCCTCTTTTTTCTCTTTAATATTATCAGCAGGCTTGTGCAAGAATTCGCCCCATTCATCCTTGTATGAAGAGAGATCCTTATCGGCACCAGTTCTTTTGCTATCCTGTTGGCTATCGCTGCTGGTAGATGGGGCTGCCTTGCTCGGCCCCGAGTCCATTTCAAGTGGCTTCAAGCCGAGCTTGGCACGCAACTTGTTTGTCTCTGCAATGGAAAGCACATCCCCAGCTCCATTTTCCGGTATAGGCGAATGACTACGTGAGCGCACGCGTTCCCGTTCCCGATCCCGTTCCCGTTCACGTTCACGTTCACGTGCTGGTTCTCGTTCCCTATTACCACGCTTACGACCAGCGCCATTCTCTCCTTTGGGTGAATGGGAACGTTGCCGATGCGCTTGATGAAGGGCTATTGGCGATTGTGACCGAGAGCTACCGCGCACACGTTCGCGCTCTTTTAGTGCTCGCTTACGTGATTCACGCTCACGCTCTGTCTCACGCTCTCGTCGACGCTCGCGCTCATAGTCCAAATGCTTGGATATTTGTGGCGGCGGCGGAGCTGTTATCTCATGATCTCGTTCTCGTGTCGATGGCTCACGCTCTCGAGCAGGTTGTTCGCGATCTCGAACATGTGCCTCCCGCTCTCTAACATGAGTCTCCCGCTCTCGAGCAGATTGTTCGCGCTCTCGTGCAGATGGTTCCCTCTCTCGTGTAGATTGTTCGCGGTCTCGTGCAGATGGTTCCCGCTCTCGTGCAGATTGTTCCCGCTCTCGAACAGCTACCTCGCGAACTGATGCATCACGCTCCCGTACCAACGGTTCTCTTTCTCGATTTGGCGCATCTCGCTCTTTACCTGACGATTCACGTACCTTCGCCTTAGCAACTTGTTCGATTGGCACCTCCACACAGTCGGAACCTGCAAAATAAATGTACAGGCTTAAATACAGCTTCAAAATATACTTTGTCTGCCCAAATGGCTTTTAAGTCTTCGTTGCAATTGTTGCCCTGCTTTTCTCACACTCACAGTCTGTCTACCTGAAAGCAACAAATAAAGAACGACAAAACTTTAGTAAGTTTTGATCACAAAAAGTGCAGCCCCAGAGCAATTGCGTGGCATATGGCATATAAAATAAACCCAATCGAATATCGCTTTTCGTGTTCATATATTGCACGCCGGGCACGCAGTTGCTCCTTCAATGGGGGCTGCACAATCAACTAATAGCTAGGCAGTGCCACTTACTATCCGAGTCCGACTCCTCCAGGGATATAACCTCACTGGGTCGCTCACGCTCCTTTTGCTTGTGATGCTTGTGTCGGTGCTCCTTGTGTTTCTTGTGCTTGTGGTGTCTGTGTCGCGTCGACGTCGAGTCGTCTGTGAGATCCAGAGTGACATCCTCGTCCGTTGCGCGTTGTTGCCGTTCCCGTGAACGCGACCGATTACTGTGTTTCTTATCCTTTTTGTGTTTTTTTCCAGATGACGAACCCATTTTTAACGATTTGTGGAAATTTTTGTCAACTTTAGAAATTTTATAAACGTTTTCGCTGTATTCTTTCTTTTTTTCTTTTGTTATGCTTCGCAAGTTGCCCAACACTACAGCACTGAGACTGCGCAATGTTGCCAGCAATGTATCGACGTTGCAGCTTATCGATTACCTATCGAATATTTTTATTTTTATTTAAGCATGAGACGCCGTCTGGCAACACTGATAGGTATTCAATTTTGGCGGACATTTTCAAATTTCAAAATAAAAACCTGTTTACATAAAAATCTTTATTTTAAATAAATGCATATATATTAAATATATATAACTTAATATCCAAATATATATTTATGTCTTAATTAACGCGATCCCAGCGCCAAACTGTGCTGTCATCGCATACACAAATCAAAGTGGATCCATCCTTAGAGAATGAAGTTTGTCGAATCGTCGATGTGCATTTGGGATGCACAAGTTGGCTGCATTTGGTCAAATTGGGATCATTTGAGTCCAGCTCCCAGACAAATGTTGTGCCCAGCTGATTGCCAAGTGCGAGAACTTTTTGCCACGCATTAAAAGCGAAGCGCACAAACCAAATCTCGCACATTTTATAATCGAAATGATGGAGCACAGTTGTCGAGTCCTGTGGCTTGATCTCGTGACGCTGTGCAAACAACTTGCCCGGCTTCCAGCACACAATCGAATTTTCACACGACTTGGAAAATATAAAGTCACCAAACCACTGAACGCAGTCCACATAATTGCGATGAATATCCCGCGTGGAGAAGTCGGGAAAGTGCTCCTTGATGGTGGGAAAGGGTGCTGTGTTTTTGCTGGCATTGAAGCTCGAGCTCAACTCGATGGCCTCCGTAATGTCGGGCTTGTTAAGCCGCCACAGCTTTAGAGAATGATCCATGCCGCTGGACATGATGCGATCACCGCGCAAATCAAAATCAATTGATAACACTTCATCCCGATGACCCTCGACGCCCCCAAACACAGCGACGCAAACATCCGTTTGTATATTCCACAAGCGCAACGAGTGATCCTTGCTGCCCGAGAGCAGCAGTTGTGGCAGTATTGGATGAAATTTCAATTCATTTATCGCATGTCCATGGCCAATGTA
This sequence comes from Drosophila leonis, assembly GCA_035045365.1. NCBI lineage: Eukaryota > Metazoa > Arthropoda > Insecta > Diptera > Drosophilidae > Drosophila > Drosophila leonis. The sequence continues at coordinate 51,224 of JAWNPC010000389.1, read as the reverse complement.
ATTCTTCGAGCATTGATGCTTGATGATATTGAAAATGCGTATAACGCCACGATAACCGGCTGCAGCCAGCACCGGATCGCCAGTTGTGGCATCATAAGACCAAGCGCAAGTATAGAAACTTTCATCTGTCTGCAAGATTATAGCAAATTCAATAGGAACTCTATGTAATTAATATATAACGAACTGACATCCGGATCTGCGTAAACCTGCAGCAGACGTATGACGTCTGCCTCGCCAGAGCCAGCTTCCACATTGTTCTTAACGCATTCATAGATGGAGACACGATCTTTACCCACAGTTGCAAACACGGCTTGGCTTCTATCCAAATGCGGATTGAACTGAACGCCAAAGATTTGATGATTGTGATCCTCGCGCACATGATGGCTGCAAAAAGAACAACAAAATAAGCATAATCAAGTACATTGCCGACAGCGGCACAGAAGTCACCTGTATTTGTATAGAGGCTGCACCATTTTGGGCGCCTTCGCTCGCCGGCACAATCTTCTTAGTTTGCGTGTATTTGGGGATTTGCTTTTGCTGCGTGTTGTTGTTGTTGTAGTCGAGCTGAAGACGCTGGCCGAGTCCAGAGAGTGCGTGTCCTCGATATCGGCAATGGGTATGACTATTGGCGACGTGTTGGTTATTTGTGGTGCTGCTTCGGATGTTATGGCATCTCCTCCATTGACTGAGTGTTCCTCTTTACTTTCGTTAGAACTATTTTCCGTCATTGCGCGACTCGCCGAATTGTTTACTTTTTTTGCACTGTCACAGCGTTGCCACCTTGTTATGGAGAAAATACTAAGCCGGTTTAAATAAAATACCGCATTGCAGCTGCCGCCAATCGGCACTCAAGAGACAATTAAAATATTTGTGATATGTCGAGCTAAAGTCACTGGCCAAGACCACAGAGATGAGTTGACTCTTTAGTAACTCCATTCATTCACGCGTTGCTCCTTTTTACTTACACTAGAAAGTTTCCCCGTCATTGTTTGTTTGCACTATACTAAAGTTGCCACCTTGCTAACGCTAAATTTGCCAATTTAAATAAAATACTGCAAAATACTATTACTATAAAGTTGTGTTTTATTTTATTTTATTTTCTTATATGTATGTATATGATCCAATATTCTAACGACGTTCAGTCTGAGTGGCCCTCAGCAGCTCGTCAAGATACTTGTCCACTTCCTCGTGGGCCTTTAAACTGTGATCTGTGCGCGAGAATATCTCATTTATGAAGTACATGCGCAGCAAGTCCGCCTTTGTTTGCAGTAGTTGCGCCTGCGCCTGCTGCAATTTGAGCTCATGTCCCAGATGTGGACCCATCTTCAACTCGGCAGCCTTCATCATAAGCGCACACTTGTGCCGGTACATATGCACCAGTTTCTCCAAGCAATCACGTTGTTCCCTTTGCATTCTAATTATTTCTTTTTGTCCTTGTGTCAATTGCGGTTCATCTTCCTCTTTTGCCAATGCACCCGGCAGCTCAGTGCGGATTCTATCGCCCAACTGTGCAATTGGCTTTAGGACCGTACGCAGATTATCCGCCAATTTGGTGCGCACCGCTTTACTGTCGATATAACTGAGCGGTGGACATCTACTGCATTCCTGCAAGTCTATCAGTGTGTGTGTAAAACCTATTCAGCTTATATTTAGGCACTTCTTACTTACCAAGCAAATGTTCCTGATCATCACCCAGACGTATATAATCAGCTACCGAAACTAATTTGAGAGCTCGTTTAATTTCTGGGGTCTGCTCGGGTCCCAGATTCAAATTGTGAATTTCATTTAATATTAACTTGAGCTTTAAAACTTTTTTCAACTCTACGTCACGCTCCTCCAGTAACTCTTGTGTCCCAGTGCCCATCAACGTGTTGGATTTATCATCAATTTCCATTGCATCTAATTTTTCTCTTTCTTTCAAACACGGCTGTGGCAATTTGTGTGAGTGTTGAAAAACGGACTTTTAACATTGGCTTTTCTTGCGACTCTCGCATGGACAACTATCGATATCGATCGAAAGCAAATTTGAATACTATTTATTACGTCACAAGGTCATATTTTCATTAATTTAAATCATGAAACTATTCTACAATAATAATAATAGGTTATTATGTTTGCAACATTGATTTTAATATTTGTAAAGAATAAATTTGAGTTTTATATTTATCATGAAGTGAAGAATACAACTGCTTCACTAAGCGAACAACCTCTCACATCTCTTGCCACATACTAAACACCATTTATAATTGAGCGCGTACAAAAACCAGAGGGAAAAAGTGAGTATTAGAAATACTACAATGAAAACTCATTTAAAGCATGTTAATTTTCAGTGTTTTCTGCGTGGTTAAGAAACTATCCATTATTGTCGACGGTCACAATAGGAGCCGGCACAATCGTAGTCTTGAAATATATTCATGACTGGATCAGAAATGCAAATCAGGAAGAAATCGTAGAAATTATGATGTTCAATGAACTGAGCGGGAAATGTGCCAGTAAACATCTGAAGGACAAATCATTTAACTGCTCCAACAAATATTGCAGCCGCCGTCACATTCAACGGATCGTTCAACAAATCGACCAGGCCGTAGTCTCCATAGACATGGCCATCTACACAATTACCACCTTTGAATTATTGGAAGCATTCCATCGAGCGCTGAGCCGCGGCGTCATAATACGCATCATTAGCGATCCCGAAATGCTCTGCTCGACTGGCTCCAAGATAGGCAGTCTGAGCGGTGCCGGTGTTGAGATCCGTATGCCAGTGACAACGTCTATGATGCACCACAAGTTCATGCTGATTGATGAAGAAAGCCGTGTAAGAAGCATTATGCGATCTACGGATAGACGAATGAAACCACGAGCACGTCTTGTTGGTGTTGTGCTCTTTGGCTCCGCCAATTGGACCTTTCAAGGCTTCAAGGGCAACTGGGAGAATTACACCATTAACTCCGACAAATCGTTACAGACTCAATTTCAAGCGGAATTCGAAAGAATGTGGGCAGCATTTAAAAGTTCTTCATCTCAAAGCAAACAGACTTGATATTGTGTACAAAGTTTATTTACTTAATTCTAATTATTGTTAAGGAATATTATTAAACTACTTGGCCTGTTGCTTTAATTTTTCAACGCGTCGTGTAAATGTCTCCTTTAATGCATTCAGTCGCTCCAATTCCGAGCGCATTTCTATATATTCCAAATACGAAACTTCCGACTTTAGCAGGATTTCATGCTTCAGTTTTAGCACGCGGTTGACTTCTTTTTGCTTCTGCTGTGTCTTAATGAGCTTCACTGTTACCGCATTGTCCTTTGATTTTTTGGGCACCTTTGATTTCTTCGATTTCTGCGAGTGAACGTAAACAGTTTCATTCAAATTGTGTTTAATATTTATCATTTTTAACTTACTTCCATTTTTGTTGCGTGTTATTTATTGTTGACGATGGACAGTATGGTGATCATCTGTAAGGATGGTATGCTGTTTAATTGGGAGGGCCACACTTTTTGCTTACTGAAATAATCGATAGGACAGACTTAACTAACCGATAGACGCGTACAAGAAGTCAATATCGATATATACAAGAACAATTGTATTTAATGAAAATTTCAAAGTTTTGTGTTTGTTTTTGGAAATGAATGCTCTTACGGATAAGGTGCTCGTGTCCAAGGAGGCACTGGCTGTGGCCCTTGGCGATAATTGGGAACGGTATAGGGCAAATATGAAAAATTGGTTTCGCAATCGATGGACGAAGGAGGAATTTGATTGCGAGTGCCGAAAAATAATGTCGCCCGACAAACTCCATTTGCATAATCAATTTCTACTGGCGCTGCTCAATAAAATCGATGCGTTCGCGGCTCCCGAAACAATTGCCACACTACAGCCCACATGCACAACGAGCAGCCGAAGCAGCAGCGGCGCCGCCGGCAGCAGCAGCAGCAGCAGTCGAAAACGCAAACGCAGCTCACGCACCTTTGCGGATCGCATCAATTTTGAGCTATGCGATGTGTTGGAGTTTATTAAGGAGGACAATATGCAGTTGATACGCCCGCCCACATTAGCCGGTGACCAGGGAATGCAGCAACACCAGCAGCTGCCCACACAACGCTATTGCGCACAGGAACTATTTTTGCCCGACGCTGGCTTTATCATGGGCCGCTTCTTGATCGGCGCCTGGGAGATTGGTTTGATCACCGTGGAAGATAGCGTAGCCGATTATGTGGCCATGGCCGTGCAGGTGCTGCTCAAAGATTTGTTAGCATCCATCATTAAGAAGCGCAAACACTATAAGACGAGCGGCGAAGGCAACTTTTTCTATGATGTGGGCGCCCAGCTGCGTGATCCCTCGCTGCGCAATACAGTCACACGACAGAAGGTGGACGACACACCACTGGAGCACGACAAGGAGCTAAACACAGCCAACTTTATGAGACGACAAAATGACGATATTGTCTTTCTCTCAGCTTGCGAGCAAGTGTAAGTGTTGCACGATCCGTTGCGAATCCTTTGAAGAACTAACTTAATTCTCTTCTATTCAATTAGTTTACCCTGTGAACGCACTGTGATTACGTTGAAGGATTGCCAACGTGCTTTTAGGGACCGCAACCTAATTGGCTCGCATGCTGTCTACTCTATCAATATGGAACGTTTGAACATGATGATGCATTAAAGAAATTGTACTCCAGCAGTATTTATTTGAGATATATTCTACAATATAACAATGTGTGTTTTGTTAGCAGAGCTCGCGTGGCGGCGGCTTAAAGGGCACCTGGCCAGGCGCAAACTGTTCCGCTTTAAAGGCTGCTATCTCCTCAGCTGTAAGGTCTTCTAGGCGACTATATATTGCAGAAGTAGCAGCAGCCGGCTGTTGCAGCAGTTGCTGCTGTTGTTGTTGAACTTGTTGAGTTGATTCTGCTTGCATTTGTTGCTGCTGCTGGAATCCGCCCGTCGGCTGCGTAAAAAATCCACCTGAGGTTTGAGCAGCTGCTTGTGCAAATATATTGCCTGTGTTTGCCGTGGCAGCAGCTGGATTGCCAAACATGCTGCCCATAAAAGGCTGCTGCTGTTGTGGCGCAAAGGCAGCAGCTTGGCCAAATGCTGTCGCATTTGTTGGCTGTGCTTGGGCAAAGACGCTGTTGTTGTTGGGGGCAGCTGCCGCTGCTGCTGCTTGTGCCTGCCCAAAGGGATTCGGCTGTGGCTGTGGCTGCTGCTGCTGCGGCTGCGCTTGTCCAAACATGGAAGCTTGAGTCTGTCCAAGTGGTTGTGGCTGTTGCTGTCCAAAGGGGCTGGGCTGTTGCTGCTGTTGTCCTGCAAACGCTAGCGTCTGTGGCTGCTGTTGGGCGAAGACATTTGTATTCGGTGCAGCTGCAAAAATGTTGCTGCCCGCATTACTGCTACTTCCTCCGCCAAAGATTGAGTTGCTGGCTGGCGCGAAGCTTGTGGTCGCAGCACCAACACCACCGCCACTACCAAAGATCGCACTACCCGAGTTCAAGGCGGGTTTGCTGAACATTGAGCTGGATGATTGCACAGCGAAGGGATTGTTGTTGGTGGCAGCCGGTTGGATGCCTTCTGGGGTTTCATACAGCTTCATCATTACATCGAGTACTTGTGGTGGGAATTGCAGCATTAGCTTCATCTTCATTGTCGTATCATGCACCTCCTTGGTGAACTGCTGATGGAATTGATCGAAACAGTTTTGGCGCTGACTTTCGTATGCTTGAAATCGAACCTCTTCGAAGGATTGGTCTTCTATGAAGTTTGGTATATTGGGTTTATCCTTGAACGGACCATACACAGAAAACGGCCACATTTTGCCATTGATGCAGGATTCAATGTCTGTTTTCAGATATTGCCTAAAATTACATTAATGATGAAGCTCAATCTTTAGAATCTGGTATTTGTACTTACTTAACATCAAAATGTTCATTATGGCATTTTGTACCGAAACGGCAAGAGCCTTGTTGAAAAAAGCGGCATACACCCATTGTATAGTTTATTTAAAATATAAACAACAAATTGTAGAATCTATTTAATTTTTTCGCGCTGTTTCATCAGAGCAACTCGAGAATAGATTAAACAGCTGATTGGGCTTATGACACAATGCTGCCAACTTGTCTGAAACAGTTATTGAACGCTGCCACTAACCACTAACCATACAACACATGTATGGTTAGTGCACTAACCATATTGTATGGTTAGTGACGCTGCTGACAAATATTAAAATTTAACTTACAGCGCTAGTTAAGTCATTACAATTTTTAGAACTTCTAGTTATTTCTAAAACTTAAACAGAAAGTTTCCTTGCACATCGGTTGTCCATAAGCAATTTCCAATTCGATATAATCGGAATATACCATAATCGATATATTATGTTGCAGTCTCTAACTGTCTCTTGTGCTGTCTAACTTGTTGCTGTTAACAGCTGTTAAATAACATAAATATTTAATTTGTTGTTGGAATTTGAGCGGGTTGGTCGTCGCGTCGGCTTGTCACGGATAAAATGTTGACGCTTGTAAATTATTGCAAAGATAAAACACACGCCTCAAGCGTTCGCTCCTTCAACTAGTTTCATATACACTAAGCAACTTCGCAGTGTAAAAGGCTAAAACAAAAAAAAAGAGCAACAAGTCTCGGTGATCGTTTTGCGTTTGCGTTTGCGTCTGCGTTTGTGTCTCTCGAAAAGGGCAGGCAGGAAAATTCAAGCCAATAAAAGATACATACTAAAAGCCGAAGTGCGCGAAAATTGTGTCTGCTTGTTTTTGCGTGTGTGTACATAAGTGTGTGTGTGTGTGCGTGTGCGAGTATTTTGTTTGCAAGCACCAACTAAACAAATGATACTTAAATGTTATTGCCTTCAAATTGTGCCACCATCTGCTGTTATTCAAACAATTAATCGCGGCTACGCTCTGCGTTTGCATCGGAATGCGGCAGCATCAGCGACGCGCATGCGTTTTCAAATATTTATCTTCGCAATTGTCACGATCGCAGAACTGTGCAGCTTAACGCGCAGTCAGTTCCTGTAGCTCGCCGCTTCTTCTTGCCTGTGCCAAAAATCTTCACCCTGAACTGTGTAAATAGCAAAGAAGGAGAAGCGTAAAGCAACTGTCAAGCAAACATCATAAGACATACACATACATACATATTGTGCATATGTATATATTACATACATACATACATATGTAAGGTAAGTACACACACTCCTCCCACCCACGGCTCATGCCCTGCTCTGTTCTGTAACTCTAACAGCCCCATCTCTAACTGCCCGCCCACTTGCCTGACGATTTATAAGGCAAACAAAATTAACTCATAGGTCGGGATAAAAACGTTCCCTCTCTGTCTCTCCCTTGCGTTCACATCTCCCCGCCTCTTCTCCATGAAGCCGCACAAATTGCTCTATTCTGGCACACTGTGACGCCTACTTGGCTGCACATTGGGCGCGCCCACAACTTTTGTTTTTCTCTCCGGTTTTCTTTGTTGCCCACTTGGCAAGACTTTAATAAATAAACAGTCAAAGATATTGAACAGATTTTCCGAAAGAAAAAAAAAACAAAATTAATTTTCAAGACAAACCACCAGCACAAAGAATAAGAGGAAGAATTTAACAGGCAGAAAAGGGTCAAACTTAAAACGACAATAACATCAATTTTGGTGCATTTATATGCGCCAATAAATTTCACAGTGAAACAAGAGACTACAACAACAAGAACAACAACAAAAGAGCAGAAAAAGATGCACGGCAACGACTCAACAATAAGAGAGATCAAACAAAAAACTGCAGTCGCTGCCGACGATGCTTTCGTTATTGTTGTTGTTGTTGTTGTTGGTGATGTTTTTATGTGCTGCAACAGGTAAAACTGATTGAGCAGCGGCCAACAACAAACAGTGCAGCATTTCGAAATGTAATGTGCAGCAAATCAATACGAAAATGCATGCAAGACAATCTGCAGTGAAAGAAAAGGAGAGAGAGATAGAAAGAGGAGCGCCATGCGGAGTTGAGGCTCTAGCAACCTGTTGCGTCGGCTGCTGTTGCTGTTGCTGCTGCTGCTGCTGCTAGAAATATGTTAAGTCAATTTTGTGTATCGATAAACTGTAACTAATGCTAAAACAGCATGCAGCTAACAACAACAACAACAACAACGACACTACAACAGTTATGCAAAGTTCGTTGTACGAGCTTTTTGTCAATGAAATCGGTGGCTGGCAAAAAAAAAACTTTCTTTTCCTTGTGAGCTTATCACGCAGCATCGGTGAATGCGTACACCGACTGCTGCTGCTGCTCCAATCGCTGCTCTCTTTTCGTGCCGTTCTGTGTGTCTCTCTTTTCTTCTTTTTTATTTTTTTGTATAATTGGGCGGCTTTTTAGTTTTACGCGGCTGCAGCATATCAGCTTCATGGTTCATTAAGGCAATATATAGGTTGGCTCTTGCACCACTCCCAGTGTTAGCGCTGCGTGGGAAGTTTGGAATGTAGTATCTGTGTGTCTGACAGTGTATGCGTGTGTGTATGTGTGTGTGTTTGTAAGTTGTTGTCATCTCTGGGACCATCTTTGCTTTCCTTCCATTGAACGCTCAACTCGCCGCAACAAGTGTCCCAGTTTATGGCCACTGCAAAAGCAACTAGAACAAGTTATAGTTTAACTTTCCTCCTGTCCAGCCACCGACACCTCACATAGCCACAACAGCCAGCACTCTCTTTCCTTTAGGCTTTTAGATATTTTTCTTACGATGCTGTTGCCCCACCTTCCCCCATTAACGTTGCCAACATTTTCCCACATGCAAGCGCACAGAAGAACGAATGATGTTGCCAACTTCTGCATTGGCGCGCCTTTAAAATGACAACGGCACATCAGAAAAGAGAGGAAGCCATCGGGAAAGCTGGCATTAAGACACTAGGAGAATTGTTTAAAAGAATATTTAAGAAATTTTTGCTAGAAAAGTTTGAGAGTTACAATATGAATCGAAAAACTAATTTAACTGAGATCTAATATCTAAGTTAGGATAAACAAGTAGAAGATTTCATTAAAGGAACATAAAGTATTTCAAAGATGTCAAGTTTAGTTTCAACATTTTAAGATGAAATGTCTCAGTATAAAAAGTTAATTGCATTAAATCCAATAGATCTGACTGGCTATACAGAACTGGCTGCTTCTTCTGTATAAAGAATGGGTCAGAGATATCTTCTAGTATGTGTTACAGATTTCTTTTACATTTTTATTAACTATTTGACAAACAGTGACTTGGAAGCCAAGTATTGGATGTGGTAGCAATTTACCAAGATAGCTTATTCTATTCTATTATATCCCATCTATTTTTCTAATGAAATAACAAGCTCAAGCTTCCTGTGCTGAAGCGTCGGCATGCTTTAGTTACAGTTATATTGCAAAGCCACGCCACATTTGATCTAACATCAACTAGCTACCAACAATGCCCGCCTCCTAAGCATCAAGCCCCAAAGCTTTTGGTCAGCAGCGGATGCAACAACGCTGCTAATGCCATTGTCTGTGTGCTCTGTGCAGAGAATGCTGCAATCCAATGCAATGCAATGCAATGTTCATCATTTTTGTTGCAGTTGCTGTCAACGTTATTGCTGCTGCAGCTGCTGTGGCAGTTGCTGTGGCAGTTGCTGTAGCTGCTACTGCTGCTGCGATAAACATTGTAGAAATTTACATAAAATGTTACTGCACACAAAACAACGGCTGCGGAATTTCTTTGGCTTAGTTGTTTGGCCAAAACTAATATCGCATGCACAAATTAACATTAACACTTTGCTTGCCGTTAAAAAACAAGTTTTGTGCTGAGCTAAAATACTTAAACAACAAAAAAATAGTGCCACAAAAGTTGTGTTAGAAGACAAGAAAGCAGAATCGGTAAAAATGTCAATATAGACGACTGTGAAATGCCCTATAACGTTAACAGTTAACTGATGGTAGGTAGAGAAAATAGCGCTAGAAATCATTTTGAGAAATACCAATTACATCTACATCTGTTAATGCATTTCGATTGCTGATAATACTAATTGAGGTATTTTAAATTTACTTTAATAACAATTCAAAATGCTTATCAAAAAAATGTTCTCTTCACGTACCTAGATTTTCAGGGTTCTTTATTATGATTTTATACATGTTATTCACAAATCTCATGATAGTCGATTACTGCAGAGTATTCAAAGATCGAAATGACAGCATCAAAGCAGTACATTTAGAAATTAGAAAGTACGTGGAACGTTGCTGTGTTAGTATAACTCGATTTGTGACTGTCATAAATGGCGGAAATTGTGGGTCTCAACATAGTCGCCACAGCCTCGGCTGAGTGGCTTCAGACTTTCTTGCTTACTTTCCACCGCTACTGCGACTGCGACTGCAACTGCCACTGCCACTGCCACTGCTTTCAGCTGCAGATTGCCTTAGTCTTTCTTGGCTATAATTTGTGCCATCAGCATTTTGTTGTCGTTAGTTAGCTAGCTTGCAGCAATGAAGCGTGCGTTCCTACTATTCTGCATCTGTGGCAGCTATTAGGCCGCCCTTTTTGATAACGTGTGGCCCTTTAAGTATGCGTTATGTGAGGAGGCCAAGAAACTACACATTAATTTCGCTCACCCTCCATTTTTTTCATTTTATGACTTATTCAATTTGCAGCGATAATGAAAACCGGCTACAGCTCTGTGGCAATACAAGAGCAACAATCTACGTTCATTAATACCCTTAGTGTGACTTGGATTTAAAATCATGCAGCCACAGCATCCGACAAGACTTCAACCAAGTTTTGAGCGTGGCACAGCTGTTGAAAGACGATTCACAATTCCCTCTTTCATCTTGAATCAACCATGGTTCAGTGGTTTCATATAAATTGTTGCGTGCGTATTAAATTACCTTTTGCCCAGATTTTGTACACTTCATTTTTTTTTTGCCAGCTGAACAGTATATTATTAATTTTATAAAGTTGACTTCATATAAAGCTGATTCGAAAAGGTTAACTAGATCTGTGGGGACTTTGAGACACAAACTGAAGAAATTTGCCTTTATGTATAGCTTTAGGTATAAAATCTGTATTTATATATTATATGTTGGCATCTATGTACATAACTCTTTGAGCGTCCTTTAATGGCACTACAAATCTTTCAAATCCGGAAGTTTCTGTCGCTCAAAGGCGACCGACCGCATTATGCTTCAATATGAATTGAACACGTCGCATAAGCGTCTTTTGTTTAGGAAAGGAAATAGAATTCCCGACAAACGCACACACGCGCACAATCTTTATAACCATTTTAATGATTTCCGCTTTAATGGCATTGTTACTACGACTTAATATTGGTCGGGTGTAACCGATTGCGCCATACTCAGCTTAGAATGTCATAACAGTTTCAAAAAGTCGATTAATTGAAAGACCAAATTAAGGTAAAGGTAAACTTTCTTGAATATAACTAAATACAAATTCAAAATTCTTACTATGCAATAATATTTAGCTGTATATGTTTACAGAAACGAAAAACCCATATACTCTCTTTACCTCAATGAACAGAAACAAACGAGGAAAATTAATAGAAAATTAATTGGCCTGCATTGATATTGCCCATTGCCAGCGGCATTTATAGCGCATGCGTGGCCTGCTATGTTGCCTGTGTGATTGTTGTATTTTATAGTTTGTTCACGCTCGCTATGAACTGAGAAAATCTGGTCGCCAGCAAAGCAGAGTCTGAGCTAATGCTTACGTAATGTGTTTTTTTATACCCTTGTCCCATTGAAAATGAAAGAGTTTAACGGAATGAAACTGATAAACAAAATGTTTTCTAACCCCATAAATTATAAGCACACTTATCTTGATCGGTATTAATGCGTACGAGTTGACCCGGTCAAATGTTATAAGGGCTAAAGAGTAAATCTTTAAAAGTATAAATCGTTCTACAATTTTTAAAATTGTTTTAATATTCCTGAGCAGTAGACATCAAAATTACAATTTCATATAATATTACAAGAAAAATAATATTACAAAAGTGTAATTTGATAAAATTTCAAAAATCTTTGCAAATGATTAAAATGCTTTGACGGATTCATGTGAACTGACAAAACGGGCAAAAATTGTTGAAAGAATGATTGTAATTTTCAATTATTTGCAATCATTTGTTTTTCTTTCTTAATTTTCTGCTCAATGATCATGGGTCTTCAATCAATCATATTTGTTTCTAGTCCAGTTAACATTTATGTGATTTATATATATGCATGCATATGTTGATATTGCTAAGAATATATCACTCTTGCATGGGTTTGTGAGACACTCCCTTATTTCCAACATCATGTGATCTAATAATGCGCAGTTTTCTATACTGTTGATCATTACCTACCTAGAACCAATCCCCCAATAACTGGTGCGCATTACAAATAGCACAAATCTCCATTCCTAGCCGCTGTTTATTGTGTTTGGCGTCATTTAATTTTACGACTGACAAAGTGAGGCCAAAGCGAATAACTTCTTGATTTCATGACGAACAGTTTAAAAAATTCAAATCCACAAAGTAAAACAAAAAACTAGCTGTGAATTATGTATTCATGCATCGACATGCCGAATATTATATACTCTAACTAATATATGTCTTTATAATGTAGTAAACCAATGGTAATCAGATTCAATATTCAATTGCCCTGCATACCTACTTATTCAAGATTTTTTGAAAAGTTCAATAACTACAACAGTTTTATGTAAAATAAAAACATTTTTTGACCTACAGGTTTTTATATCAGATATATCTAGTATTATCTTTTATTCTAATATTCGGAAATATATGTTGAAACATGAACACTTCCATTAAAGATTATAATAGCCACTGCAAAGGGTATCAAAGTATTTTAATACTTTTGTAACTTTCGAATTTGAACCTAAAAGGAAAAAACTGTTGGCAAAACTCACTACCACGCCCTCAACATAGGGAGAAACCAAAGACGTTGCCATTTAAATTATGTAAATATTTGAATTTGAAATAAAAAACTAACTATGAATGCTGCAATCGGGTCTTGCTGACTGCACAATACGCTATTCGCCGAGGACTGTGACTATATTATTATCGACAATAAAAATTAAGTCAGATATTGTAGCTAAATTAATAAATAGGTAAATGCCAAAAAAAATCTATTTTCAAATTTATTGAACGTCGAATTGATTTAGAAATCATTGGAGCTAAAAATTTTAAATGTTGTGGGCTCTGCTATCTTCGTATAGTTTGTGCAATCAAATTTATTTTAAATTTTACATAGCAGTAGGCAATAAATATATTTTACTGCCTTGAAATTCAGAGCTTATCTGGTTGATTATAAGAGACTAAGTGCCTTTTATAGTTTGTCGTTAATCATTTGCCGTTTACTAATGTTTTAAATTTTGCATACAGTTAAACTATAATATGAAGAACGTATTTAAGGCGTATAGCCTTGATAAACAAGGCCCTCATTAAAACTATATAAATAGTTTTATTTATATTTACTCCCAAGTTTTGGACTAGGTACAGTGAACTGATATTTTTAAAAAATATAATTTTTTTTTTAGGAATTTCTCTATTTTTTAATATTTATGCTCATATATTGGAAAAGGGTTCTTGCAAGTAAAATATAAATGTTTTATGCCAATGTTTAAAAGCTGGTGATGAGCCGAACGGGTTAATTGTTTGGTGTTTTGCTGCCGCTACCATTGCCTACTTTCTACTATCTACTTTCGATCTTGATGATTTGTATAAATGACTATATCAGAAAGAGCTACACACCCTACATAGCTACCACACACGCACACAAATGTACATTGGTATAAACATATGTCAGTATGTATGTATATATCGTCAAAAATTTGTTTGTTAAGAATTTAACGGAATTCAAATTTGAAGCCCTGATGTGGGCAGCACTTGGAATTACTTTTTATGGCGTGATATTTGGCAGTAAGAGATCGTTTGTAAGAGGATTAGCAGCAAAGCTAAAATTGGAATAGTTTTTTAAAAAAATTTGATCTATATCTTACCTTTTTTTATGAATATATATACATAGAGAAGGTAAATAGATAAAAAGCAAAATTTAAGTTGAGTTTCTAGTTTAGGTTTAATGGGTATACAGCACAGTCTCTGAATTTCGCATCATTGTTAAACTTTGATGCCCTTTAAATAGTCTGACTTAGCTTTTAATTCGTTTGTCGGCTCCCAGATTTGGAAATTTCGAAATTTCGGTTAGCTTGTTGTTGTGCTCACTGAGCTACACACGTGCCTTTTATGGTGACATTTATGGTTTAACATAAAGCAAACCAACTAGTATCCGAGAAAGAACTTAAATAAATAAAAGATTAAATACCCTGGAATCGTGGGTGGTATTTTAAGTGACGCCGTTTTATAGCCACGTTTAAAATGCTTAATTAATTGGTTGCTCAAATATTTGATTTAGGTTACAATCGCCGGCATTCATTTCGAAAACTATCATTTTTCAATTGGTTTCATTCTTCTACGAATTTGTGTGAGCCATCGCCTAATGCTCACGGCTCAGTGATTGATAAATTTAGCGGCTTTTCCAGTCACGGTGTCACGTGCAATTTAATCGTCTTATGGTTCCTCCTCCTTCTTTAGCCAGCATCATTTGATAAATGAGCCACTCGCCGAGATGTGATTTGGCTGGCTTTGCGAGTCTTTCTCTTTCTCTCTGTGTCGCTTCCTTTTGTTTGCGTCGCAAAGTTCATTCATGAAAATTTTGGCTGATTGTCTGCGATGGCGACAGCAAACACTGAAATCGATGTTATATTGTCATTTGTCATTCGATACAAGCGACGAAGGCGTTTTTCGAGCAACATTTCGAAAACTATATACAACTAGGTATATATGCATAGAAATAGAAACGCACAAACATATAGATACATCAACTACTCGTATTTGGTGCGTGCAACGCAAATGCAATGAAGCGTGTAGCTTGGGAGAGCAGTCAACATCGGTTGGACTCCGAATGCCTGTCTGTGTGGGTCTATGTGGGTGTATCGTTTGTCTCTGTCTAGCTTGGCTTGGCTTTTGCCATTTTTGTGCGGGTTTTCTTGTCACATTTTCATGCGTTCGCTTGCCGGCTTGCCTTGCGTGGTGTGGGTGGTTGTTAAAGTCGACTTAGATCAGGGTTGCCAAATAAAAGCTTAAAGCTTATTAGAGTGCAAAAATAAAAATTGGATTTTTTTCATACCCTGTACTCATTAAAATAGTTTACAAATTATATTATAAAAAATTAACTTAAACTAATAACAAAATAAAGCATCTGGTACTCACAATTTTTATAAATACATAAAGGTAGAATCCGTAAATTATTCAGGGATAAAAGTAAAATGTCATTATGAAGTTGTGAAAATTGGAATGTTCTCAGTATGGAATATGTGTAATATCTAAATATATCTGAAGGAAACCTGTAATGCTTGTTATGCCACCTCAGCCCGTACAGGGTCAGGCTATGTTGACGAATTGTTGACTCGATTACTTTAGTGTTCATTGTAGGTTTATTCCTATACTCAGATTTATTAAATCTTTTAAATTTACTGCCATTTTCGATTTTCATATGTGGATAGGCTTAAAATCAAATTGCCAACCCTGGTTGATCCTATTCGCACACGCTAGCAATTGGCTTTTTCAAGTATTGCTGTTGGCTGTTGGCTGGTTAGCTGTCACTGTCGTCGCCGTGGCCGTCGCCATCTCCGTCGTGAGCTGAGCTGAGCTGAGCTTTACCTTTCATTACATATTTCATTGTCTGAGCGCGCGGTCAGTTTTGAATTGTGTTGTTAAGTAAGTGTACTTAACCCACATGACTTGTGGTTTTCTCGTCGTCGTCGTCGTTGCCGTTGCCGTGACCGTGTTGTTTCTGTTGCCATTGCTTTTGCTGTTGCTTGTCATCACATCTAAAAAAAAAAAAAAAAAGCTATCCATCTTGCAGCCGGTGCGTGTGCTTTTTTTAAAGAGATTTCTTAACCTTGAGTACAGTTTCAGCATATGTCTATTCGTTCATATACGCATTTATTTTCTTATTTTATTTATCAACGAATTTTTGTCTTATTTTGTTTAAAATTGATGTGTGTGCTCATGTGTGTGTAGGTTGTGTATGTATTCGTCTTTATTTCTCTTTGGGCTATGCTCATTTCCTTAATTAAACACTTGTTTCAAGCTTCGTTGAAAAGAGTTTATTTAGATAAAAAAAACAGATTCGGCAAAACATGCCGACTGTCAGATATTTTTAAGACCTAAGTAAATGGTTTTAGGTACACTGAAATAAACTCCAATTTTAGGCTCATTTTTTTTACTTATGATCAACAGCGATTACGTAACGACAATAATTCCTTTTATTTTTACACTCGTTCATGAAAGGAAGAGAGTATATGTGTTTCATATAAGATATACCGAAGATTTGTAGAAAACGAAGTTATTTTTGCACTGTTCATACGGGAAAGTTGACACATAGAATATTTCTTTTAGAGCTGGTAGTCAATCCCCAACTGAAGCGTTTAAAAAAACGAAACTCCAGTATTTAAAGTTAACTATTGAATTTACTTATTTTTAAAGCTTGATCATCCTCTAAAACAGTCCGACTCCCACTGTTCCTTTAGAAGAATTAGCCAAGTTTTTATATAAAATGGGTCAAATGATTGAAGTGAAAAAGGTGGAATAAATAGAGTAGATAGGTATGTGGAATAATAGAGCAATTTTGACGAAATGAATCCACTTATGTTAATAATATGAGAGTATGTACTTGTGAACATGACACCAGCAGCAAAATGATTTACCTTTACAACTACTTTAAGCCCCCAGCATACTACTGACAAGATCTGGCAAGAAACTGACGGTATTATGAAAGTCTAGTAACTGTAATGAGTAAAAAAAGTTTATCTTAATGATGTGTGGAAAGCTGTGCAACTTCGATATGAACGAGAACAAATGACATGTAACAAGAAGTCATAGAGCTGTTGTATTTTTGAATGAAACAAGTTTTCGTTAATGATTCTCTCTCTTTGACCTTTGGCACCTGCTATAGCACTCACTCAAGCAATTAATAATGAAGCAATTTGTGTGGCGAGCGCTGAACAAGTGTGCAAGTGATTGTTAGCACTGGAAAGGTGAAAGCGCAAGCCAGTTCACATATTGTTGTTGTTGGCTGAAGGAGAGAATGGCATCGAAAGTGTTGCTCAAAACTTGTCTGCCGTTCCTTTTACAGCTGAGAAAATGTGCATGCTGTAAATGGTTGGGCAATAAATTTTATAATACGAATTCACAACAGCTGCCATATCATAGATAGGGCTGGCTCCGTTTACACCCTTTACACAAAGCCATTATAGCTATCAACTTGTCAGTTTAATATAGAAACGCAGTTCCTGGAGCAGAGCAACAGCTGCGTTAAATAGGATTGCGCCCGCCTAAAAATAAAAGCAGGTGTGAAACGCCAAACTGTTGAGAGCCGCTTTATTGCCAGAACTTACACATAGCAGACGAAACAAAAGAGTTAAAGACGCTACGATCACAAACAAAGCCAATGGCGTGGGGTAACATTTGTAACCACTTCCCCTGTTTGCTGTGTATGCAAAAATTACAGTAAAGAAGCAAACGGCATCGCTGCCATTACGAAATAACAAAAGAATGCAGCGAACAGACTGAGAGGCAGGGCCTGGCCAGGCAGACTTCGCAAGCGGCCAGTCGGACTGGCTGTCCCTTTGTTATACATCTTTTACAAATTGATCAAGAGTATATTCGCTTTCTTCCCAGCGAAATACTGTTGATAAGTAAATTGGATGAGTTATCGAAATAGATTTTAAGCTTTAAAAATCTGCCACGGCTCCTTTTATATATTAACATATATATATATTTGCACAAAAATATTCTATTCAGAATAAAATAACCCAAAATAATATATACCACAGTCCGAGCTTAAAAGTAGTTCCATTCCTGAAAACAAAAAACTCAAAAATCAAGAATTTCCATTTGTAAATATAGCAGTAAACAGTGCAGTCGTTTACACCCGATTGCAGTGTTCTCAGTTGTTATTGGCTTGCAAATTTGCTGTTGTTTTTTGTTTGGTTTGAATTGCCCCACACATCGACTCGAGGGCCAGAGCCGGAGCATTCTGAAAGACAACTAACAAAAGACAAAGCAACTGTTGTAAATCATCGAATTACCTTAAAATAATAGCAATCGCTCTTTGACTCTCTTTGGTGTTGTTGTTGCTGTAGTTTTTTTTTATTGCTGGAGCCGCAGACGAAAATGAAATTTGCCAAAAGCAAAGCGTAAAAACAATGCGAGAAGCCAACAACTTTAGCTTCAACTTCAACTTCAACTTCTCTTCTTGCTCGCAAAGCCACAAGCAGGGGGCGGCAGCACCAGCACCAGATTTATACATAACTACATACCTGAAAGCATATGTATGCATATATGTATGTATGTGCATACATACTTGCTTGAGTCTCACACAGACACAGAATCCGTAGATTTTGGCCACTTGCGAAATGATGAAACCCTAAAACAAAAATATAAAACAACAGCAAAAACTTCGTGTGTCAGTTACGCTTAATGAGCACAAATATTACTCTCATTGTTGTTGCTGGAGATTTGTTTCTTTTGATTGCCTTGTCGTGGCCTGACTCTGAATCTGAACCAGCGCCAGAGCCTCAGCCCGGGCTGTGCCTTTGGGCATTGGGCTTTTGCACCTGGGGTCGATTTCATTGAAGAAGACACTGGGGTCGACTACGGTCGGAAATGCCAATACATGGTGTGATTTGCGACTGCCCTCCCCTTCAGCCTTTCAGAGCTAGCGTCACTTGTACCCGATCAAATCTGAACAAGCTGAAAAATAAAGGAGTGAACCTGAATAACATTATATTATAGTGAATATTGCCTATGTTGCTTAAATTAATTTGGTTTATTTTCCAGTTTTCAATGAAAATTTAAATGGGAAATTGAAAAAGAAAATTAATAACAATTTATTAAGGTCGATATTTCATAAGTCTGATATTAGCTAACAGTCAATCGGAAATAATATAGAATAACTAAAATTAAAATTCTTATAGTTCTAATAGTTTTCATGATCTATTATGGAGTCGACAGAACAGATGTTGATGTTAACTACTTCGTAGCCGTCGTTGTCTAAGATTTTGTTTTCTTCCACGTAATTTGTAATATTTTAAAAGCGAAGTTCAGGCTATACTAACATGCTAAGAATCTTCTCAGCTACAATGTAAGTCCGAAAGCTTACACTCTTTTGTGCTAGAGAAGGTGTTGAGCCGCGAAATTATCCGAACCGGTTTCCCATGCTGAGTGGGTGGATCTACAGTCAAACTTGTGGGAATTCTAGTTCTAAGTGTACGATCATTATGTTTATCTTTCACAATGGAGTAATAAAGTAACAATAGCTAAATATGAAGGCAATATTACGTGATATTATGTAGATTAAAAATTAAATATATAGTTTCTCTTAAATATTGTTCAAATGTGATACTTTCTATTTATATTTTAACTAAATAATAAACCTGAGTGGGACTATCACTCCTGCTGCTAAGTGCGGCCAACCTTCTAATTGACTTCCGAAACTAGATACTCGATCAAACATGCAGCTTCTTAGAGCATCTAAATACTCGTAGCTCTTAACGCCACAACAGATCCAAACGGTACATATTCTAATCTAAAGAGAAATTGAAAAGCAAAATAAAATAACAACTCCGCGTGGAAGAATTTAGCAGCGCATACATTATGTTTTCACTTTCAAATCAAGATGAATGAGATGCAGATGGAGAGATAGTCACGGCATAGCACGGGTGCCAACTGGCTTTCAGTTTCCAAACCAGAAACGGAAACCAACATTTAGCCAGCGATCAAGACTGATGCATTTGGCGTCGTTTAGCAACAGTAACAGTAACAATAACAAGAACAGTGACAGTGACATTTCCATCAGTTGGGAGTCGTCGAAATTTACGACGCTTCGTTGCATTTAGTTGCTCACAGAGACAAGATTCGTCTAGGAAACTATTTTGCGACTCTTTATATTTACGTGGCATTGGGCATGTGTGTGTCGTCGTATGTGTCGTGGCGGCACTGTTGCGGAAAATGTGCATTTCACTTTCTATCAGCGGAGCCGCCTAATGACAGTTTAATTATTATACATGGTATGTATAGAAACGACATGCGGCTGTGCCCCTTAATGTCGCATAAGTTACATTTTACAATGCTCTGATTTATAGCTTACTTTGTTTCCTTCTTTTTTTTCATGCAGCCAATTTATGTGTTTTCACTAATGCTTCGTCTGTCTTTTTTATACCCAACACAATTTTGAATAATGGGTATGACAATTCTGTTGAATGCCAAAGACAATGTGCGGTATATGTGAGGGAAAGACTAGATGAGGCGTAAGCCATAATTTGAAATACAAATCTTATATTCTATTTTAAATTGTTATATCATTATGTATTCCATTTGAATATAATATATTACGACTGCTAAAGAAACGATTTTGTGATTTAATTCAATATAGTATAAAATATCATAATCACTTTACTAGAAATTGTAGAATCTTCTTAGAATAACATTCCCAATTTATTCAAAGTACAGGGTATATAGGGTAACGTCTAGTCGATTACTCCCCTAGCAGACTCTCCTACTTATTTGTTTATCGTTTCATTTTTGCAGAGACTACGCAACATGGCGCCGAGGGCATAGACACTTAAATCGCATAAACAATAAAAACAACAATAATAAGTGAACGAACAAGGAACCAACATTAAAATGTCTGGCAATCAACAACAACAACAACAGCAACAACAACAACAACAGCAACAACAGCAACAGCTTCAACTACAACAAAAGCAACAACAGCAAAAGGCATTAGCAGCAGAAACAGCAGCAACAGCAACGACAACAACAACAACAGGAGCGTCGAGCACTTTAGGCAATAATTTGATAAAAATTAATAGCGTTGACAAAATTGTGCACAAAACGACAGCAGCAACAGCAACAACAACAGCAATTAGTAAGCAGCAACAACTACAACAACAATTACAGCAGAGGCGCTCATTGCTGCCAGCAGCAGCAGCAGCAACGCACCAAAGCGTAACAGTAACACCAACAGCAGCAGCAGGGCAGTCGCATCAGCTGCAAACTGTGGCCACAATACATCAGCAACACTCAACGCTGCAGCAGCAGCAGCAACATACAGTATCGCGTCTGCCTGTACAACAACAGCAGCAGCAGCAACAGCAACAGCAACAACAGCAGCAACAGCAGCTTCTTAGCAATTCTAAGGAATTGCCAACGACGCGTCGCAGTTTCTATCAACTACAGCAACAACAACAACAGCAGCAACAGCAACAGCAGGCAACTCTTAAGGCAGCACATTTAAGAGCACCTGCACATTCGATACCCCCACGCTATCAACCACCGCCGCAGCCGGGATCGGGCGGCGGCATACTGAAGCCACATTTGCCGCTGAAATATCCGCCGGATATTCCACAGTTAACCAGTATCTACATACCTGACTCTATTAAGCAACAACAACAACAACAACAGCGACAGCAGCAGCAACAACAGCAAACGCGCCATCTGCATCAGCAGCATCAACAGTCCAGCAAGGCACAACAGGACATGCTGAAGTTTGTGCGCAAACAAGAACAGGAACATCCGTCGCCCAGTGCCTCGGTCACGTCCAGCGTGGCCACAGGCATTCCAACGGCCAACGGCGGACGATTAACAATCGAACAGAATCGTCAATTGCAGGTAAACATTTGACTACTTGAAAAATAATTTTAGTTTAATGTTCGTCTTTTTCTTTTTTGCTTTTTAAAAGTCCCTGGTAAATGAGCTCCGCGCGCTGAAAGAACAAAATCAGCGCCTGCTGGATGACAATCAGGAATTACGCGACTTGTGTTGCTTTCTGGACGATGATCGCCAAAAGGGTCGCAAGCTGGCACGAGAATGGCAACGCTTTGGACGATATACGGCCAGTGTAATGCGTCAAGAAGTGGCTGCCTATCAGGTGCGTTAAATTCAATCTAAATTGTAAAATTAGCAAAAGCTGCAGAATACATTTAAATATATATATTTAATATATATATTCTACTCTCTAACAGAATAAATTACGTCAACTGGATGACAAGCAGCAGGAGCTTATCACCGATAATCTGGAGCTGAAGGAGCTTTGCTTGTATTTGGATGAGGAGCGTGCACATGTTGCTGCCAATGCGCTATGTGCTGGCTGCGGCGCGGCCACACGTAACGCACTGCGCGATGATGGAGACGGATCGAGTTCAAGCACCAACGCGGACGAGACAATCACAGCGCTGCGCAACTATGCGGAACAAAGGCAATTGCCGGTAAGTGGTAAATCATATATAAATAATAGACTTCATTCAGTGCTTCAATCTAATGCTCTGCTAAATTCTGTGCAGGATTTGCGCAACGCCCACACGCTCAACGATCAGACTTTGCAATATGTACGTTCGCTGGAGCGGCGCATACAGCAGCTGGAGGAGGAACGCACAACGCCAACGGCTAATTTGCAACAGCCTCAGGCACCAACACCAGCAACAGCAGCAGCACCAGCCAAATTAGCGCCCTCGCCACACAGCGCACACACACAGCAGGATATCAGTCAGGCGGTGGCGGCAGCTGCAGCGGCTGCTGCTGCCTTGCCCGAACCCATTTCTGGTCGACCGGAAGCTGTCGTTAGGGCTCTGCAAGTCTTGGAAGTGAGGGAGCAACTGGAACGTGATCGTTTGGGCAATCTGGCGGGCTGTGCCCTCGATCAGATGGACGATGGCGAAAAGGCGCTTGTGCGCGAGATGTGCAACGTTGTCTGGCGCAAGCTGGAAGGGAGTCCACATGGTCCCACCGCCCTTGAGCCACTATAGGCATTCGAAAATATCAGACAACACCTACAACAAAACTTGGCTAACACACTTACTAAAAACACATTGTACAAAGTTCAAACTATGACTTAAGATTAAGCGCTTTATTTAAAACAAAACAAAAACAAAAACAAATACTCAAAATACCTATTTTTTATAATCCTTGACTGTTATTTTTTTATATTTTACATACACTGCTAATGTTACAAATCAATCCTATCTTAAATTAACAAAACCTCGTGCAGTAGCTTTAAAAAGTAGTGCACGGGCATATCCTTAAATACAAATCAACAAATATTTCCATATATACGAGAGTTTGGCTTTTTCTATTTAGAACTAATTCAAATTGTTGTAATTATCCCATATATTTTATGTTGCTCGTTGCTAAGACGAGTATACTAACGCTGTTACCCTTTTGTGTGATGTTGCTTCAGATAAGAAAAGATAGAAGAGCTGCAATTTTCCAACGAGAATTAATTATCTAAAAACTAATTCTTCAGCCTAAGACTTCATTCCAAATGTAAGAGAAGTCTTAAAGGAACATCATTTCGAATGGCTAAGACTTACCTGCACAAATACCAAAATTAATAAGACTCTTTAACAAACTATTCAAAGTAGAAGTCTGCTTAGTACTCGTCCACTGTCTAAACTGGGTATTTTTGATGCCCAATGACCGGAACATATAATTTATTGGTGTATCTGTAAAGAAAGTCACATTATAATCAAAAGTGAAGGCAAAAGAACAAACTGGTCCCACAACTTAAATTTCCATTCATGATCACAATGTTATGAAAGTGTAAGAGAGAATGTGAATGTGAATGCTAATCTAACTGTATGAACGATAACAACAATAATGTCAGGTCATAAATAAAGACCTCTTAGTGAAACCAATGAGCAATGATCTGTTGTTATTTAGATATTCTTTTCAAATACAATTCAATTCGAATCCCTTACGACTCAGTTTGTAAGATGAAGATGTATATTACTTTCAGATAATAATGAAATGCTTAGCTTTGTGAATGTTAATAAAAAGTTAAGTAACACTAAGATTAGTTATATTATTTAGTTTATTTGATGTATTCTAGACTAGCCATTTACATTCAATTTTTCCTCGCTGAACTTGTCAGCTTTCTATGTTTAGCTTTTCACTGTATAAAGACTTGTTTGTGTTGCTTATTGTTGTTGTTGTTGGTGTTGCAAGTGTAAGTTACTCAAAGAGCTGTTTAACCTGATTATGTTTACCTCCGTTTCGCATTCATTCACTAAACGCCAAACTGACAACAACAACTGCGATTGCCATGATGCAGCACAAATGCAAACCGAAAACAACCCAATTTCAGCTAATTCACAGGCTGCCCAACGTGTAAAAGAAAACCTTAATCCGAAATGCTTACTAAGCATGGAAGCTATTTACATTTACCTAAAACTTAAGTTGTCCAAGAGCTTTTATTTAATTAAGCCCATTTTCTCAACTAATTTTGCTAATATGGAAATATTATCAGATCACAAAATGCAGTAAAAATATGGAGCACATTGGTTAGAATAGAAAATAGAAATTAGCACAGATTGAAGCAACAACTACAACAACAACCCAAAACGAGAAGAGAGAGAGAGAGAGAGGGAGAGAAAAGCTGATCAGGCCAGCAATGCAACAAAGTATCTAAGCTGGCTTGCACAGCTGGGGGAGCTGGTGACCAAAGTCGAAGCTAGAGCCGGCTGCACACTTAACGTTGAGCAACGCAACGGAGCGCACGCGCAAAAGCGAAACGCAGTTAAAGGAGCAAAAGCTGCAAGCCAAAGCATTGGCATTGGCATTGGCCATGGCATGGCTAATCATTAACGTTCTGCCCCTGCTGCCGCCAAGCAAGTGTAATAAAATTGTTAGCTTATTACGATGTTCCACTAAAAAGAAAGTTATTGTGTTTGCTGGACCAGCCGGTTGTTGGGAAGCTGCTGCTGCTGGTGCTGGTGCTGTTGACGGTGTTGTTACTTCTGGTAACCTGCTGCTGCTGTTTGTTAGCATATTCACAGTTTGGTTAAACGTTCAACTGTGCCAGGCAGCGCCCACTTTAGAGACAGTTACAGCAGCAAATGCATCTGCCTGGCCACCCATGCATCATTATGATATCTGGAGCGCCGATTTGAAAGCTCAAGCTACCGATCAGCAGCTGCAAATGGAGCTAGAGCTAATTAATGATCAGGACGTCGCGGAGCATGCAGAACATGAAGAATTGTTGCTGCAGCAAGCATACAGTCTTGACAACAATCTGGCATCAAGTGGCGATTGGAACGATAATAAAACATATCAACATCTCAGTAGCAACGGCTATCGATATCCCAAGGGTAAGTGGATCAAGCTCAATCTGAAAAGACTTGAGTGAACAAAATATATAATAATAATAATAATAATAATAATAATATAAAGACTGCAAATATAAAAATATAGTTTTTTTTGTTATATATACCTGTATAGCATGAATGTTAAACTATTTCTCCTGAACTGTTTTAGCTGCTGTTTCAGTTACAACTGAAAATTTAGAAGGTTGGAGTCTATATATCCTAATATATATATGTACATATACTCATATCCTAATATGAAAAACTTTTAGAAAAGTATAGTGTACATATATTTATATATATGTATGTTCTTAGTATCCAAGACGCAAGAATTAGATTTAAAAGAAAATATATAAATTTTATGGTTCAACTAAATTTTTATGTAACGTCAAATTATTGCCTAAGAATAATAGTGTAAGAAGTTCATAAATTAATTATATTCAATGAACATCAAATGAAATTAATAGAACACATTTCTCTTGTTTCTTTGTCCAGTAATACATTTGTTTGCAGTGCCCGTGGATGGGGAGTGCCTATCGAATGATGGTCGACGTTTGGGCAATTGCTTAAATGCGTACGAATGCCGGCAGAAGGGTGGACAGGCCAAAGGCGATTGCGCCATGAGCTTTGGCGTGTGTTGCGTTTTTGTGGCCACTTGCAATGGAACTATCAACAACAATCTGACCTATATTGTCTCACCAGAGTTTCCCAGTTTCATGCCAAGCAACTTCACTGGTTGCCAGCTCAAGGTAAAAATTATGAGTCAAGACATTAGTCAGCTACGTCTTGATCTCTACCATTTCTCGCTGGGCCAACCAAATCGACGCACTGGTGTCTGCGATGGAGATGTCTTCAATATCAGTGGTGGCCCCAGTGGACCTCTAACGCTTTGTGGCCAAAATAATGGGCAACATTGTGAGTACAGCAGATGCAATTCGAATTTTTACGCTCAGTAGTTGGGAGTGCCCAGGCAAGCATACACCAACAAAATACAAAAAGACGTTATGGCATGGTTCAGCCTTTCTTTAGTCTGTTAAATACATTTTAAGAAAATCCTTATACCCTTAAATCTAATCGCAAATATATTATTTTTAGTATACTATGATGTGGGAGCTCGACCCTTGCCGCGTCAATCAACGTTATATGGAAGTCTCCGACAGCCAGTTAATGCCAACATTAGCGAAGTTAATGGCAGCAGCGATATAGAACAGCTCATTGAGATCAAGATAAATGTGAGCACTCGTTTTCTGCCCATACGATTGTGGGAGATTCGGGTAACGCAAATACCTTTCAGTCAGCGTGCACCGGCTGGGTGTTTACAATATCACACTGGGGTAGAAGGTATTATGCAGACTTTTAATTTTGCCGACAATGGTAGGCATTTGGCCAATCAGCATTATCGGATCTGTGTGCGCCAGGAGTCCGATATGTGCTCGATTATATATCAACCCTGCGATGAGCAATCCTTTCGCATTGGTGGCGGAGGTAGCGGTGGATCGTTTATGTCCATAATGAACAATGCGGCAAGCATTGCTAGCACCTCATCAAATGCTGCACAGACGGAGACGGCATCCGCGGCAACGACGACAGCAACTACAGCTACCAGAGCTACTACACCGGCCACAGCAGCTACGACTACCATTAGGCCAAATCTAGTACAAGATTTTAACAGTTTGGTCAACTGCACCACAACTGAGGCGCCAGTGTCAAGTATTGCCAGCACAACAGCAGCTGCTAGTGCTGCTGCCAGTGGAGATAGCAGCACAGCAGCCATGACAACATCGATGCCTTTACGTTCAAGCATTATGCCAGCTATGGACGAAAGCACGGCTGCAAATGAAACGCCGTCATCATCATCGTCACCCGCTAACGACGATGCGGAGGGGTCTGGTTGGAACGAAAACGACAACTTCTTCTTCTTCTCTAAAGGGGACGATGACAACAATGCCGTGACCACGTCGCAACCTGGCGTCTCAAGGCGCCCACGGCCAGTGGGTGGCTCAATACCCTCGGGTGGCTTCGATCTGTTGGGCTTTTTGAGGAGCGCTCTTGACTTGCGCCTCAGGCATCTACAACAACGCCGTCATCGTCAGTCACGTCAATTCTTTAGCACTTGCACGGATCGCATAACGATGCCCTGCATCATTGAGGATTTTATTGGCACGGGCTTCGGCCCTTTGCCGGGCTGTGAACCGATTCACTGTGGTGCCCAGTTTTGCTCCTCCGGCATTTGGCCCTGTCGCATAGAGAGCACAGTCACCCCATTCTACATAGGAGTACATTTTGGTGATGGAGGCGCCGCTGGCAAGGGAAGTGCAGAGGATAACATCGGTGCCTGTCTGCGTTACAACCAGGTGCAGTGCATCTAACCTGCGATTCATATTTAGAAATGTATATATTGTGAAAGCACTTTCTTACTGTTTGTATATGTAATTAAATTCTGCTGTAGATCAATTCTGACTTACATATTGGGAAAAATTAACTAATATTATTGTAGTTAAATTACAATCTATCATAGTCATCAACTGTTATATAAAGTCTGGCACAATCTTAATCTGATCTTTGGAGCTGTCGTTTCATATTTGTACTAAATATGAGAAATCAGAAGATTCTGCCCAAAAAGAAGTCACCATGGAAATATTTTAGTAGCCTACAGAGTGGGGAATCAGTTTTGTCTTACTTCGACTTGCGTAGGTTGCCTTGTTTGACCCAGTCCTCAACAGGAGTTCCTTCCACATACCGCCCAATATTCAATTGACGAAGTTGCACATTCTTATAACTTATGCTGTTATCAGTGTACCGATAGGTAGGACCAACAAATAAAACAATAAAACAATAAAACAAACACCTCAAAATGTGGATTATGCAAAGCTGCTGATTCATTGGTACAAGCTTGATGCGCCGTCAGCTCTAACATGTTGTGTTTCATCTCTGCATTTCTTCTCACTGTACGTGTGGTTTCCAGAAAAAATATGCTGCATCCAGGAAGCATCACATCTTCAAGCGGTCTAGGCATATCAAGTGGCATGTATGTTTTTCCTTTGACTAATACTATAGGAGTTCTTCGTATATATACCTATTTATTTGAAAAAAAAATGTTAATGGGGATCCTTAAAACGACAGCTTGGTGCATGATTGAGAATATTATGTAGAAGTCTCGTGTGTTAGCTGCATTATTCTTACCTGTTAATAATGTCTATAATTAAGCTGCGATGATGGACAAATCAAAATAATTTAGGCATGTCTGAAAGACTCAATTTTATTGTTGTAATTTTTGAATATACACAAAAATTCACAGATTGATATATTTGCACTCTTTTACATATAAAAGTTTTGTTTTGAACTATAAGAAAAGATTCGAATCTAAAAGATTTTCGGTTCACTATTCCATTTCCATTGATGGGACAGTAAAAAAATATGATACATTTGAATATCCATGCAAATTGTATATGTAAGTTTTTTTTATATTCTTAAAGTATGGAGAGACAAGGATAGACAAAGCTCAGCACCAATGCCAGCATAGTGAAATAGCACTGGTTATCAAATGTAAGCAACTGAAATAACCTTAACCTTACCTAACTCTTTGGTAATGTTGAACTGTAAGTTAATGGCTCTCTAGAAATAGTCACCAGCTGCTGCATACGCTCTGGGACAATGCTGTTCCGCATACTTGCCATAGGCGGTACTCGAGCCAACCTTGATGGCCAATTGTTTGGAGTGCTTGTTCCACACGTGCACCAGGAACGAATCTTTCGTGTGGGCCAGCGTCTGTTCGAGCAGCTGCGGTTCGAAGAAGTGCCGCCAGTGTTTCCAGGGTACAGCATAAAATGCATTGCGATCGAATACCTTGAAGCCAAGGCAACGTTTGCGATCCTCCAGCATCAGTGCAATGTCCTTTGTGGCACAAATCTTTTGTGCGACACGCGTTATAACACCAGGTCCATTGTTACCCCAATCACTGCCATCGAAATTCTTTTGGAAATCTTGCAAGCACGCCTCGGCTATCTCATGCCCAAAGCCAGTTGGTGCCAGACTCATGACACCAGCAGCCAAATGTGTATTCGATTCGGCGCCTGTATAGTTGGGCGGCACATCCTCCATGCTGCGCAGCATAACCACATCCATATCTAAATAGATACCTCCATAGCGATATAGCGTTAGAAATCTCAAAAAGTCCGATATATGCGAGAAGAGATAGCTGCAAAGAGACAACACACATTTGATTATCAATTAGTGGAATACAAATTCAAACTCACCTCGAGCGAAACAAACGTCCATTCTTTAGCCATTCCTCAATGGGCGTGCCAGCTGCATAGCGCCAAAGATTCAATTGTCGTAGGTGTACATTTTTATAGCTGAGAATTGCATCGATAATCGGCTGATGGCGCTGGTTGCCATTGATGATGCCGCCGCCGCCGCTGTTGCTACTGTTGCTGTTACCATAATGTCGATAGGTGGGACCAACAAATAGAACAAAAACTTGAAAATTTGGATTATGCAATGCGGCAGATTCAATGGCGCAAGCCTGTCGAGCCGTCAGCTGTAACATGTTGTGTTTCATCTCTGCATTTCTTCTCACTGATCGTGTGGTCTCCAGCAAAAATATGCTGCATCCAGGTTTCGGTTGATGTTTGGCTAGCATCACATCTTCAAGCGGTCTAGGCATATCTTTATTCTTTGTAAAATGTGGCATTCCCTTGTCTATGTGGTGCACATAGTTGTACGATATGATTATGACCAAACCAATTATGACAAAACCAATAAGCACTAAATAATATCTCGAACGCAGAATCATCATCAAAAGGAGCACCATGTTGATGCCACTAGAAGACTGCTGTGTAATGACAGCAAATCTGCAAGAAAACTGCGTATCCACCAATCACAAATATATATTCGATTTGACATGCCAACAGAAGCAAGTAGCTAAGGCGTCTTAGTTGTAATATATGTATGTATATGAAGTGAAAAGGAAAAACCTGAAAAAAACCTACACAACTTGACATGAGTCTTAAATTAGAGCTGCGCTACTCATGCCTATATTTTGGTCTTGTTATAGTCTCTTTCAACAGACATTCTCTCAGTGACAAAGAAACACTGTTTACAAATTTTAAAAGTTACAAAACAAAAGTTGGAAAACATTTTTATCTTAAGAACTGATAACAATATGTCCTTAACTTGATTAGTAAATCTGTTTTCGTTTTAGATTCGCTTTCATTTAAAGCATTGTACTGTATTATGAGATCAACATATGCTTGATATATGGATTATGGAATAGTAGACAAATATACCAAATATTATACAAATTATATAGCCCCCCTGATTCTGCCAAATTTAAGATCAGAAAATTTTTTTTACCGATAAGGGTTTCTACGACAAGGGTATATCAAATGGCATCTGTGTTTTGCATTTGATTAATACTATAGGAGTTTTTCGTATATACCTATTTATTTTTTAAAAAAAAGTAAGAAAACTCTAGTCGGTGGTGTCCGAATAGGAGATACCCTGAACCCCGTTCGATCTACATTTTTAAATATACTCAGTTAAGTATTTATTAACACAGAAAAAATTTAAGCTTGTAAAATTAAATTTTTTTGGCCGGTATTCAAAATATAACAAAAGCCGAAATTGTATAAAATATAAATTAATCTAAATACAAAATTTGGAGACTCTAGCTCGAAAGATGTACGAAATATGATTTAATAACTTAATGTCGATACGGTTTTTGGTCGATAACATTAAAACGGAAAAAACTATAAATTTTTTAAAACAAACTTGATATGCGCGTGCTATATAGGGACATACAAAATAAATTTCAAGTCTCTAGCTCTTATATGTTCTGAGATCGACGCGTTCATACATACGGACAGACGGGAAGACGGACACACGGACAGACGGACAGGCGGACAGACAGACAGACAGACGGACAGGGCTAAATCGACTCAGCTCGTCTCCCTGATCAAGAATATATATACTATGGGGTACTATGATTATGGGGTCCGGCACGCCCCCCTTCTGCCTGTTACATACATTGACAGTTTAACAAAACCATTATACCCTGATTTTTCATTTTCAAAGGGTTCAGGGTATAAAAAGTTAGTGGGGATCCTTAAAACGACAGCTTGGTGCGTGATAGAGAATATTATGTAGAAGTCTCGTGTGTTAGCTGCATTATTCTTACCTGTTAATAATTATAATTAAGCTGCGATGATGGAAAAATTAAAATAATTTAGGCATGTCTGAAAGACTCAATTTTAATGTTGCAATTTTTGAATATACACAGAAATTCACAGATTGATATATTTGCACTCTTTTACATATTAAGGTTTTGTATACATTCATAGAAAAACTACAGAAACGACTTTGCATCCCAGTTATGAAATTATTTGAACTATAAGTACAGATTCGAATATAAAAGATTTTCGGTTCACTATTGGAATGAAATTTTAGTGTATAATCTAGTCACATATTCCATTTGATGGGACAGTAAAAAAATATGATACATTTGAATATCCATGCAAATTGTATAAGTTTGTTTTATATTCTTAAAGTATGGACATACATATATTTATATATAGAGAGAGATTTAGGAGAGGCAAGCACAGACAAAGCTCAGCACCAATGCTAGCATAGTGAAATAACACTGGTTATCAAATGTAAGCAACTGAAATTGAGATTCGTAAAATGAGTAGCTTATCAACCAGAGCCTGACCTATAAAATGTATATATGTCAAATGTCAATAAATAAAATCTGATTCGCCGATTGCGCAAAATGCATTGGCTGACTAAAGTAAACGTCTCTCAAATTTATAGTTCGAAAATATATGAAATTAGCCAGGAATATAAATTGATAAGTTGATGATGTGTTTGCAATGATATTCTGTCTTTGGCAATCCGAAGATGCATAGATAGATCCATAGATACATAGACAACTGCTTAATATTTTTCTCTTTTTTAGCTCATATTCGATATTTCTTTACATGCATGTCACACATTTAGTTATGTTGTTCGTTTACAAATACTGAACTCGCTGTTTTGTTTTTGTTCGCTCTTTTGTTTTCATTTTGGTGCTAAGTAAATATACTACTCTCTGCTAACAAATAGGTTTATAACAAACTGAACTTAACTTACCTAATTCTGCCTAACTCTTTGGTAATGTTGAACTGTAAGTTAATGGCTCTCTAGAAATAGTCACCAGCTGCTGCATACGCTCTGGGACAATGCTGTTCCGCATACTTGCCATAGGCGGTACTCGAGCCAACCTTGATGGCCAATTGTTTGGAGTGCTTGTTCCACACGTGCACCAGGAACGAATCTTTCGTGTGGGCCAGCGTCTGTTCGAGCAGCTGCGGTTCGAAGAAGTGCCGCCAGTGTTTCCAGGGTACAGCATAAAATGCATTGCGATCGAATACCTTGAAGCCAAGGCAACGTTTGCGATCCTCCAGCATCAGTGCAATGTCCTTTGTGGCACAAATCTTTTGTGCGACACGCGTTATAACACCAGGTCCATTGTTACCCCAATCACTGCCATCGAAATTCTTTTGGAAATCTTGCAAGCACGCCTCGGCTATCTCATGCCCAAAGCCAGTTGGTGCCAGACTCATGACACCAGCAGCCAAATGTGTATTCGATTCGGCGCCTGTATAGTTGGGCGGCACATCCTCCATGCTGCGCAGCATAACCACATCCATATCTAAATAGATACCTCCATAGCGATATAGCGTTAGAAATCTCAAAAAGTCCGATATATGCGAGAAGAGATAGCTGCAAAGAGACAACACGCATTTAATTATCAATTAGTGGAATACAAATTCAAACTCACCTCGAGCGAAACAAGCGTCCATCCTTTAGCCATTCCTCAATGGGCGTGCCAGCTGCATAGCGCCAAAGATTCAATTGTCGTAGGTGTACATTTTTATAGCTGAGAATTGCATCGATAATCGGCTGATGGCGCTGGTTCCCATTGATGATGCCGCCGCCGCTGTTGCTGTTGCTGCTGTTGCCGTAATGTCGATAGGTGGGACCAGCAAATAGAACAAAAACTTGAAAATTTGGATTATGCAATGCGGCAGATTCAATGGCGCAAGCCTGTCGAGCCGTCAACTGCAACATGTTGTACTGTGAATCAGGACGCTGTCTTTTGCGTTTTGGCCTGTGACAACTAGTCTCGTGAAAGAATATGCTCCGTCCAGGTATGGGCATTGGCTCTGTCGATAGCACATCTTCCAAAATCCTTGGTATTGGCGCATTGCCATCTATTAATGGACCACTGGATGCCGATGCCGATGCCGAAGCCGATTC
Source organism: Drosophila leonis (assembly GCA_035045365.1). NCBI lineage: Eukaryota > Metazoa > Arthropoda > Insecta > Diptera > Drosophilidae > Drosophila > Drosophila leonis. The sequence continues at coordinate 17,738 of JAWNPC010000389.1, read as the reverse complement.
CACCTGCTCGCTCTCAATGAAGCAGAGCTGTACATTTGTTTGCCATCTATATGTGAGCAGTATGCCGACTAAAAGTAGAAGAATGAGTCCCAGGAACAGCAATCGCAGCCGTCCATTGTGTAGAAAACGCGCTAACAATAGGGGCAAACGCAGTAACATGATGAACGGGTGCTGCCAACCTACACACACACACACACACACACGCACAGTGCAAAATATATATAAGAAAAAGAAAACACTCAGATTTATTGTAAACATATTGCCATACACTTAGTTAAATACTTACTCAATGTTTATTTAAACACACTCATCCCGCTATCATCGTTGGACAGCTGCACAAACAACATTCATATACAAAGAGCAAATAATATGCATGTAGCAGATGCGAATTCACAGAATGACCAAATTTAATCTAAATAATTGTTTCGCTTAGTTTCCGTAAATAATGATGAATCTTTAGTCGTGAATGTATGCAGGCTTGGACGAGAAATGTATTTCTTTAGCTCGAAATTAATTACTTGTAATAATTAAGCAATCAAAATCAATGCAAACAGAGCCGAATGAGTAAATTTTTCGATATGAGTACTTGAAAAGTTATGTTAATAATTGTTTAGTTCAATGCGGGTGGATAAAGTAAGCCCGCATAAATTGCTGTGATTTTGCAAAATAAATCAATTTCTTGCACAATGTCGTTATATTGCTCATTTATTTAAATATTTAACAAATACAACTTGTCTAACAGTGCCAAATGAGTAAAATCATACATCAAAAATGCGTTCCACAGTTATGGAACATCGATACAACCTCGAGATGAGTTGCTCATGGTTTTTTACTATCGATAACATGCATGCATCGTATACGCATTCAATTCAGCTGAATTAGATCACTACAGCGGATTCGTGCATTGTATGCAGGCAAAAGCAACAGTGCACAAAAATTGAATTTTATTCACCAAAAGAGATTCGATTACTTCCCTTCTGAGGGAAGAGTGTACCAAAATTATAAAGCGTTAATGCGCATCAAAAATACGTTTTCGTGACGAGCACACACACACACTTACAGTCCCTTGCTCACATGTATAAGCATTTACATACATACAATATACATACATATGTATGTACATATGTATGCTTGTGTGCGAAACTTTAGCTGCCTGTAGCAGTGTTGCCATCTTGGCCTTTTTAAGGCTAGATCTAATTATGAAAATGCTTATAGCCTTAAATCTAGCCTTTTTAAATATCGCTTGGCTTATTTTTGCATTTTATATCCTACATATAGTTTTAGGAATTTTTTTAAGGCAAATCGAATCATGGTATTTTCGTTGAAAAGTTTCGGTCACAATGCGATACAGAAACTTGCTTGGGGATCGTGTACAAAATTATAAAATCGTAAAACATGCCAAAAGTAGTGCACATTTACCGCTAAACTTTTCGACATACGTCAACATGCAGCAACAAGAACTTGGGCACGTGGCGGCAATTGGAGGCATTGTCCAAAAGAATAAAATTAGCTTTATAAAAAAAAGTTATAAAACGGAGGAGCCTGATGCGGCTTTATGCCTTTATATTGCCGAGCACTCGGCCACTTTCATTTATGTGTGTGCAATAGACTTGGGCAGCTCATGAGTGAGTGAGCTAAAATGAATGGCTCACTGAACTGAGTCACTGAACTTGTTCCTTCAATGTGGCTCATTTTGGCTCACTAGCTCATTTTGGTTTACTAAGTAGCTCATTTTGGTTGACTAGCTCATTTTTGCTCTAATAATAATTTTGCCTCTAATATTTTTGGTGCCATTCGAATGGGAAATTGGAGGCATGTCAGGTGTTTCGCCCATACCCTAAATTTGATTGCTCAAAAGTTATTGAGAAAAATGAGTAGCGTACGCACAAAAGCTAAAGCGATTGCTGAATATTTTAGCCGCAGCTCATCAAGCCAAAAAAAATTTAAGGAAATGCAAGCGTTGTTTAAGTTGCCTGAACTAAAAAAAAGCCCAGACGTACCTACACGTTGGAATTCAACGTTTAAAATGTTTCAAAGACTGTCAATCTCAAGGGAGGCGGTGGTGGCAGCACTGTCGACCCGAACCGATTTAATAATGTCACCAGAGGAGTGGAATTTTATTCATGGAGTTCCTCCTATTTTGCAGCCATTTTATCACATAACCGAGGAAATTTCGGCAGAGAAAAATGTGACTCTGTCCAAAATAATAGTCATTATTGGCTTATTGCAAAAAAAATGGTGACCTTAAGCCAAATGGTGAAAGATCCCATTTTGATAGATTTTTGCAATGAGGTTATATTGGATATGAATGACAGATTTCAGAATTGCGAGGCAAATGTATTATTTGCGGAGAGCACAATTTTAGATCCCAGATTTAAAGGAAGATGTTTTAAATCTGCGGACGCTTTTGAAAAATCTGTAGCAGATACAAAAAAAAAATTAATATCAATGTGTCCAGTCGCTGCACAAACCGCAGTTGGGGATGGGGTTACGAATACAAGGCAACGCTATGTTGATGTTGATATTGCTCATCTGGTGACATCCAATAGCAATCCTTGTCCCTGGTAATTCAAGTTGACACACAGCCTCCACGATCGGCCCCACTGGATAACGATTGGGCAACCGACCAACCGTGAACTAATGTGTACAGCGAGGTTTTAGACGAATAGAAAGATGGAACTTAGTAGTGATATCTTTGACCGACCACGGACTACGCAAAAAAAAAATAAATAAATAAATTGTCTTTTGAATTGATGACACCTGGGCTGACAGGTGTAGCATTCTAGGACCTCAGTACTCACGAGTGACATCGTGTGGAAATGGCTCCAAGGACAATGCTGCAACTGCCCCCGTCCCGTTAAAACCCTGGCAGGCCTCCAAGTACGTTCGAAGCTCGTCGCCAATTGTATTTTTGGTGGTACAGGTTTAAGTTGATATAAATCCTTAATCTGTGCAAGATCCTGGCTCTGAACGTTGGCTCCCATAAGGACCAGCGTCAACTCTCGCATGGCTTCCCTGCTATGCATGAGGATCGTTTTTTTTTTTGAGTGACTGTACATCCGAGCTAAGATAGCGGCTTGGAGTCGGGACCCAAAAGAATGGAATTTAAAAAAAAAAAAAAAACCACCCCCAAAAACAAAAACGAAAACTGTGGAACACCACAAGAGGAAAGTGACCCCCGGTTCACTGACCCGAGGCTGGGCTTTGGCAAAAGCTCAAGACTTCAAAGAAGTCCGGTAGCACCGGCATCAAGAAGCGTGGAGGAAACTCCAAAAAACACCATGGCGGAGACGGATGCTCCAAGCACGCAGGCAGCGCTGGCAATGTCGCCAAGGCAGGAATACACCCTGAAACTCCGCGCTGCAGAAGAGTATGCCATCCTGAAATGTCGCCAGGCGCTGCGGCGTATAAAAACTGCAGTAGCAAAGCAGAAAAACATCAGCTTAGATGTTAAAAGTGGCGTATCCGACCTAGACGAACTGTTGGATGTTCTAGGACACTGCAGGAGCTTTTGGAAGAAGCTGGAGGCAGAGGCAAATAAGCAAAAGCTTTTGCCATTAAAAGAGAAAGAGTTAAGGAGCACGGGAACAATGGAAACACCCATTATCCAAAAGAGGCAAGCCTCTAGCCCGTTAGAGTCCGAGTCTGGCAAGGAACTTTGAGAAAGACAACCGAATCTGTGGCAAAAGGTCACCAGAAAAAGTGCTCTGAAAAGAAAAACGGAGAAAGCCGCTTCGGTGCCAGTAGATAAACCGAAAGCAGCAGCTAAAAAAACAAAAAAAGAGACAAAAAAGCCTCCCCAAACAGAAGCAGTCCTCATAAAACCTGAAGAAGGACAAAGCTATGTTGATGTTCTGAGAAGCATACGCAGCACAATCCAACAGGACGAAAAGGCAAACATAAGAGGCATAAGGAAAACCCGATCCGGGGCACTCCTTGTAGAACTCAACAGACCGACGGCAGGGAAACGAAGACTGCTAATGGAAACAACAAATGCAATCCTACTGTATGGTAGCGAAGTGTGGGCGGACACTTTAAAAGTGGACGTAAGGCGGAAACCGATGTTATCGGTGCAAAGAAGAGCAGCCTTAAGGATAGCTTTGGCGTACCGAACTGTGTCCGGAGCTGCTGTGACCGTGATAGCAGCAGTGATACCGATAGATCTACTTGCGCAAGAGTGCAAGAAGATATGGGGTCTCCGGCAAAGTGGAGAGTTTTCAATGCAGGCAGCAAAGACCGTACGTCAGCAGACTATAGCCTCTTGGAAGGTAAAATGGTTATGCGAAAGATACGGGAGATGGGCTGCAAAAATCATCCCCGATCTAGAGCAGTGGATAAATAGAAAGCACGGTGAAACGTCTTTTTATCTGACACAAATGCTCTCTGGTCATGGTTACTTTCGAAAGTACCTAAATAAGATGGGGAAAACTGCCGAATCCAGCTGCATTTACTGCAATGGACGACGCAGAACACACTTTCTTTAACTGCGAAAAGTGGTCAGAAGAAAGAACCGACTTGGCAGAAACTGTCGGTGAAGTTAAAATAGAGACTATAGTACAGCAAATGTGCAACAGCATAGATGCCTGGAAAACGGTCTGTGACTTGTCTGTGACCCTGATATCATCTACACATATAATCTCTCATACTTCCCAATGAATGCATCTCAAAGAATGCATTTTTTTTTTAATTGTCTGTTTTGTAATTGTTTTTATACCCTGAACCCATTGAAAATGGGAAATCATGGGAATGAGTTTGCGATTTTAGACAACTGACAAATATTCAATATAATATGTAGATCATATGCTGAAAATTTTATTGAAATCCATTAAGTATCACAGAATTAATTAAACAAAATGTTTTGTCAATTGCAACATGTGACCAGAAACCCACCCCCGTTTTCATTTTTTCTATACATGTGCACACATACATTGAGACATTCAAATGCAAACATTGCGAACAATGGCGATGTCGGTAGATGTGATGCGCTCTGATCAGTAGATGTTGGTTCGACTTCAGCTGCGGAAATGTCTTATTTTCTTAATATTTTATTTTTTTCTTTTATTAAATTATTATTACTATTATTTAAAAAAAAAAACTACTTTTTTGACAAACATGCTATTTGATTGTGAAAGTGCAAGATTGGCAATTTAATTAAATTTTGTATAAGTTTGTAATGTATACAAGATACGGAATATATTTAAAAACGCAGATCGGACGGGGTTCAGGGGATCTCCTAGTCGGGTACCCCCGACTAGAGTTTTCTTACTTGTTTATTAAAAGTTTGTTCTGTTAGTTTTAAGAACAAAATTTTAAATGTGTCATGCAATGGACGACGCAGAACACACTTTCTTTAACTGCGAAAAGTGGTCAGAAGAAAGAACCGACTTGGCAGAAACTGTCGGTGAAGTTAAAATAGAGACTATAGTACAGCAAATGTGCAACAGCATAGATGCCTGGAAAACGGTCTGTGACTTGTCTGTGACCCTGATATCATCTACACATATAATCTCTCATACTTCCCAATGAATGCATCTCAAAGAATGCATTTTTTTTTTAATTGTCTGTTTTGTAATTGTTTTTATACCCTGAACCCATTGAAAATGGGAAATCATGGGAATGAGTTTGCGATTTTAGACAACTGACAAATATTCAATATAATATGTAGATCATATGCTGAAAATTTTATTGAAATCCATTAAGTATCACAGAATTAATTAAACAAAATGTTTTGTCAATTGCAACATGTGACCAGAAACCCACCCCCGTTTTCATTTTTTCTATACATGTGCACACATACATTGAGACATTCAAATGCAAACATTGCGAACAATGGCGATGTCGGTAGATGTGATGCGCTCTGATCAGTAGATGTTGGTTCGACTTCAGCTGCGGAAATGTCTTATTTTCTTAATATTTTATTTTTTTCTTTTATTAAATTATTATTACTATTATTTAAAAAAAAAAACTACTTTTTTGACAAACATGCTATTTGATTGTGAAAGTGCAAGATTGGCAATTTAATTAAATTTTGTATAAGTTTGTAATGTATACAAGATACGGAATATATTTAAAAACGCAGATCGGACGGGGTTCAGGGGATCTCCTAGTCGGGTACCCCCGACTAGAGTTTTCTTACTTGTTTATTAAAAGTTTGTTCTGTTAGTTTTAAGAACAAAATTTTAAATGTGTCATTTTTTTTTTAAATCTTAACATGTAACGCATTTTTCAGTTTTTTCAAGTTGCTTGCGATCACTATCGGCTCATGAGCTATCAGCAAGGGAGCCAGTGAGCCAGTGAGCCAGTGTGCAACAGTTTAGCGACTGCAAAGCCGCCGTCGCGACATGCCGAAAAAAAAGGTACAGCGAAATAACGACAAAACATTTAAGCATCAAACGACGCTGTTAGAAATGTATATACATATGTATGTACGTACATATGTATGTATGTACGTACATATGTATGTATGTACGTACATATGTATGTATTTATCAGTGATCAGTAGTACCCTTGCTTGTGTGCGTAGCGGCAACAGAAATGCTGCTGAGAGAGAGAGAGACAAAATGTTTCTATTCCATGGGATGGCCCGTTATATTTCTAGTTTTTTCTGCTTTTTTCCAAGTCAAATCTAAATGCTCAAAATGTAAAAAATTGCGCGTTAATGAGCTCATTCAGTTCAAACTCGACGCTTGTGCATGACACCCGCAAAATGTCTTTAAACCGAAAGTACTTTTCCCCGTTGAAGAAAAAATGTAAATTATTCGCCGCTTGGAAGCCGGTGAACGCAACGTAAGAAAAAATTAAAGCTTTATTTAATAGTAATGTTCTAAAACCAAAACGTGTCAGTACGTCGACACAAGATCAAGTCGATAAGGCATTGTTACAGTGGTTTATTATGAAACTCAGTTGAGGAATCCCATTAAGCGGTCCACTGCTTCAGGAAAAAGCTAATTTTTTCGCTAAACAATTTAAGATTGAAAATTTTAATTGTACTGGTAGTTGGATAAGCCGCTTTAAGGTGAGACATAATATCCTCGCCGGTACAGTCAGTGGAGAATCTTTGTCTGTACAAAAAAGCGAGGTAAGCCATGATCAAAATGAAGATGTGTCAGCACCTAGCGTTTTGGGGGCATTTAAGGCTGCAGAAGCTCTGAATAGATTTGTTCATTCAAATTTTAATGTCGACGGCTTAACACGACACTGTGCACGACTATTTTTATAAATCAAAAACTACTGCTAGGCAATCAAATATTACTGATTATTTAGTTAGTTAAGAATATAGAGAAAAAGCTTATATTGAAATTAATCTTGTTATATTATGTATAACGATGTAAAATCGTCGGTGCCTTGAGCGTTGTTATAACCGGATTCCACTGTATTCAAATTATTTACACTTACAAATATGGAATACCACAAGTCATTAGTTTAATTTTGAATTAAACTACGAATTTATGAGGTTTTGCATACATTTTTTGTATACAATAAACAAATTCTTTTCTAAACAGTAGAGGTCAAGGCCTGTACTCTTCAATTCAAAATCACCCACAATTGTGAAATATTTAAATTTACCCGAAACAAGATATAAATAGAAATCAAAATATTGTAGTTGTTGGCTTGTCAAAGTCGGAAATCGCCAGCAAAATTTAATGCGTCAATTTAAAGACGTCAAATCCATATTAGTAGCGGGGAAATATTACTTTTTATCCCCAGTATTTATGTATATCCCAAATGCATAAAACCCGTACAATGAAGTAAAAATAAATAAAATCCGCCCTTGAAGAAGCAAAGTCAAGGACGTCAGTAAGAGTTTGCAGTTGAGAGTGTTTGGCGTGATTATTTTGTGCTCCGCAATTTTTATTTTTATATTTTAAACGTTTGTTAAATTTGCATACTGTGGCGGTCGGTTGATTAGGCGAACAAACTTTGTATTGTTGTGCGTAGATTATTCCGCGATGCTTGGTGTTTCATAAAAAACCGCTTCTTATTTTAAAGTTTGTGCACCGTCGGTAAATAAATGTATATTTTTTTGCATTTCTGCTTTTAAATTTCTATTTGTGGAGCTCTTCTCCTTTCACACTTTTTACATAGTTTTTGCTACTGCATATCGATCACATTCATGCTTATGTTGTTTGTGTTTCTCTTGAAATTTTTAGATGAAGGTCGTACTCACAGCTAAAGCTCCAGCACAATGTGCAGCAAGTGCCATACAGCAAATGGAGTGCATCAAAAATAAAAAGGCTCGCCAATCGCTGAGCGAATATGATGCGGACACGAGCTGCTCCAATGAAACCCGTACCCGCTGCTCGCCCGCTTCTCCGTTAAGTTTTGACGAATATACGGAAGACGAAGACACAGACGACGATGAAGACGAAGACAAAGATGACGATAAAGACGAAGACACAGACGACGATGAAGATGAAGACGAAAGACGAACATGCCATCAAAGAATGATAAAGGAATGTGAACAAGTAAAGCTGAATACTTTAAAATCCTGCAAGAGCTCACCGACTTGAGAGAGCGAATAGCAAGATCTAATCCAATCTTCGAAGAAATAAAAAAATACGAATGTGAAAAGTCAACCTAGCCAGCTCAACATCCCAGCAACAGTCAAAATCCTGAATGGAAATAAATTTGAGCTGTTGTCCCAAGATAAAGATATTAAAGAGTGAGCATTTGGAACTGAACATTATAAACAAAAATATTACACACATAAATTTAAAATGTAAACTAGTGTCCTTACACAGGAGACATGAGTTGAATACACTATTGCAAAAACATAGGCCAGACATAATGCTTATCGCATAGCATCGCCTTGGCAGCAAAAACTCCCCAAAATTGACAAACTATCAATTTAGCGCAGCGTCCCAAGTAGGAAAACTGTGGAACGTCTGTTGCTATATGTATAAAAAATGAAAAAAAAATTTGAAAGCGTTAACATTCCAAGGCTGTGGCATTAAAAATACCTCAGGAGTGTTTTTCTGAAGAAGAAGTAAAATCAGCGTTAGAAGAAGCTGGCACTGGCCTTAATATCATTGCAATAAAACCCTTCAAACCAAGTTTCTGGCTAGTCCAATTAGAGAAAACCCAGAACCTTAAAACAATATTCCAAATAAAAACCCTATTAAATTGCAAAATAGCCATAGAACCCCTAAAAAATTCAAATAAGTTACACCAATGTCACAACTATCAGCGATTCGGGCACGTTGCAAGTAGTTGCAAAACGCCCTTCCGCTGCATCAAATGCACCAGTGAACATATCCCTGGAAGCTGCAAAATTGCGAAGGGCGAGAAAAGTAATGCAACGCAATGCGTCAACTGCAAAGGCCAGCATACGGCCAATGCAAAAATCTGTGCAGTCCGAATTCATATACTGGAAAAAATTTAAACAAAAAAAAATAGCCAAAACCTAAAAATCAATAAAATAGTAACAAAAGCAACTCAGGCCTCAAAAATCGTGGAAAATGTTCAACTTGCTTCACTTTTTAAAAAAGCGAAAACCGAGCAAAAAAATTTACCACTGCCAGACAACCTCAAAGTAAGCAACCCACAACTTCGGGAACACTTATCAAAAAAATTAAATCCCCAACCAACACCTTCTCACTTGAAAGACTAAGTAAAGATAGTAGCGAAATATTTGGCAAGGATATATTCAACTGCTTAGAGATCATGCAAAACCTAATCAAAAAATACCCAACAGACCAAACAACAAACCATATTGAAAATAAAAAAATTAAGCAAGCCTTAATCATAGACTTCCTCATACAGATAGCCCAGTAATGATGAATGCAATATTCCAAAATGTAAACTCTATAGTGTCCTTACACAAGAGACATGAGTTGAATACCCTATTACAAAAACATAGGCCAGACATAATGCTCATCGCATAGCATCGCCTTGGCAGCAAAAACTCCCCAAAATTGACAAAGTATCAATTTAGCGCAGCGTCCCAAGTAGGAAAACTGTGGAACGTCTGTTGCTATATGTATAAAAAATGAAAAAAATTTGAATGCGTTAACATTCCAAGGCTGTGGCAATAAAAATACCTTAGGAGTGTTTTTCTGAAGAAGAAGTAAAATCAGCGTTAGAAGAAGCTGGCACTGGCCTTAATATCATTGCAATAAAACCCTTCAAACCAAGTTTCTGGCTAGTCCAATTAGAGAAAACCCAGAACCTTAAAACAATATTCCAAATAAAAACCCTATTAAATTGCAAAATAGCCATAGAACCCCTAAAAAATTCAAATAAGTTACACCAATGTCACAACTGTCAGCGATTCGGGCACGTTGCAAGTAGTTGCAAAACGCCCTTCCGCTGCATCAAATGCACCAGTGAACATAGCCCTGGAAGCTGCAAAATTGCGAAGGGCGAGAAAAGTTATGCAACGCAATGCGTCAACTGCAAAGGCCAGCATACGGCCAATGCAAAAATCTGTCCAGTCCTGGAAAAAATTTAAACAAAAAAAAATAGCCAAAACCTAAAAATCAATAAAATAGTAACAAAAGCAACTCAGGCCTCAAAAATCGTGGAAAATGTTCAATTTGCTTCACTTTTTAAAAAAGCGAAAACCGACAAAAAAATTTACCACTGCCAGCAAACCTCAAAGTAAGCAATCCACAACTTCGGGAACACTTATCAAAAAAATTAAATCCCCAACCAACACCTTCTCACTTGAAAGACTAAGTAAAGATAGTAGCGAAATATTTGGCAAGGATATATTCAACTGCTTAGAGATCATGCAAAACCTAATCAAAAAATACCCAACAGACCAAACAACAAACCATATTGAAAATAAAAAAATTAAGCAAGCCTTAATCATAGACTTCCTCATACAGATAGCCCAGTAATGATGAATGCAATATTCCAAAATGTAAACTCTATAGTGTCCTTACACAAGAGACATGAGTTGAATACCCTATTACAAAAACATAGGCCAGACATAATGCTCATCGCATAGCATCGCCTTGGCAGCAAAAACTCCCCAAAATTGACAAAGTATCAATTTAGCGCAGCGTCCCAAGTAGGAAAACTGTAGAACGTCTGTTGCTATATGTATAAAAAATGAAAAAAATTTGAATGCGTTAACATTCCAAGGCTGTGGCAATAAAAATACCTTAGGAGTGTTTTTCTGAAGAAGAAGTAAAATCAGCGTTAGAAGAAGCTGGCACTGGCCTTAATATCATTGCAATAAAACCCTTCAAACCAAGTTTCTGGCTAGTCCAATTAGAGAAAACCCAGAACCTTAAAACAATATTCCAAATAAAAACCCTATTAAATTGCAAAATAGCCATAGAACCCCTAAAAAATTCAAATAAGTTACACCAATGTCACAACTGTCAGCGATTCGGGCACGTTGCAAGTAGTTGCAAAACGCCCTTCCGCTGCATCAAATGCACCAGTGAACATAGCCCTGGAAGCTGCAAAATTGCGAAGGGCGAGAAAAGTTATGCAACGCAATGCGTCAACTGCAAAGGCCAGCATACGGCCAATGCAAAAATCTGTCCAGTCCTGGAAAAAATTTAAACAAAAAAAAATAGCCAAAACCTAAAAATCAATAAAATAGTAACAAAAGCAACTCAGGCCTCAAAAATCGTGGAAAATGTTCAATTTGCTTCACTTTTTAAAAAAGCGAAAACCGACAAAAAAATTTACCACTGCCAGCAAACCTCAAAGTAAGCAATCCACAACTTCGGGAACACTTATCAAAAAAATTAAATCCCCAACCAACACCTTCTCACTTGAAAGACTAAGTAAAGATAGTAGCGAAATATTTGGCAAGGATATATTCAACTGCTTAGAGATCATGCAAAACCTAATCAAAAAATACCCAACAGACCAAACAACAAACCATATTGAAAATAAAAAAATTAAGCAAGCCTTAATCATAGACTTCCTCATACAGATAGCCCAGTAATGATGAATGCAATATTCCAAAATGTAAACTCTATAGTGTCCTTACACAAGAGACATGAGTTGAATACCCTATTACAAAAACATAGGCCAGACATAATGCTCATCGCAGAGCATCGCCTTGGCAGCAAAAACTCCTTAAAATTGACAAATTATCAATTTATAAGGCAAAATACAAGTGCAACACGCACAGAACAAGCGCAGCGTCCCAACTCAGAAAACTGTGGAACGTCTGTCGCTATACAAATATGTATAAAAAATGAGAGTGTTAATATTCCACAGCTGGATTATATAGAAGCTGTGGCAATAAAAATAACTTACATAAACGCGAATAAAAACAGTCGAAACTTAACCGCAGTTTCACTGTATAAACGCCCAAAAGATCCGCTACTCATTACCGACCTTAACAAAATTATGGACGCGGTAAACCTAGCGGGCGGAAAAATAATAATAGGCTGTGATCTTAAAGCTAAGCATCCAAGCTGGAATGAACCACACCATAACACCACTCACATAAACCCAGCAGGGAATACTCTATACAATTGGCTCTTAAGGCAGCCTAACCTAATACTCTTTCCTTCTAGTGAACCTAGTCGTCCGAATCGCAATAACCCATCCTCAATAGACCACCTTATATGCTCTGCACATCTCCCAATAGCACCAAATACTCTCTGTTTCCTTCAGATCACTTTGGAATAAGAATAAACATAGAACTTGGACAGCATGGCGTGATATGAAATGACCCAAAAATACTTCACAATTTTAACAAAATGAACACCCTAGTATGGAATACAGTCCTACTAAATAACCTAAGTCCAATTTTAAAATCCAGAAATCTAAATCTCACCGACATCGATACCCATATTGAAAACTTAAACACCGCCATAAGAACAGCTCTAGACACACCAAATGCCATCCCAAAAACAACTATATCCTCCTCCAAACCTAACAATAGAACTAAACTTAGTGCTTAGTGTGACGCACTTATCAATCACAAACAAATAATTAGAAGATATCTCTTTCGACACCAATTTACTCTGTCTATAAATGAAAAATTCCATTTACGTACGTTAATATCAAAGCTTACAACAGAAATCAATAAACAAATCCATGATATCAATCTAAGACACATAGAAAATCGATTAACTCAAATTCATCAAAGCAAAATAAGCCTCAAAACACTGAAGCATATAAATCCACATCAGCAAACTAATGAATCGATGAAAAGTGACATCCATCTAACAACGGATGAACAAAATAAAGTAGATATCGAAGTCTCACCCGTCTTAATAGCGACATTTGAAAAAATTAATGCGATTGCCTGGTCGCTTGAGAAAATACATAAGCAAAATGATAACATGTCGTGTAACAATGCCCTGCTCGAACAGCACACTGATTACGTTAACAGCGAAGTTAGAAACTCTAATCCAAACACCTCTGAGGACGATAACCTATATTGTTAACTTTGATCAAACTCGCAGTGCAGATGGCAACTGGGAAGGCTGAGAAGAACTTAGTTTTACAAACGCTAAGCAACTTCTCGAGTGGATAAAATCAAAAAACAACAAAAAAAAACTATGGGCCCAGATGGTAGTAGCAACTTTATGCTTAAACATTGCAATATACTAGTACTCAAACAGCTAGCAATAGTATATAGCCACTGTTTCAATACTGGCTACTTTCCTACGACCTGGAAGCGCAGCAGGGTAATGCCAATCCCGAAACCTAAACAAAACCATCAAAATCTACAAGGGTATAGACCAATTTCAATCCTCTCTGCCATAAGTCTATTGTTTGAAATAATGCTAATGACACAAATTAAAAAACACCTTGACACAAACCAAATACTTAAGTCCTTTCAGTTCGGTTTTAGAGATAACCTTTCCATAAGCAACTCACTGGTAGTCGCAAGCACGTTCATATACAATAATATTGCAAGACAACGTGCCACCATTGCATGCGCACTTGACTTTGAAAAAGCCTTCGACACTGTCTGGACCAACGGACTGATCTACAAAATGAACAATAAATTTAATTTTAATAAAAATACTACACGTATTATACACAACTGTATGACATCCATCTAACAACGGATGAAAAAGTAGCCCCTTAACGCCGCTCATTTTATGTTGCCAGCTCAGACGGCACTGAAACATCTCTCATTCGAGAAATAACTGCTGGTGTCCCACAAGGTTCCTTACTAGCCCCAATACTCTACAACATATACCTTGCCGACATACCAGATTTCGTTCAAAATCAAAACTCAACCTTAACAGCACGCATCCAACCGCTCATTTATGCAGACGATATTTTACTATTGTCCTTAGGAGCTTGGATTGCAAGTGCAGAAATGGACCTCAATAGATACTTAGATCAGCTCTGTAAATACTTTTATATATGGCGACTTAAAATTAACGCTAGTAAGAGTGTAAGATGTCTACTTCGGGGACCAAGACTTAAAAGCATATATAAAAACGCAAGAACAATTAGCCCCAAACTATATATAAATGGGTACATAGCAATTGAAATAAAACAAGAAATTAAATACCTTGGTGTTATATGCGATAATAATCAAAAGTTTCAAAAAGCAAAGCCAACTTAGCCAACTGAACATCCCAGCAACAATCAAACTCCTGAATGGAAATACATTTGAGCTATTGTCCCAAGATTAATATATTGCAAATGAAAACGGTTTCCCGGCGCTGGACGCTTTGAAAGGGAAAACAAAAAACAAGACTCAAAAAATGAACCCAGGAAATATTTTAACTGAAGTCCAAGGCAAAAAATCTAAAGAAGTCATGGAAAAACCCCGAACCTAAAAACAATATTTCAAATCAAAACCCTACTAAACTGGAAAATCCTAATAACATCTAATAAATTACACCAATGCCACAACTGTAAGCGATTCGGACACTTTGCAAGCAATTGCCAAATGCCCTTTCGCTGCATTAAATGCACCAGCGAACATAGCCCTGGAAACTGCAAAATTGCGAAGGGCGAAAAAACCAACACAACGCAATGCGTCAACTGCAAAGGCCAGCATACGACCAATGCAAAAATCTGATCTGATACTGGTAAAATAGAAACTAAAAAGCCAAAACCAACAAATAATTAAAGTAGTAGCTAAAGCTACACAGGCCTCAAAGAAAGTGGAAAACGTTCAATTAGCTTCACTTTTTAAAAAAGCAAATGCTGAACAGAAAAATATACCACTTCCGCTCTAGCAGCTCTGAATGCGTCACATGAGGCTATCTCCACGTTTGCAAAACACCTGGGTGTTAAACAGGAGCGCGAGCTCGCATATCTACACCTCAATATGCGAAATATAGTGCGATGCGAAATATAGCGTTCTTGCGTTAAAGAATGCTCAAAAAAGCTCCCCCAACCGAAACTTCGACTGGTACTTGCAAATCCAATCATGTGCAAGGAGTATTACCACCTTACACATTACAAGCAAAAACTAATTGAAGACGCCGTAAATCTTAAATCAAGTGCAAGCGGTAGTCTTCTATTAGTCGCGTCCAGCCACAAGGCATAAACTTGGCATTTCTCTAATTAAATAGACAGCCAATGTCAAAATGACGCTCTCCCCCAAAAGCGATTTACAAAAATATTGCCAATGGCATGCTCTAAGTACCAAATCGAAGAGAGAGAAAAATGAAAAAAAAAAAATCTTCTATTTAACCAGAGCAGAAAAATTCAATGCTTAATGGTTGAGTTCTGAAAATCGAATGACGCTGGGCAGCAGCAGCACACAGCACAGCGTCGGAGCTCACTCGATTTCTGTATATTTCATTTTACGCTCATTTATTTCCTATAATAGATTAAGTGTACATGAATATGTATTGAGTATTTCAATAATGAGAAGATAAAGATGGCGTTTCGCTCAAAAGTTCTCACTCAAAATACTTTTACAGCTAGTTTAAAATGTACGCGCATGGGTGTGGTTATAATTTTTTAAGCAGGGGCCAGAATAATTTTACTTAAAATTGGCAAGCCAACAATATGGCAATACAAACAAAACAACAAACTTATTTTTTAATTCTGAAGCCTGCAACAGAAATTTAATTTATTTTCTTTTACATTAGCTTCCCAATTTGTATTAGTAAACATCGCGTACATTTTATGCAGTCCTAATATTGACCCCCTTAAGCTATTACGCCCTTCAAACTCACAAATACATAGTACATGTGCATACAGAAGTGAAAGGAGAGCACGAAGCACTCATTTTTTTAAAGCAAAATACTTTAAAATATTCAAGTTGATGTACTGTGTACTACATATTACAAATAATCATTAAATAATATGAAATGAAATAGTAAACAAGTATGTACATATATAGTAAATAACTTGACACTTATATATACATATATACATACATACATACATATATGCTTATTACTGCATATACATATGTACATACATACATTAAGTAAGTGCTCAATGAGAACACTCAAATTATATTCTCTTTCAGTTTTTAATAATGTTTACTGTTAAGCATAGCTCGCTGTTGACCGTTTCTCGGCGTCTGCAAATAAGTGAGTCTTACTCACACTTTGAGAAAAGACTCAGAGAGCAACCAATTGAAGCGCTCAACTAGCGACGGTTTTTTTTTTTGTTTTGTTTTTTTTTCCCCGACCGTGTGGTTGAAACAAAAAGTCGTTTGCTGATGTGCGCATACAGTGTACCAATAATGTCTTCGAACAGCAGCAACGTTTTTCTTAAAGAGCAAATAACACATACATACATACATATGTAGTATGTATGTATGTTTGTACATATGTATATAAAGCGACAATTTAACCAAAATTTAAATACAGTCTTATTATCTAATTAACTTTATTTTACCCAAAAAAAAATAACAATATGCTGTTGATTAGTTTGAGAGTTACAACTAAAAACCATTAAAGGGTACGTTTTTGGCTCCAATAGTCTCCGTACAGCGTATTTTCCTAGAATTTTAGCGGCTGACAAAAACGAAAATGCGCTCAACAGAAAAATATAACAAAAAAACCGAAAAGAACCGAACTCACTTGAGCGAGTGTAAATGCTTTATTCGCTTGTTTCCGCGAACAGAGCGTAAAGAAAAAAACGATCAACTGTTATTTGCAAACTATGCTTTCAAGTCTTCAAACACACCACTGTTAAACGACTCAGTATTACCATGCATGTATGTAGTGGTATTACTCAAACGCGCAGACACACACACAACTGCAAATGCACACTCACCACTGAAGCGGGTGCCTTACATTTTACGTTGTAGCTGTAGTTCTTTCAGTACCCGATATACAGTGTGTCACTAAAATCATCGTACCCCCGATACATTTTAACGAAACACGCTGTACGCTTTTGATGCAGGTTTATAAAATTATCTATAATCTACACAACAGCACAAAAAAGAAATTTAAAAATAATAACAAAGTGTAGAAGGCACTTAGGATACGCTATAACTCTGCATTTTCTCTAACTTTTGTGCTATTTTTTTATAACCGCATCATATTTATCCTTATTATATCATTAATTTTTCTTATCCGGGCTAAATCTGATACATACATATATGTATGTATATGCATACCTCTTTTTTATTCAAAGTATCATATATGTATAATAAATATGAATATAAGCATTCAAGCGAATAGTTTATTTATTTCGTATTATTTTTAAAAATTAATAATTACTATGCAGGAGATTTTTTTCCAAACCATTTTTGTATTTCAGTAAATGGTTTAATTTAATTTCAGTAAATGGTTTAATTCAATTAAAAACACGATTTTTTCAAGATATGTAACTTATTTTGCAATCATATAGTCTCATTTTACAAATTTGGTATGTAC